>OX376238.1:18621870-19852495 GCA_947364205.1 Agrochola lota | reverse complement strand
CTAGCTAACATAGAAATTCGAAATCTTTAAAATCAAGTAAATTCATATATAGTCGAAATCCACCTAAGCAATACAGTATTTACAGCAAACCGTTATAACTTTGCATCCAGGTGACGCATTTTGAAGCTGTTTTCAGCTATTTTGATCATAAACAGGTTCCGTCCTACTATCTGACTAATCTTAATTGACTTTTACACGAAAAAATTTTTTCGCTTCAGGACATAGAAAAATTTTCAATATTTTTCTTTACGAAAAATTAAATTAATTTTTATCTCAAAATTTCTCTGCAAAACCACATTTGTTTTAGTTTAAATAGATACTTGCCTGCCTTACCTGTATTCTGGTGCGCGTTCCGCGTGCTCGAGTCCCGTTTGGTAGTCGTAATTCCCGGTTTTAACATACTTTTCGGTCGAAAAACCCGTTTTTTGACCAAAAGTCAAAATTTTTCTTCACAATAAATTCCAATAACATCACAGAACGCTAGCCCGCGCGGAGACGCGTCTTTTGACACCTCGCACGTGCGCCTAGCTAACATAGAAATTCGAAATCTTTAAAATCAAGTAAATTCATATATAGTCGAAATCCACCTAAGCAATACAGTATTTACAGCAAACCGTTATAACTTTGCATCCAGGTGACGCATTTTGAAGCTGTTTTCAGCTATTTTGATCATAAACAGGTTCCGTCCTACTATCTGACTAATCTTAATTGACTTTTACACGAAAAAATTTTTTCGCTTCAGGACATAGAAAAATTTTCAATATTTTTCTTTACGAAAAATTAAATTAATTTTTATCTCAAAATTTCTCTGCAAAACCACATTTGTTTTAGTTTAAATAGATACTTGCCTGCCTTACCTGTATTCTGGTGCGCGTTCCGCGTGCTCGAGTCCCGTTTGGTAGTCGTAATTCCCGGTTTTAACATACTTTTCGGTCGAAAAACCCGTTTTTTGACCAAAAGTCAAAATTTTTCTTCACAATAAATTCCAATAACATCACAGAACGCTAGCCCGCGCGGAGACGCGTCTTTTGACACCTCGCACGTGCGCCTAGCTAACATAGAAATTCGAAATCTTTAAAATCAAGTAAATTCATATATAGTCGAAATCCACCTAAGCAATACAGTATTTACAGCAAACCGTTATAACTTTGCATCCAGGTGACGCATTTTGAAGCTGTTTTCAGCTATTTTGATCATAAACAGGTTCCGTCCTACTATCTGACTAATCTTAATTGACTTTTACACGAAAAAATTTTTTCGCTTCAGGACATAGAAAAATTTTCAATATTTTTCTTTACGAAAAATTAAATTAATTTTTATCTCAAAATTTCTCTGCAAAACCACATTTGTTTTAGTTTAAATAGATACTTGCCTGCCTTACCTGTATTCTGGTGCGCGTTCCGCGTGCTCGAGTCCCGTTTGGTAGTCGTAATTCCCGGTTTTAACATACTTTTCGGTCGAAAAACCCGTTTTTTGACCAAAAGTCAAAATTTTTCTTCACAATAAATTCCAATAACATCACAGAACGCTAGCCCGCGCGGAGACGCGTCTTTTGACACCTCGCACGTGCGCCTAGCTAACATAGAAATTCGAAATCTTTAAAATCAAGTAAATTCATATATAGTCGAAATCCACCTAAGCAATACAGTATTTACAGCAAACCGTTATAACTTTGCATCCAGGTGACGCATTTTGAAGCTGTTTTCAGCTATTTTGATCATAAACAGGTTCCGTCCTACTATCTGACTAATCTTAATTGACTTTTACACGAAAAAATTTTTTCGCTTCAGGACATAGAAAAATTTTCAATATTTTTCTTTACGAAAAATTAAATTAATTTTTATCTCAAAATTTCTCTGCAAAACCACATTTGTTTTAGTTTAAATAGATACTTGCCTGCCTTACCTGTATTCTGGTGCGCGTTCCGCGTGCTCGAGTCCCGTTTGGTAGTCGTAATTCCCGGTTTTAACATACTTTTCGGTCGAAAAACCCGTTTTTTGACCAAAAGTCAAAATTTTTCTTCACAATAAATTCCAATAACATCACAGAACGCTAGCCCGCGCGGAGACGCGTCTTTTGACACCTCGCACGTGCGCCTAGCTAACATAGAAATTCGAAATCTTTAAAATCAAGTAAATTCATATATAGTCGAAATCCACCTAAGCAATACAGTATGGGGTGCGAGCAGAAAACCTCCCCGTGTGCCTGATGCCTGCTGGTCCCTTATGGATACGTCCGAGGGGAAGAGCAGTCGTTGGGCCGGTGCACTCTGGGCATGGACAATACACTCTTCGAAAAAGGTAGCGGAGTTTTTTTTGGCGAGGGTATTGTTTATGGCGAATTTCTGCGAGGAGGAGGGCGTTACGTTCCTCCAGGGTGGATGGTGGCCTACTCCCCCCTCTGCTTACAGAGGGACGGTCGAGTGGGCGAGGTTAGGACCTGGAGGTCCGTAGAGGAGGGATCTCCATGTTGGAGAAGCAGGGGCGGGGCTCGTTGTGCACTCACCCTGCCAACGAGCTGGCAGCGGGAGAAGTTATTCTCCTGATTGCACCCGTCGATATCGTAATCCGGAAAGAGTTCACGGTCATGTTTTGTGACTCGGAACGGGACGAGGATCTTGGCTTAACCGCCCGGATCGCGAGGATGTAAACCTCTATAAAAAATTCCTCTAATACCAAGTTTTGGTGCGTGGCGAGGGTATGGATGGCTGAGGAGTAGTGCCATCTGTGACTTTTAGTTGCAGGTGGTGCATCAGTCGTTAGCGCACCCCCAGCCGGGGACCAGTGGAATCCTTGGGTTGGGTTACAAATGTACACTTACCTAGGGACAGGGGGTAACCCTAGGAATGACGTTGTATATCCCCCACACTCGTGGGATCAATTATGACCAGAACAAAAAATAAAAATAAAATAAAAAGCGTAGAGATGGTGAGCGATTCGGGGTCGGAATCCGACTCCGCATCTGGCGCGAAGGGCTCTTCTCAGAGCCCGGAGCGCGTTGAGACGGGGGCCGCAAAGAAGAGCGACTTCTTCAAGCGGTCCAAACCAGAGGGGTCGTCCTCTGATGGCGAGCTGAATGCGGCTCGCAAGAAGCTCATAAAGCGGGGCGGGCCTCGGGAACGGGGTGTGGCCAGAAGGCTCACTACCCCGGAGGACAGCGAGCCGAACAGAGGCTCTGAGTCCTCGGGCGGTGAGCCGGAAGCCGCTGGCAGCTCCGAGCTGAAGGAGGCGGCCAGCAGCTTCGAGGAGGTCGTGGCAACAGCCATCCGGGCTGTGGGCTTGAAGAGGATTCAGTCCTCTAAAGACAAGGCCATGCCCGCTGCCACGGCCTCCATAATGGCGGCAGCGAAGGCCCTTCAGGTCGGGCCTCCATCGGACGCACTGTCCGAGATGCGGGCGGAGGTCGGCCGCTTGACGGCCACTATCGAGCTTCTCCGAAAGGAGAACGAGGAGCTCCGAGCGGACCTGGCCCGGCTTCGAGGAGCTGGCCCCCGGGAGGTGCCCCAGGGGGGAGCGATGCAGTCGCAGGCGGAGGACCGGGTTTTGACCCTGGTGCGGCAGGAGCTGGCCGCACTCAGCAGCCGGTTTTCCGTGATGGAGGGCATTGTCCTGCGCCCTCCGCTAGCGGCGAGCAGGCCGGCAACTTTTGCCGCCACCGTGGCTACTCCGGCCACGCCTGCGGCCAAGCTTGCGGCCAAGTCCGCGGCCAAGCCAGCGGCCAAGCCCGCGGCTAAGCCAGCGGCCAAGCCCGCGGCTAAGCCAGCGGCCAAGTCCGCGGCCAAGCCGGCGCCTCCGGCGAAAGTTGCGCCGTCCAAGCCCACAAAGGGCGGGACGGCTGCGCGAAAGGGGACCCCAGCTGTGGCGGCAGGACGGTCGCCCCCGGCCCCGCCTCTTAATTCCTCTCTGGCCGACGCCGAATGGCAAGTAGCCGGGGAGAAAAGGCAGGCGGGAAAAGCCAAAAGGGCGGCCAATCGGAAGGAGAGGCAGCAGCAGCGCAAAAAGCGAAGCGCCGCGGCTAGGCTCCGCGCCCCGAAGTCCGCAGCTGTAGTAATCACACTACAGCCGGAAGCGGAGAAGAAGGGCGTGACCTACCGTCAGGTGCTCGCTAAGGCGTGGGCGGCAGTGAACCTGGAGGAGATCGGCGTCGCCGATGGCTTCCGGATGAAGGTCACTGCGACGGGGGCTCGGATGCTGGAGATCCCCGGTGCGGCCAGCGGCCCGACCGCGGACGCCCTGGCCGAAAGGCTCAGGGCGTCCTTCAATGCGGAGGAGGCCCGAGTCTCCAGGCCCACCAAGTGCGCTGACATGCGCATCCTGGGCCTGGACGACTGCGTGACGGCGGAAGATGTTGTGGCCGCCGTGGCTAGGACCGGAGGGTGCTCTGCCGAGCAGGTGAGGGCAGGCACTATCCGTCCTGACAACACGGGCATGCAAACCATAACGGTGAGCTGCCCCGTGTCGGCGGCCCAAAAGATAGCCGGGGAGGGCCAAAGGCTCCGGGTGGGCTGGGTATCCGCGCAGGTGAAACTGCTGGAACCCAGACCACTGAGGTGCTTCCGCTGCCGGGTGGGGCACCACGTAGGAGCGCAGTGCACCTCGGAGGTGGACCGCAGCGAGGAATGCTTCCGCTGTGGTCGGCCCGGTCACAAGGCCGGCTCGTGCAATGCCACGCCGCACTGTTATGCGTGTGCGGCGGCTGGCAAGCCGGCCGATCACCGGGCCGGGAGCAAGGCCTGCGCTCCACCTGCCAAATCCAGGGGCAGGGGCAAGCCTTCCGCCACCGCCGTCACCGCCGCAGCCGCCACCGTTGCCGCTGCCGTTGCCGCCTCTACTGGCGCCGTCGTCGCCGCTAGCACCGCGGCAGGGCCATCACAGGGGGCCCGGGAGGAGGCTGAAATGGATTGCCATTGATGGCCCCATTACGCCTCCTTCAGGCGAACATCAACCACTGCGCTGCCGCTCAGGATCTGTTGCTCCAGAGCATGGCGCAGTGGTCGATTAACATCGCCGTGGTCGCTGAGCCGTACTTTGTCCCGCCCAGGGATGACTGGGTGGAGGACCTGAGCGGCTCAGTGACCATAATTTCGTCGGCCGCCGCCGGTACCCCGTCCCTCGAGGCCGTCAAGAGGGGATCGGGTTGCGTGGCAGCACGGTTCGGGGAGATTGTCGTGGCAGGAGCGTACTTCTCCCCGAGCCGAACTCTCGCCGAGTTCCACAACTCCCTTGGGGAGTTGAGAGTCATCGTCGTCGGGTACCATCCCCTGCCCGTGATCGTCCTCGGGGACTTCAATGCCAAAAACGTGGCTTGGGGTTCCCGGTATACGGACACACGGGGCAGGATGGTGGAGGACTGGGCTCTGGAGACGGGCCTGGTCGTCCTAAACCGGGGTTCTGTCCCCACGTGTGTGCGGATGCGGGGTGAATCAGTGGTGGACATCTCGTTCGCCAGCCCCGCTCTGTCGCCGCGTGTCATCGACTGGCGCGTCATGGAGGGGGTGGAGACCTATTCCGATCACCGGTACATTCGGTTTGAGGTCTCCGCCCAGACGTCGGGCGCGCCGGTCCGACAGACCCCGAGTGGTCCGCGGTGGGCGCTGAAGCAGCTGGACCGGGAGCTCCTCCTGGAGGCCTCGATCGTGCAGGCCTGGGTGTCATCACCGGACAGGCCTGCCGACATCAATGACGAGGCGGAGTGGTTCCGGGAGGCCATGTCCGTAATATGCGACGTGGCAATGCCCCGGGTCCAGCCCGGAAGTGCTCGGCGCCAGGTGTACTGGTGGTCGCGTGAGCTGACCGCTCTACGCGCGGCGTGCGTTGATGCGCGCCACCGGTACTCCAGGCACCGCAGGCTTCGTATCCGCCCTCCGGATACGGAAGCCATTGAGGCGGAGCTGTACGACGGGTACAGAGCGGCGAAGACCGCTCTCCGAGCGGAGATCGGGCGGGCCAGAGGAGTGGCCCGCGAGGAGTCGCTGGAGACTCTGAACAGAGATCCGTGGGGACGCCCATACAAATGGGTGCGAGATAAACTCCGCCCATGGGCTCCCCCGCTGACGCAGAGTCTCCGGCCCCAGCTCGTGGAGGACGTGGTGAGCGCTCTGTTCCCTTCGCGAGGGGAACACACTCCCCCGCCCATGGCTCCGCCTCCTGCGGTGCCCGACGCGGACCATACCACTGACGACGACGATGAATCTCCGGAGGTGACCGAGGTAGATTTGAGAGTGGCGGTACGTAGGCTGAGTGCCAAAAATACCGCCCCAGGACCCGACGGCTTACCTGGAAAAGCCTGGGTTCTGGCCTTAGAGGCTCTCGGGCCTCGACTTAGGGGGCTCCTAAGCGCATGCTTGGAGAGAGGCCAGTTCCCACTTCGTTGGAAGACAGGGAAACTGGTCCTCATTAAGAAGCCGGGGCGCCCGGCGGACTCTCCGTCCGCTTACCGGCCCATCGTGCTGCTCGACGAGGTGGGCAAGCTCTTTGAAAGAGTAATTGCAGACCGCCTTGTCGGGCGGCTGGAGCGAGTGGGGCCGGATTTGGCGGACAGCCAGTTTGGTTTCCGCAAGGGGCGCTCTACGGTGGATGCCATCATGCGCGTTCGAGCCCTCACGACGGGGGATGCTGTTGCCCGGGGTGGGGTCGTCTTGGCGGTGTCTCTCGACATCGCCAATGCCTTCAACACCCTGCCCTGGAGTTGCATTAGGGAGGCACTCCGGTATCACCGGATGCCGACCTACCTCTGTCGAGTGGTCGAGGCCTATTTGACGGATAGGGCCGTCATCTACCCCGGTCACCACGGAGAGTGGAACCGGCGAGAGATGTCGTGCGGTGTCCCGCAGGGATCGGTCCTGGGGCCGCATCTGTGGGACATCGGCTACGACTGGGTGCTGCGCGCCGACCTCCCTAGCGGCGTCAGCGTGGTCTGCTACGCTGACGACACGCTGGTCCTGGTGCAGGGGAGGTCGCATGAGGCGGCGGCCGAACTAGCGACACGTTGGGTTGCGACAATCGTCGATAGGATCCGGCAACTGGGACTCGAGGTGGCCTTGCACAAGTCCGAGGCCATGTGTTTCTATGGTCCTCGGAACGCGCCACTGTCGGGTTCCCAGATAACGGCGGGAGGGGTTCACATCGGCGTCGAGTCGACGATGAAGTACCTGGGACTCGTCCTCGACAGCCGGTGGAACTTCGTGGAGCACTTCCGACGTTTGGCTCCCAAACTGGATAGGGCTGGGGCTGCTCTGAAGCGGCTTCTGCCCAACCTAGGGGGTCCAAACGCCTCCTGCCGGAGGCTTTACGCGGGGGTCGTGCGGTCCATGGCCCTTTACGGGGCACCGGTGTGGGCGCGTTCACTGAGGCTGCGACCGGCCCGGCGGTTGAACGCGTCCCAAAGGGTCATGGCCATCAGGCTGGTCCGGGGATACCGCACGGTCTCCCGTGAGGCGGCGAGCCTCCTTGCCGGACTACCGCCATGGGATCTGGAGGCGAAAGTCCTCGCGCAGATGTGGGAGTTGCGCGAGGAGGCGAAACGCCGGGGTGTAACTCCGCTGCCGCGAGAGATCACGGCACAGCGGACAGAGCTCCGGCGGGATCTCATGGCGGCATGGAGTGTGCGATTGTCGCAACCCAGCGCTGGGCACGCCACAATTGCGGCGATAAGTCCCCTCTTTGAGGAGTGGCTTGAGAGGCGCCACGGCGTCCTCACCTTCCGCCTGACGCAGGTCCTCACCGGACACGGTTGTTTCGGGAGGTTCCTGTTCCGAATTAGGCGGGAGGAAACGCCCGGGTGTCACCACTGTGTGGATCGCCCGGAGGACACGGTGGAGCATACGGTGGAGGTCTGCCCGGCTTGGGCGGAGCACCGCCGTGTCCTCACGGAGGCGATCGGCGGCGGCGATCTCTCGCGTCCGGCCCTGGTTCAGGCCATGGTTCGGCGCGAGAGTGCATGGGAGGCCGTCACCTCCTTCTGCGAAGCAGTCATGCTCGCGAAGGAGGAGGCGGGGCGCGCGAGGGAGATGCAAGCTGCACGCCCTCGCGGCCCTAGTCGCCGCAGGAGACGCCCCGGGCGTCGGGAGTCAAGAGCCGACTTCCGGCCACCGTAGGCGCGGGCCTGCGGACGGTGAGCAATGGGCAGCTCGCCGTCCGATCAGGACCAGGCCCGTGTCGACGGCGCGTTGTGTTCCACGCGCGCCTCAAAGAGATGTCAGCATCAACCGACGGGGTCGAAAGACCAATGCCTGCTGGGGTTGCGGGTTTGTCTGAAAGGGATATCGCGGCCCCGGCACACAGGCAACGGAAGGAACACGGGTGGGTTTTAGTCAGTAAAAGTCTGACACACCCTCTCGCTCTGCCCAGAGCGGGAGAAGTCATTTGATGATTTCCCATCCAAAAAAAAAAAAAAAAAAAAAAAAAAGCAATACAGTATTTACAGCAAACCGTTATAACTTTGCATCCAGGTGACGCATTTTGAAGCTGTTTTCAGCTATTTTGATCATAAACAGGTTCCGTCCTACTATCTGACTAATCTTAATTGACTTTTACACGAAAAAATTTTTTCGCTTCAGGACATAGAAAAATTTTCAATATTTTTCTTTACGAAAAATTAAATTAATTTTTATCTCAAAATTTCTCTGCAAAACCACATTTGTTTTAGTTTAAATAGATACTTGCCTGCCTTACCTGTATTCTGGTGCGCGTTCCGCGTGCTCGAGTCCCGTTTGGTAGTCGTAATTCCCGGTTTTAACATACTTTTCGGTCGAAAAACCCGTTTTTTGACCAAAAGTCAAAATTTTTCTTCACAATAAATTCCAATAACATCACAGAACGCTAGCCCGCGCGGAGACGCGTCTTTTGACACCTCGCACGTGCGCCTAGCTAACATAGAAATTCGAAATCTTTAAAATCAAGTAAATTCATATATAGTCGAAATCCACCTAAGCAATACAGTATTTACAGCAAACCGTTATAACTTTGCATCCAGGTGACGCATTTTGAAGCTGTTTTCAGCTATTTTGATCATAAACAGGTTCCGTCCTACTATCTGACTAATCTTAATTGACTTTTACACGAAAAAATTTTTTCGCTTCAGGACATAGAAAAATTTTCAATATTTTTCTTTACGAAAAATTAAATTAATTTTTATCTCAAAATTTCTCTGCAAAACCACATTTGTTTTAGTTTAAATAGATACTTGCCTGCCTTACCTGTATTCTGGTGCGCGTTCCGCGTGCTCGAGTCCCGTTTGGTAGTCGTAATTCCCGGTTTTAACATACTTTTCGGTCGAAAAACCCGTTTTTTGACCAAAAGTCAAAATTTTTCTTCACAATAAATTCCAATAACATCACAGAACGCTAGCCCGCGCGGAGACGCGTCTTTTGACACCTCGCACGTGCGCCTAGCTAACATAGAAATTCGAAATCTTTAAAATCAAGTAAATTCATATATAGTCGAAATCCACCTAAGCAATACAGTATTTACAGCAAACCGTTATAACTTTGCATCCAGGTGACGCATTTTGAAGCTGTTTTCAGCTATTTTGATCATAAACAGGTTCCGTCCTACTATCTGACTAATCTTAATTGACTTTTACACGAAAAAATTTTTTCGCTTCAGGACATAGAAAAATTTTCAATATTTTTCTTTACGAAAAATTAAATTAATTTTTATCTCAAAATTTCTCTGCAAAACCACATTTGTTTTAGTTTAAATAGATACTTGCCTGCCTTACCTGTATTCTGGTGCGCGTTCCGCGTGCTCGAGTCCCGTTTGGTAGTCGTAATTCCCGGTTTTAACATACTTTTCGGTCGAAAAACCCGTTTTTTGACCAAAAGTCAAAATTTTTCTTCACAATAAATTCCAATAACATCACAGAACGCTAGCCCGCGCGGAGACGCGTCTTTTGACACCTCGCACGTGCGCCTAGCTAACATAGAAATTCGAAATCTTTAAAATCAAGTAAATTCATATATAGTCGAAATCCACCTAAGCAATACAGTATTTCGCTGCCGGGTGGGGCACCACGTAGGAGCGCAGTGCACCTCGGAGGTGGACCGCAGCGAGGAATGCTTCCGCTGTGGTCGGCCCGGTCACAAGGCCGGCTCGTGCAATGCCATGCCGCACTGTTATGCGTGTGCGGCGGCTGGCAAGCCGGCCGATCACCGGGCCGGGAGCAAGTCCTGCGCTCCACCTGCCAAATCCAGGGGCAGGGGCAAGCCTTCCGCCACCGCCGTCACCGCCGCAGCCGCCACCGTTGCCGCTGCCGTTGCCGCCTCTACTGGCGCCGACGTCGCCGCTAGCACCGCGGCAGGGCCATCACAGGGGGCCCGGGAGGAGGCTGAAATGGATTGCCATTGATGGCCCCATTACGCCTCCTTCAGGCGAATATCAACCACTGCGCCGCCGCTCAGGATCTGTTGCTCCAGAGCATGGCGCAGTGGTCGATTAACATCGCCGTGGTCGCTGAGCCGTACTTTGTCCCGCCCAGGGATCACTGGGTGGAGGACCTGAGCGGCTCAGTGACCATTATTTCGTCGGCCGCCGCCGGTACCCCGTCCCTCGAGGCCGTCAAGAGGGGATCGGGTTGCGTGGCAGCACGGTTCGGGGAGATTGTCGTGGCAGGAGCGTACTTCTCCCCGAGCCGAACTCTCGCCGAGTTCCACAACTCCCTTGGGGAGTTGAGAGTCATCGTCGTCGGGTACCATCCCCTGCCCGTGATCGTCCTCGGGGACTTCAATGCCAAAAACGTGGCTTGGGGTTCCCGGTATACGGACACACGGGGCAGGATGGTGGAGGACTGGGCTCTGGAGACGGGCCTGGTCGTCCTAAACCGGGGTTCTGTCCCCACGTGTGTGCGGATGCGGGGTGAATCAGTGGTGGACATCTCGTTCGCCAGCCCCGCTCTGTCGCCACGTGTCATCGACTGGCGCGTCATGGGGGGGGTGGAGACCTATTCCGATCACCGGTACATTCGGTTTGAGGTCTCCGCCCAGACGTCGGGCGCGCCGGTCCGACAGACCCCGAGTGGTCCGCGGTGGGCGCTGAAGCAGCTGGACCGGGAGCTCCTCCTGGAGGCCTCGATCGTGCAGGCCTGGGTGTCATCACCGGACAGGCCTGCCGACATCAATGACGAGGCGGAGTGGTTCCGGGAGGCCATGTCCGTAATATGCGACGTGGCAATGCCCCGGGTCCAGCCCGGAAGTGCTCGGCGCCAGGTGTACTGGTGGTCGCGTGAGCTGACCGCTCTACGCGCGGCGTGCGTTGATGCGCGCCACCGGTACTCCAGGCACCGCAGGCTTCGTATCCGCCCTCCGGATACGGAAGCCATTGAGGCGGAGCTGTACGAAGGGTACAGAGCGGCGAAGACCGCCCTCCGAGCGGAGATCGGGCGGGCCAGAGGAGTGGCCCGCGAGGAGTCGCTGGAGACTCTGAACAGAGATCCGTGGGGACGCCCATACAAATGGGTGCGAGATAAACTCCGCCCATGGGCTCCCCCGCTGACGCAGAGTCTCCGGCCCCAGCTCGTGGAGGACGTGGTGAGCGCTCTGTTCCCTTCGCGAGGGGAACACACTCCCCCGCCCATGGCTCCGCCTCCTGCGGTGCCCGACGCGGACCATACCACTGACGACGACGATGAATCTCCGGAGGTGACCGAGGTAGATTTGAGAGTGGCGGTACGTAGGCTGAGTGCCAAAAATACCGCCCCAGGACCCGACGGCTTACCTGGAAAAGCCTGGGTTCTGGCCTTAGAGGCTCTCGGGCCTCGACTTAGGGGGCTCCTAAGCGCATGCTTGGAGAGAGGCCAGTTCCCACTTCGTTGGAAGACAGGGAAACTGGTCCTCATTAAGAAGCCGGGGCGCCCGGCGGACTCTCCGTCCGCTTACCGGCCCATCGTGCTGCTCGACGAGGTGGGCAAGCTCTTTGAAAGAGTAATTGCAGACCGCCTTGTCGGGCGGCTGGAGCGAGTGGGGCCGGATTTGGCGGACAGCCAGTTTGGTTTCCGCAAGGGGCGCTCTACGGTGGATGCCATCATGCGCGTTCGAGCCCTCACGACGGGGGATGCTGTTGCCCGGGGTGGGGTCGTCTTGGCGGTGTCTCTCGACATCGCCAATGCCTTCAACACCCTGCCCTGGAGTTGCATTAGGGAGGCACTCCGGTATCACCGGATGCCGACCTACCTCTGTCGAGTGGTCGAGGCCTATTTGACGGATAGGGCCGTCATCTACCCCGGTCACCACGGAGAGTGGAACCGGCGAGAGATGTCGTGCGGTGTCCCGCAGGGATCGGTCCTGGGGCCGCATCTGTGGGACATCGGCTACGACTGGGTGCTGCGCGCCGACCTCCCTAGCGGCGTCAGCGTGGTCTGCTACGCTGACGACACGCTGGTCCTGGTGCAGGGGAGGTCGCATGAGGCGGCGGCCGAACTAGCGACACGTTGGGTTGCGACAATCGTCGATAGGATCCGGCAACTGGGACTCGAGGTGGCCCTGCACAAGTCCGAGGCCATGTGTTTCTATGGTCCTCGGAACGCGCCACTGTCGGGTTCCCAGATAACGGCGGGAGGGGTTCACATCGGCGTCGAGTCGACGATGAAGTACCTGGGGCTCGTCCTCGACAGCCGGTGGAACTTCGTGGAGCACTTCCGACGTTTGGCTCCCAAACTGGATAGGGCTGGGGCTGCTCTGAAGCGGCTTCTGCCCAACCTAGGGGGTCCAAACGCCTCCTGCCGGAGGCTTTACGCGGGGGTCGTGCGGTCCATGGCCCTTTACGGGGCACCGGTGTGGGCGCGTTCACTGAGGCTGCGACCGGCCCGGCGGTTGAACGCGTCCCAAAGGGTCATGGCCATCAGGCTGGTCCGGGGATACCGCACGGTCTCCCGTGAGGCGGCGAGCCTCCTTGCCGGACTACCGCCATGGGATCTGGAGGCGAAAGTCCTCGCGCACATGTGGGAGTTGCGCGAGGAGGCGAAACGCCGGGGTGTAACTCCGCTGCCGCGAGAGATCACGGCACAGCGGACAGAGCTCCGGCGGGATCTCATGGCGGCATGGAGTGTGCGATTGTCGCAACCCAGCGCTGGGCACGCCACAATTGCGGCGATAAGTCCCCTCTTTGAGGAGTGGCTTGAGAGGCGCCATGGCGTCCTCACCTTCCGCCTGACGCAGGTCCTCACCGGACACGGTTGTTTCGGGAGGTTCCTGTTCCGAATTAGGCGGGAGGAAACGCCCGGGTGTCACCACTGTGTGGATCGCCCGGAGGACACGGTGGAGCATACGGTGGAGGTCTGCCCGGCTTGGGCGGAGCACCGCCGTGTCCTCACGGAGGCGATCGGCGGCGGCGATCTCTCGCGTCCGGCCCTGGTTCAGGCCATGGTTCGGCGCGAGAGTGCATGGGAGGCCGTCACCTCCTTCTGCGAAGCAGTTATGCTCGCGAAGGAGGAGGCGGGGCGCGCGAGGGAGATGCAAGCTGCACGCCCTCGCGGCCCTAGTCGCCGCAGGAGACGCCCCGGGCGTCGGGAGTCAAGAGCCGACTTCCGGCCACCGTAGGCGCGGGCCTGCGGACGGTGAGCAATGGGCAGCTCGCCGTCCGATCAGGACCAGGCCCGTGTCGACGGCGCGTTGTGTTCCACGCGCGCCTCAAAGAGATGTCAGCATCAACCGACGGGGTCGAAAGACCAATGCCTGCTGGGGTTGCGGGTTTGTCTGAAAGGGATATCGCGGCCCCGGCACACAGGCAACGGAAGGAACACGGGTGGGTTTTAGTCAGTAAAAGTCTGACACACCCTCTCGCTCTGCCCAGAGCGGGAGAAGTCATTTGATGATTTCCCATCCAAAAAAAAAAAAAAAAGCAATACAGTATTTACAGCAAACCGTTATAACTTTGCATCCAGGTGACGCATTTTGAAGCTGTTTTCAGCTATTTTGATCATAAACAGGTTCCGTCCTACTATCTGACTAATCTTAATTGACTTTTACACGAAAAAATTTTTTCGCTTCAGGACATAGAAAAATTTTCAATATTTTTCTTTACGAAAAATTAAATTAATTTTTATCTCAAAATTTCTCTGCAAAACCACATTTGTTTTAGTTTAAATAGATACTTGCCTGCCTTACCTGTATTCTGGTGCGCGTTCCGCGTGCTCGAGTCCCGTTTGGTAGTCGTAATTCCCGGTTTTAACATACTTTTCGGTCGAAAAACCCGTTTTTTGACCAAAAGTCAAAATTTTTCTTCACAATAAATTCCAATAACATCACAGAACGCTAGCCCGCGCGGAGACGCGTCTTTTGACACCTCGCACGTGCGCCTAGCTAACATAGAAATTCGAAATCTTTAAAATCAAGTAAATTCATATATAGTCGAAATCCACCTAAGCAATACAGTATTTACAGCAAACCGTTATAACTTTGCATCCAGGTGACGCATTTTGAAGCTGTTTTCAGCTATTTTGATCATAAACAGGTTCCGTCCTACTATCTGACTAATCTTAATTGACTTTTACACGAAAAAATTTTTTCGCTTCAGGACATAGAAAAATTTTCAATATTTTTCTTTACGAAAAATTAAATTAATTTTTATCTCAAAATTTCTCTGCAAAACCACATTTGTTTTAGTTTAAATAGATACTTGCCTGCCTTACCTGTATTCTGGTGCGCGTTCCGCGTGCTCGAGTCCCGTTTGGTAGTCGTAATTCCCGGTTTTAACATACTTTTCGGTCGAAAAACCCGTTTTTTGACCAAAAGTCAAAATTTTTCTTCACAATAAATTCCAATAACATCACAGAACGCTAGCCCGCGCGGAGACGCGTCTTTTGACACCTCGCACGTGCGCCTAGCTAACATAGAAATTCGAAATCTTTAAAATCAAGTAAATTCATATATAGTCGAAATCCACCTAAGCAATACAGTATTTACAGCAAACCGTTATAACTTTGCATCCAGGTGACGCATTTTGAAGCTGTTTTCAGCTATTTTGATCATAAACAGGTTCCGTCCTACTATCTGACTAATCTTAATTGACTTTTACACGAAAAAATTTTTTCGCTTCAGGACATAGAAAAATTTTCAATATTTTTCTTTACGAAAAATTAAATTAATTTTTATCTCAAAATTTCTCTGCAAAACCACATTTGTTTTAGTTTAAATAGATACTTGCCTGCCTTACCTGTATTCTGGTGCGCGTTCCGCGTGCTCGAGTCCCGTTTGGTAGTCGTAATTCCCGGTTTTAACATACTTTTCGGTCGAAAAACCCGTTTTTTGACCAAAAGTCAAAATTTTTCTTCACAATAAATTCCAATAACATCACAGAACGCTAGCCCGCGCGGAGACGCGTCTTTTGACACCTCGCACGTGCGCCTAGCTAACATAGAAATTCGAAATCTTTAAAATCAAGTAAATTCATATATAGTCGAAATCCACCTAAGCAATACAGTATTTACAGCAAACCGTTATAACTTTGCATCCAGGTGACGCATTTTGAAGCTGTTTTCAGCTATTTTGATCATAAACAGGTTCCGTCCTACTATCTGACTAATCTTAATTGACTTTTACACGAAAAAATTTTTTCGCTTCAGGACATAGAAAAATTTTCAATATTTTTCTTTACGAAAAATTAAATTAATTTTTATCTCAAAATTTCTCTGCAAAACCACATTTGTTTTAGTTTAAATAGATACTTGCCTGCCTTACCTGTATTCTGGTGCGCGTTCCGCGTGCTCGAGTCCCGTTTGGTAGTCGTAATTCCCGGTTTTAACATACTTTTCGGTCGAAAAACCCGTTTTTTGACCAAAAGTCAAAATTTTTCTTCACAATAAATTCCAATAACATCACAGAACGCTAGCCCGCGCGGAGACGCGTCTTTTGACACCTCGCACGTGCGCCTAGCTAACATAGAAATTCGAAATCTTTAAAATCAAGTAAATTCATATATAGTCGAAATCCACCTAAGCAATACAGTATTTACAGCAAACCGTTATAACTTTGCATCCAGGTGACGCATTTTGAAGCTGTTTTCAGCTATTTTGATCATAAACAGGTTCCGTCCTACTATCTGACTAATCTTAATTGACTTTTACACGAAAAAATTTTTTCGCTTCAGGACATAGAAAAATTTTCAATATTTTTCTTTACGAAAAATTAAATTAATTTTTATCTCAAAATTTCTCTGCAAAACCACATTTGTTTTAGTTTAAATAGATACTTGCCTGCCTTACCTGTATTCTGGTGCGCGTTCCGCGTGCTCGAGTCCCGTTTGGTAGTCGTAATTCCCGGTTTTAACATACTTTTCGGTCGAAAAACCCGTTTTTTGACCAAAAGTCAAAATTTTTCTTCACAAGAAATTCCAATAACATCACAGAACGCTAGCCCGCGCGGAGACGCGTCTTTTGACACCTCGCACGTGCGCCTAGCTAACATAGAAATTCGAAATCTTTAAAATCAAGTAAATTCATATATAGTCGAAATCCACCTAAGCAATACAGTATTTACAGCAAACCGTTATAACTTTGCATCCAGGTGACGCATTTTGAAGCTGTTTTCAGCTATTTTGATCATAAACAGGTTCCGTCCTACTATCTGACTAATCTTAATTGACTTTTACACGAAAAAATTTTTTCGCTTCAGGACATAGAAAAATTTTCAATATTTTTCTTTACGAAAAATTAAATTAATTTTTATCTCAAAATTTCTCTGCAAAACCACATTTGTTTTAGTTTAAATAGATACTTGCCTGCCTTACCTGTATTCTGGTGCGCGTTCCGCGTGCTCGAGTCCCGTTTGGTAGTCGTAATTCCCGGTTTTAACATACTTTTCGGTCGAAAAACCCGTTTTTTGACCAAAAGTCAAAATTTTTCTTCACAATAAATTCCAATAACATCACAGAACGCTAGCCCGCGCGGAGACGCGTCTTTTGACACCTCGCACGTGCGCCTAGCTAACATAGAAATTCGAAATCTTTAAAATCAAGTAAATTCATATATAGTCGAAATCCACCTAAGCAATACAGTATTTACAGCAAACCGTTATAACTTTGCATCCAGGTGACGCATTTTGAAGCTGTTTTCAGCTATTTTGATCATAAACAGGTTCCGTCCTACTATCTGACTAATCTTAATTGACTTTTACACGAAAAAATTTTTTCGCTTCAGGACATAGAAAAATTTTCAATATTTTTCTTTACGAAAAATTAAATTAATTTTTATCTCAAAATTTCTCTGCAAAACCACATTTGTTTTAGTTTAAATAGATACTTGCCTGCCTTACCTGTATTCTGGTGCGCGTTCCGCGTGCTCGAGTCCCGTTTGGTAGTCGTAATTCCCGGTTTTAACATACTTTTCGGTCGAAAAACCCGTTTTTTGACCAAAAGTCAAAATTTTTCTTCACAATAAATTCCAATAACATCACAGAACGCTAGCCCGCGCGGAGACGCGTCTTTTGACACCTCGCACGTGCGCCTAGCTAACATAGAAATTCGAAATCTTTAAAATCAAGTAAATTCATATATAGTCGAAATCCACCTAAGCAATACAGTATTTACAGCAAACCGTTATAACTTTGCATCCAGGTGACGCATTTTGAAGCTGTTTTCAGCTATTTTGATCATAAACAGGTTCCGTCCTACTATCTGACTAATCTTAATTGACTTTTACACGAAAAAATTTTTTCGCTTCAGGACATAGAAAAATTTTCAATATTTTTCTTTACGAAAAATTAAATTAATTTTTATCTCAAAATTTCTCTGCAAAACCACATTTGTTTTAGTTTAAATAGATACTTGCCTGCCTTACCTGTATTCTGGTGCGCGTTCCGCGTGCTCGAGTCCCGTTTGGTAGTCGTAATTCCCGGTTTTAACATACTTTTCGGTCGAAAAACCCGTTTTTTGACCAAAAGTCAAAATTTTTCTTCACAATAAATTCCAATAACATCACAGAACGCTAGCCCGCGCGGAGACGCGTCTTTTGACACCTCGCACGTGCGCCTAGCTAACATAGAAATTCGAAATCTTTAAAATCAAGTAAATTCATATATAGTCGAAATCCACCTAAGCAATACAGTATTTACAGCAAACCGTTATAACTTTGCATCCAGGTGACGCATTTTGAAGCTGTTTTCAGCTATTTTGATCATAAACAGGTTCCGTCCTACTATCTGACTAATCTTAATTGACTTTTACACGAAAAAATTTTTTCGCTTCAGGACATAGAAAAATTTTCAATATTTTTCTTTACGAAAAATTAAATTAATTTTTATCTCAAAATTTCTCTGCAAAACCACATTTGTTTTAGTTTAAATAGATACTTGCCTGCCTTACCTGTATTCTGGTGCGCGTTCCGCGTGCTCGAGTCCCGTTTGGTAGTCGTAATTCCCGGTTTTAACATACTTTTCGGTCGAAAAACCCGTTTTTTGACCAAAAGTCAAAATTTTTCTTCACAATAAATTCCAATAACATCACAGAACGCTAGCCCGCGCGGAGACGCGTCTTTTGACACCTCGCACGTGCGCCTAGCTAACATAGAAATTCGAAATCTTTAAAATCAAGTAAATTCATATATAGTCGAAATCCACCTAAGCAATACAGTATTTACAGCAAACCGTTATAACTTTGCATCCAGGTGACGCATTTTGAAGCTGTTTTCAGCTATTTTGATCATAAACAGGTTCCGTCCTACTATCTGACTAATCTTAATTGACTTTTACACGAAAAAATTTTTTCGCTTCAGGACATAGAAAAATTTTCAATATTTTTCTTTACGAAAAATTAAATTAATTTTTATCTCAAAATTTCTCTGCAAAACCACATTTGTTTTAGTTTAAATAGATACTTGCCTGCCTTACCTGTATTCTGGTGCGCGTTCCGCGTGCTCGAGTCCCGTTTGGTAGTCGTAATTCCCGGTTTTAACATACTTTTCGGTCGAAAAACCCGTTTTTTGACCAAAAGTCAAAATTTTTCTTCACAATAAATTCCAATAACATCACAGAACGCTAGCCCGCGCGGAGACGCGTCTTTTGACACCTCGCACGTGCGCCTAGCTAACATAGAAATTCGAAATCTTTAAAATCAAGTAAATTCATATATAGTCGAAATCCACCTAAGCAATACAGTATTTACAGCAAACCGTTATAACTTTGCATCCAGGTGACGCATTTTGAAGCTGTTTTCAGCTATTTTGATCATAAACAGGTTCCGTCCTACTATCTGACTAATCTTAATTGACTTTTACACGAAAAAATTTTTTCGCTTCAGGACATAGAAAAATTTTCAATATTTTTCTTTACGAAAAATTAAATTAATTTTTATCTCAAAATTTCTCTGCAAAACCACATTTGTTTTAGTTTAAATAGATACTTGCCTGCCTTACCTGTATTCTGGTGCGCGTTCCGCGTGCTCGAGTCCCGTTTGGTAGTCGTAATTCCCGGTTTTAACATACTTTTCGGTCGAAAAACCCGTTTTTTGACCAAAAGTCAAAATTTTTCTTCACAATAAATTCCAATAACATCACAGAACGCTAGCCCGCGCGGAGACGCGTCTTTTGACACCTCGCACGTGCGCCTAGCTAACATAGAAATTCGAAATCTTTAAAATCAAGTAAATTCATATATAGTCGAAATCCACCTAAGCAATACAGTATTTACAGCAAACCGTTATAACTTTGCATCCAGGTGACGCATTTTGAAGCTGTTTTCAGCTATTTTGATCATAAACAGGTTCCGTCCTACTTTCTGACTAATCTTAATTGACTTTTACACGAAAAAATTTTTTCGCTTCAGGACATAGAAAAATTTTCAATATTTTTCTTTACGAAAAATTAAATTAATTTTTATCTCAAAATTTCTCTGCAAAACCACATTTGTTTTAGTTTAAATAGATACTTGCCTGCCTTACCTGTATTCTGGTGCGCGTTCCGCGTGCTCGAGTCCCGTTTGGTAGTCGTAATTCCCGGTTTTAACATACTTTTCGGTCGAAAAACCCGTTTTTTGACCAAAAGTCAAAATTTTTCTTCACAATAAATTCCAATAACATCACAGAACGCTAGCCCGCGCGGAGACGCGTCTTTTGACACCTCGCACGTGCGCCTAGCTAACATAGAAATTCGAAATCTTTAAAATCAAGTAAATTCATATATAGTCGAAATCCACCTAAGCAATACAGTACGGCCCCAGCTCGTGGAGGACGTGGTGAGCGCTCTGTTCCCTTCGCGAGGGGAACACACTCCCCCGCCCATGGCTCCGCCTCCTGCGGTGCCCGATGCGGACCATACCACTGACGACGACGATGAATCTCCGGAGGTGACCGAGGTAGATTTGAGAGTGGCGGTACGTAGGCTGAGTGCCAAAAATACCGCCCCAGGACCCGACGGCTTACCTGGAAAAGCCTGGGTTCTGGCCTTAGAGGCTCTCGGGCCTCGACTTAGGGGGCTCCTAAGCGCATGCTTGGAGAGAGGCCAGTTCCCACTTCGTTGGAAGACAGGGAAACTGGTCCTCATTAAGAAGCCGGGGCGCCCGGCGGACTCTCCGTCCGCTTACCGGCCCATCGTGCTGCTCGACGAGGTGGGCAAGCTCTTTGAAAGAGTAATTGCAGACCGCCTTGTCGGGCGGCTGGAGCGAGTGGGGCCGGATTTGGCGGACAGCCAGTTTGGTTTCCGCAAGGGGCGCTCTACGGTGGATGCCATCATGCGCGTTCGAGCCCTCACGACGGGGGATGCTGTTGCCCGGGGTGGGGTCGTCTTGGCGGTGTCTCTCGACATCGCCAATGCCTTCAACACCCTGCCCTGGAGTTGCATTAGGGAGGCACTCCGGTATCACCGGATGCCGACCTACCTCTGTCGAGTGGTCGAGGCCTATTTGACGGATAGGGCCGTCATCTACCCCGGTCACCACGGAGAGTGGAACCGGCGAGAGATGTCGTGCGGTGTCCCGCAGGGATCGGTCCTGGGGCCGCATCTGTGGGACATCGGCTACGACTGGGTGCTGCGCGCCGACCTCCCTAGCGGCGTCAGCGTGGTCTGCTACGCTGACGACACGCTGGTCCTGGTGCAGGGGAGGTCGCATGAGGCGGCGGCCGAACTAGCGACACGTTGGGTTGCGACAATCGTCGATAGGATCCGGCAACTGGGACTCGAGGTGGCCTTGCACAAGTCCGAGGCCATGTGTTTCTATGGTCCTCGGAACGCGCCACTGTCGGGTTCCCAGATAACGGCGGGAGGGGTTCACATCGGCGTCGAGTCGACGATGAAGTACCTGGGACTCGTCCTCGACAGCCGGTGGAACTTCGTGGAGCACTTCCGACGTTTGGCTCCCAAACTGGATAGGGCTGGGGCTGCTCTGAAGCGGCTTCTGCCCAACCTAGGGGGTCCAAACGCCTCCTGCCGGAGGCTTTACGCGGGGGTCGTGCGGTCCATGGCCCTTTACGGGGCACCGGTGTGGGCGCGTTCACTGAGGCTGCGACCGGCCCAGCGGTTGAACGCGTCCCAAAGGGTCATGGCCATCAGGCTGGTCCGGGGATACCGCACGGTCTCCCGTGAGGCGGCGAGCCTCCTTGCCGGACTACCGCCATGGGATCTGGAGGCGAAAGTCCTCGCGCAGATGTGGGAGTTGCGCGAGGAGGCGAAACGCCGGGGTGTAACTCCGCTGCCGCGAGAGATCGCGGCACAGCGGACAGAGCTCCGGCGGGATCTCATGGCGGCATGGAGTGTGCGATTGTCGCAACCCAGCGCTGGGCACGCCACAATTGCGGCGATAAGTCCCCTCTTTGAGGAGTGGCTTGAGAGGCGCCATGGCGTCCTCACCTTCCGCCTGACGCAGGTCCTCACCGGACACGGTTGTTTCGGGAGGTTCCTGTTCCGAATTAGGCGGGAGGAAACGCCCGGGTGTCACCACTGTGTGGATCGCCCGGAGGACACGGTGGAGCATACGGTGGAGGTCTGCCCGGCTTGGGCGGAGCACCGCCGTGTCCTCACGGAGGCGATCGGCGGCGGCGATCTCTCGCGTCCGGCCCTGGTTCAGGCCATGGTTCGGCGCGAGAGTGCATGGGAGGCCGTCACCTCCTTCTGCGAAGCAGTTATGCTCGCGAAGGAGGAGGCGGGGCGCGCGAGGGAGATGCAAGCTGCACGCCCTCGCGGCCCTAGTCGCCGCAGGAGACGTCCCGGGCGTCGGGAGTCAAGAGCCGACTTCCGGCCACCGTAGGCGCGGGCCTGCGGACGGTGAGCAATGGGCAGCTCGCCGTCCGATCAGGACCAGGCCCGTGTCGACGGCGCGTTGTGTTCCACGCGCGCCTCAAAGAGATGTCAGCATCAACCGACGGGGTCGAAAGACCAATGCCTGCTGGGGTTGCGGGTTTGTCTGAAAGGGATATCGCGGCCCCGGCACACAGGCAACGGAAGGAACACGGGTGGGTTTTAGTCAGTAAAAGTCTGACACACCCTCTCGCTCTGCCCAGAGCGGGAGAAGTCATTTGATGATTTCCCATCCAAAAAAAAAAAAAAAAGCAATACAGTATTTACAGCAAACCGTTATAACTTTGCATCCAGGTGACGCATTTTGAAGCTGTTTTCAGCTATTTTGATCATAAACAGGTTCCGTCCTACTATCTGACTAATCTTAATTGACTTTTACACGAAAAAATTTTTTCGCTTCAGGACATAGAAAAATTTTCAATATTTTTCTTTACGAAAAATTAAATTAATTTTTATCTCAAAATTTCTCTGCAAAACCACATTTGTTTTAGTTTAAATAGATACTTGCCTGCCTTACCTGTATTCTGGTGCGCGTTCCGCGTGCTCGAGTCCCGTTTGGTAGTCGTAATTCCCGGTTTTAACATACTTTTCGGTCGAAAAACCCGTTTTTTGACCAAAAGTCAAAATTTTTCTTCACAATAAATTCCAATAACATCACAGAACGCTAGCCCGCGCGGAGACGCGTCTTTTGACACCTCGCACGTGCGCCTAGCTAACATAGAAATTCGAAATCTTTAAAATCAAGTAAATTCATATATAGTCGAAATCCACCTAAGCAATACAGTATTTGGGGTGCGAGCAGAAAACCTCCCCGTGTGCCTGATGCCTGCTGGTCCCTTATGGATACGTCCGAGGGGAAGAGCAGTCGTTGGGCCGGTGCACTCTGGGCATGGACAATACACTCTTCGAAAAAGGTAGCGGAGTTTTTTGGCGAGGGTATTGTTTATGGCGAATTTCTGCGAGGAGGAGAGCGTTACGTTCCTCCAGGGTGGATGGTGGCCTACTCCCCCCTCTGCTTACAGAGGGACGGTCGAGTGGGCGAGGTTAGGACCTGGAGGTCCGTAGAGGAGGGATCTCCATATTGGAGAAGCAGGGGCGGGGCTCGTTGTGCACTCACCCTGCCAACGAGCTGGCAGCGGGAGAACTTATTCTCCTGACTGCACCCGTCGATATCGTAATCCGGAAAGAGTTCACGGTCATGTTTTGTGACTCGGAACGGGACGAGGATCTTGGCTTAACCGCCCGGATCGCGAGGATGTAAACCTCTATAAAAAATTCCTCTAATACCAAGTTTTGGTGCGTGGCGAGGGTATGGATGGCTGAGGAGTAGTGCCATCTGTGACTTTTAGTTGCAGGTGGTGCATCAGTCGTTAGCGCACCCCCAGCCGGGGACCAGTGGAATCCTTGGGTTGGGTTAAAAATGTACACTTACCTAGGGACAGGGGGTAACCCTAGGAACGACGTTTTATATCCCCCACACTCGTGGGATCAAGTATGACGAAACCAAAAACAAAAAATAAGATAAAAAGCGTAGAGATGGTGAGCGATTCGGGGTCGGAATCCGACTCCGCATCTGGCGCGAAGGGCTCTTCTGAGAGCCCGGAGCGCGTTGAGACGGGGGCCGCAAAGAAGAGCGACTTCTTCAAGCGGTCCAAACCAGAGGGGTCGTCCTCTGATGGCGAGCTGAATGCGGCTCGCAAAAAGCTCATAAAGCGGGGCGGGCCTCGGGAACGGGGTGTGGCCAGAAGGCTCACTACCCCGGAGGACAGCGAGCCGAACAGAGGCTCTGAGTCCTCGGGCGGTGAGCCGGACGCCGCTGGCAGCTCCGAGCTGAAGGAGGCGGCCAGCAGCTTCGAGGAGGTCGTGGCAACAGCCATCCGGGCTGTGGGCTTGAAGAGGATTCAGTCCTCTAAAGACAAGGCCATGCCCGCTGCCACGGCCTCCATAATGGCGGCAGCGAAGGCCCTTCAGGTCGGGCCTCCATCGGACGCACTGTCCGAGATGCGGGTGGAGGTCGACCGCTTGACGGCCACTATCGAGCTTCTCCGAAAGGAGAACGAGGAGCTCCGAGCGGACCTGGCCCGGCTTCGAGGAGCTGGCCCCCGGGAGGTGCCCCAGGGGGGAGCGATGCAGTCGCAGGCGGAGGACCGGGTTTTGACCCTGGTGCGGCAGGAGCTGGCCGCACTCAGCAGCCGGTTTTCCGTGATGGAGGGCATTGTCCTGCGCCCTCCGCTAGCGGCGAGCAGGCCGGCAACTTTTGCCGCCACCGTGGCTACTCCGGCCACGCCTGCGGCCAAGCTTGCGGCCAAGCCCGCGGCCAAGCCAGCGGCCAAGCCCGCGGCTAAGCCAGCGGCCAAGCCCGCGGCTAAGCCAGCGGCCAAGTCCGCGGCCAAGCCGGCGCCTCCGGCGAAAGTTGCGCCGTCCAAGCCCACAAAGGGCGGGACGGCTGCGCGAAAGGGGACCCCAGCTGTGGCGGCAGGACGGTCGCCCCCGGCCCCGCCTCTTAATTCCTCTCTGGCCGACGCCGAATGGCAAGTAGCCGGAGAGAAAAGGCAGGCGGGAAAAGCCAAAAGGGCGGCCAATCGGAAGGAGAGGCAGCAGCAGCGCAAAAAGCGAAGCGCCGCGGCTAGGCTCCGCGCCCCGAAGTCCGCAGCTGTAGTAATTACACTACAGCCGGAAGCGGAGAAGAAGGGCGTGACCTACCGGCAGGTGCTCGCTAAGGCGTGGGCGGCAGTGAACCTGGAGGAGATCGGCGTCGCCGATGGCTTCCGGATGAAGGTCACTGCGACGGGGGCTCGGATGCTGGAGATCCCCGGTGCGGCCAGCGGCCCGACCGCGGACGCCCTGGCCGAAAGGCTCAGGGCGTCCTTCAATGCGGAGGAGGCCCGAGTCTCCAGGCCCACCAAGTGCGCTGACATGCGCATCCTGGGCCTGGACGACTGCGTGACGGCGGAAGATGTTGTGGCCGCCGTGGCTAGGACCGGAGGGTGCTCTGCCGAGCAGGTGAGGGCAGGCACTATCCGTCCTGACAACACGGGCATGCAAACCATAACGGTGAGCTGCCCCGTGTCGGCGGCCCAAAAGATAGCCGGGGAGGGCCAAAGGCTCCGGGTGGGCTGGGTATCCGCGCAGGTGAAACTGCTGGAACCCAGACCACTGAGGTGCTTCCGCTGCCGGGTGGGGCACCACGTAGGAGCGCAGTGCACCTCGGAGGTGGACCGCAGCGAGGAATGCTTCCGCTGTGGTCGGCCCGGTCACAAGGCCGGCTCGTGCAATGCCACGCCGCACTGTTATGCGTGTGCGGCGGCTGGCAAGCCGGCCGATCACCGGGCTGGGAGCAAGGCCTGCGCTCCACCTGCCAAATCCAGGGGCAGGGGCAAGCCTTCCGCCACCGCCGTCACCGCCGCAGCCGCCACCGTTGCCGCTGCCGTTGCCGCCTCTACTGGCGCCGTCGTCGCCGCTAGCACCGCGGCAGGGCCATCACAGGGGGCCCGGGAGGAGGCTGAAATGGATTGCCATTGATGGCCCCATTACGCCTCCTTCAGGCGAACATCAACCACTGCGCCGCCGCTCAGGATCTGTTGCTCCAGAGCATGGCGCAGTGGTCGATTAACATCGCCGTGGTCGCTGAGCCGTACTTTGTCCCGCCCAGGGATGACTGGGTGGAGGACCTGAGCGGCTCAGTGACCATTATTTCGTCGGCCGCCGCCGGTACCCCGTCCCTCGAGGCCGTCAAGAGGGGATCGGGCTGCGTGGCAGCACGGTTCGGGGAGATTGTCGTGGCAGGAGCGTACTTCTCCCCGAGCCGAACTCTCGCCGAGTTCCACAACTCCCTTGGGGAGTTGAGAGTCATCGTCGTCGGGTACCATCCCCTGCCCGTGATCGTCCTCGGGGACTTCAATGCCAAAAACGTGGCTTGGGGTTCCCGGTATACGGACACACGGGGCAGGATGGTGGAGGACTGGGCTCTGGAGACGGGCCTGGTCGTCCTAAACCGGGGTTCTGTCCCCACGTGTGTGCGGATGCGGGGTGAATCAGTGGTGGACATCTCGTTCGCCAGCCCCGCTCTGTCGCCGCGTGTCATCGACTGGCGCGTCATGGAGGGGGTGGAGACCTATTCCGATCACCGGTACATTCGGTTTGAGGTCTCCGCCCAGACGTCGGGCGCGCCGGTCCGACAGACCCCGAGTGGTCCGCGGTGGGCGCTGAAGCAGCTGGACCGGGAGCTCCTCCTGGAGGCCTCGATCGTGCAGGCCTGGGTGTCATCACCGGACAGGCCTGCCGACATCAATGACGAGGCGGAGTGGTTCCGGGAGGCCATGTCCGTAATATGTGACGTGGCAATGCCCCGGGTCCAGCCCGGAAGTGCTCGGCGCCAGGTGTACTGGTGGTCGCGTGAGCTGACCGCTCTACGCGCGGCGTGCGTTGATGCGCGCCACCGGTACTCCAGGCACCGCAGGCTCCGTATCCGCCCTCCGGATACGGAAGCCATTGAGGCGGAGCTGTACGAAGGGTACAGAGCGGCGAAGACCGCCCTCCGAGCGGAGATCGGGCGGGCCAGAGGAGTGGCCCGCGAGGAGTCGCTGGAGACTCTGAACAGAGATCCGTGGGGACGCCCATACAAATGGGTGCGAGATAAACTCCGCCCATGGGCTCCCCCGCTGACGCAGAGTCTCCGGCCCCAGCTCGTGGAGGACGTGGTGAGCGCTCTGTTCCCTTCGCGAGGGGAACACACTCCCCCGCCCATGGCTCCGCCTCCTGCGGTGCCCGATGCGGACCACACCACTGACGACGACGACGAATCTCCGGAGGTGACCGAGGTAGATTTGAGAGTGGCGGTACGTAGGCTGAGTGCCAAAAATACCGCCCCAGGACCCGACGGCTTACCTGGAAAAGCCTGGGTTCTGGCCTTAGAGGCTCTCGGGCCTCGACTTAGGGGGCTCCTAAGCGCATGCTTGGAGAGAGGCCAGTTCCCACTTCGTTGGAAGACAGGGAAACTGGTCCTCATTAAGAAGCCGGGGCGCCCGGCGGACTCTCCGTCCGCTTACCGGCCCATCGTGCTGCTCGACGAGGTGGGCAAGCTCTTTGAAAGAGTAATTGCAGACCGCCTTGTCGGGCGGCTGGAGCGAGTGGGGCCGGATTTGGCGGACAGCCAGTTTGGTTTCCGCAAGGGGCGCTCTACGGTGGATGCCATCATGCGCGTTCGAGCCCTCACGACGGGGGATGCTGTTGCCCGGGGTGGGGTCGTCTTGGCGGTGTCTCTCGACATCGCCAATGCCTTCAACACCCTGCCCTGGAGTTGCATTAGGGAGGCACTCCGGTATCACCGGATGCCGACCTACCTCTGTCGAGTGGTCGAGGCCTATTTGACGGATAGGGCCGTCATCTACCCCGGTCACCACGGAGAGTGGAACCGGCGAGAGATGTCGTGCGGTGTCCCGCAGGGATCGGTCCTGGGGCCGCATCTGTGGGACATCGGCTACGACTGGGTGCTGCGCGCCGACCTCCCTAGCGGCGTCAGCGTGGTCTGCTACGCTGACGACACGCTGGTCCTGGTGCAGGGGAGGTCGCATGAGGCGGCGGCCGAACTAGCGACACGTTGGGTTGCGACAATCGTCGATAGGATCCGGCAACTGGGACTCGAGGTGGCCCTGCACAAGTCCGAGGCCATGTGTTTCTATGGTCCTCGGAACGCGCCACTGTCGGGTTCCCAGATAACGGCGGGAGGGGTTCACATCGGCGTCGAGTCGACGATGAAGTACCTGGGACTCGTCCTCGACAGCCGGTGGAACTTCGTGGAGCACTTCCGACGTTTGGCTCCCAAACTGGATAGGGCTGGGGCTGCTCTGAAGCGGCTTCTGCCCAACCTAGGGGGTCCAAACGCCTCCTGCCGGAGGCTTTACGCGGGGGTCGTGCGGTCCATGGCCCTTTACGGGGCACCAGTGTGGGCGCGTTCACTGAGGCTGCGACCGGCCCGGCGGTTGAACGCGTCCCAAAGGGCCATGGCCATCAGGCTGGTCCGGGGATACCGCACGGTCTCCCGTGAGGCGGCAAGCCTCCTTGCCGGACTACCGCCATGGGATCTGGAGGCGAAAGTCCTCGCGCAGATGTGGGAGTTGCGCGAGGAGGCGAAACGCCGGGGTGTAACTCCGCTGCCGAGAGAAATCACGGCACAGCGGACAGAGCTCCGGCGGGATCTCATGGCGGCATGGAGTGTGCGATTGTCGCAACCCAGCGCTGGGCACGCCACAATTGCGGCGATAAGTCCCCTCTTTGAGGAGTGGCTTGAGAGGCGCCACGGCGTCCTCACCTTCCGCCTGACGCAGGTCCTCACCGGACACGGTTGTTTCGGGAGGTTCCTGTTCCGAATTAGGCGGGAGGAAACGCCCGGGTGTCACCACTGTGTGGATCGCCCGGAGGACACGGTGGAGCATACGGTGGAGGTCTGCCCGGCTTGGGCGGAGCACCGCCGTGTCCTCACGGAGGCGATCGGCGGCGGCGATCTCTCGCGTCCGGCCCTGGTTCAGGCCATGGTTCGGCGCGAGAGTGCATGGGAGGCCGTCACCTCCTTCTGCGAAGCAGTTATGCTCGCGAAGGAGGAGGCGGGGCGCGCGAGGGAGATGCAAGCTGCACGCCCTCGCGGCCCTAGTCGCCGCAGGAGACGCCCCGGGCGTCGGGAGTCAAGAGCCGACTTCCGGCCACCGTAGGCGCGGGCCTGCGGACGGTGAGCAATGGGCAGCTCGCCGTCCGATCAGGACCAGGCCCGTGTCGACGGCGCGTTGTGTTCCACGCGCGCCTCAAAGAGATGTCAGCATCAACCGACGGGGTCGAAAGACCAATGCCTGCTGGGGTTGCGGGTTTGTCTGAAAGGGATATCGCGGCCCCGGCACACAGGCAACGGAAGGAACACGGGTGGGTTTTAGTCAGTAAAAGTCTGACACACCCTCTCGCTCTGCCCAGAGCGGGAGAAGTCATTTGATGATTTCCCATCCAAAAAAAAAAAAAAAAAAAAAAAAGCAATACAGTATTTACAGCAAACCGTTATAACTTTGCATCCAGGTGACGCATTTTGAAGCTGTTTTCAGCTATTTTGATCATAAACAGGTTCCGTCCTACTATCTGACTAATCTTAATTGACTTTTACACGAAAAAATTTTTTCGCTTCAGGACATAGAAAAATTTTCAATATTTTTCTTTACGAAAAATTAAATTAATTTTTATCTCAAAATTTCTCTGCAAAACCACATTTGTTTTAGTTTAAATAGATACTTGCCTGCCTTACCTGTATTCTGGTGCGCGTTCCGCGTGCTCGAGTCCCGTTTGGTAGTCGTAATTCCCGGTTTTAACATACTTTTCGGTCGAAAAACCCGTTTTTTGACCAAAAGTCAAAATTTTTCTTCACAATAAATTCCAATAACATCACAGAACGCTAGCCCGCGCGGAGACGCGTCTTTTGACACCTCGCACGTGCGCCTAGCTAACATAGAAATTCGAAATCTTTAAAATCAAGTAAATTCATATATAGTCGAAATCCACCTAAGCAATACAGTATTTACAGCAAACCGTTATAACTTTGCATCCAGGTGACGCATTTTGAAGCTGTTTTCAGCTATTTTGATCATAAACAGGTTCCGTCCTACTATCTGACTAATCTTAATTGACTTTTACACGAAAAAATTTTTTCGCTTCAGGACATAGAAAAATTTTCAATATTTTTCTTTACGAAAAATTAAATTAATTTTTATCTCAAAATTTCTCTGCAAAACCACATTTGTTTTAGTTTAAATAGATACTTGCCTGCCTTACCTGTATTCTGGTGCGCGTTCCGCGTGCTCGAGTCCCGTTTGGTAGTCGTAATTCCCGGTTTTAACATACTTTTCGGTCGAAAAACCCGTTTTTTGACCAAAAGTCAAAATTTTTCTTCACAATAAATTCCAATAACATCACAGAACGCTAGCCCGCGCGGAGACGCGTCTTTTGACACCTCGCACGTGCGCCTAGCTAACATAGAAATTCGAAATCTTTAAAATCAAGTAAATTCATATATAGTCGAAATCCACCTAAGCAATACAGTATTTACAGCAAACCGTTATAACTTTGCATCCAGGTGACGCATTTTGAAGCTGTTTTCAGCTATTTTGATCATAAACAGGTTCCGTCCTACTATCTGACTAATCTTAATTGACTTTTACACGAAAAAATTTTTTCGCTTCAGGACATAGAAAAATTTTCAATATTTTTCTTTACGAAAAATTAAATTAATTTTTATCTCAAAATTTCTCTGCAAAACCACATTTGTTTTAGTTTAAATAGATACTTGCCTGCCTTACCTGTATTCTGGTGCGCGTTCCGCGTGCTCGAGTCCCGTTTGGTAGTCGTAATTCCCGGTTTTAACATACTTTTCGGTCGAAAAACCCGTTTTTTGACCAAAAGTCAAAATTTTTCTTCACAATAAATTCCAATAACATCACAGAACGCTAGCCCGCGCGGAGACGCGTCTTTTGACACCTCGCACGTGCGCCTAGCTAACATAGAAATTCGAAATCTTTAAAATCAAGTAAATTCATATATAGTCGAAATCCACCTAAGCAATACAGTATTTACAGCAAACCGTTATAACTTTGCATCCAGGTGACGCATTTTGAAGCTGTTTTCAGCTATTTTGATCATAAACAGGTTCCGTCCTACTATCTGACTAATCTTAATTGACTTTTACACGAAAAAATTTTTTCGCTTCAGGACATAGAAAAATTTTCAATATTTTTCTTTACGAAAAATTAAATTAATTTTTATCTCAAAATTTCTCTGCAAAACCACATTTGTTTTAGTTTAAATAGATACTTGCCTGCCTTACCTGTATTCTGGTGCGCGTTCCGCGTGCTCGAGTCCCGTTTGGTAGTCGTAATTCCCGGTTTTAACATACTTTTCGGTCGAAAAACCCGTTTTTTGACCAAAAGTCAAAATTTTTCTTCACAATAAATTCCAATAACATCACAGAACGCTAGCCCGCGCGGAGACGCGTCTTTTGACACCTCGCACGTGCGCCTAGCTAACATAGAAATTCGAAATCTTTAAAATCAAGTAAATTCATATATAGTCGAAATCCACCTAAGCAATACAGTATTTACAGCAAACCGTTATAACTTTGCATCCAGGTGACGCATTTTGAAGCTGTTTTCAGCTATTTTGATCATAAACAGGTTCCGTCCTACTATCTGACTAATCTTAATTGACTTTTACACGAAAAAATTTTTTCGCTTCAGGACATAGAAAAATTTTCAATATTTTTCTTTACGAAAAATTAAATTAATTTTTATCTCAAAATTTCTCTGCAAAACCACATTTGTTTTAGTTTAAATAGATACTTGCCTGCCTTACCTGTATTCTGGTGCGCGTTCCGCGTGCTCGAGTCCCGTTTGGTAGTCGTAATTCCCGGTTTTAACATACTTTTCGGTCGAAAAACCCGTTTTTTGACCAAAAGTCAAAATTTTTCTTCACAATAAATTCCAATAACATCACAGAACGCTAGCCCGCGCGGAGACGCGTCTTTTGACACCTCGCACGTGCGCCTAGCTAACATAGAAATTCGAAATCTTTAAAATCAAGTAAATTCATATATAGTCGAAATCCACCTAAGCAATACAGTATTTACAGCAAACCGTTATAACTTTGCATCCAGGTGACGCATTTTGAAGCTGTTTTCAGCTATTTTGATCATAAACAGGTTCCGTCCTACTATCTGACTAATCTTAATTGACTTTTACACGAAAAAATTTTTTCGCTTCAGGACATAGAAAAATTTTCAATATTTTTCTTTACGAAAAATTAAATTAATTTTTATCTCAAAATTTCTCTGCAAAACCACATTTGTTTTAGTTTAAATAGATACTTGCCTGCCTTACCTGTATTCTGGTGCGCGTTCCGCGTGCTCGAGTCCCGTTTGGTAGTCGTAATTCCCGGTTTTAACATACTTTTCGGTCGAAAAACCCGTTTTTTGACCAAAAGTCAAAATTTTTCTTCACAATAAATTCCAATAACATCACAGAACGCTAGCCCGCGCGGAGACGCGTCTTTTGACACCTCGCACGTGCGCCTAGCTAACATAGAAATTCGAAATCTTTAAAATCAAGTAAATTCATATATAGTCGAAATCCACCTAAGCAATACAGTATTTACAGCAAACCGTTATAACTTTGCATCCAGGTGACGCATTTTGAAGCTGTTTTCAGCTATTTTGATCATAAACAGGTTCCGTCCTACTATCTGACTAATCTTAATTGACTTTTACACGAAAAAATTTTTTCGCTTCAGGACATAGAAAAATTTTCAATATTTTTCTTTACGAAAAATTAAATTAATTTTTATCTCAAAATTTCTCTGCAAAACCACATTTGTTTTAGTTTAAATAGATACTTGCCTGCCTTACCTGTATTCTGGTGCGCGTTCCGCGTGCTCGAGTCCCGTTTGGTAGTCGTAATTCCCGGTTTTAACATACTTTTCGGTCGAAAAACCCGTTTTTTGACCAAAAGTCAAAATTTTTCTTCACAATAAATTCCAATAACATCACAGAACGCTAGCCCGCGCGGAGACGCGTCTTTTGACACCTCGCACGTGCGCCTAGCTAACATAGAAATTCGAAATCTTTAAAATCAAGTAAATTCATATATAGTCGAAATCCACCTAAGCAATACAGTATTTACAGCAAACCGTTATAACTTTGCATCCAGGTGACGCATTTTGAAGCTGTTTTCAGCTATTTTGATCATAAACAGGTTCCGTCCTACTATCTGACTAATCTTAATTGACTTTTACACGAAAAAATTTTTTCGCTTCAGGACATAGAAAAATTTTCAATATTTTTCTTTACGAAAAATTAAATTAATTTTTATCTCAAAATTTCTCTGCAAAACCACATTTGTTTTAGTTTAAATAGATACTTGCCTGCCTTACCTGTATTCTGGTGCGCGTTCCGCGTGCTCGAGTCCCGTTTGGTAGTCGTAATTCCCGGTTTTAACATACTTTTCGGTCGAAAAACCCGTTTTTTGACCAAAAGTCAAAATTTTTCTTCACAATAAATTCCAATAACATCACAGAACGCTAGCCCGCGCGGAGACGCGTCTTTTGACACCTCGCACGTGCGCCTAGCTAACATAGAAATTCGAAATCTTTAAAATCAAGTAAATTCATATATAGTCGAAATCCACCTAAGCAATACAGTATTTACAGCAAACCGTTATAACTTTGCATCCAGGTGACGCATTTTGAAGCTGTTTTCAGCTATTTTGATCATAAACAGGTTCCGTCCTACTATCTGACTAATCTTAATTGACTTTTACACGAAAAAATTTTTTCGCTTCAGGACATAGAAAAATTTTCAATATTTTTCTTTACGAAAAATTAAATTAATTTTTATCTCAAAATTTCTCTGCAAAACCACATTTGTTTTAGTTTAAATAGATACTTGCCTGCCTTACCTGTATTCTGGTGCGCGTTCCGCGTGCTCGAGTCCCGTTTGGTAGTCGTAATTCCCGGTTTTAACATACTTTTCGGTCGAAAAACCCGTTTTTTGACCAAAAGTCAAAATTTTTCTTCACAATAAATTCCAATAACATCACAGAACGCTAGCCCGCGCGGAGACGCGTCTTTTGACACCTCGCACGTGCGCCTAGCTAACATAGAAATTCGAAATCTTTAAAATCAAGTAAATTCATATATAGTCGAAATCCACCTAAGCAATACAGTATTTACAGCAAACCGTTATAACTTTGCATCCAGGTGACGCATTTTGAAGCTGTTTTCAGCTATTTTGATCATAAACAGGTTCCGTCCTACTATCTGACTAATCTTAATTGACTTTTACACGAAAAAATTTTTTCGCTTCAGGACATAGAAAAATTTTCAATATTTTTCTTTACGAAAAATTAAATTAATTTTTATCTCAAAATTTCTCTGCAAAACCACATTTGTTTTAGTTTAAATAGATACTTGCCTGCCTTACCTGTATTCTGGTGCGCGTTCCGCGTGCTCGAGTCCCGTTTGGTAGTCGTAATTCCCGGTTTTAACATACTTTTCGGTCGAAAAACCCGTTTTTTGACCAAAAGTCAAAATTTTTCTTCACAATAAATTCCAATAACATCACAGAACGCTAGCCCGCGCGGAGACGCGTCTTTTGACACCTCGCACGTGCGCCTAGCTAACATAGAAATTCGAAATCTTTAAAATCAAGTAAATTCATATATAGTCGAAATCCACCTAAGCAATACAGTATTTACAGCAAACCGTTATAACTTTGCATCCAGGTGACGCATTTTGAAGCTGTTTTCAGCTATTTTGATCATAAACAGGTTCCGTCCTACTATCTGACTAATCTTAATTGACTTTTACACGAAAAAATTTTTTCGCTTCAGGACATAGAAAAATTTTCAATATTTTTCTTTACGAAAAATTAAATTAATTTTTATCTCAAAATTTCTCTGCAAAACCACATTTGTTTTAGTTTAAATAGATACTTGCCTGCCTTACCTGTATTCTGGTGCGCGTTCCGCGTGCTCGAGTCCCGTTTGGTAGTCGTAATTCCCGGTTTTAACATACTTTTCGGTCGAAAAACCCGTTTTTTGACCAAAAGTCAAAATTTTTCTTCACAATAAATTCCAATAACATCACAGAACGCTAGCCCGCGCGGAGACGCGTCTTTTGACACCTCGCACGTGCGCCTAGCTAACATAGAAATTCGAAATCTTTAAAATCAAGTAAATTCATATATAGTCGAAATCCACCTAAGCAATACAGTATTTACAGCAAACCGTTATAACTTTGCATCCAGGTGACGCATTTTGAAGCTGTTTTCAGCTATTTTGATCATAAACAGGTTCCGTCCTACTATCTGACTAATCTTAATTGACTTTTACACGAAAAAATTTTTTCGCTTCAGGACATAGAAAAATTTTCAATATTTTTCTTTACGAAAAATTAAATTAATTTTTATCTCAAAATTTCTCTGCAAAACCACATTTGTTTTAGTTTAAATAGATACTTGCCTGCCTTACCTGTATTCTGGTGCGCGTTCCGCGTGCTCGAGTCCCGTTTGGTAGTCGTAATTCCCGGTTTTAACATACTTTTCGGTCGAAAAACCCGTTTTTTGACCAAAAGTCAAAATTTTTCTTCACAATAAATTCCAATAACATCACAGAACGCTAGCCCGCGCGGAGACGCGTCTTTTGACACCTCACACGTGCGCCTAGCTAACATAGAAATTCGAAAAATTGCCCTCCCACCCACCCTTTATTCACTAGCCAGGTGAACTTTTCGGTTTTGCCAAAAAAATATATTTTCTATTTTAGTTCTACAAACCATAAATATAACTTTCGTGAATAGGAATAATTTGAATCGCTGGTTTCAAGGCATAATAAGTTACCTAGGAAGCATTTCATTTGTTGACTACTTTTTTATTTGACCAAGTCCTATCCATAGGGCTTGTTTTATTTTTATTCATCTTTTTTATTTACCGCTGATCCCCTCTTTACAGGGATTCAGTAGTAGTGTCTTCTGATAGCATAGTTCCTCCGCAGTCTCAAATCCGTTTTCAATAAGAATGTTTGGAATAAGGACACCAGTGAGCAAAGCAAAGGTCTCGGAGGAGAGTTCGGGGAGGCCTCAACTAGAACAGGCTGGCCCGTCGGTGAGGCGTAGTGTGGGGGAGTGGGAGGCTGACAGATCGAAGTCTGCACAGCCTCTCAAAACCCCAACGCCCCCGAGAAAAGCCCCACTAACAACTCCCCCTAAAATAAAATCCAAAGTCACGCTCGCCCACCAGAGCAAGTTAGATGGACCGAAGCAGCCGAAGGGAATGGAGGAGAGCTCGCCGCGAGAAGCGCAACCCGTGAGGTACATAAACAGGACCACGGAGGCAAAGGCGTGTCTCACAAAAGCGAAGATGCAGCTCTTAAGTTCCAAGAACCTTAAAAAGGAGATTAAGGACGAACTGACCAAAGCGGTCGAAAGGCTGTACCAACTGGTGAAGGAGGCAGAGGTCGAGAGAGGGAAAGGAGTTGTGGGAGTCGTGGAACCCGAAAAGGCCCGAGAAGACCATAGGCCGGCCACGGATGAACCGACAGAGCTCATGAAACAGCTGATGGCAAACCTTCAACAGCATAACCAAGCGTTGGAGGAATGCAAACAGCACACACGGGCTCTGTCGGAGCGTCTGCAAGAGGCCCCTCGCTACGTTGCAGGTCAGGGTCCGACCTTCGCGGAAATGGCCGCCGGCCCGACACAGCGCTTTCAAGAGCCTCTTCATTCGGTAGTAGTGTCATCTCTAAATGATCAGGACACTGGTGAAGAGGTCATTGAGAAGCTCAGGACGGCGGTCAACGCCAGGAACGAGGGCACCAGAGTCGAACGGCTGCGCAAGGCGAGGGACCAGAAGGTGGTGGTCGGCTTCAGGAGCAGGGAAGAACTTAACAAGGTTACGGACCGGATAAGAAAGACGGGCGGCCTGGTGGTAGAGGAGGTAAAGAATAAGGATCCGCTCGTCATCATAAAGGACGTCCTCTCTTGCCACACTGATGAAGAGATTATCCAAGCCCTGCAGCGGCAAAACACCCATTTGATAGGGGACATTCCTGCGGAGGAGGTGAGGTTGGGGGTGAAGTACCGTCGAAGGACGAGGAACCCCCACATGTGCCATGTCATCCTGCAGGTGTCCCCTACCTTATGGCAGAGGCTGACTATGGCGGGTCGCGTGCATATCGACCTTCAGCGAGTGCGAGTGCAGGACCAGTCTCCACTGATGCAGTGCACTCGCTGTCTGCGCTTCGGCCACAGCCGAAGACTGTGCACGCAGCCCGCGGACCTCTGCATCCACTGCGGCGACCCCCACATGCGGGCTGATTGCCCGTCACGGCTGGCGGCGGAGGCACCGAAATGCCATAATTGCCTATTGGCAAAAGTGGAGAAGACCGACCACAACGCCTTCGACAGCGGGTGCCCGATACGCGTTAAGTGGGACGCATTGGCACGCCTGTCGGTGGCGTATTGCTAAGGTGGACGTAGTTTTTCCCGGAAGCAGTAACTCATGCCCGACCCGAACCCGAACTCACCCTAGCGCCCGACCGAACTACCAAGTGATCCAAGCGAATCTGCAGAGGAAGAATCTGGCGACCCAAGAGCTCATGATAGTGGCTAGCGAGCGGAAGGTCGCATTCGCACTGCTCCAGGAGCCATATGTGGGTGGGGTTAAAAGGATGCGAGACTACCGGGGAGCGAGAGTCTACCAGTGCGCTGAACACGGAAGTGGAACTGTGAAGGCGGCAATAGTCGTCTTTGATCATGACCTTGACGTCACGCAGTGTCCAAAACTCACCACTAATAACATCACGGTGGTGAGGATCCGAACCAGCGCCTGGGAAATCGCAGTAGTCTCGTTCTATTTTGAACCAGACCAGCCCATACAGCCATACCTGGAGCAGCTTCTGCAGATTCGTGAGGAAATGGGTCCCACAAAAATTTTAATAGGAGGTGACGCAAATGCGAAGAGCACCTGGTGGGGCAGTTTGGTTGTAGACGGCAGGGGTGAGGAAATGTCGGGAACGCTAGATGAAATGTTCTTGCAGGTACTCAACGTCGGAAACACTCCAACCTTCGACACCATCAGGGGTGGCAAATCATACACCAGCTTCGTTGACGTAACAGCGTGTTCAACGGAGTTGCTAGACCTGGTGGAGGACTGGAGGGTTGAGGAAGGCATCACGAGCTCGGACCACAACGGTATTGTATTTAATATTAATCTTCTAAAATCAAAAGGGACAAATATTATGAGAACCACTAGACTTTTTAACACAAGAAAAGCAAATTGGAGCCAATTTCATGAGAAATTGGCCCAATTAAAAGTAGACTACAACCTAAATACAGTAGAAATAAATAAAATTAATAGTAAAATACAACTTGAACACATTGTCAACAATTATATAAAAACCATAACTGAAACTAGTGAAAAAACGTTAGATAAAATTAAAAACAATGATATACTTACAATACCGTGGTGGTCCAAAGAGCTCGCGGATATGATGGATGACGTGAACACCAGGAGACGCCGCGTTCGATGCGCTGCACCGGTCCGTAGAGCGAGGGTCGTCGAGGAGTACCTGCAAGCAAAAGAAAACTACGAGTTACAAGCCAAAAGGGCGCAGATAACAAGTTGGAAGGGGTTCTGCGAAAAGCAAGATAAGGAGGGAGTCTGGGAGGGAATCTATAGGATCATCGGACGGACCGCTAAGCGACATGAGGACTTGCCCTTGGTGAAGGATGGGGTGCCACTCGATGGTATGGATTCGGCTACACTGCTGGCGGAGACCTTCTACCCCGAAGACCTGGAAGAGGAAGACAACGATGACCACCGTCGGACGCGAGAAGCGGCCAGTCGCGTAAACGAGTGGGCGCATGATGAACACCATGACCCACCGTTTACGCAGCAGGAGCTAAAAACCACGGTGGAAAGTTTTAACCCAAAGAAGGCACCCGGGGCGGACGGTCTCACAGCCGATATCTGTACCCAAGCAATATCCCGGGACCCGGGGATGTTTCTTGCACTGGCCAACAAGTGCCTCGAGCAGGGCCACTTCCCCGGAGCCTGGAAAGTGGCCACAGTGGTAATAATCCGGAAGCCTGGGAAGGAATGTTATACCAACCCGAAGTCCTACAGGCCGATCGGCCTCCTACCAGTCCTGGGAAAAATATTTGAGAAAATGTTAGTAGCAAGGTTAAAGTGGCATCTGATCCCGCGGTTGAGTACTCGTCAGTTTGGATTCATGCCCCAGAAGAGCACCGAGGACTCCCTCTTCGGCATGATACAACACATCAAAACAAAGCTGAATCAAAAGAAGCTGATCACTGTTGTATCACTTGACATAGAGGGAGCCTTTGACAGCGCATGGTGGCCGGCAATCAAGACCAGACTGGCTGAGGAAAGGTGCCCGGTGAATCTCAGACGGGTGCTAGACAGCTACTTGGCTGGTAGGAGTGTCCGGGTTAGGTACGCCGGAGCAGAGTGCCAAAAGAATACCAACAAAGGGTGCGTCCAAGGGTCTGTGGGAGGTCCGATCCTGTGGAACCTGCTGCTGGACCCTTTGCTGAAGGGGCTGGAAGAGCGGGGGCATCACTGCCAGGCCTTTGCCGATGATGTCGTTATGATCTTCGACGGTGACACAGCATTGGAAGTTCAAAGACATGCCAATGCCGCCCTCGAGTATGTTCGGAAGTGGGGCATCGGAAACAAGCTGAAGTTTGCACCACACAAAACCTGTGCAATGGTAATTACCAAGAAGCTGAAGTACGATGTCCCTCTCCTGAGCATGGGCGGGGTAGACATTGGCATGTCAAAGGAAATAAAAATACTGGGGCTCACCGTCGACCACCAGCTCACTTTCAACACCCACGCCGCAAACGTGTGTAGAAAAGCTGCTAACATCTACAAGCAGCTTTCCAGAGCGGCTAAAGTGAGCTGGGGCCTGCATCCGGAGGTCATACGGAGCATCTACACGGCAGCGGTGGAGCCGGTGGTGATGTACGCGGCAAGCGCCTGGGCGCCGGCAACAAAGAAGGTAGGAGTGCAGAAGCTGCTGAACACGGTTCAAAGAGGATTCGCCCAAAAGCTCTGCAAATCCTACCGCACGGTTTCGCTGAACGCGTCCCTGGTGCTGGCTGGAATACTTCCACTCGACCTCCGAATACAGGAAGCAGCCGCCCTGTATGAGGCAAAGAGAGGAGTGCCCCGGCCAGCACTAGCGGGCAGGGAGGTGGAGCGTGTGGTGGCATTTGCAGAGACTCCACATCCAGCGAAACATATGGCCATGGAGTTCGTGAGTCTGGAGGACCAGTCCCGAGTGGACACCCACAACACCCAGGCGGTCCGGTTTTTCACCGACGGCAGCAGGATTGCGGGCAAGGTCGGAGCAGCACTGTCACTGTGGGACGGCGATGCCGAGATCAAGTCCGTAAAGCTTAGCTTGCCGTCGTGCTGCACGGTCTACCAGGCGGAACTCCTGGCCATATGCGTAGCCACCAGGGAAATCCTCAAGCGCAAAGAGGGAACCTTTGGAATCTATAGTGACTCAAAGGCTGCACTACAAACAGTCACGAATCAGGGTTCCCTCCACGCTCTGGCCGTGGAGGCGAGAGCAAACGTGGGCGCGGCCTTATCCCAGAGCAAAGATGTTTCTTTGTTCTGGGTAAAGGCTCATGCCGGACTGGAGGGCAACGAACGCGCAGATCACCTGGCGAAAGAGGCTGCACTCAAATCTAAGAAAAAGCCGGACTATGACCTTTGCCCGGTTTCATTCGTCAAGCGGCAGATCCGAATGGGGTCGCTTGACGAATGGAATCGGAGATACAAAAATGGCGAAACAGCCTCTGTCACAAAAATCTTCCTCCCAGACGCGATAGATGCCTTCAAAATTATCCGCAAACTTAAGCCAACCGGAGTGGTAACACAGATATTGACGGGGCACGGTGGGTTTTCTGAATACCTGCACCGCTTTAAGTGTAAGGGGAGCCCATCGTGCATCTGTGAGCCGGATGCACAGGAAACGGTCCCTCACATTTTGACCGAATGTCCAGCATTTGGAGCGGAGAGATTGGATGCGGAAATGAGACTGGAGACGGAGCTAAAATTAGAAACTATTTGGAAAATAATGACAGACGCAAAACAAAGGAAAATTTTAATGGATTACAGCATAGCAATAACCACTAGAGTAATAAAACAAAACAAGGAAACATAAAGCTATGCTTTTAATATATACCTGTATATACAGACAAAGCATACAAACAATAAATAGATATTTTTTGAAAACAAAAACATTAATTACCGTAAATAAATAATAAGTAAAATCTTTATCAATTCAGTGAAATAATAATGAAAAATGCAAATTAATTAAAAATAAATTTATACAAAGGTCTCTGACTATGTCAGGGGGACACTTAGAAAGGCAGGAGTGGGTTTTAGCCGGTAAGAGTCCGGCACTGCCCAGACTGGCTCATCAGTGAGGCAGTCTGGGCGTCCATGAGGATTTCCCACTCCTGCTAAACCAAAAAAAAAAAAAAAAAAAAAAAAAAACCTAACCTAACCTAACCTAACCTTTTTTTTTTTTTTTTTTTTTTTTTTTTTTTTGTTTTTTTTTTTTTTTTTGTCGCTGAGAAATGCGTTACGCATCCCCGGCTCGTGGGGGACGAGTCGGGGTATGTGGGACTCCTGTCAGAGGCGACAGTATACCCACTAAAACTCAGCGGTGTTCCCACATCGCCGTGATGGGAGGGTCATGGGAAACCGGCTCAGCCTTTACGTCCACAACCCTCCCGGCGCATGCCCGCCTAGCTGGCGGGCCCCGCATGCCCCCCGCGTGGGGGGGCTACGGGAATGGCCGGGAACACCTGGCCATTCCCGTCCGACACTGGTGGAGGTCTGTGCAATACAGGCAAGGGTGCCCCCGCACCCGTTGCCTGCTGGCCTCCACCTGGGAGGAGTCGGAGATGACTGTCGAACTGACGTCTTCTTCGACCCCTCCTCCGCCTTCGGAGCGGCGCCGCGGCAGGATCTTCCTCCCGCGCCCGCTCCGCCGCCTCCTTCTGGGACATGACGTGTTCGCAGAAGGAGGCGACTGCCGCCCAGGACCCCTCATCCCTCAGCATGGCGTTAACCACGCCGGGGAGCGAGAGGTCCGGTCCGATCGCCGCGACGAGACTGCGGCGCGGCTCGGACCACGACGGGCACACCTCGAGGGTGTGCTGCGCCGCGTCCTCCGCCGCGCCACAGTCGTGGCACGACGGCGTCTCCTCCCGTCCGATTCGGTGCAGGTACGATCCGAAAGAACCGTGTCCGGACAGCACCTGCACGAGACGGAAGGAGAGGAACCCGTGCGGACGCTCGAGCCAGTCTCGCAGGACCGGCCCGATTGCGTCGAGGGTTCGGCGGCCGAAGGCTGCGGTGGCGAGGTCGCCCGTCCAATGGACAACGATGGCGTCCCTCGCCTCCCGCCGGACGGCCTCCCGCTCTTCCGGAGCAGAGCGGACTCCTCTCGCCCTCCGCTCCACCGTCCATTCGTACACTCTGGCGAGCACCCACGCCTCGAGCTCCCAAGGCGGGGTGCTGGCCAGAGCGCATGCTGCCGCATAGCCCACCGTGCGGTAAGCCCGCGCCGCCCGCTGGGCTATGGCCCTTTGAGGTGCTCGCAAGGCCGCGGCGTTCTCCCTCCTGTGGAGGGACTCTTCCCAGATAGGGGCCCCATAGAGGGCCATACTCCTTAGGATGCCGGCGTAGAGTTGCCGGCATCGCGCGCTGGGGCCCCCCAAGTTGGGAAGCAGCCAGGAGAGAGCGCCCGCGGCCTTCAGCAGGCGCGACGACAGCCCGCTAAAATGCGGACCGAAGCGCCACCTGCTGTCGAGTACAAGGCCCAGATACTTCATCTGGGCCTTCACCTCAATTCTGACGCCCTCCACGAAGATGTGGGCGTCAGGTGGTGGGGGGCGCTGCCGAGGGCCGTGGAAGAACACGGCCTCGGTCTTGTGCAGCGCCACCGTTAAACCTAGGCGGCGGATCCTCCCCGCGACCAAGGATCCGCCTGCCGAGGCCAAGTTGGCCGCCTCCCTGAAACTCCCCCCCCGGGCGGTGAGGAGAGTGTCATCCGCATAGCAGACGACACTCGTGCCTCGGAGGAGAGTTCCCCGCAAGAGCCAATCATAGCCGACGTTCCAGAGGAGAGGTCCTAAGACTGACCCCTGTGGAACGCCGGCTTCGACGGCGTACCGCCGGACTCGGCCAGTCCTGTTTACGAGGAGGATCGCCCGATCCTCCAGGTAGCTGGCCAGCAGACTGCGCATGTATCGAGGCACTCCGTGGAATCGGAGCGCCTCGAGGATGGTGCAGTGGGGAACGGAGTTGAAGGCGTTGGCAATGTCGAATGACACCGCCAACAGTCCGTCCCCCGCCTCCATCGCCTCCTTAACCTGGCCTTTAAGGCAGGCCAGCGCGTCCACCGTGGACCGCTCAGCCCGAAAACCGAACTGAGCGTCCGACAAGTCCGGCCCGATACGCCGCAGATGGCCCTTTAGGCGGGCAGCGATTATCCCCTCGAACATTTTACCGACCTCGTCGAGCAGAACGATGGGTCGGTATGCCGAGGGGGAGTCTGCTGGGCGGCCCTCCTTGCGAAGGAGGCACAGCTGCCCCTCCTTCCAAGGTTTCGGGAACCTTCCAGACGCAAGGCATGCGCTGAAGAGGTCCCGAAACCTCTCCTCCATTTGAGTGGCCGCGATCGCGACCACTCTCGCCGGAACACCGTCGGGGCCCGGAGCTGTCTTCTTGGCGCGGATACGGAGGATCGCCGCGCCAAGTTCCGACTCCGTGACAAGAGGGGCCTCCTCTTCCTCCTCAGCTGGCGGCGGATCTGTCCCCCGCGGAGGGTCCATCACTGGTGGGGTGAAGTTGTCCCTGCACGGGAACAGGGACTGAACCACCCCATCCAGGAACGAGGGCTCCAGGGTCTCGGCCACCGGGGGACCAAAGGGGCGCAATTTGTTGCGCGCCGCCTTGTATGGCCTCCCGAATGGGTCGTTGTCGAGACCCTCCAGCATCTCCGCTCTCCCCGAGTCTCTGGCGGCGGCGATGGCTCGATCGAGGACCATTTTTGCCTCTATGTATACCTCATAGAGGTGGTCCCCGACGGCCAGGTCCCGTCGACGCCGCCGCCGGCTCCGCGTGTAGGCCCTCCTTGCCTCGACACACGCTGCTCGAAGCCCCGCCAGCTCCGCCGACCACCAGTACACGGCGCGTTTGGGTGGCGGTCGGCGAGACCGAGGCATGCTGGAGTTGCATACCTCGGTCAGAGACTCCCTCAGGTGCCCCGCCACGGTGTCCACGTCCATACCGGCGGAAGGCGGCGAAAGCCAGTCCTGGACGAACGCCGCCTCCCGCGCTGCCTCCCTGTCCAGGCGGGTGAGAGCCCACCTTGGAAACGGTGACGGCCCCGAGCGGGGCCGCGTCTCTCCGGGGCCACTGGTGGAGATGTCGAACCGCACGTAGCGGTGGTCCGACATAGTCTCCACCAGGTCCACCCGCCAGTTCAGCACGCGTGCGGCTAACGCAGCGGTGGCGAAAGTGACGTCCACTATTGAGCCACCCTGCCGCCGCACGCATGTCTGGACGCTGCCTCTGTTCAAGAGGGAGAGTCCAGAGGAGGCCGCCCACATCTCCACTGCCCGCCCGCGGGCGTCGGTGGCCCGGTTGCCCCAGGTTACCGACTTGGCGTTCAGGTCTCCCAATACGGAGACCTGACGCGGCGCCGCCCTGCCGACCACGGCGGCCAGGACTCCGAGATAGTTCTCGAAGTCCTGAAGAGGGCGGTTTGGGGAGAAATAGACGCCCACAAGGGCTAATTCTCCCCACGCGGCGGCCACGTATCCCGGTCCCCTCTCTAATAGCGAGAGGGGAGGGGAGTCTGTGGAAGACCGCGCCGCTAGTGCCACCGAGTCGTCCTCGTCACCCAGCCAGCTGCCGGGGATCGAGTAGGGCTCGGCGACCACCGCTACATTCACCAACCACTCGGCCATGACCTGCACCACCAGGTCCTGGGCCGCTCTGCAGTGGTTGGTGTTCGCCTGGAGGATGCGGTAGTCGGAAATTGTTAGTCCGACATCGCACCCCCCTCCTCAGCTACCACCGCTGGAGCTACAGCGGCGACGGCGGCGACGGCGGTAGCAGCAGGGCGAACCTGCGCCGGCACTACGCCCTTCCTCACAGGGGCCTTGCAGCTCCTGCCCGACATCCTGTGGTCCGCGGGGCGGCCACCGGCGGCGCACGCCGCGCAGTGTGGCTTGGCGGCGGTGCATGCGGCCCACCCGTGTCCCTCCTGCCCGCATTGGAAGCACGTGTCTCCCCAGTCGGACTTGGAGGGACACGTGGCCCGGGTGTGGCCGAACGCGAAGCACTTGAAGCAGCGAACAGGCTGGTCTTCAAGTGCCCGGACCACAGCCGAGCCGAACCCCACAAGCATCCGTCCCTTGGTCGCAGCAAGGACGGCCCCAGCCGCAGCGACTGGGCACTCGACGCGGACGATGCCCATGCCGCGGCGGCCGGGCCTGATGGCTCCGCTCTTCACCGCGCCAGCGTCGCAGCCTCCAGCCGCCGCGACGGCCGCCACCACATCCTCTTTGGTGACCGAATCGTCCAGATCGGCCACCTCCAAGGCTGCGGTCTTGACAGGCCTGACGACCTTTGCCGCGTCCGCGATGACCTCTTGCAACTTTGTTGCGAAGAGGTCCGCATTTGTGCCGCGCTGTTCCCCCGAGAACTCGAAAATTCGAGCCCCGGTTAGGGTTCGGCGGCACTTGATGTTGCTGATCCCCAGCTGGGAGGGATCAGCATTGGTACGAGCCCGTCTTAGTACGGACTCGTACGTCTCGCCCCGCTCCGCGGCCTCCGGGGTGATGGTCACCACGACGGCCGCGGTTTTGGGAGGAACCAGCTTCCTCCCGCCTGCCTTTTTGGCTGGGGGACCAGTCGCAGCGGGTTTGGAGGCCGACTTTTTGCCCTTTTTCCCTTTTCTGACCACTTCCGTCCACTGGTTGGACGGGGTGGTGGAGGGAAGAAGGGCATCTTCCTGCTGCGAGTTCTGGAGGGCTGCTGGAGTAGCAGTCGACCCAGACGCTCCGTCCGCGCTTGTGGGGGCATGAGGAGCCGCCTTGGTCCTCTTGCCCTTGCCTTTGCCCTTGGCGGGCTGCGCATCCGATGCCGGGCCTGCTAGAGGCGCATTTTCCGGCTCCCTTGGCGGTGCACTCTTGTCCGCCGCTAGCGGTGGGCGGAGCCGCTTTTCCGGCAAGAGCCGGTCCTCGATGCCTGCGAAGCAGGCCCGGATGAAGGCCCTCTCCTCCATCACCACCCCGCGGATTGTTGCCTCAAGACTGGCAGGGGAGGAGGAGGAGCCTCCTGCCACCGGGCAGACTGGGGCAGATTGGGCAGGCCTGGCCGTGGCCTCAGCCAGCTTCTGGTGTAGCTGGCTGACCTCCGCCTGCAGGCGATCCACCTTCGCCTGCAGCTGCCGCGTCTCCTCCGTGGCCGTCCGCTTCACCAGCTCCATCACAATGCCGTGCATGCTGGCGGCCCGGCATTTAAGGGCCTTCTGGAAGGTACCCTTCAAATTGGAGGACTTTGAGGCGACCTCCAGGACCTCCTCCCTATCTTCATGCGCCATGCGCTCCAGTTCCGCCAGGGAGTGGCCAGCATACAGCACACTGGATGCACCATAGCCAGCCCTCGACCTGGCAGCTTGTGCCTGCTGTTCCTTGGCGGCGACCCTCTCCTCCAGGTCTAGCTGGAGTTGCGCCCTCTTCGCCAGATTTAGCTGGCGCTCGGCATCCAGCAAGCCCACATTGTGGGAAGAAGCCGCAGTAGAAGTCGAAGCCTTTTTGGACTTCGACTTCTTCTTCGCCTTCACAGTAGACTCCGAGGAGCCCTCAGACCGCTTCCGCTTGAAGCGGTCACTCTCGCCTGCCGACGTGTCCATTATGGAGTCGTCGGAATCCGACAACTCGTCTGGCCTCCTGAATAATCTGGCCGCAGATGGTACGCGGTCAGCTTCCGACGCTAAAGCGCCGCCGGCGGTGTGGCCCTGAGAAGGGCCGTTGGGTTGGTCCTGAGAAGGACCGTTGGGATGGCCCTGAGAAGGGCCGTTGGGTTGGTCCTGAGAAGGACCGTTGGGTTGGCCCTGAGAAGGGCCGTTGGGTTGGTCCTGAGAAGGACCGTTAGGTTGGCCCTGAGAAGGGCCGTTTGGTTGGCCCTGAGAAGGGCCGTTGGGTTGGCCCTGAGAAGGGCCGTTTGAATCGCCCTGGGAGGAGCGATTCGGGTTAAAACTGATAAAACGGCCAGACGCATCACGCGCTGGCTTGCTCGACACTTGGTTAAAATTTAAACTCGACATATTCGTAAACGACTGCAGGATGTTTACGAGTCACAGCGCACTTTAGCCACCGGTCTGCCACTCCGTTACGGTGGTCAGACACGGCGTTGCCCGGGGGATACTGCGAGGAAGTATGCACTGTGGGGGATCCCCCAACCTAACCTAACCTAACCTAACCTAACCTAACCTTTTTTTTTTTTTTTTTTTTTTTTTTTTTTTTTTTTTTTTTTTTTTTTTTTTTTTTTTTGTCGCTGAGAAATGCGTTACGCATCCCCGGCTCGTGGGGGACGAGTCGGGGTATGTGGGACTCCTGTCAGAAGCGACAGTATACCCACTAAAACTCAGCGGTGTTCCCGCATCGCCGTGATGGGAGGGTCATGGGAAACCGGCTCAGCCTTTACGTCCACGACCCTCCCGGCGCATGCCCGCCTAGCTGGCGGGCCCCGCATGCCCCCCACGTTGGGGGGCTACGGGAATGGCCGGGAACACCTGGCCATTCCCGTCCGACACTGGCGGAGGCCTGTGCGATACAAGCAAGGGTGCCCCCGCACCCGTCGCCTGCTGGCCTCCACCTGGGAGGAGTCGGAGATGACTGTCGTACTGACGTCTTCTTCGACCCCTCCTCCGCCTTCGGAGCGGCGCCGCGGCAGGATCTTCCTCCCGCGCCCGCTCCGCCGCCTCCTTCTGGGACATGACGTGTTCGCAGAAGGAGGCGACTGCCGCCCAGGACCCCTCATCCCTCAGCATGGCGTTAACCACGCCGGGGAGCGAGAGGTCCGGTCCGATCGCCGCGACGAGACTGCGGCGCGGCTCGGACCACGACGGGCACACCTCGAGGGTGTGCTGCGCCGCGTCCTCCGCCGCGCCACAGTCGTGGCACGACGGCGTCTCCTCCCGTCCGATTCGGTGCAGGTACGATCCGAAAGAACCGTGTCCGGACAGCACCTGCACGAGACGGAAGGAGAGGAACCCGTGCGGACGCTCGAGCCAGTCTCGCAGGACCGGCCCGATTGCGTCGAGGGTTCGGCGGCCGAAGGCTGCGGTGGCGAGGTCGCCCGTCCAATGGACAACGATGGCGTCCCTCGCCTCCCGCCGGACGGCCTCCCGCTCTTCCGGAGCTGAGCGGACTCCTCTCGCCCTCCGCTCCGCCGTCCATTCGTACACTCTGGCGAGCACCCACGCCTCGAGCTCCCAAGGCGGGGTGCTGGCCAGAGCGCATGCTGCCGCATAGCCCACCGTGCGGTAAGCCCGCGCCGCCCGCTGGGCTATGGCCCTTTGAGGTGCTCGCAAGGTCGCGGCGTTCTCCCTCCTGTGGAGGGACTCTTCCCAGATAGGGGCCCCATAGAGGGCCATACTCCTTAGGATGCCGGCGTAAAGTTGCCGGCATCGCGCGCCGGGGCCCCCCAAGTTGGGAAGCAGCCAGGAGAGAGCGCCCGCGGCCTTCAGCAGGCGCGACGACAGCCCGCTAAAATGCGGACCGAAGCGCCACCTGCTGTCGAGTACAAGGCCCAGATACTTCATCTGGGCCTTCACCTCAATTCTGACGCCCTCCACGAAGATGTGGGCGTCAGGTGGTGGGGGGCGCTGCCGAGGGCCGTGGAAGAACACGGCCTCGGTCTTGTGCAGCGCCACCGTTAAACCTAGGCGGCGGATCCTCCCCGCGACCAAGGATCCGCCCGCCGAGGCCAAGTTGGCCGCCTCCCTGAAACTCCCCCCCCGGGCGGTGAGGAGAGTGTCATCCGCATAGCAGACGACACTCGTGCCTCGGAGGAGAGTTCCCCGCAAGAGCCAATCATAGCCGACGTTCCAGAGGAGAGGTCCTAAGACTGACCCCTGTGGAACGCCGGCTTCAACGGCGTACCGCCGGACTCGGCCAGTCTTGTTTACCAGGAGGATCGCCCGATCGTCCAGGTAGCTGGCCAGCAGACTGCGCATGTATCGAGGCACTCCGTGGAATCGGAGCGCCTCGAGGATGGTGCAGTGGGGAACGGAGTTGAAGGCGTTGGCAATGTCGAATGACACGGCCAACAGTCCGTCCCCCACCTCCATCGCCTCCTTAACCTGGCCTTTAAGGCAGGCCAGCGCGTCCACCGTGGACCGCTCAGCCCGAAAACCGAACTGAGCGTCCGACAAGTCCGGCCCGATACGCCGCAGATGGCCCTTTAGGCGGGCAGCGATTATCCCCTCGAACATTTTACCGACCTCATCGAGCAGAACGATGGGTCGGTATGCCGAGGGGGAGTCTGCTGGGCGGCCTTCCTTGCGAAGGAGGCACAACTGCCCCTCCTTCCACGGTTTCGGGAACCTCCCAGACGCAAGGCATGCGCTGAAGAGGTCCCGAAACCTCTCCTCCATTTGAGTGGCCGCGATCGCGACCACTCTCGCCGGAACACCGTCGGGGCCCGGAGCTGTCTTCTTGGCGCGGATACGGAGAATCGCCGCGCCAAGTTCCGACTCCGTGACAGGAGGGGCCTCCTCTTCCTCCTCAGCTGGCGGCGGATCTGTCCCCCGCGGAGGGTCCATCACTGGTGGGGTGAAGTTGTCCCTGCACGGGAACAGGGACTGAACCACCCCATCCAGGAACGAGGGCTCCAGGGTCTCGGCCACCGGGGGACCAAAGGGGCGCAATTTGTTGCGCGCCGCCTTGTATGGCCTCCCGAATGGGTCGTTGTCGAGACCCTCCAGCATCTCCGCTCTCCCCGAGTCCCTGGCGGCGGCGATAGCTCGATCGAGGACCATTTTTGCCTCTATGTATACCTCATAGAGGTGGTCCCCGACGGCTTGGTCCCGTCGACGCCGCCGCCGGCTCCGCGTGTAGGCCCTCCTTGCCTCGACACACGCCGCTCGAAGCCCCGCCAGCTCCGCCGACCACCAGTACACGGCGCGTTTGGGTGGCGGTCGGCGAGACCGAGGCATGCTGGAGTTGCATACCTCGGTCAGAGACTCCCTGAGGTGCCCCGCTACGGTGTCCACATCCAGGCCGGCGGAAGGCGGCGAAAGCCAGTCCTGGACGAACGCCGCCTCCCGCGCTGCCTCCCTGTCCAGGCGGGTGAGAGCCCACCTTGGAAACGGTGACGGCCCCGAGCGGGGCCGCGTCTCTCCGGGGCCACTGGTGGAGATGTCGAACCGCACGTAGCGGTGGTCCGACATAGTTTCCACCAGGTCCACCCGCCAGTTCAGCACGCGTGCGGCTAACGCAGCGGTGGCGAAAGTGACGTCCACTATTGAGCCACCCTGCCGCCGCACGCATGTCTGGACGCTGCCTCTGTTCAAGAGGGAGAGTCCAGAGGAGGCCGCCCACATCTCCACTGCCCGCCCGCGGGCGTCGGTGGCCCGGTTGCCCCAGGTTACCGACTTGGCGTTCAGGTCTCCCAATACGGAGACCTGACGCGGCGCCGCCCTGCCGACCACGGCGGCCAGGACTCCGAGATAGTTATCGAAGTCCTGAAGAGGGCGGTTTGGGGAGAAATAGACGCCCACAAGGGCTAATTCTCCCCACGCGGCGGCCACGTATCCCGGTCCCCTCTCTAATAGCGAGAGGGGAGGGGAGTCTGTGGAAGACCGCGCCGCTAGTGCCACCGAGTCGTCCTCGTCACCCAGCCAGCTGCCGGGGATCGAGTAGGGCTCGGCGACCACCGCTACGTTCACCAACCACTCGGCCATGACCTGCACCACCAGGTCCTGGGCCGCTCTGCAGTGGTTGGTGTTCGCCTGGAGGATGCGGTAGTCGGAAATTGTTATTCCGACATCGCACCCCCCTCCTCAGCTATCGCCGCTGGAGCTACAGCGGCGACGGCGGCGACGGCAGTAGCAGCAGGGCGAACCTGCGCCGGCACTACGCCCTTCCTCACAGGCGCCTTGCAGCTCCTGCCCGACATCCTGTGGTCCGCGGGGCGGCCACCGGCGGCGCACGCCGCGCAGTGTGGCTTGGCGGCGGTGCATGCGGCCCACCCGTGTCCCTCCTGCCCGCATTGGAAGCACGTGTCTCCCCAGTCGGACTTGGAGGGACACGTGGCTCGGGTGTGGCCGACCGCGAAGCACTTGAAGCAGCGAACAGGCTGGTCTTCAAGTGCCCGGACCACAGCCGAGCTGAAGCCCACCAGCAGCCGTCCCTTGGTCGCAGCAAGGACGGCCCCAGCCGCGGCAACTGGGCACTCGACGCGGATGGTGCCCAAGCCGCGGCGGCCGGGCCTGATGACTCCACCTTTCACCGCGCCAGCGTCGCAGCCTCCAGCCGCCGCGACGGCCGCCACCACATCCTCTTTGGTGACCGAGTCGTCCAGGTCGGCCACCTCCAAGGCTGCGGTCTTAATAGGCCTGGCGACCTTTGCCACATCCGCGATGACCTCTTGCAACTTCGTTGCGAAGAGGTCCGCATTTGTGCCGCGCTGTTCCCCCGAGAACTCAAAAATTCGAGCCCCGGTTAGGGTTCGGCGGCACGTGATTTTGCTGATCCCCAGCTGGGAGGGATCAGCATTGGTACGAGCCCGTTTTAGGACGGACTCGTACGTTTCGCCTCGCTCCGCGGCCTCCGGGGTGATGGTCACCACGACGGCCGCGGTTTTGGGAGGAACCAGCTTCCTCCCGCCTGCCTTTTTGGCTGGAGGACCAGTCGCAGCGGGTTTGGTGGCCGACTTTTTGCCCTTTTTCCCCTTTCTGACCACTTCCGTCCACTGGTTGGACGGGGTGGTGGAGGGAAGAAGGGCATCTTCCTGCTGCGAGTTCTGGGGGGCTGCTGGAGTAGCAGTCGACCCAGACGCTCCGTCCGCGCTTGTGGTGGGGGCATGAGAAGCCACTTTGGTCCTCTTGCCCTTGCCCTTACCCTTGGAGGGCTGCGTACTCGATGCTGGGCCCGCTAGAGGCGCAGGTTCCTGCTCCCTCGGCGGTGGGCTCTTGTCCGCCGCTAGCGGCGGCCGGAGCCGCTTTTCCGGTAAGAGCCGGTCCTCGATGCCTGCGAAGCAGGCTCGGATGAAGGCCCTCTCCTCCATTACCACCCCGCGGATCGTTGCCTCGAGGCTGGCAGTTGAGGAGGAAGAGCCTCCTACCACCGGGCAGACTGGGGCAGATTGGGCAGGCTTGCCCGTGGCATCAGCCAGCTTCTGGTGTAGCTGGCTGACCTCCGCCTGCAGGCGATCCACCTTCGCCTGCAGCTGCCGCGTCTCCTCCGTGGCCGTCCGCTTCACCAGCTCCATCACAATGCCGTGCATGCTGGCGGCCCGGCATTTAAGGGCCTTCTGGAAGGTCCCCTTCAAATTGGAGGACTTTGAGGCGACCTCCAGGACCTCCTCCCTATCTTCATGCGCCATGCGCTCCAGTTCCGCCAGGGAGTGGCCAGCATACAGCACACTGGATGCACCATAGCCAGCCCTCGACCTGGCAGCTTGTGCCTGCTGTTCCTTGGCGGCGACCCTCTCCTCCAGGTCTAGCTGGAGTTGCGCCCTCTTCGCCAGATTTAGCTGGCGCTCGGCATCCAGCAAGCCCACATTGTGGGAAGAAGCCGCAGTAGAAGTCGAAGCCTTTTTGGACTTCGACTTCTTCTTCGCCTTCACAGTAGACTCCGAGGAGCCCTCAGACCGCTTCCGCTTGAAGCGGTCACTCTCGCCTGCCGACGTGTCCATTATGGAGTCGTCGGAATCCGACAACTCGTCTGGCCTCCTGAATAATCTGGCCGCAGATGGTACGCGGTCAGCTTCCGACGCTAAAGCGCCGCCGGCGGTGTGGCCCTGAGAAGGGCCGTTGGGTTGGTCCTGAGAAGGACCGTTGGGATGGCCCTGAGAAGGGCCGTTGGGTTGGTCCTGAGAAGGACCGTTGGGTTGGCCCTGAGAAGGGCCGTTGGGTTGGTCCTGAGAAGGACCGTTAGGTTGGCCCTGAGAAGGGCCGTTTGGTTGGCCCTGAGAAGGGCCGTTGGGTTGGCCCTGAGAAGGGCCGTTTGAATCGCCCTGGGAGGAGCGATTCGGGTTAAAACTGATAAAACGGCCAGACGCATCACGCGCTGGCTTGCTCGACACTTGGTTAAAATTTAAACTCGACATATTCGTAAACGACTGCAGGATGTTTACGAGTCACAGCGCACTTTAGCCGCCGGTCTGCCACTCCGTTACGGTGGTCAGACACGGCGTTGCCCAGGGGATACTACGAGGAAGTATGCACTGTGGGGGATCCCCCAACCTAACCTAACCTAACCTAACCTAACCTAACCTAACCTAACCTAACCTAACCTAACCTAACCTAACCTAACCTAACCTAACCTAACCAAGGAGATTAAGGACGAACTGACCAAAGCGGTCGAAAGGCTGTACCAACTGGTGAAGGAGGCAGAGGTCGAGAGAGGGAAAGGAGTCGTGGGAGTCGTGGAACCCGAAAAGGCCCGAGAAGACCATAGGCCGGCCACGGATGAACCGACAGAGCTCATGAAGCAGCTGATGGCAAACCTTCAACAGCATAACCAAGCGTTGGAGGAATGCAAACAGCACACACGGGCTCTGTCGGAGCGTCTGCAAGAGGCCCCTCGCTACGTTGCAGGTCAGGGTCCGACCTTCGCGGAAATGGCCGCCGGCCCGACACAGCGCTTTCAAGAGCCTCTTCATTCGGTAGTAGTGTCATCTCTAAATGATCAGGACACTGGTGAAGAGGTCATTGAGAAGCTCAGGACGGCGGTCAACGCCAGGAACGAGGGCACCAGAGTCGAACGGCTGCGCAAGGCGAGGGACCAGAAGGTGGTGGTCGGCTTCAGGAGCAGGGAAGAACTTAACAAGGTTACGGACCGGATAAGAAAGACGGGCGGCCTGGTGGTAGAGGAGGTAAAGAATAAGGATCCGCTCGTCATCATAAAGGACGTCCTCTCTTGCCACACTGATGAAGAGATTATCCAAGCCCTGCAGCGGCAAAACACCCATTTGATAGGGGACATTCCTGCGGAGGAGGTGAGGTTGGGGGTGAAGTACCGTCGAAGGACGAGGAACCCCCACATGTGCCATGTCATCCTGCAGGTGTCCCCTACCTTATGGCAGAGGCTGACTATGGCGGGTCGCGTACATATCGACCTTCAGCGAGTGCGAGTGCAGGACCAGTCTCCACTGATGCAGTGCACTCGCTGTCTGCGCTTCGGCCACAGCCGAAGACTGTGCACGCAGCCCGCGGACCTCTGCATCCACTGCGGCGACCCCCACATGCGGGCTGATTGCCCGTCACGGCTGGCGGCGGAGGCACCGAAATGCCATAATTGCCTATTGGCAAAAGTGGAGAAGACCGACCACAACGCCTTCGACAGCGGGTGCCCGATACGCGTTAAGTGGGACGCATTGGCACGCCTGTCGGTGGCGTATTGCTAAGGTGGACGCAGTTTTTCCCGGAAGCAGTAACTCATGCCCGACCCGAACCCGAACTCACCCTAGCGCCCGACCAAACTACCAAGTGATCCAAGCGAATCTGCAGAGGAAGAATCTGGCGACCCAAGAGCTCATGATAGTGGCTAGCGAGCGGAAGGTCGCATTCGCACTGCTCCAGGAGCCATATGTGGGTGGGGTTAAAAGGATGCGAGACTACCGGGGAGCGAGAGTCTACCAGTGCGCTGAACACGGAAGTGGAACTGTGAAGGCGGCAATAGTCGTCTTTGATCATGACCTTGACGTCACGCAGTGTCCAAAACTCACCACTAATAACATCACGGTGGTGAGGATCCGAACCAGCGCCTGGGAAATCGCAGTAGTCTCGTTCTATTTTGAACCAGACCAGCCCATACAGCCATACCTGGAGCAGCTTCTGCAGATTCGTGAGGAAATGGGTCCCACAAAAATTTTAATAGGAGGTGACGCAAATGCGAAGAGCACCTGGTGGGGCAGTTTGGTTGTAGACGGCAGGGGTGAGGAAATGTCGGGAACGCTAGATGAAATGTTCTTGCAGGTACTCAACGTCGGAAACACTCCAACCTTCGACACCATCAGGGGTGGCAAATCATACACCAGCTTCGTTGACGTAACAGCGTGTTCAACGGAGTTGCTAGACCTGGTGGAGGACTGGAGGGTTGAGGAAGGCATCACGAGCTCGGACCACAACGGTATTGTATTTAATATTAATCTTCTAAAATCAAAAGGGACAAATATTATGAGAACCACTAGACTTTTTAACACAAGAAAAGCAAATTGGAGCCAATTTCATGAGAAATTGGCCCAATTAAAAGTAGACTACAACCTAAATACAGTAGAAATAAATAAAATTAATAGTAAAATACAACTTGAACACATTGTCAACAATTATATAAAAACCATAACTGAAACTAGTGAAAAAACGTTAGATAAAATTAAAAACAATGATATACTTACAATACCGTGGTGGTCCAAAGAGCTCGCGGATATGATGGATGACGTGAACACCAGGAGACGCCGCGTTCGATGCGCTGCACCGGTCCGTAGAGCGAGGGTCGTCGAGGAGTACCTGCAAGCAAAAGAAAACTACGAGTTACAAGCCAAAAGGGCGCAGATAACAAGTTGGAAGGGGTTCTGCGAAAAGCAAGATAAGGAGGGAGTCTGGGAGGGAATCTATAGGATCATCGGACGGACCGCTAAGCGACATGAGGACTTGCCCTTGGTGAAGGATGGGGTGCCACTCGATGGTATGGATTCGGCTACACTGCTGGCGGAGACCTTCTACCCCGAAGACCTGGAAGAGGAAGACAACGATGACCACCGTCGGACGCGAGAAGCGGCCAGTCGCGTAAACGAGTGGGCGCATGATGAACACCATGACCCACCGTTTACGCAGCAGGAGCTAAAAACCACGGTGGAAAGTTTTAACCCAAAGAAGGCACCCGGGGCGGACGGTCTCACAGCCGATATCTGTACCCAAGCAATATCCCGGGACCCGGGGATGTTTCTTGCACTGGCCAACAAGTGCCTCGAGCAGGGCCACTTCCCCGGAGCCTGGAAAGTGGCCACAGTGGTAATAATCCGGAAGCCTGGGAAGGAATGTTATACCAACCCGAAGTCCTACAGGCCGATCGGCCTCCTACCAGTCCTGGGAAAAATATTTGAGAAAATGTTAGTAGCAAGGTTAAAGTGGCATCTGATCCCGCGGTTGAGTACTCGTCAGTTTGGATTCATGCCCCAGAAGAGCACCGAGGACTCCCTCTTCGGCATGATACAACACATCAAAACAAAGCTGAATCAAAAGAAGCTGATCACTGTTGTATCACTTGACATAGAGGGAGCCTTTGACAGCGCATGGTGGCCGGCAATCAAGACCAGACTGGCTGAGGAAAGGTGCCCGGTGAATCTCAGACGGGTGCTAGACAGCTACTTGGCTGGTAGGAGTGTCCGGGTTAGGTACGCCGGAGCAGAGTGCCAAAAGAATACCAACAAAGGGTGCGTCCAAGGGTCTGTGGGAGGTCCGATCCTGTGGAACCTGCTGCTGGACCCTTTGCTGAAGGGGCTGGAAGAGCGGGGGCATCACTGCCAGGCCTTTGCCGATGATGTCGTTATGATCTTCGACGGTGACACAGCATTGGAAGTTCAAAGACATGCCAATGCCGCCCTCGAGTATGTTCGGAAGTGGGGCATCGGAAACAAGCTGAAGTTTGCACCACACAAAACCTGTGCAATGGTAATTACCAAGAAGCTGAAGTACGATGTCCCTCTCCTGAGCATGGGCGGGGTAGACATTGGCATGTCAAAGGAAATAAAAATACTGGGGCTCACCGTCGACCACCAGCTCACTTTCAACACCCACGCCGCAAACGTGTGTAGAAAAGCTGCTAACATCTACAAGCAGCTTTCCAGAGCGGCTAAAGTGAGCTGGGGCCTGCATCCGGAGGTCATACGGAGCATCTACACGGCAGCGGTGGAGCCGGTGGTGATGTACGCGGCAAGCGCCTGGGCGCCGGCAACAAAGAAGGTAGGAGTGCAGAAGCTGCTGAACACGGTTCAAAGAGGATTCGCCCAAAAGCTCTGCAAATCCTACCGCACGGTTTCGCTGAACGCGTCCCTGGTGCTGGCTGGAATACTTCCACTCGACCTCCGAATACAGGAAGCAGCCGCCCTGTATGAGGCAAAGAGAGGAGTGCCCCGGCCAGCACTAGCGGGCAGGGAGGTGGAGCGTGTGGTGGCATTTGCAGAGACTCCACATCCAGCGAAACATATGGCCATGGAGTTCTTGAGTCTGGAGGACCAGTCCCGAGTGGACACCCACAACACCCAGGCGGTCCGGTTTTTCACCGACGGCAGCAGGATTGCGGGCAAGGTCGGAGCAGCACTGTCACTGTGGGACGGCGATGCCGAGATCAAGTCCGTAAAGCTTAGCTTGCCGTCGTGCTGCACGGTCTACCAGGCGGAACTCCTGGCCATATGCGTAGCCACCAGGGAAATCCTCAAGCGCAAAGAGGGAACCTTTGGAATCTATAGTGACTCAAAGGCTGCACTACAAACAGTCACGAATCAGGGTTCCCTCCACGCTCTGGCCGTGGAGGCGAGAGCAAACGTGGGCGCGGCCTTATCCCAGAGCAAAGATGTTTCTTTGTTCTGGGTAAAGGCTCATGCCGGACTGGAGGGCAACGAACGCGCAGATCACCTGGCGAAAGAGGCTGCACTCAAATCTAAGAAAAAGCCGGACTATGACCTTTGCCCGGTTTCATTCGTCAAGCGGCAGATCCGAATGGGGTCGCTTGACGAATGGAACCGGAGATACAAAAGTGGCGAAACAGCCTCTGTCACAAAAATCTTCCTCCCAGACGCGATAGATGCCTTCAAAATTATCCGCAAACTTAAGCCAACCGGAGTGGTAACACAGATATTGACGGGGCACGGTGGGTTTTCTGAATACCTGCACCGCTTTAAGTGTAAGGGGAGCCCATCGTGCATCTGTGAGCCGGATGCACAGGAAACGGTCCCTCACATTTTGACCGAATGTCCAGCATTTGGAGCGGAGAGATTGGATGCGGAAATGAGACTGGAGACGGAGCTAAAATTAGAAACTATTTGGAAAATAATGACAGACGCAAAGCAAAGGAAAATTTTAATGGATTACAGCATAGCAATAACCACTAGAGTAATAAAACAAAACAAGGAAACATAAAGCTATGCTTTTAATATATACCTGTATATACAGACAAAGCATACAAACAATAAATAGATATTTTTTGAAAACAAAAACATTAATTACCGTAAATAAATAAAACAGATTTAAATTCAAATAAGTAAAATCTTTATCAATTCAGTGAAATAATAATGAAAAATGCAAATTAATTAAAAATAAATTTATACAAAGGTCTCTGACTATGTCAGGGGGACACTTAGAAAGGCAGGAGTGGGTTTTAGCCGGTAAGAGTCCGGCACTGCCCAGACTGGCTCATCAGTGAGGCAGTCTGGGCGTCCATGAGGATTTCCCACTCCTGCTAAACCAAAAAAAAAAAAAAAAAAAAAAAAAAAAACCTAACCTAACCTAACCTAACCTAACCTAACCTAACCTAACCTAACCTAACCTAACCTTTTTTTTTTTTTTTTTTTTTTTTTTTTGTCGCTGAGAAATGCGTTACGCATCCCCGGCTCGTGGGGGACGAGTCGGGGTATGTGGGACTCCTGTCAGTAGCGACAGTATACCCACTAAAACTCAGCGGTGTTCCCGCATCGCCGTGATGGGAGAGTCATGGGAAACCGGCTCAGCCTTTACGTCCACGACCCTCCCGGCGCATGCCCGCCTAGCTGGCGGGCCCCGCATGCCCCCCAGGTTGGGGGGCTACGGGAATGGCTGGGAACACCTGGCCATTCCCGTCCGACACTGGTGGAGGTCTGTGCAATACAGGCAAGGGTGCCCCCGCACCCGTTGCCTGCTGGCCTCCACCTGGGAGGAGTCGGAGATGACTGTCGTACTGACGTCTTCTTCGACCCCTCCTCCGCCTTCGGAGCGGCGCCGCGGTAGGATCTTCCTCCCGCGCCCGCTCCGCCGCCTCCTTCTGGGACATGACGTGTTCGCAGAAGGAGGCGACTGCCGCCCAGGGCCCCTCATCCCTCAGCATGGCGTTAACCACGCCGGGGAGCGAGAGGTCCGGTCCGATCGCCGCGACGAGACTGCGGCGCGGCTCGGACCACGACGGGCACACCTCGAGAGTGTGCTGCGCCGCGTCCTCCGCCGCGCCACAGTCGTGGCACGACGGCGTCTCCTCCCGTCCGATTCGGTGCAGGTACGATCCGAAAGAACCGTGTCCGGACAGCACCTGCACGAGACGGAAGGAGAACCTTTTTTTTTTTTTTTTTTTTTTTTTGTCGCTGAGAAATGCGTTACGCATCCCCGGCTCGTGGGGGACGAGTCGGGGTATGTGGGACTCCTGTCAGTAGCGACAGTATACCCACTAAAACTCAGCGGTGTTCCCGCATCGCCGTGATGGGAGGGTCATGGGAAACCGGCTCAGCCTTTACGTCCACAACCCTCCCGGCGCATGCCCGCCTAGCTGGCGGGCCCCGCATGCCCCCCGGGTGGGGGGGCTACGGGAATGGCCGGGAACACCTGGCCATTCCCGTCCGACACTGGTGGAGGTCTGTGCAATACAGGCAAGGGTGCCCCCGCACCCGTTGCCTGCTGGCCTCCACCTGGGAGGAGTTGGAGATGACTGTCGAACTGACGTCTTCTTCGACCCCTCCTCCGCCTTCGGAGCGGCGCCGCGGTAGGATCTTCCTCCCGCGCCCGCTCCGCCGCCTCCTTCTGGGACATGACGTGTTCGCAGAAGGAGGCGACTGCCGCCCAGGACCCCTCATCCCTCAGCATGGCGTTAACCACGCCGGGGAGCGAGAGGTCCGGTCCGATCACCGCGACGAGACTGCGGCGCGGCTCGGACCACGACGGGCACACCTCGAGGGTGTGCTGCGCCGCGTCCTCCGCCGCGCCACAGTCGTGGCACGACGGCGTCTCCTCCCGTCCGATTCGGTGCAGGTACGATCCGAAAGAACCGTGTCCGGACAGCACCTGCACGAGACGGAAGGAGAGGAACCCGTGCGGACGCTCGAGCCAGTCTCGCAGGACCGGCCCGATTGCGTCGAGGGTTCGGCGGCCGAAGGCTGCGGTGGCGAGGTCGCCCGTCCAATGGACAACGATGGCGTCCCTCGCCTCCCGCCGGACGGCCTCCCGCTCTTCCGGAGCTGAGCGGACTCCTCTCGCCCTCCGCTCCGCCGTCCATTCGTACACTCTGGCGAGCACCCACGCCTCGAGCTCCCAAGGCGGGGTGCTGGCCAGAGCGCATGCTGCCGCATAGCCCACCGTGCGGTAAGCCCGCGCCGCCCGCTGGGCTATGGCCCTTTGAGGTGCTCGCAAGGCCGCGGCGTTCTCCCTCCTGTGGAGGGACTCTTCCCAGATAGGGGCCCCATAGAGGGCCATACTCCTTAGGATGCCGGCGTAAAGTTGCCGGCATCGCGCGCTGGGGCCCCCCAAGTTGGGAAGCAGCCAGGAGAGAGCGCCCGCGGCCTTCAGCAGGCGCGACGACAGCCCGCTAAAATGCGGACCGAAGCGCCACCTGCTGTCGAGTACAAGGCCCAGATACTTCATCTGGGCCTTCACCTCAATTCTGACGCCCTCCACGAAGATGTGGGCGTCAGGTGGTGGGGGGCGCTGCCGAGGGCCGTGGAAGAACACGGCCTCGGTCTTGTGCAGCGCCACCGTTAAACCTAGGCGGCGGATCCTCCCCGCGACCAAGGATCCGCCCGCCGAGGCCAAGTTGGCCGCCTCCCTGAAACTCCCCCCCCGGGCGGTGAGGAGAGTGTCATCCGCATAGCAGACGACACTCGTGCCTCGGAGGAGAGTTCCCCGCAAGAGCCAATCATAGCCGACGTTCCAGAGGAGAGGTCCTAAGACTGACCCCTGTGGAACGCCGGCTTCGACGGCGTACCGCCGGACTCGGCCAGTCCTGTTTACGAGGAGGATCGCCCGATCCTCCAGGTAGCTGGCCAGCAGACTGCGCATGTATCGAGGCACTCCGTGGAATCGGAGCGCCTCGAGGATGGTGCAGTGGGGAACGGAGTTGAAGGCGTTGGCAATGTCGAATGACACGGCCAACAGTCCGTCCCCCACCTCCATCGCCTCCTTAACCTGGCCTTTAAGGCAGGCCAGCGCGTCCACCGTGGACCGCTCAGCCCGAAAACCGAACTGAGCGTCCGACAAGTCCGGCCCGGTACTCCGCAGATGGCTCTTTAGGCGGGCAGCGATAATCCCCTCGAACATTTTGCCGACCTCATCGAGCAGAACGATGGGCCGGTATGCCGAGGGGGAATCTGCAGGGCGGCCCTCCTTGCGAAGGAGGCACAGCTGCCCCTCCTTCCACGGTTTCGGGAACCTCCCAGACGCAAGGCATGCGCTGAAGAGGTCCCGAAACCTCTCCTCCATTTGAGTGGCCGCGATCGCGACCACTCTCGCCGGAACACCGTCGGGGCCCGGAGCTGTCTTCTTGGCGCGGATGCGGAGAATCGCCGCGCCAAATTCCGACTCCGTGACAGGAGGGGGGGCCTCCTCTTCCTCCTCAGCTGGCGGCGGATCTGCCCCCCGCGGTGGGTCCATCACTGGTGGGGTGAAGTTGTCTCTGCACGGGAACAGGGACTGAACCACCCCATCCAGGAACGAGGGCTCCAGGGTCTCGGCCACCGGGGGACCAAAGGGGCGCAATTTGTTGCGCGCCGCCTTGTATGGCCTCCCGAATGGGTCGTTGTCGAGACCCTCCAGCAACTCCGCCCTCCCCGAGTCTCTGGCGGCGGCGATGGCTCGATCGAGGACCATTTTTGCCTCTATGTATACCTCATAGAGGTGGTCCCCGACGGCCTGGTCCCGTCGACGCCGCCGCCGGCTCCGCGTGTAGGCCCTCCTTGCCTCGACACACGCCGCTCGAAGCCCCGCCAGCTCCGCCGACCACCAGTACACGGCGCGTTTGGGTGGCGGTCGGCGAGACCGAGGCATGCTGGAGTTGCATACCTCGGTCAGAGACTCCCTCAGGTGCCCCGCCACGGTGTCCACGTCCATACCGGCGGAAGGCGGCGAAAGCCAGTCCTGGACGAACGCCGCCTCCCGCGCTGCCTCCCTGTCCAGGCGGGCGAGAGCCCACCGTGGGAACGGTGACGGCCCCGAGCGGGGCCGCGTCTCTCCGGGGCCACTGGTGGAGATGTCGAAACGCACGTATCGGTGGTCCGACATAGTCTCCACCAGGTCCACCCGCCAGTTCAACACGCGCGCGGCTAACGCAGCGGTGGCGAAAGTGACGTCCACTATTGAGCCACCCTGCCGCCGCACGCATGTCTGGACGCTGCCTCTGTTCAAGAGGGAGAGTCCAGAGGAGGCCGCCCACATCTCCACTGCCCGCCCGCGGGCGTCGGTGGCCCGGTTGCCCCAGGTTACCGACTTGGCGTTCAGGTCTCCCAATACGGAGACCTGACGCGGCGCCGCCCTGCCGACCACGGCGGCCAGGACTCCGAGATAGTTCTCGAAGTCCTGAAGAGGGCGGTTTGGGGAGAAATACACGCCCACAAGGGCTAAGTCTCCCCACGCGGCGGCCACGTATCCCGGTCCCCTCTCTAATAGCGAGAGGGGAGGGGAGTCTGTGGAAGACCGCGCCGCTATTGCCACCGAGTCGTCCTCGTCACCCAGCCAGCTGCCGGGGATCGAGTAAGGCTCGGCGACCACCGCTACGTTCACCAACCACTCGGCCATGACCTGCACCACCAGGTCCTGGGCCGCTCTGCAGTGATTGGTGTTCGCCTGGAGGATGCGATAGTCGGAAATTGTTAATCCGACATCGCACCCCCCTCCTCAGCTACCGCCGCTGGAGCTACAGCAGCGACGGCGGCGACGGCAGTGGCAGCAGGGCGAACCTGCGCCGGCACTACGCCCTTCCTCACAGGGGCCTTGCAGCTCCTGCCCGACATCCTGTGGTCCGCGGGGCGGCCACCGGCGGCGCACGCCGCGCAGTGTGGCTTGGGGGCGGTGCAGGCAGCCCACCCGTGTCCCTCTTGCCCGCATTGGAAGCATGTGTCTCCCCAGTCGGACTTGGAGGGACACGTGGCCCGGGTGTGGCCGAACGCGAAGCACTTGAAGCAGCGGACAGGCTGGTCTTCAAGTGCCCGGACCACTGCCGAGCCGAACCCCACAAGCATCCGTCCCTTGGTCGCAGCAAGGACGGCCCCAGCCGCAGCGACTGGGCACTCGACGCGGACGATGCCCATGCCGCGGCGGCCGGGCCTGATGGCTCCGCTCTTCACCGCGCCAGCGTCGCAGCCTCCAGCCGCCGCGACGGCCGCCACCACATCCTCTTTGGTGACCGAATCGTCCAGATCGGCCACCTCCAAGGCTGCGGTCTTGACAGGCCTGACGACCTTTGCCGCGTCCGCGATGACCTCTTGCAACTTTGTTGCGAAGAGGTCCGCATTTGTGCCGCGCTGCTCCCCCGAGAACTCGAAAATTCGAGCCCCGGTTAGGGTTCGGCGGCACTTGATGTTGCTGATCCCCAGCTGGGAGGGATCAGCATTGGTACGAGCCCGTCTTAGTACGGACTCGTACGTCTCGCCCCGCTCCGCGGCCTCCGGGGTGATGGTCACCACGACGGCCGCGGTTTTGGGAGGAACCAGCTTCCTCCCGCCTGCCTTTTTGGCTGGAGGACCAGTCGCAGCGGGTTTGGTGGCCGACTTTTTGCCCTTTTTCTTTTTCCCTCTCTTGCCCACTTCCGTCCACGGTTGGTTGGACGGGGTGGTGGAGGGAAGAAGGGCGTCTTCTTCCTGCGATATCTGGGGGGCTGCCTGAGTGGCAGATGACCCAGACGGTTCCTCCGTGGAGGCATGAGAAGCCACTTTGGTCCTCTTGCCCTTGCCCTTACCCTTGGAGGGCTGCGTACTCGATGCTGGGCCCGCTAGAGGCGCAGGTTCCGGCTCCCTCGGCGGTGGGCTCTTGTCCGCCGCTAGCGGCGGCCGGAGCCGCTTCTCCGGTAAGAGCCGGTCCTCGATGCCTGCGAAGCAGGCTCGGATGAAGGCCCTCTCCTCCATTACCACCCCGCGGATCGTTGCCTCAAGGCTGGCAGTTGAGGAGGAAGAGCCTCCTACCACCGGGCAGACTGGGGCGGATTGGGCAGGCCTGGCCGTGGCCTCAGCCAGCTTCTGGTGTAGCTGGCTGACTTCCGCCTGCAGGCGATCCACCTTCGCCTGCAGCTGCCGCGTCTCCTCCGTGGCCGTCCGCTTCACCAGCTCCATGACAATGCCATGCATGCTGGCGACCCGGCATTTGAGGGCCTTCTGAAAGGTCCCCTTCAAATTCGAAGACTTTGAGGCGACCTCCAGAACCTCCTCCTTGTCTTCAAGCGCCATGCGCTCCAATTCCGCCAGGGAGTGGTCGGCATACAGTACATTGGATGCACCATAGCCAGCCCTCGACCTGGCAGCTTGCGCCTGCTGCTCCTTGGCGGCGACCCTCTCCTCCAGGTCTTGCTGGAGTTGCGCCCTCTTCGCCAGATTCAGCTGGCGCTCCGCATCCACCAAGCCCACCTTGTGGGAAGAAGGCGCAGTAGAAGTCGAAGCCTTTTTAGGCTTCGATTTTTTCTTCGCCTTACCGGACTCCGAGGAGCCCTCGGACCTCTTCCGCTTGAAGCGGTCGCTTTCGGACGCCGACGTGTCCATGACAGAGTCATCGGAGTCCGACAACTCATCCGGTCTTCTAAATAAGCTGGCCGCAGATGGTGTGCGGTCGGCTTCCGACGCCAAAGCGCCGCCGGCGGTGTGGCCCTGAGAAGGGCCGTTGGGTTGGCCCTGAGAAGGGCCGTTGGGTTGGCCCTGAGAAGGGCCGTTGGGTTGGTCCTGAGAAGGACCGTTGGATTGGCCCTGAGAAGGGCCGTTGAGGGGTTGGCCCTGAGAAGGGCCGTTGAGGGGTTGGCCCTGAGAAGGGCCGTTGAGGGGTTGGCCCTGAGAAGGGCCGTTGAGGGGTTGGCCCTGAGAAGGGCCGTTGAGGGGTTGGCCCTGAGAAGGGCCGTTGGGTTGGCCCTGAGAAGGGCCGTTTGAATCGCCCTGGGAGGAGCGATTCGGGTTAAAACTCGGGATAAAACGGCCAGACGCGTCACGCGCTGGCTTGCTCGACATACGGTTAAAATTCGACATATTCGTAGATTACAGCAGGATGTCTACGATTCACAGCGCACTTTAGCCGCCGGTCTGCCACTCCGTTACGGTGGTCAGACACGGCGTTGCCCAGGGGATACTACGAGGAAGTATGCACTGTGGGGGATCCCCCGGAAGGAGAACCTAACCTAACCTAACCTAACCTAACCTAACCTTTTTTTTTTTTTTTTTTTTTGTTCCGGGGTGGAAAATCCTCATGGATGTCCCCCGCCCTGGGGCGGGCGGAGGGGTCTGTCAGACTCTTACTGACTAAAAACCACCCCGGTGTTCCAACTCACACCTACGCCGGGGGTCGCGGGAACTTGAAATCTTCCGCAACCCCCGGCTGGTGCCAGCCCGCCACCGCGGGCCTCCTCGGGTCAGGGGGGGGAGTGAGGTGTTTGACTCCCCCCGCGACGTCTAAGAGGGGCGCGCGTGGAACACTACGCGCCGCCACCTCGGGTCCTGATGTGTGGGGGGCGACGGACGTCCCCGAGTCCGTCGCCCCTGGACCCATTTAGGGGGGCTGGAAGAGGGCGTTGTCCGCCCTCCGCCGACGCCCGGTGCGCCTGCTGCGGGCCGGGTGAGTGGACGAGATCTCCCTCTCCCTTTCCGCAGCCTCCTTCTGCGAGACGGCGGAGTATGCTCCGCTCTTGCCGGGAAGAGGGCTGCGACTACTTCCTCCAGCAGCTCGGGTTGGAGACTCTCCGTAAGTGGAGGCGCCATGGCTCGAAGTTTCCCTCGAACCGCGCGATAAGGGCGCCCCCACGGATCCCCGTCTAGAGTCTCCAACATCTCCTCCCTGGCTCGCGTCCTCGACTCACCGATGGCCAGCCACAGAGTCTCCTTGGCCGCGCGGTACACCTCATACAGCGCGGCCTCTTCGTCAGGGACCCGACGACGTCTCCTCCGGTATCGGGTGTACTGGCGTCTAACCGCCACGCACGCGACGCGCATCTGCGCGATCTCGGCGGTCCACCAGTACACCTGGCGCCTTGCGGACTGTGCGTGGACCCGGGGCATGGACGCGTCACAAATTTGCGTCATCGCCCCGCGGAACCACAGCGCCTCCTGCTCGACGTCGATGGGTCCGGTCGTTGCCGACTCCCGGCTCCAGGCCTGGACAATAGCGGCCTCCTCGAGAAGCTCCCTGTCGATGCGCTTACGCGCCCAGCGCGGACCGTCCGTTCGCGGGGCCGCATGACTGCGGCCGCCGGTGGTCTGGGCGGAGACGTCGAAACGGATGTATCGGTGATCCGACAACGTCTCCACCTCCACGGCGACACGCCAGTCGTGGACACGGCACGCGACAGCGGGGCTAGCGAACGAGACGTCCACTATAGACCCGCCCCGCTGACGCACGCACGTGTGGACCGAGCCCCGGTTTAAGACGGTCAAGCCAGTCGTGACCGCCCACTCCTCCAGCACCTCGCCCCTAGCATCGGTCACAGGGGATCCCCACGCCGCAGACTTGGCGTTGAGATCCCCCAGCAACAGCACCGGGCGAGGGTGGAGTCGGCCCACGACGGCACCCAACTCGACAAGGAACCTCTCGAAGTCGGCGAGACTCTTGTTGGGCGAAAAATACGCCCCAACCGTGCCAATGCCGTCCGCGAGGACGGCTACCCAGCCGTGACCTCGGGACGGGTTGACAAGAGCCCCGCCAATGATGGCCACCAAACCGTCCAAGTCTCCCACCCAGTTATCCCTGGGGGGGACAAAATACGGTTCGGCGACCACAGCCACGTGAATCGACCACTCTGCCATGCTCTGGAGCAAGAGATCCTGAGCTCTAGCAGAGTGGTTGATATTGCCCTGGAGGAAATGGAACAGCGCCATTAAGCGCAATCCATCCCCTCCGCATCATTCCTAGGCCGGGAGTCGGCCGAAGGGCAGCCAGGCTGCGGGGGGGGTAAAGAGCCCCCGGCAGCCTTGACAGCCCCTCTCTTCTTCTTTTTTGATGAGGCGGGTGCGCCACAGGCCTTTCCGCCCGCTCTGTGTCCAGCGGGCCTCCCTGCAGCTGTACAGAGGCTGCAGTTTGGCTCCGCGGAACACTGGGCCGCCTTGTGGCCGGCCTGACCGCAGCGATAGCACTGCTCGCTGCGGTCTACTTCGGCGGTGCATCGTGCCCTGACATGCCCAATGTCGAGGCAACGGTAGCACCGCAAGGCCTTGGGTTGCAGCTGCTTCACCCTCGCTGCCACCCACCCCACCAAAAGACGCCCAGCGTCGGCGACTTTGTTCGCCGCCGCCACCGGGCACCGCACCCAGATCGCGCCAAGCCCGGAGGCATCGACGCGAACTTCGCCCGTACGGACGTCTTCGGCCGGACATCCCCCGGTACGGGCGATGGCCGCCACGACCTCAGCCGGAGTCGTCGAATCGTCCAGCCCGTCGACGCGCAGTTCCGCGGTCTTCATCGGCCTGGACACCCGGACGTCCTCCGGATTGAGGACCTCCCTCAGCTTGGCGGCCAGGACGTCCGCCCTTTCGCCGCTAGAGGCACCCGACACCTCAAGAAGTCGCGCCCCCGTAATCGCCTGCCTCACTCTGAGGCCGGACGGTATTCCAAGGTCGGGGAACGCGACTTTGGCTTTTGCCTCCGTGAGGACCGCCTTATAGGACACGCCCCTTTCGACGGCTCCGGGCTGCAGCGTAATTACTACAGCCGCGGAGCGTGGGGCTCTGACCCTGGGCGGCCCTTGAGCCTTCTTGGGTGCCAGTGCCGGTGCTCTAGCGGGTACCGGTGGTGGCGGCGCCGTCTTCTTCTTGTTGCGGCGGCCCCTCTTGACGACCGTCGTCCAGGTATCCGCGGCGGACCCGGATGCGTTCGCCGAGGAAGCGGTTGCCGGTGGCCCGGCCGTCCGGGAAGCGGACGCGGACGCGCTCTCCGCGGGCTTTTTTGCCGGAGCTGGCGGGCCGGACCCGGACTTAGCGGGCCCCCCCTTCCTCCTCCTATCCGCAGCGAGCGGTGGCCGGAGAGTCTCTGCTGGGAGGAGCCTCGCCTCCAGGCCCTGCAGACGGGCATTCATCATACCCCCACACTGCAGCATGCAGATGCGAACGATCTTCTCGATCTCTGCATCTGCAGGTGCGGGGGTACGGACCGATGACGGGGTCGACGACGGGGCCGGCGGTGTCAAGGCAACGACGGGAGCGGGAGCGGAACCGGTGGCCGCAGGACGCCTCTGCTGCCATTCCGCTCTCTGCGCGGCAAGCTCCCGCTTGAGGTCCTCGAGCTCAGATCTGAGACGGCTGTTCTCCTCCCACAGCTTCGCCGTCTCGTCTGAGCTTGTGCGACTAAGGAGGACCCCAACTGCCTCCTTGATGTCGCCAGCCGCCTCCTTCAGAGCGCGCGTGAACGTGCCCTTCAGGCTGCCAGATTTTGTGGCGACCTTCAGGACGACGTCCACGCCGTCCAAAACTTGGCGACTCAGCGCCACCGCCGACAGGCTCCCTCCGGCAGCCGCCTGAGCAGAGCGTCGCTCTCGGGCCAGTCGGGCCATTTCGCCGACCTCGTCAGCTGCCACCGCCTTCCGCTGCATCCGCTTTGCGCTGTTTGCCTCCGCTTTGTTGCTGCAAAGCATTAGCGGGGACGCAGCGGAGTCTTCACTCGGGGGGTCACCCGGGGTCCCGTCGCTTTCCGCGCTCCCCAGCAGCATCGGTACCGGCGTAGCGGGCCGCAAGAAGCGACCCCGTAAATTACGGTCCGGTAACCGTCCCCGCCCCCTCTGCGCGGTACCAAATTTTGGTGCCGCCAGTTCCTCCTCGCTCGAAGAGAGCTCGCTGCGCGAGCGCTTCCCCCCCAGCTGCGTGTCCTGGTCGGACAGTCGGTCCCTCCCTGGACATGTGCCTCCTCGGCTGTTGTTGCCGTCAACGACGGCAAGCGGCTTTGTTGCGTCGCACAGGCGCTCCAGGCTAACCCGGAGCTCCTTTTCTTGCGACGCAAGACTTGGTTGACGAAGGTCGGCGGTGGTCTGCCGACCTACGGGACTAGTGGTGCCCCCCCCAGATACGGTGGGGCTGCCTTCCGTAGAAGGGCGGGATTGTACCTCCTTGAGGAGGTTGCCCGCCTGGGGAATTTTTCCATTAGCCTGCATTTTCATAATTTTCCTTTTTAAGGGTGAGGTCCCTTTTTGCGCTAACGACCGGATAACCCTCCGGCCATTCATCCCCTCGGCACGCTAGACCTTGGGATTGGGACTCCCTAGCGTACGCCAACTCGCCTCCCTCTGTAAGCAGAGGGGGAGTAGACGTACGACCTACTGTAGCCTGGTTCCCTTCACCGACCATCATGGATGATCGGTGATTGGAACCATGACCCTTCCCCGTTTGTTGAGAATTTGCCGCCAGCCCCAAGTGTCCACCAAAACCTGGTGGGCACTTGGAGCCGACGTTGCCCAGGGTGCGCCACGGGGAGGCTTCTCAACATGCACCCCAACCTAACCTAACCTAACCTAACCTTTTTTTTTTTTTTTTTTTTGTCGCTGAGAAATGCGTTACGCATCCCCGGCTCGTGGGGGACGAGTCGGGGTATGTGGGACTCCTGTCAGTAGCGACAGTATACCCACTAAAACTCAGCGGTGTTCCCGCATCGCCGTGATGGGAGGGTCATGGGAAACCGGCTCAGCCTTTACGTCCACGACCCTCCCGGCGCATGCCCGCCTAGCTGGCGGGCCCCGCATGCCCCCCAGGTTGGGGGGCTACGGGAATGGCCGGGAACACCTGGCCATTCCCGTCCGACACTGGTGGAGGCCTGTGCGATACAAGCAAGGGTGCCCCCGCACCCGTCGCCTGCTGGCCTCCACCTGGGAGGAGTCGGAGATGACTGTCGTACTGACGTCTTCTTCGACCCCTCCTCCGCCTTCGGAGCGGCGCCGCGGCAGGATCTTCCTCCCGCGCCCGCTCCGCCGCCTCCTTCTGGGACATGACGTGTTCGCAGAAGGAGGCGACTGCCGCCCAGGACCCCTCATCCCTCAGCATGGCGTTAACCACGCCGGGGAGCGAGAGGTCCGGTCCGATCGCCGCGACGAGAGTGCGGCGCGGCTCGGACCACGACGGGCACACCTCGAGGGTGTGCTGCGCCGCGTCCTCCGCCGCGCCACAGTCGTGGCACGACGGCGTCTCCTCCCGTCCGATTCGGTGCAGGTACGATCCGAAAGAACCGTGTCCGGACAGCACCTGCACGAGACGGAAGGAGAGGAACCCGTGCGGACGCTCGAGCCAGTCTCGCAGGACCGGCCCGATTGCGTCGAGGGTTCGTCGGCCGAAGGCTGCGGTGGCGAGGTCGCCCGTCCAATGGACAACGATGGCGTCCCTCGCCTCCCGCCGGACGGCCTCCCGCTCTTCCGGAGCTGAGCGGACTCCTCTCGCCCTCCGCTCCGCCGTCCATTCGTACACTCTGGCGAGCACCCACGCCTCGAGCTCCCAAGGCGGGGTGCTGGCCAGAGCGCATGCTGCCGCATAGCCCACCGTGCGGTAAGCCCGCGCCGCCCGCTGGGCTATGGCCCTTTGAGGTGCTCGCAAGGCCGCGGCGTTCTCCCTCCTGTGGAGGGACTCTTCCCAGATAGGGGCCCCATAGAGGGCCATACTCCTTAGGATGCCGGCGTAAAGTTGCCGGCATCGCGCGCTGGGGCCCCCCAAGTTGGGAAGCAGCCAGGAGAGAGCGCCCGCGGCCTTCAGCAGGCGCGACGACAGCCCGCTAAAATGCGGACCGAAGCGCCACCTGCTGTCGAGTACAAGGCCCAGATACTTCATCTGGGCCTTCACCTCAATTCTGACGCCCTCCACGAAGATGTGGGCGTCAGGTGGTGGGGGGCGCTGCCGAGGGCCGTGGAAGAACACGGCCTCGGTCTTGTGCAGCGCCACCGTTAAACCTAGGCGGCGGATCCTCCCCGCGACCAAGGATCCGCCCGCCGAGGCCAAGTTGGCCGCCTCCCTGAAACTCCCCCCCCGGGCGGTGAGGAGAGTGTCATCCGCATAGCAGACGACACTCGTGCCTCGGAGGAGAGTTCCCCGCAAGAGCCAATCATAGCCGACGTTCCAGAGGAGAGGTCCTAAGACTGACCCCTGTGGAACGCCGGCTTCGACGGCGTACCGCCGGACTCGGCCAGTCCTGTTTACGAGGAGGATCGCCCGATCCTCCAGGTAGCTGGCCAGCAGACTGCGCATGTATCGAGGCACTCCGTGGAATCGGAGCGCCTCGAGGATGGTGCAGTGGGGAACGGAGTTGAAGGCGTTGGCAATGTCGAATGACACGGCCAACAGTCCGTCCCCCACCTCCATCGCCTCCTTAACCTGGCCTTTAAGGCAGGCCAGCGCGTCCACCGTGGACCGCTCAGCCCGAAAACCGAACTGAGCGTCCGACAAGTCCGGCCCGGTACTCCGCAGATGGCTCTTTAGGCGGGCAGCGATGATCCCCTCGAACATTTTGCCGACCTCATCGAGCAGAACGATGGGATCTCCGCTCTCCCCGAGTCTCTGGCGGCGGCGATGGCTCGATCGAGGACCATTTTTGCCTCTATGTATACCTCATAGAGGTGGTCCCCGACGGCCAGGTCCCGTCGACGCCGCCGCCGGCTCCGCGTGTAGGCCCTCCTTGCCTCGACACACGCCGCTCGAAGCCCCGCCAGCTCCGCCGACCACCAGTACACGGCGCGTTTGGGTGGCGGTCGGCGAGACCGAGGCATGCTGGAGTTGCATACCTCGGTCAGAGACTCCCTCAGGTGCCCCGCCACGGTGTCCACGTCCATACCGGCGGAAGGCGGCGAAAGCCAGTCCTGGACGAACGCCGCCTCCCGCGCTGCCTCCCTGTCCAGGCGGGTGAGAGCCCACCTTGAGAACGGTGACGGCCCCGAGCGGGGCCGCGTCTCTCCGGGGCCACTGGTGGAGATGTCGAACCGCACGTAGCGGTGGTCCGACATAGTCTCCACCAGGTCCACCCGCCAGTTCAACACGCGTGCGGCTAACGCAGCGGTGGCGAAAGTGACGTCCACTATTGAGCCACCCTGCCGCCGCACGCATGTCTGGACGCTGCCTCTGTTCAAGAGGGAGAGTCCAGAGGAGGCCGCCCACATCTCCACTGCCCGCCCGCGGGCGTCGGTGGCCCGGTTGCCCCAGGTTACCGACTTGGCGTTCAGGTCTCCCAATACGGAGACCTGACGCGGCGCCGCCCTGCCGACCACGGCGGCCAGGACTCCGAGATAGTTCTCGAAGTCCTGAAGAGGGCGGTTTGGGGAGAAATACACGCCCACAAGGGCTAATTCTCCCCACGCGGCGGCCACGTATCCCGGTCCCCTCTCTAATAGCGAGAGGGGAGGGGAGTCTGTGGAAGACCGCGCCGCTAGTGCCACCGAGTCGTCCTCGTCACCCAGCCAGCTGCCGGGGATCGAGTAGGGCTCGGCGAACACCGCTACGTTCACCAACCACTCGGCCATGACCTGCACCACCAGGTCTTGGGCCGCTCTGCAGTGGTTGGTGTTCGCCTGGAGGATGCGGTAGTCGGAAATTGTTAATGCGACATCGCACCCCCCTCCTCAGCTACCGCCGCTGGAGCTACAGCGGCGACGGCGGCGACGGCAGTGGCAGCAGGGCGAACCTGCGCCGGCACTACGCCCTTCCTCACAGGGGCCTTGCAGCTCCTGCCCGACATCCTGTGGTCCGCGGGGCGGCCACTGGCGGCGCACGCCGCGCAATGTGGCTTGGGGGCGGTGCAGGCAGCCCACCCGTGTCCCTCCTGCCCGCATTGGAAGCACGTGTCTCCCCAGTCGGACTTGGAGGGACACGTGGCCCGGGTGTGGCCGAACGCGAAGCACTTGAAGCAGCGAACAGGCTGGTCTTCAAGTGCCCGGATCACAGCCGAGCCGAACCCCACAAGCATCCGTCCCTTGGTCGCAGCAAGGACGGCCCCAGCCGCAGCGACTGGGCACTCGACGCGGACGATGCCCATGCCGCGGCGGCCGGGCCTGATGGCTCCGCTCTTCACCGCGCCAGCGTCGCAACCTCCAGCCGCCGCGACGGCCGCCACCACATCCTCTTTGGTGACCGAATCGTCCAGATCGGCCACCTCCAAGGCTGCGGTCTTGACAGGCCTGACGACCTTTGCCGCGTCCGCGATGACCTCTTGCAACTTTGTTGCGAAGAGGTCCGCATTTGTGCCGCGCTGCTCCCCCGAGAACTCGAAAATTCGAGCCCCGGTTAGGGTTCGGCGGCACTTGATGTTGCTGATCCCCAGCTGGGAGGGATCAGCATTGGTACGAGCCCGTCTTAGTACGGACTCGTACGTCTCGCCCCGCTCCGCGGCCTCCGGGGTGATGGTCACCACGACGGCCGCGGTTTTGGGAGGAACCAGCTTCCTCCCGCCTGCCTTTTTGGCAGGAGGACCAGTCGCAGCGGGTTTGGTGGCCGACTTTTTGCCCTTTTTCCCCTTTCTGACCACTTCCGTCCACTGGTTGGACGGGGTGGTGGAGGGAAGAAGGGCATCTTCCTCCTGCGAGTTCTGGGGGGCAGTCGACCCAGACGCTCCGTCCGCGCTTGTGGTTGGGGCATGAGAAGCCGCCTTGGTCCTCTTGCCCTTGCCTTTGCCCTTGGCGGGCTGCGCACCCGATGCTGGGCCCGCTAGAGGCGCAGGTTCCGGCTCCGTCGGCGGTGGGCTCTTGTCTGCCGCTAGCGGCGGGCGGAGCCGCTTTTCCGGCAAGAGCCGGTCCTCAATGCCTGCGAAGCAGGCCCGGATGAAGGCCCTCTCCTCCATCACCACCCCGCGGATTGTTGCCTCAAGACTGGCAGTTGAGGATGAGCAGCCCTCTACCGCCGGGCCTGAGGCAGATTGGGCAGGCTTGGCCGTGGCATCAGCCAGCTTCTGGTGTAGCTGGCTGACCTCCGCCTGCAGGCGATCCACCTTCGCCTGCAGCTGCCGCGTCTCTTCCGTGGCCGTCCGCTTGACCAGCTCCATGATGATGCCGTGCATGCTGGCGGCCCGGCATTTGAGAGCCTTTTGAAAGGTCCCCTTCAAGTTGGAGGACTTTGAGGCGACCTCCAGGACCTCCTCCCTGTCTTCTTGTGCCATGCGCTCCAGTTCCGCCAGGGAGTGGTCAGCATACAGCACACTTGATGCACCATAGCCAGCCCTCGACCTGGCAGCTTGGGCCTGCTGCTCCTTGGCGGCGACCCTCTCCTCCAGGTCTAGCTGGAGTTGCGCCCTCTTCGCCAGATTTAGCTGGCGCTCGGCATCCAGCAAGCCCACATTGTGGGAAGAAGCCGCAGTGGAAGTCGAAGCCTTTTTGGACTTCGACTTCTTCTTCGCCTTCACAGTAGACTCCGAGGAGCCCTCAGACCGCTTCCGCTTGAAGCGGTCACTCTCGCCTGCCGACGTGTCCATTATGGAGTCGTCGGAATCCGACAACTCGTCTGGCCTTCTGAATAATCTGGCCGCAGATGGTACGCGGTCAGCTTCCGACGCTAAAGCGCCGCCGGCGGTGTGGCCCTGAGAAGGGCCGTTGGGTTGGCCCTGAGAAGGGCCGTTGGGTTGGTCCTGAGAAGGACCGTTGGGTTGGCCCTGAGAAGGGCCGTTGGGTTGGCCCTGAGAAGGGCCGTTGGGTTGGCCCTGAGAAGGGCCGTTGGGTTGGCCCTGAGAAGGGCCGTTGGATTGGCCCTGAGAAGGGCCGTTGAGGGGTTGGCCCTGAGAAGGGCCGTTGGGTTGGTCCTGAGAAGGGCCGTTTGAATCGCCCTGGGAGGAGCGATTCGGGTTAAAACTCGGGATAAAACGGCCAGACGCGTCACGCGCTGGCTTGCTCGACATACGGTTAAAATTCGACATTTTCGTAGATTTCTGCAGGATGTCTACGATTCACAGCGCACTTTAGCCGCCGGTCTGCCACTCCGTTACGGTGGTCAGACACGGCGTTGCCCGGGGGATACTGCGAGGAAGTATGCACTGTGGGGGATCCCCCAACCTAACCTAACCTAACCTAACCTTTTTTTTTTTTTTTTTTTGTTCCGGGGTGGAAAATCCTCATGGATGTCCCCCGCCCTGGGGCGGGCGGAGGGGTCTGTCAGACTCTTACTGACTAAAAACCACCCCGGTGTTCCAACTCACACCTACGCCGGGGGTCGCGGGAACTTGAAATCTTCCGCAACCCCCGGCTGGTGCCGGCCCGCCACCGCGGGCCTCCTCGGGTCAGGGGGGGGAGTGAGGTGTTTGACTCCCCCCGCGACGTCTAAGAGGGGCGCGCGTGGAACACTACGCGCCGCCACCTCGGGTCCTGATGTGTGGGGGGCGACGGACGTCCCCGAGTCCGTCGCCCCTGGACCCATTTAGGGGGGCTGGAAGAGGGCGTTGTCCGCCCTCCGCCGACGCCCGGTGCGCCTGCTGCGGGCCGGGTGAGTAGACGAGATCTCCCTCTCCCTTTCCGCAGCCTCCTTCTGCGAGACGACCGTCTCGCAGTAGGAAACCACCGCGTCCCAGGACTCGCCGCTGCCGACCATCGCATTCACTAGGGCCGGCAGCGACAAGTCACTGCCTACTTCTGAGATGAGGGCACGGCGTGGCTCCTCCCAAGCGGCACACTCTGCCAGCGTATGCCGCGCCGTGTCCTCCCGGCAGTCGACGCAGTGGTGACACCGGGCGTCCGGCTCCCTGTTTATGCGACACAGGTACTTCCCGAAGCAACCATGCCCCGAGAGCACCTGCGTCACCCGAAACGACAGGGAGCCGTGCCTCCTCCCGAGCCAGCGCTCGAGCACCGGCCGGACCGCCTCGATGATGTCGAGGCCGGCGGTAGGGCGTGAGAGCCTGTCCCGCCATTCCGCCACCAGGACCTCGCGAAGCTGAGACCGATGCAGCTCCATGTGTCGCTGCATCGGTCGCTCGCCCCGCGCCCTCGCTTCCTCGCGCCACCGATATGATGACGCGAGTACTTTCGCCTCCAGGTCCCAGGGCGGGGATCCGGCCAGTGCACAAGCCGCCTCGTAGGAGATCGTGCGATAACCCCTGATGACTCTGACGGCCATAGCCCTCTGCGGCTTGCGCAGAACCGCAATGCTACCGGCCGTCAGGTCAGCCGCCCAGATCGGGGCCCCGTACAGGGCCATCGATCGCACGATCCCCACGTAGAGCCGCCTACAAGCGGCGCTCGGGCCCCCCAGATTGGGAAGCAGCGTTGACAGCGCCCCAGCAGCGCCCAGCAACTTGGGCGCCAGCCGTCGGAAGTGGGGCCCGAAGTCCCACCGGCTGTCGAGCACCAATCCTAGGTACTTCATGGTAGACTCGACAGCGATCCGAGCCCCCCCGACCACGATGTGTGAGCCGGGTGACGGCGCCCGCCGGGGGCCATGAAACACCATGGCCTCCGACTTGCTGAGGGCCACCTCCAGGCCTAGGCGACGTATGCGGCCCACCACCTGTGAGACCGCAGCCGTCGCCAACAACGCCGCCTCCCTGTGCGAGCTCCCCCGGGCAGTGACCAGCGTGTCATCCGCATAACACGTCAGGTCCACCCCGGCACCGAGCTCGCCCCTCAGCACCCAGTCGTACCCGATGTTCCACAGGAGCGGTCCTAAAACCGAGCCCTGTGGAACACCGCACGACATGCGGCGCTGGTTTCCGCCATCACGTCCCATGTAGGTGACACACCTCTCCGACAGATAAGCCCCAACGATGTGGCGGAGGTAGGGAGGCACCCCATGATAGCGCAGTGCCTCCCGAATACAACTCCAGGGCAGGGTGTTGAAGGCGTTGGAGATGTCCAAGGACACCGCCAACATCACCCCGCCCCGGGACACCGCTTCCTCCGCCAGGACCCTAACCCGCGACACAGCGCGGATCGTGGAGCGCCCATGCCGAAACCCGAACTGACTGTCGTCCAGGTCCGGCCCCTCTCTGCACAAGTGGCCGACGAGGCGGGCTGCGATTATACGCTCAAACAGCTTGCCCACCTCGTCAAGCAGCACTATGGGCCGGTACGCGGACGGCGAGTCCGCAGGGCGCCCCGCCTTCCTGAGCAGGACCAGACGACCAGATTTCCACAAATTGGGAAACTGGCCCCGCTCAAGGCACGCTGTGTAGAGTCCTCTCAGTTGGGGCTCAAGCTCCTTCAGAGCGAGGGCTAGCACGCAGCCGTGGATCCCGTCGGGCCCCGGAGCCACGTTCTTGGCCCGGAGCCGCATCACGGCTGCCCTCATCTCTGTCTGTGTCACCTCTGGGACGCTGATGGCGTTCTCCTCCTCTGTAGACTCTGCGGCTGTGGGCAAAGCCATCGGCGGCGGAGTATGCTCCGCTCTTGCCGGGAAGAGGGCTGCGACCACCTCCTCCAGCAGCTCGGGTTGGAGACTCTCCGTAAGTGGAGGCGCCGCGGCTCGAAGTTTCCCTCGAACCGCACGATAAGGGCGCCCCCACGGATCCCCGTCTAGAGTCTCCAACATCTCCTCCCTGGCTCGCGTCCTCGACTCACCGATGGCCAGCCACAGAGTCTCCTTGGCCGCGCGGTACACCTCATACAGCGCGGCCTCTTCGTCAGGGACCCGACGACGTCTCCTCCGGTATCGGGTGTACTGGCGTCTAACCGCCACGCACGCGACGCGCATCTGCGCGATCTCGGCGGTCCACCAGTACACCTGGCGCCTTGCGGACTGTGCGTGGACCCGGGGCATGGACGCGTCGCAAATTTGCGTCATCGCCCCGCGGAACCACAGCGCCTCCTGCTCGACGTCGACGGGTCCGGTCGTTGCCGACTCCCGGCTCCAGGCCTGGACAATAGCGGCCTCCTCGAGAAGCTCCCTGTCGATGCGCTTACGCGCCCAGCGCGGACCGTCCGTTCGCGGGGCCGCATGACTGCGGCCGCCGGTGGTCTGGGCGGAGACGTCGAAACGGATGTATCGGTGATCCGACAACGTCTCCACCTCCACGGCGACACGCCAATCGTGGACACGGCACGCGACAGCGGGGCTAGCGAACGAGACGTCCACTATAGACCCGCCCCGCTGACGCACGCACGTGTGGACCGAGCCCCGGTTTAAGACGGTCAAGCCAGTCGTGACCGCCCACTCCTCCAGCACCTCGCCCCTAGCATCGGTCACAGGGGATCCCCACGCCGCAGATTTGGCGTTGAGATCCCCCAGCAACAGCACCGGGCGAGGGTGGAGTCGGCCCACGACGGCACCCAACTCGACAAGGAACCTCTCGAAGTCGGCGAGACTCTTGTTGGGCGAAAAATACGCCCCAACCGTGCCAATGCCGTCCGCGAGGACGGCTACCCAGCCGTGACCTCGGGACGGGTTGACAAGAGCCCCGCCAATGATGGCCACCAAACCGTCCAAGTCTCCCACCCAGTTATCCCTGGGGGGGACAAAATACGGTTCGGCGACCACAGCCACGTGAATCGACCACTCTGCCATGCTCTGGAGCAAGAGATCCTGAGCTCTAGCAGAGTGGTTGATATTGCCCTGGAGGAAATGGAACAGCGCCATTAAGCGCAATCCATCCCCTCCGCACCATTCCTAGGCCGGGAGTCGGCCGAAGGGCAGCCAGGCTGCGGGGGGGGTAAAGAGCCCCCGGCAGCCTTGACAGCCCCTCTCTTCTTCTTCTTTGATGTGGCGGGTGCGCCACAGGCCTTTCCGCCCGCTCTGTGTCCAGCGGGCCTCCCTGCAGCTGTACAGAGGCTGCAGTTTGGCTCCGCGGAACACTGGGCCGCCTTGTGGCCGGCCTGACCGCAGCGATAGCACTGCTCGCTGCGGTCTATTTCGGCGGTGCATCGTGCCCTGACATGCCCAATGTCGAGGCAACGGTAGCACCGCAAGGCCTTGGGTTGCAGCAGCTTCACCCTCGCTGCCACCCACCCCACCAAAAGACGCCCAGCGTCGGCGACCTTGTTCGCCGCCGCCACCGGGCACCGCACCCAGATCGCGCCGAGCCCGGAGGCATCGACGCGAACTTCGCCCGTACGGACGTCCTCGGCCGGACATCCCCCGGAACGGACGATGGCCGCCACGACCTCAGCCGGAGTCGTCGAGTCGTCCAGCCCGTCGACGCGCAGTTCCGCGGTCTTCATCGGCCTGGACACCCGAACGTCCTCCGGATTGAGGACCTCCCTCAACTTGGCGGCTAGGACGTCCGCCCTTTCGCCACTAGAGGCACCCGACACCTCAAGCAGTCGCGCCCCCGTTATCGCCTGCCTCACTCTGAGGCCAGACGGTATACCAAGGTCGGGGAACGCGACTTTGGCTTTTGCCTCTGTAAGGACCGCCTTATAGGAGACGCCCCTTTCGACGGCTCCGGGCTGCAGCGTAATAACTACAGCCGCAGAGCGTGGGGCTCTGACCCTGGGCGGCCCTTGAGCCTTCTTGGGTGCCAGTGCCGGTGCTCCAGCGGGTACCGGTGGTGGCGGCGCCGTCTTCTTCTTGCGGCGGCCCCTCTTGACGACCGTCGTCCAGGTATCCGCGGTGGACCCGGATGCGTTCGCCGAGGGAGCAGTCGCTGGTGGCGCGGCCGTCCGGGAAGTGGACGCGGGCGTGCTCTCCGCGGGCTTTTTTGCGGGAGCTGACGGGCTGGACCTGGACTTAGCGGGCTCCTCCTTCCTCCTCCTATCCGCAGCGAGCGGTGGCCGGAGAGTCTCTGCTGGGAGGAGCCTCGACTCCAGGCCCTGCAGACGGGCATTCATCATACCCCCACACTGCAGCATGCAGGTGCGGGGGTACGGACCGACGACGGGGTCGACGACGGGGCCGGCGGTGTCAAGGCAACGACGGGCGCGGGAGCGGAACCAGTGACCGCAGGACGCCTCTGCTGCCATTCCGCTCTCTGCGCGGCAAGCTCCCGCTTGAGGTCCTCGAGCTCAGATCTGAGACGGCTGTTCTCCTCCCACAACTTCGCCGTCTCGTCTGAGCTTGTGCGACTAAGGAGGACCCCAACTGCCTCCTTGATGTCACCAGCCGCCTCCTTCAGAGCGCGCGTGAACGTGCCCTTCAGGCTGCCAGATTTTGTGGCAACCTTCAGGACGACGTCCACGCCGTCCAAAACTTGGCGACTCAGCGCCACCGCCGACAGGCTCCCTCCGGCAGCCGCCTGAGCAGAGCGTCGCTCTCGGGCCAGTCGGGCCATTTCGCCGACCTCGTCAGCTGCCACCGCCTTCCGCTGCATCCGCTTTGCACTGTTTGCCTCCGCTTTGTTGCTGCAAAGCATTAGCGGGGACGCAGCGGAGTCTTCACTCGGGTGGTCACCCGGGGTCCCGTCGCTTTCCGCGCTCCCCAGCAGCATCGGTACCGGCGTAGCGGGCCGCAAAAAGCGACCCCGTAAGTTACGGTCCGGTAATCGACCCCGCCCCCTCTGCGCGGTACCAAATTTTGGTGCCGACAGCTCCTCCTCACTGGAAGAGAGCTCGCTGCGCGAGCGCTTCCCTCCCAGCTGTGTGTCCTGGTCCGACAGGCGGTCCTTCTCCGGACATGAGCCTCCTCGGCTCTTGTTGCCATCGACGACGGCAAGCGGCTTTGTTGCGTCGCACAGGCGCTCCAGGCTAACCCGAAGCTCCTTTTCTTGCGACGCAAGACTTGGTTGACGAAGGTCGGCGGTGGTCTGCCAACCTACGGGACTAGTGGTGCCCCCCCCAGATACGGTGGGGCTGCCTTCCGTAGAAGGGCGGGATTGTACCTCCTTGAGGAGGTTGCCCGCCTGGGGAATTTTACCATTAGCCTGCATTATTTCATGTTTTCCTTTTTAAGGGTGAGGTCCCTGTTTGCGCTAGCGACCGGATAACCCTCCGGCCATTCATCCCCTCGGCACGCTAGACCTTGGGATTGGGACTCCCTAGTGTACGCCAACTCGCCTCCCTCTGTAAGCAGAGGGGGAGTAGACGTACGACCTACTGTAGCCTGGTTCCCTTCACCGACCATCATGGATGATCGGTGATTGGAACCATGACCCTTCCCCGTTTGTTGAGAATTAGCCGCCAGCCCCAAGTGTCCACCAAAACCTGGTGGGCACTTGGAGCCGACGTTGCCCAGGGTGCGCCACGGGGAGGCTTCTCAACATGCACCCCAACCTAACCTTTTTTTTTTTTTTTTTTTTTTGTTCCGGGGTGGAAAATCCTCATGGATGTCCCCCGCCCTGGGGCGGGCGGAGGGGTCTGTCAGACTCTTACTGACTAAAAACCACCCCGGTGTTCCAACTCACACCTACGCCGGGGGTCGCGGGAACTTGAAATCTTCCGCAACCCCCGGCTGGTGCCGGCCCGCCACCGCGGGCCTCCTCGGGTCAGGGGGGGGAGTGAGGTGTTTGACTCCCCCCGCGACGTCTAAGAGGGGCGCGCGTGGAACACTACGCGCCGCCACCTCGGGTCCTGATGTGTGGGGGGCGACGGACGTCCCCGAGTCCGTCGCCCCTGGACCCATTTAGGGGGGCTGGAAGAGGGCGTTGTCCGCCCTCCGCCGACGCCCGGTGCGCCTGCTGCGGGCCGGGTGAGTGGACGAGATCTCCCTCTCCCTTTCCGCAGCCTCCTTCTGCGAGACGACCGTCTCGCAGTAGGAAACCACCGCGTCCCAGGACTCGCCGCTGCCGACCATCGCATTCACTAGGGCCGGCAGCGACAAGTCACTGCCTACTTCTGAGATGAGGGCACACTCTGCCAGCGTATGCCGCGCCGTGTCCTCCCGGCAGTCGACGCAGTGGTGACACCGGGCGTCCGGCTCCCTGTTTATGCGACACAGGTACTTCCCGAAGCAACCATGCCCCGAGAGCACCTGCGTCACCCGAAACGACAGGGAGCCGTGCCTCCTCCCGAGCCAGCGCTCGAGCACCGGCCGGACCGCCTCGATGATGTCGAGGCCGGCGGTAGGGCGTGAGAGCCTGTCCTGCCATTCCGCCACCAGGACCTCGCGAAGCTGAGACCGATGCAGCTCCATGTGTCGCTGCATCGGTCGCTCGCCCCGCGCCCTCGCTTCCTCGCGCCACCGATATGATGACGCGAGTACTTTCGCCTCCAGGTCCCAGGGCGGGGATCCGGCCAGTGCACAAGCCGCCTCGTAGGAGATCGTGCGATAACCCCTGATGACTCTGACGGCCATAGCCCTCTGCGGCTTGCGCAGAACCGCAATGCTACCGGCCGTCAGGTCAGCTGCCCAGATCGGGGCCCCGTACAGGGCCATCGATCGCACGATCCCCACGTAGAGCCGCCTACAAGCGGCGCTCGGGCCCCCCAGATTGGGAAGCAGCGTTGACAGCGCCCCAGCAGCGCCCAGCAACTTGGGCGCCAGCCGTCGGAAGTGGGGCCCGAAGTCCCACCGGCTGTCGAGTACCAATCCTAGGTACTTCATGGTAGACTCGACAGCGATCCGAGCCCCCCCGACCACGATGTGTGAGCCGGGTGACGGCGCCCGCCGGGGGCCATGAAACACCATGGCCTCCGACTTGCTGAGGGCCACCTCCAGGCCTAGGCGACGTATGCGGCCCACCACCTGTGAGACCGCAGCCATCGCCAACAACGCTGCCTCCCTGTGCGAGCTCCCCCGGGCAGTGACCAGCGTGTCATCCGCATAACACGTCAGGTCCACCCCGGCACCGAGCTCGCCCCTCAGCACCCAGTCGTACCCGATGTTCCACAGGAGCGGTCCTAAAACCGAGCCCTGTGGAACACCGCACGACATGCGGCGCTGGTTTCCGCCATCACGTCCCATGTAGGTGACACACCTCTCCGACAGATAAGCCCCAACGATGTGGCGGAGGTAGGGAGGCACCCCATGATAGCGCAGTGCCTCCCGAATACAACTCCAGGGCAGGGTGTTGAAGGCGTTGGAGATGTCCAAGGACACCGCCAACATCACCCCGCCCCGGGACACCGCTTCCTCCGCCAGGACCCTAACCCGCGACACAGCGTGGATCGTGGAGCGCCCATGCCGAAACCCGAACTGACTGTCGTCCAGGTCCGGCCCCTCTCTGCACAAGTGGCCGACGAGGCGGGCTGCGATGATACGCTCAAACAGCTTGCCCACCTCGTCAAGCAGCACTATGGGCCGGTACGCGGACGGCGAGTCCGCAGGGCGCCCCACCTTCCTGAGCAGGACCAGACGACCAGATTTCCACAAAGTGGGAAACTGGCCCCGCTCAAGGCAAGCAGTGTAGAGTCCTCTCAGTTGGGGCTCAAGCTCCTTCAGAGCGAGGGCTAACACGCAGCCGTGGATCCCGTCGGGCCCCGGAGCCACGTTCTTGGCCCGGAGCCGCATCACGGCTGCCCTCATCTCTGCCTGTGTCACCTCTGGGACGCTGATGGCGTTCTCGTCCTCCGTAGACTCTGCGGCTGTGGGCAAAGCCATCGGCGGCGGAGTATGCTCCACTCTTGCCGGGAAGAGGGCTGCGACTACTTCCTCCAGCAGCTCGGGTTGGAGACTCTCCGTAAGTGGAGGCGCCGCGGCTCGAAGTTTCCCTCGAACCGCACGATAAGGGCGCCCCCACGGATCCCCGTCTAGAGTCTCCAACATCTCCTCCCTGGCTCGCGTCCTCGACTCACCGATGGCCAGCCACAGAGTCTCCTTGGCCGCGCGGTACACCTCATACAGCGCGGCCTCTTCGTCAGGGACCCGACGACGTCTCCTCCGGTATCGGGTGTACTGGCGTCTAACCGCCACGCACGCGACGCGCATCTGCGCGATCTCGGCGGTCCACCAGTACACCTGGCGCCTTGCGGACTGTGCGTGGACCCGGGGCATGGACGCGTCGCAAATTTGCGTCATCGCCCCGCGGAACCACAGCGCCTCCTGCTCGACGTCGACGGGTCCGGTCGTTGCCGACTCCCGGCTCCAGGCCTGGACAATAGCGGCCTCCTCGAGAAGCTCCCTGTCGATGCGCTTACGCGCCCAGCGCGGACCGTCCGTTCGCGGGGCCGCATGACTGCGGCCGCCGGTGGTCTGGGCGGAGACGTCGAAACGGATGTATCGGTGATCCGACAACGTCTCCACCTCCACGGCGACACGCCAGTCGTGGACACGGCACGCGACAGCGGGGCTAGCGAACGAGACGTCCACTATAGACCCGCCCCGCTGACGCACGCACGTGTGGACCGAGCCCCGGTTTAAGACGGTCAAGCCAGTCGTGACCGCCCACTCCTCCAGCACCTCGCCCCTAGCATCGGTCACAGGGGATCCCCACGCCGCAGACTTGGCGTTGAGATCCCCCAGCAACAGCACCGGGCGAGGGTGGAGTCGGCCCACGACGGCACCCAACTCGACAAGGAACCTCTCGAAGTCGGCGAGACTCTTGTTGGGCGAAAAATACGCCCCAACCGTGCCAATGCCGTCCACGAGGACGGCTACCCAGCCGTGACCTCGGGACGGGTTGACAAGAGCCCCGCCAATGATGGCCACCAAACCGTCCAAGTCTCCCACCCAGTTATCCCTGGGAGGGACAAAATACGGTTCGGCGACCACAGCCACGTGAATCGACCACTCTGCCATGCTCTGGAGCAAGAGATCCTGAGCTCTAGCAGAGTGGTTGATATTGCCTTGGAGGAAATGGTACAGCGCCATTAAGCGCAATCCATTCCCTCCGCACCATTCCTAGGCCGGGAGTCGGCCGAAGGACAGTCAGGCTGCGGAGGGGGTAAAGAGCCCCCAGCAGCCTTGACAGCCCCTCTCTTCTTTTTGTTGGCGGGCGCGCCACAGGCCTTTCCGCCCGCTCTGTGCCCGGCGGGCCTCCCTGCAGCTGTACAGAGGCTGCAGTTTGGCGCCGCGGAACACTGGGCCGCCTTGTGGCCGGCCTGACCGCAGCGATAGCACTGCTCGCTGCGGTCTATTTCGGCGGTGCACCGTGCCCTGACATGCCCAATGTCCAGGCACCGGTAGCACCGCAAGGCCCTGGGCTGCAGCAGCTTGACCCTCGCCGCAACCCACCCCACCAACAAACGCCCACCGTCAGCGACTTTATTCGCCGCCGCCACCGGGCACCGCACCCAAATCGTGCCGAGCCCGGAAGCGTCGGCGCGTATCTCGCCCGTCCGGACGTCTTCGGGCGGACATCCACCGACTTTGGCGATGGCCGCCACGACCTCAGCCGGGGTCGTCGAGTCGTCCAGGCCATCGACGCGCAACTCAACGGTCTTCATTGGCCTGGACACCCGGACGTCCTCCGGGTTGAGGACCGCCCTCAGCTTGGCGGCCAGGATGTCCGCCTTCTCGCCGCTAGAGGCACCCGACACCTCGAGTAGCCGCGCCCCCGTAATCGCCGGCCTCATTTTGAAGCCGGACGGTGTACCGAGGTCGGGAAACGCGACATTGGCTTTCGCTGTTGTTAGGACCGCCTTGTACGTAACGCCCCTTTCGACAGCTCCGGGCTGCAGCGTAATTACTACAGCCGCGGAGCGTGGGGCTTTGACCCTAGGCGATCCCTTCTTTGGTGCCGGTGCCGGTGCTCCAGCGGGCGCCGGTGGCGCCGTCTTCCTCCCGTGACGGCGGCCTTTTTTGACGACCGTCGTCCAGGCTTCCGTAGTAGGCCCGGGCGCGGCCACCGGTGGGCCAACCGGTGGCGCAGCTGGCGGCGCAGCCGCCCGTGAAGTGGGCATGGAAGTACCCTCCGCGGGCTTTTTAGTCCCCTTGCCGGACCGGCTTGACTGAGCCGCCGCCTCCTCCCTCCGCATGTCCGCAGCGAGCGGTGGGCGGAGAATTTGAGCCGGGAGGAGCCGGTTCTCTATCGCCTCCAGGCGGGCACCCACCATCTTCCCACACTGCATCATGCAGATGCGCGCGATTTTTTCCACCTCCGCATCCGCAAGTGCAGGCATCGAAGACGGGACCGGTGACGACAGTGCCACGATGGAAGAGGAAGAGGAGCCGGCTACTGCGGGAGCTGCCCTCTGGGCGGCAAACTGCCGCTTGAGATCCTCCAACTCGGATCGGAGACGGCCATTCTCCTCCCATAGCTTCGCCGTCTCCTCCGTGCTTGTGCGATTAAGGAGGACCTCAACCGCCTCCCTAATTCCATCGGCCGCCTCTTTAAGGGCACGCGTGAATGTGCCCTTCAGATTGCCCGACTTGGTGGCAACCTTCAGGACGACATCCACGCCGTCCAAAACTTGGCGACTAAGCGCCACCGCCGTCACGCTCCCGCCGTCAACCATGCGAGCAGAGCGCCGCTCTCGGGCTTGTTGGGCCAACTCGCTGACTTCGTCAGCCGCGACAGTCCTTTGCTGCGACCTCTTCGCAGCGTTGGCCTCCGCTCTATTGGCTCCCAGCAGGGAGATTGCGGAGCCCCCTCCAAGGTCCGCCACAGTGGGCTCCACTTCCTTGGACCCCGAGTCACTTCCTCCGCTGGGTGCCGGCGTGTCGGGGCGTTTAAGGAAACGCCCCAGAGGATCGCGCGATGACAAAGAAGCTGAAGCTCCAGTAATCGCGCGACCTCTCCCTCTCTTGCCTGTCGGCACTTTGGCAGCCGGTAGGTTCTCTTCGCTTGAAGAGAACCCCGCGTGCTCCTCACCCTCCTTGCGTGCGTGCGTCCTCCAAAATTTGGAAGCACGCTCAACCTTCTCCCCTTTCGTTCGCGAGCGCTTTGAGCTTACGCTCGCCACGCTCGCCACACTCATCCTATCGGATGTGGTGTCAGAATCTGACACCACACCCACACCCATCTGCTCGACCAACACGATCGGCACTTCTTTGGTTTGTTTATTTATTTTTTCCATATTATATCCCACGAGTAGATATAGGTCAAAAATGTCCACCGGGCAGAGCCTAGATACCCGGTAAGCCTACATACTGTAGAGTGCGGCAGGTGCTCTACAGGGGAAGCGCTCACGACTGGACTCCCTCCAGCCATTCATCCTCTCACCGCGCTTCAAAGCTTAGGATTGGGTGGTTTTTTATCTTAGAGGTGGCCTTCCTCTGGGCCAGGCAATTAAGCCAAGCCCCCGGCGGCGGCATTAGACATGCCACCGTTCGCTGTCCGGCCAACCCGACTCAGCGAACCCGCCGAAAGTTCTCTCGTTGAAGACTACTCCTCAACGAGAGAAACACGCGCCACTTTGGTGCGCCTGCACCGCAGTGGCATGGTCGCGTCATCTGTCGATCGACTATCGTCGATCGATCAGGAGCGACCCCGTCCCGGTGTCTCTCTTAGTCTGGTCTCTCACTTGGGCCTTTCCGGCATGAGTAACTCTACCGGCAGAGCCCCAAGATCATTGAGACGCACAAGCCCCACCACGACGACAACGTGGAGACACATTCGGTGGGGACCCCAACCTAACCTAACCTAACCTTTTTTTTTTTTTTTTGTTCCGGGGTGGAAAATCCTCATGGATGTCCCCCGCCCTGGGGCGGGCGGAGGGGTCTGTCAGACTCTTACTGACTAAAAACCACCCCGGTGTTCCAACTCACACCTACGCCGGGGGTCGCGGGAACTTGAAATCTTCCGCAACCCCCGGCTGGTGCCGGCCCGCCACCGCGGGCCTCCTCGGGTCAGGGGGGGGAGTGAGGTGTTTGACTCCCCCCGCGACGTCTAAGAGGGGCGCGCGTGGAACACTACGCGCCGCCACCTCGGGTCCTGATGTGTGGGGGGCGACGGACGTCCCCGAGTCCGTCGCCCCTGGACCCATTTAGGGGGGCTGGAAGAGGGCGTTATCCGCCCTCCGCCGACGCCCGGTGCGCCTGCTGCGGGCCGGGTGAGTGGACGAGATCTCCCTCTCCCTTTCCGCAGCCTCCTTCTGCGAGACGACCGTCTCGCAGTAGGAAACCACCGCGTCCCAGGACTCGCCGCTGCCGACCATCGCATTCACTAGGGCCGGCAGCGACAAGTCACTGCCTACTTCTGAGATGAGGGCACGGCGTGGCTCCTCCCAAGCGGCACACTCTGCCAGCGTATGCCGCGCCGTGTCCTCCCGGCAGTCGACGCAGTGGTGACACCGGGCGTCCGGCTCCCTGTTTATGCGACACAGGTACTTCCCGAAGCAACCATGCCCCGAGAGCACCTGCGTCACCCGAAACGACAGGGAGCCGTGCCTCCTCCCGAGCCAGCGCTCGAGCACCGGCCGGACCGCCTCGATGATGTCGAGGCCGGCGGTAGGGCGTGAGAGCCTGTCCCGCCATTCCGCCACCAGGACCTCGCGAAGCTGAGACCGATGCAGCTCCATGTGTCGCTGCATCGGTCGCTCGCCCCGCGCCCTCGCTTCCTCGCGCCACCGATACGATGACGCGAGTACTTTCGCCTCCAGGTCCCAGGGCGGGGATCCGGCCAGTGCACAAGCCGCCTCGTAGGAGATCGTGCGATAACCCCTGATGACTCTGACGGCCATAGCCCTCTGCGGCTTGCGCAGAACCGCAATGCTACCGGCCGTCAGGTCAGCCGCCCAGATCGGGGCCCCGTACAGGGCCATCGATCGCACGATCCCCACGTAGAGCCGCCTACAAGCGGCGCTCGGGCCCCCCAGATTGGGAAGCAGCGTTGACAGCGCCCCAGCAGCGCCCAGCAACTTGGGCGCCAGCCGTCGGAAGTGGGGCCCGAAGTCCCACCGGCTGTCGAGCACCAATCCTAGGTACTTCATGGTAGACTCGACAGCGATCCGAGCCCCCCCGACCACGATGTGTGAGCCGGGTGACGGCGCCCGCCGGGGGCCATGAAACACCATGGCCTCCGACTTGCTGAGGGCCACCTCCAGGCCTAGGCGACGTATGCGGCCTACCACCTGTGAGACCGCAGCCGTCGCCAACAACGCTGCCTCCCTGTGCGAGCTCCCCCGGGCAGTGACCAGCGTGTCATCCGCATAACACGTCAGGTCCACCCCGGCACCGAGCTCGCCCCTCAGCACCCAGTCGTACCCGATGTTCCACAGGAGCGGTCCTAAAACCGAGCCCTGTGGAACACCGCACGACATGCGGCGCTGGTTTCCGCCATCACGTCCCATGTAGGTGACACACCTCTCCGACAGATAAGCCCCAACGATGTGGCGGAGGTAGGGAGGCACCCCATGATAGCGCAGTGCCTCCCGAATACAACTCCAGGGCAGGGTGTTGAAGGCGTTGGAGATGTCCAAGGACACCGCCAACATCACCCCGCCCCGGGACACCGCTTCCTCCGCCAGGACCCTAACCCGCGACACAGCGTGGATCGTGGAGCGCCCATGCCGAAACCCGAACTGACTGTCGTCCAGGTCCGGCCCCTCTCTGCACAAGTGGCCGACGAGGCGGGCTGCGATGATACGCTCAAACAGCTTGCCCACCTCGTCAAGCAGCACTATGGGCCGGTACGCGGACGGCGAGTCCGCAGGGCGCCCCGCCTTCCTGAGCAGGACCAGACGACCAGATTTCCACAAAGTGGGAAACTGGCCCCGCTCAAGGCACGCTGTGTAGAGTCCTCTCAGTTGGGGCTCAAGCTCCTTCAGAGCGAGGGCTAACACGCAGCCGTGGATCCCGTCGGGCCCCGGAGCCACGTTCTTGGCCCGGAGCCGCATCACGGCTGCCCTCATCTCTGCCTGTGTCACCTCTGGGACGCTGATGGCGTTCTCGTCCTCCGTAGACTCTGCGGCTGTGGGCAAAGCCATCGGCGGCGGAGTATGCTCCGCTCTTGCCGGGAAGAGGGCTGCGACTACTTCCTCCAGCAGCTCGGGTTGGAACCTAACCTAACCTAACCTAACCCCCCGTCTTGTTGCAACTGTGTACGTTCAAAGCTGGAAAAAACGGATCACAATGCCTTCAGCCAGGAATGCCCCATCAAAGTAAAATGGGATGTGATAGCAAGATCGAAGGTGGCATATTGCTAAGGTGGTCCCCGGCGAAAATTCTGTTCCCTCAAAAAAGCCATACCTCGTGGCACAAGCAAATCTGCAGAGAAAGGCCTTGGCCACGAACGAGATCATGCTTGAGGCAACCAAAAAGGGGGTGGCTTTTGCACTGCTCCAGGAGCCATACATCGGGAGTTTGGGTAGAATGAAAGACTACCGCGGTGCCAGAATATACCAGCATACAGGAGATGGAGACGGCGTCATCAAGACTGCAATCGCAGTCTTTGATGGCGATATAGACGTCATCCAGTGTCCAAACTTCACCACACCCAACATCACAGTGGTGAAAATGAGGACAAGCGCCTGGGAGATCGTGGTGGTCTCATTCTACCTAGAACCAAAACCAGCACCGATAGGGCCATACCTGGAGCAGCTAATAAATATAGAGAGAAGTTTTGGCCGAAGCATCATCCTGGGTGGAGACGCGAATGCCAAAAACTCTTGGTGGGGTAGCAGCAAAATCGATCCAAGAGGAATCGAAATGGCCGGTGCCCTGGAAGAAATGGGTTTGCAGGTGCTCAACATAGGCGACACCCCGACGTTCCACACAGTGAGGGGAACCTCACTGTATACCAGCTTTGTGGACATCACGGCATGCACGGCGGATCTTCTCGACCTGGTTGAGAACTGGAGAGTGGACGAGGGTATGACGAGCTCAGACCACAATGCCATCATATTTAAAATCAAACTCGAAAGAGCAAAGGGCTTCGACATTAGTAGAACAACAAGAATATTCAACAGTAAAAAAGCAAACTGGGAACAATTTCGTGAGAAATTGGGACAGTTGCTAGACGAAAATAACATAACAAAAACAGAATTTAACCATATCGATAATAAAATTGAATTAGAAAGTAAAGTAGAATCATATATAAATACCATAGTAGAAGCATGCAATAGTAGTATACCAAAGAAAAAGCCCTCTAGCAAAATAGAGTTACCTTGGTGGTCCAACGAGCTCGCCATCCTGAAAAAGGCGGTCGCCACTGGGAAGCGCAGGGTCCGCTGTGCAGCGCCGATCCGGAGGGTGAAAGTCGTCGTCGAGTACCTGAAAATAAAAGAAAAGTACGAGCAAGCAGCAAAAACGGCCTCAACAGAAAGCTGGAAAAGCTTCTGTGGTAAACAGGATAAGGAGGGACTCTGGGAAGGCATATATAGGGTCATAGGCAGGACCATGAAGAGACAGGAGGATCTGCCCCTGAAAAAGGAAGGAACAGAGCTAAACCATCTTGAATCTGCAACATTGCTGGCAGAAACATTCTATCCTGAGGATAGGAAGGAAGATGATGATGAGGAGCACAGGCGTATCAGGACAATAGCTGAAAAAGTAAACGAGATGTGCCATGGTGAAGAACATGACCCACCGTTTACTCAGGAAGAGCTGAACTCCACCATACGTAGCTTCAACCCTAAAAAAGCCCCCGGGGCAGATGGCCTCACAGCAGATATCTGCCAGCAAACTGTAAGCCATGATCCGGAGCTCTTCCTATCACTGGCAAACAAATGCCTAGAGCTGGGTTACTTCCCGAGGATGTGGAAGGAAGCCACAGTAGTAATCCTGAGGAAACCCGGAAAGGAGAACTACACAGCTCCTAAATCATATAGGCCAATAGGACTGTTGCCAGTGATGGGAAAAGTCCTGGAAAAAATGCTCATTGGACGAGTGAAATGGCATATCATACCCGGACTCAGCACACGCCAGTATGGTTTTATGCCACAAAAAAGCACCGAAGACTCCCTCTATGACTTGTTGAAAGTAATACGTGAAAAGTTAAAAGACAAAAAACTGATTGTCATGATATCGCTTGACATAGAGGGAGCCTTCGATAGTGCATGGTGGCCGGCCATAAAGACCAGGTTGGCGGAAGCAAAATGTCCGGTTAACATAAGAAGAATGGTCGACAGTTACCTGGAACACAGGAGGGTCCGGATAAGGTACGCAGGACAAGAGGTCACAAGGGATACAAACAAAGGCTGTGTTCAAGGATCGGTAGGGGGCCCGATCCTGTGGAATCTTCTACTCGACCCCCTACTCAAAGGCCTGGTACAAAGGGGAGACTACTGCCAAGCCTTCGCCGATGACGTAGTACTGTTATTCGATGGGGACTCCGCAACGGAGGTCCAGCGACGTGCCAATGGCGCTCTCGGGTATGTTCACCAGTGGGGAGTCAGCAATAAGTTAAGTTTCGCACCACACAAGACGAACGCAATGGTCGTCACGCGGAAACTCAAGTATGACACCCCACTGCTGAGCATGGGCGGGGTCGGCATTGGCATGTCGCGGGAAATCAAAATCTTGGGACTGACCATAGACGACAAGCTGACCTTCAACACCCATACATCCAATGTATGTAAAAAATCATTGAATTTCTACAAGCAGCTGTCGCGCGCAGCCAAGATCAGTTGGGGTCTCCATCCGGAGGTTATACGTACCATCTACACGGCAGTAGTCGAACCAACAATTATGTATGCGGCAAGTGCGTGGGCACCAGCAGCCGGAAAGCTCATGATACGCAAACAGCTGAACGCGGTCCAAAGGGGATTTGCGCAGAAACTGTGCAAATCATATCGCACAGTCTCCTTAAACTCGGCACTGGTGCTGGCTGGGATACTACCCCTTGACCTCCGAATACAAGAGGCAGCGGCCCTATATGCGGCAAGGAGGGGGGTACCCCACCCAGCGCTGGGAGACAGGGAGATTGAGCGATGTACCGCGTTTGACAGAACCCCGCACCCGGCCAAACATATAAGCCTGCAGTTCATATGCCTGGCAGACCAGGAGCAAGTCAACAACCACTGCACCCAAGCAGTACGGATATACACGGACGGCAGCAAGATCGAGGGCAAGGTCGGGGCAGCACTGTCCCACTGGAGCGATGACGCTGAGACCAAACGCCAAAAATTGAAACTGTCGCCCCACTGTACCGTCTACCAGGCGGAACTGTTAGCTATATGCAAGGCCACATGGGAAATATTGCGTAGCCCAAAAAACAGCTTCGGTATCTACAGCGACTCCAGGTCGTCGCTAGAGACGGTCGCAAACCACCGCTCTCTCCACCCCCTCGCAGTCGAAACGCGAGAAAACCTTCGACAGTGCAAGGAACAAGCCAAAAAAGTTGAACTCTTTTGGATTAAGGCGCACGCCGGACTAGAGGGCAACGAGAGAGCAGACCAACTGGCTAAGGAAGCTGCCCTAAAAATAAAAACAAGACCAGATTACGATCAATGTCCGATTTCATTCGTCAGGCGGCAGATCCGAGCGGACACGCTTGACGAGTGGAATCGGAGATACAGATCCGAGAACACAGCCGGCGTTACAAAGATATTTTTCCCGGATGCTATCCAAGCATTCAAACGTATTAAAGACATTAAACCGACAGGAATACTGACACAAGTACTGACAGGGCACGGTGGGTTTTCCGAATACTTGAACAGGTTCAAGTGTAAGGAAAGCGCATCGTGCATATGTGACGATGACAAACAAGAAACGGTACTACATATACTGACGGCCTGCCCCGCCTATTGCTTAGAAAGATTTGACTTTGAACAGGAAATAGGTATTGAAGTAACTGTAGAAAATATAAATGCCTTAATATCAAGCAAGGGAACTAGGGCCAAGTTTCTAGAATTTTGTATAAGACTAGCCAAAAAGGCAATAAGTAGGAATAAGTAAACGAAACCATGCTTAGTATTCATATTTGTGTATAATATATAACAGTAGCATAATACAGATCGTTGAAAATGTCCAAAACTGTCTAACGTAACAAATACCATGTAAAGCCTGTTATGTCTGTATGTAACTGTGTGTGACTGTGTAATACTGTGATAACAGAAACTGTATTGGAATGTGATAATAGGATAAGTAGATTTAAGAATAAATATACAATGTATAATTGAATTGAAATTGACCATAAGATGTAAAAACAATATTGTAATATAGATAAGATTGTACTTTTTATATAATTAAATGAACTGAAATTAAAGAAATAGTGACAAAGGTCTCGGATAATGTCCGAGGTACAATTAGCTCGCAGACTCCGCCTTGCGCGGAGAGGTAGGCGCCAAAAAAAAAAAAAAAAAAAAAAACCTAACCTAACCTAACCTAACCTAACCCATATAACTTTGCATCCAGGTGACGCATTTTGAAGCTGTTTTCAGCCAATTTGATCTTAAATAGGTTCCGTCCTACTATCTGACTAATCTTAATTGACTTTTACACGAAAATATTTTTTCGTTTCAGGACATAGAAAAATTTTCAATATTTTTCTTTACGAAAAATTAAATTAATTTTTATCTCTAAATTTTCTCTCTTAAACCACATTTGTTATTAGTTTTAATAGATACTTACCTGCCTTACCTGTATTCTGGTGCGCGTTCCGCGTGCTCGAGTCCCGTTTGGTAGTCGTAATTCCCGGTTTTAACATACTTTTCGGTCGAAAAACCCGTTTTTTGACCAAAAGTCAAAATTTTTATTCAGCCTAAATTCCAGTAGCATCACAGAACGCTAGCCCGCGCGGAGACGCGTCTTTTGACACCTCGCACGTGCGCCTAGCCAACATAGAAATTCGAAATCTTTAAAATCAAGTAAATTCATATATAGTCGAAATCCACCTTAGGAGAACAGTATTTACAGCAAACCGTTATAACTTTGCATCCAGGTGACGCATTTTGAAGCTGTTTTCAGCTATTTTGATCTTAAATAGGTTCCGTCCTACTATCTGACTAATCTTAATTGACTTTTACACGAAAATATTTTTTCGTTTCAGGACATAGAAAAATTTTCAATATTTTTCTTTACGAAAAATTAAATTAATTTTTATCTCTAAATTTTCTCTCTTAAACCACATTTGTTTTAGTTTAAATAGATACTTACCTGCCTTACCTGTATTCTGGTGCGCGTTCCGCGTGCTCGAGTCCCGTTTGGTAGTCGTAATTCCCGGTTTTAACATACTTTTCGGTCGAAAAACCCGTTTTTTGACCAAAAGTCAAAATTTTTATTCAGCCTAAATTCCAGTAATATCACAGAACGCTAGCCCGCGTGGAGACGCGTCTTTTGACACCTCGCACGTGCGCCTAGCCAACATAGAAATTCGAAATCTTTAAAATCAAGTAAATTCATATATAGTCGAAATCCACCTTAGGAGAACAGTATTTACAGCAAACCGTTATAACTTTGCATCCAGGTGACGCATTTTGAAGCTGTTTTCAGCTATTTTGATCTTAAATAGGTTCCGTCCTACTATCTGACTAATCTTAATTGACTTTTACACGAAAATATTTTTTCGTTTCAGGACATAGAAAAATTTTCAATATTTTTCTTTACGAAAAATTAAATTAATTTTTATCTCTAAATTTTCTCTCTTAAACCACATTTGTTTTAGTTTAAATAGATACTTACCTGCCTTACCTGTATTCTGGTGCGCGTTCCGCGTGCTCGAGTCCCGTTTGGTAGTCGTAATTCCCGGTTTTAACATACTTTTCGGTCGAAAAACCCGTTTTTTGACCAAAAGTCAAAATTTTTATTCAGCCTAAATTCCAGTAATATCACAGAACGCTAGCCCGCGTGGAGACGCGTCTTTTGACACCTCGCACGTGCGCCTAGCCAACATAGAAATTCGAAATCTTTAAAATCAAGTAAATTCATATATAGTCGAAATCCACCTTAGGAGAACAGTATTTACAGCAAACCGTTATAACTTTGCATCCAGGTGACGCATTTTGAAGCTGTTTTCAGCTATTTTGATCTTAAATAGGTTCCGTCCTACTATCTGACTAATCTTAATTGACTTTTACACGAAAATATTTTTTCGTTTCAGGACATAGAAAAATTTTCAATATTTTTCTTTACGAAAAATTAAATTAATTTTTATCTCTAAATTTTCTCTCTTAAACCACATTTGTTTTAGTTTAAATAGATACTTACCTGCCTTACCTGTATTCTGGTGCGCGTTCCGCGTGCTCGAGTCCCGTTTGGTAGTCGTAATTCCCGGTTTTAACATACTTTTCGGTCGAAAAACCCGTTTTTTGACCAAAAGTCAAAATTTTTATTCAGCCTAAATTCCAGTAATATCACAGAACGCTAGCCCGCGTGGAGACGCGTCTTTTGACACCTCGCACGTGCGCCTAGCCAACATAGAAATTCGAAATCTTTAAAATCAAGTAAATTCATATATAGTCGAAATCCACCTTAGGAGAACAGTATTTACAGCAAACCGTTATAACTTTGCATCCAGGTGACGCATTTTGAAGCTGTTTTCAGCTATTTTGATCTTAAATAGGTTCCGTCCTACTATCTGACTAATCTTAATTGACTTTTACACGAAAATATTTTTTCGTTTCAGGACATAGAAAAATTTTCAATATTTTTCTTTACGAAAAATTAAATTAATTTTTATCTCTAAATTTTCTCTCTTAAACCACATTTGTTTTAGTTTAAATAGATACTTACCTGCCTTACCTGTATTCTGGTGCGCGTTCCGCGTGCTCGAGTCCCGTTTGGTAGTCGTAATTCCCGGTTTTAACATACTTTTCGGTCGAAAAACCCGTTTTTTGACCAAAAGTCAAAATTTTTATTCAGCCTAAATTCCAGTAATATCACAGAACGCTAGCCCGCGTGGAGACGCGTCTTTTGACACCTCGCACGTGCGCCTAGCCAACATAGAAATTCGAAAAATTGCCCTCCCACCCACCCTTTACTCACTAGCCAGGTGAACTTTTCGGTTTTGCCAAAAAAAATTAAATTTTGTTTCTGTTTTTAATTTTGTCTTATAGATCAATTTTACTCCATTTAATTAAGACCAGGCACAAACCAACGTGTTCAAACGCTTCATTGACGGAGTCCTATATTTTTAGTACCTTTATTGACCTTACGGTCGTGCGGCCGTAGGACAAGTTTATTTTATTTTATTATAGGATAATTTTTGTGTTTGTCCCCCCTTTACAGGGACCCAAAATCATCGCCAGTGTCCTCTGACTGGTTGTGTATGAACATCACCTTCACGCAAACTACCAACATGTTTCGTACACCGGCCAAAGACGCGAGCTCGTCGGGCCCCGGTGCCTCGCCGCGTTCAACAGAGAAGGCTGGACCCTCGCTTCCTTGTGTGAGGCGTAGCATCGGGGAATGGGAGGCCGGGAAAGCCGAGCTCCAGGCCAAGTCCCCAGCCAACCCAAAGCGCGACGCCACACCAACTTCCTCTCAGAAAACTACCAGCACTCTGGAGACGCGCCGAGTACTGGCGGATACCGCAAATCCGTCAAAAAATTCTAAAACCGTCTACCCCAACATCACAGCGGAGGCGAGAGCTTGTCTAAATAAAGCTAAGCTTCATTTGGTCAGCTCTCGCAACCTCAAGACGGAGATTAAGACGGCGGTGCTCGACGCCATAAACCGACTGTATGAGCTGGTTAAGGAGTCAGAGAGAAATAAAGTCCCTGTTGCAACCGCGCCCGCGGTCATACCGGTAGCCACACCGATAGCCGCGTCATTGAAGCTCACCACAGATGAACCGACACAGTTGATGAAGAGCCTGGTAGCAGACCTCAAAGAACACAAGCAGGCATTGGAGGAGTGCCAACAACACACCCGGGCTCTGTCGGAGCAACTCAAGCTGGTCCCTTGCTACGTCGCAGGCCAAGGCCCAACCTTCGCGGAAATAGCCGCCGGCCCTAAACAGCACATCCAAGAGCCTCTTCACTCGGTGGTCGTATCATCGCTCAATGATCAGGACACCGGTGAAGAGGTTATTGAGAAGCTAAGGACGGCGGTCGATGCCCGAAATGAGGGCACGAGGGTGGAACGGCTGCGCAAGGCGAGGGACCAAAAGGTGGTAGTCGGTTTCAGAACCAGGGAAGAGATGACAAAAGTCACCGAACGAATAAGGAAGAAGGGTAATCTGGTGGTAGAGGAGGTAAAAAATAAAGATCCGCTCGTCATTATCAAGGACGTCCTCTCCTGCCACACAGATGACGAGATAACCCAATCCCTGCTGCGGCAAAACTGCCACCTGATCGGGGACATACCTGCGGAGGATCGTAGGTTGGGGGTGAAGTACCGTCGTAGGACGAGGAACCCCCACATGTGTCACGTCATCCTGCAGGTGTCCCCTACAGTGTGGCAGAGGCTGACGATGGCGGGTCGTGTGCACATTGACCTACAGCGAGTGCGGGTGCAGGACCAGTCACCACTGGTGCAGTGCACTCGCTGTCTGCGCTTCGGCCACAGCCGAAAATTGTGCACGCAGCCCGCCGACCTCTGCATCCACTGCGGTGACCCGCACATGCGAGCAGACTGCCCATCACGTCTGGCAGCGGAGGCGCCGAAGTGCCACAATTGTGTATTGGCCAAAATAGAAAAGACCGACCACAATGCCTTCGACAGCGCGTGCCCGATACGCGTGAAATGGGACGCGTTGGCACGCCTGTCAGTAGCATACTGCTAAAGGTGTCCCTGCGACCACCACCGAGTACAAAATGATCCAGGCCAACCTGCAACGGAGTCAGCTTGCAACAAACGAGCTCTTGATAGAAGCTGACGAGCGTAGGTTCGCTGTTGCAATGCTCCAGGAGCCTTACGTGGGTGGGGTGAGAAGGATGAAGAGTTACCGGGGCGTAAGGGTCTTCCAGAGCTCTGAGGGAGGAGAAGGGACTGTAAAGGCGGCAATAGCCGTCTTCGACAAAGATCTAGACATCTTACAGTACCCGCAACTCACCACAAACAACATCGTTGTGGTGGGAGTCCGAACCAGAGCCTGGACGATCACGCTGGTGTCCTTCTACTTCGAACCGGACAAGCCCATGGAGCCATACCTGGAGCATCTAAAAAGGATAGAGCGAGAGATAGCCTTCAACAGGTTGGTTATTGGAGGAGACGCAAACGCGAAAAGTACTTGGTGGGGAAGCAGCAACGAAGACCTAAGGGGCGAGCAGATGTGTGGAACACTGGGGGAATTGGGGCTGCAGATTCTTAACGCCGGAGACATCCCGACTTTCGATACCGTGAGAGGTGGGGTGAGGTACAGCAGCCACGTGGACGTGACGGCCTGTTCGGCGGACATGCTCGACCTGGTTGACGACTGGCGGATCGAGGAGGGTCTCACGAGTTCCGACCACAACGGCATAGCCTTCAGCATACATCTACAAAAATCAAAAGGACTTGCAATAGAACGGACCACCAGGGTATACAACACCAAAAAAGCTAACTGGAGGCAGTTTCATGAGAAACTGTCTCAAATTATGCAGGACAGAAAGTTAACCCTGGTGGATTTGTCAAACATACACAACATAGATCAGGTAGAAAAAACAATAAGCACATACACACAAGCAATTACCGACACATGCAGAGACACTATACCACACAAAAACAATAAAGAAATACTCACCATGCCGTGGTGGTCTGAGGAACTCGCGGGGATGAAGAGGCTAGTCGCCAACAAGAAGGTCAGAGTCAGGAGCGCAGCGCCGGTCCGAAGAGCGATGGTGGTCAGCTTGTACCTGAAAGCAAAGGAAGAGTATGAGGCAGCAGTGGTGAAAGCTCAAGCGGAGAGCTGGAAGGAGTTCTGCGGGAAACAGGACAGAGAAGGGGTCTGGGAAGGGATTTACAGGGTGATGGGAAGAGTAGCAAAAAGAGAGGAAGATCTGCCTCTGCAGGTGGAAGGGGTGACACTTGACGCAAAAGGCTCAGTGAGGCTGTTGGCTGAGACGTTCTATCCCGAGGACCGAGAGGAAGACGACAACATAGATCATCGCCAAACCCGAGAACTGGCAGAGGTGGTAAACGCATGGAGTCATGATGAACGACATGACCCACCGTTTACCCAAAGCGAGCTTAGCAGATCTATGATGTCGTTCAACCCTAAAAAGGCCCCGGGAGCCGACGGCTTCACGGCTGACATCTGCTCTCAGGCCATAAATTGTGACCTTGACTACTTCCTGGCACTGCTAAACAAATGCCTGGCGCACCACCACTTCCCGAAGATCTGGAAGGAGGCTACGGTGGTTGTGCTCAGAAAGCCAGGCAAAGACTCGTACACCGTACCAAAGTCGTACAGGCCGATTGGGCTCTTGCCTGTCCTTGGGAAAGTGTACGAAAAGATGCTGGTTGCTCGTCTCAAGTTCTACTTGCTGCCCAGGATCAGTACTCGCCAATACGGCTTTATGCCCCAAAAAAGCACTGAAGACTCCCTCTTTACCCTCGTGCAGTACATCCGCGAAAAGTTGGCACTGAAGAAGATTGTCACGCTTGTGTCTCTGGATATCGAGGGAGCATTCGACAGTGCGTGGTGGCCCGCTATTAAGGTACGATTGGCTGAGGAAAAGTGTCCTGTAAACTTGAGACGGGTAGTCAGCAGCTATCTCAGTGACAGGGTGGTCACCGTGAGGTACGCGGGGGAGGAGAGCAGGAGACAGACCGGCAAAGGGTGCGTCCAGGGATCCATAGGGGGTCCAATACTCTGGAATCTGCTCCTCGACCCGCTCCTGAAACAACTGGAGAGTAGGGGCGACTACTGCCAGGCATTTGCCGACGACGTAGTGTTGGTGTTTTGCGGCGATACGGCACACGGAATCGAGGGACAAGCCAATGCCGCTCTCGAACATGTTCGTGCGTGGGGTGTCAGAAATCGGCTAAAATTCGCACCGCACAAAACTTGTGCGATGGTGCTAACGCGGAGGCTGAAGTATGACATACCGCGCCTGAGCATGGGGGGGATCGACATTGGAATGTCCCAAGATATTAAAATATTAGGGCTCGTTATAGATGCCAAACTCACCTTCAACAAACACATAGCTATCGCCTGTAAGAAGGCGATAGCAATGTACAAGCAGCTGGCCAGGGCAGCCCGGGTCAGTTGGGGTTTGCACCCGGAGGTGATAAGGGCTATATACACCGCAGCAGTAGAGCCGACTGTGCTGTACGCCGCAAGCGCATGGGCACCAGCTGCTAACAAACTGGGGGTCCAAAAGCAGTTAAACGTCGTCCAGAGAGGGTTTGCCCAGAAGCTGTGCAGAGCCTACCGCACAGTCTCCCTGAACTCGGCACTGGTTCTGGCTGGGATACTCCCACTCGACCTCCGTATCCGGGAAGCGGCTGCGCTCTACGGAGCCAAGAGGGGAGTGCCCCAGCCCATACTGGGAGACAGGGAGGTTGAGCGGATGGCCTTGGCGATAGAAGCCCCGCACCCTGCGGAGCAAATGACACTGGAGTTTGGAAGCCTGGTAGACGAGGAACACTACGACAACCACAGCGACTTCGATGTGCGCATCTTCACCGACGGCAGCAAGATTGAGGGCAAAGTCGGAGCGGCGCTATCGTTGTGGAATAGAACCACCGAAACAAAGGCCCTCAAGCTTGCTTTGCCGTCCTACTGCACCGTCTATCAGGCTGAACTCTTGGCTCTGCAAAGAGCGCTAAGGGAAGTGCTCAAACGCAGGGAAACCACGTTCGGCATCTTCAGCGACTCTATGGCGGCTCTTCAGTCGGTGATCAACGTAAGTTCCCCCCACCCCTTGGCCGTGGAAACCAGAGACACCATACGACACTGTAAGCTCCAGAACAAGAGTGTCTCCTTGTTCTGGATCAAGGCCCACGCAGGTTTGGAGGGAAACGAGAGAGCCGACCAGCTCGCGAAGGAAGCCGCCCTGGGGTCGAAGAAGAAGCCGGATTACGACCTGTGTCCCGTATCATTCGTCAAGCGAAGAATCCGGTCGGAGACGCTTGACGAATGGAACGAGAGATATAGGTCGGGTGACACAGCCTCAGGCACTAAATACTTCTTCCCTGACGCGGTGGTAGCGTACGGTGTGGTACGGAAGATGGCCCCCACGAGCTTAACCACGCAAATCCTGACGGGACACGGTGGGTTCTCTGCATACCTGAAACGCTTCAAGTGTAAAGAGAATCCATCGTGCGCCTGTGAGCCCGACGTGGAGGAAACCGTACTGCACATACTGCTCGAATGCCCGATCACCGCAAAAATGCGATTTGAAACAGAGCAGGAACTTGGAGTCGCACTGGTTGCCCAGAATCTACCAACTCTAATTGAAGGGAAAAAGAGAATAGCGTTTTTAAATTATTGCAGCAAAATAGCAAGCTTAGTAGTATTAAGAAATAAAGTAGTTTAAGAAAATATATGATACTTAATATATAATAAGTATATAGGTAAAGTATCATAATAACAATGAATAGAAGAAAAAATAAATAAATAAATAAATGTATAAAGCAATTTAAATATATAATTATGAGATTTGGTATAGTTAACCTTACAAATAGGAAAATATAAGTAGTACATATACATAGCATAGATATAATGATGTAGAGTAAAATAGTATTGATAGAAAAATTGTGTTTTAAGTTTGTGGCTGTCTAGCAGAAGAAATTCTCCGTGTGTGTTTGTTGTACAAATGTAATTTATTGTAAAATCATATTCTTTAAAAAGCAGAAAAAGGGCTCTGATCATGTCAGAGGGACACTGAGCAAAGGCAGGAGTGGGTTTTAGCCGGTAAGAGTCCGGCACTGCCCAGACTGGGTCACCTGTGACGCAGTCTGGGCGTCCATGAGGATTTCCCACTCCTGCCAAAAAAAAAAAAAAAAAAAAAAAAAAAAAAAAAACCTAACCTAACCTAACCTAACCGTTATAACTTTGCATCCAGGTGACGCATTTTGAAGCTGTTTTCAGCTATTTTGATCGTAAACAGGTTCCGTCCTACTATCTGACTAATTTTAATTGACTTTTACGCGAAAATATTTTTTCGTTTCAGGACATAGAAAAATTTTCAATATTTTTCTTTACGAAAAATTAAATTAATTTTTATCTCTAAATTTTCTCTCTTAAACCACATTTGTTATTAGTTTTAATAGATACTTACCTGCCTTACCTGTATTCTGGTGCGCGTTCCGCGTGCTCGAGTCCCGTTTGGTAGTCGTAATTCCCGGTTTTAACATACTTTTCGGTCGAAAAACCCGTTTTTTGACCAAAAGTCAAAATTTTTATTCAGCCTAAATTCCAGTAGCATCACAGAACGCTAGCCCGCGCGGAGACGCGTCTTTTGACACCTCGCACGTGCGCCTAGCCAACATAGAAATTCGAAAAATTGCCCTCCCACCCACCCTTTACTCACAAGCCAGGTGAACTTTTCGGTTTTGCCAAAAAATTATATTTTCTATTTTAGTTCTAGAAACCATAAATATTACTTTCGCAAATGGGAATAATTTGAATCGCTGGTTTCAAGGCCTGATAACGTTACCTAGGAAGCATTTAATTTGTTGACTACTGTTTTATTTGACCAAGTCCTATCTATAGGGCTTGTTTTATTTTTATTCATCTTTTTACTTACCGCTGATCCCCCCTTTACAGGGATTCAGTACAAGTGTCCTCTGATAGCATAGTTCCTCCGCAGTCTCAGTCAGTTTTCATCTAGAATGTTTGGAATAAGGACACCAGTGAGCAAAGCAAAGGTCTCGGAGGAGAGTTCGGGGAGGCCTCAACTAGAACAGGCTGGCCCGTCGGTGAGGCGTAGTGTGGGGGAGTGGGAGGCTGACAGATCGAAGTCTGTACAGCCTCTCAAAACCCCAACGCCCCCGAGAAAAGCCCCACTAACAACTCCGCCTAAAATCAAATCCAAAGTTACGCTCGCCCATCAGAGCAAGTTGGATGGACCGAAGCAGCCGAAGGGAATGGAGGAGAGCTCGCCACGAGAAGCGCAACCCGTGAGGTACATAAACAGAACCACGGAGGCAAAGGCGTGTCTCACAAAAGCGAAGATGCAGCTTTTAAGTTCCAAGAACCTAAAAAAGGAAATTAAGGATGAACTGACCAAAGCGGTCGAAAGGCTGTACCAACTGGTGAAGGAGGCAGAGGTCGAGAGAGGGAAAGGAGTCGTGGGAGTCGTGGAACCCGAAAAGGCCCGAGAAGACCTTAGGCCGGCCACGGATGAGCCGACAGAGCTCATGAAGCAGCTGATGGCAAACCTTCAACAGCATAACCAAGCGTTGGAGGAATGCAAACAGCACACACGGGCTCTGTCAGAGCGTCTGCAAGAGGCCCCTCGTTACGTTGCAGGTCAGGGTCCGACCTTCGCGGAAATGGCCGCCGGCCCGACACAGCGCTTTCAAGAGCCTCTTCATTCGGTAGTAGTATCATCTCTAAATGATCAGGACACCGGTGAAGAGGTCCTTGAGAAGCTCAGGACGGCGGTAAATGCCAGGAACGAGGGCACCAGAGTCGAACGGCTGCGCAAGGCGAGGGACCAGAAGGTGGTGGTCGGCTTCAGGACCAAGGAGGAGCTGGACAAGGTAGCCGAACGCATAAGAAAAACGGGCGGCCTGGTGGTAGAAGAGGTCAAAAACAAAGATCCGCTTGTTATCATGAAAGACGTCCTCTCCTGTCACTCTGATGTGGAGATAATACAAGCCCTGCAGCGGCAAAACACCCATTTGATAGGGGACATTCCTGCGGAGGAGGTGAGGTTGGGGGTGAAGTACCGTCGAAGGACGAGGAACCCCCATATGTGCCATGTCATCCTGCAGGTGTCCCCTACCATATGGCAGAGGCTGACTATGGCGGGTCGCGTGCACATCGACCTTCAGCGAGTGCGAGTGCAGGATCAGTCCCCACTGATGCAGTGCACTCGCTGTCTGCGCTTCGGCCACAGCCGAAGACTGTGCACGCAGCCCGCGGACCTCTGCATCCACTGCGGTGACCCCCACATGCGGGCAGACTGCCCGTCACGGCTGGCAGCGGAAGCACCGAAATGCCATAATTGCCTATTGGCAAAAATGGAGAAGACCGACCACAACGCCTTCGACAGCGGGTGCCCGATACGCGTAAAGTGGGACGCATTGGCACGCCTGTCGGTGGCGTATTGCTAAGGTGGACGCAGTTTTTCCCGGAAGCAGTAACTCATGCCCGACCCGAACCCGAACTCACCCTAGTGCCCGACCAAACTACCAAGTGATCCAAGCGAATCTGCAGAGGAAGAATCTGGCGACCCAAGAGCTCATGATAGTGGCTAGCGAGCGGAAGGTCGCATTCGCACTGCTCCAGGAGCCATATGTGGGTGGGGTTAAAAGGATGCGAGACTACCGGGGAGCGAGAGCCTACCAGTGCGCGGAACACGGAAGTGGAACTGTGAAGGCGGCAATAGTCGTCTTTGATCATGACCTTGACGTCACGCAGTGTCCAAAACTCACCACCAATAACATCACGGTGGTGAGGATCCGAACCAGCGCCTGGGAAATCGCAGTAGTCTCGTTCTATTTTGAACCAGACCAGCCCATACAGCCATACCTGGAGCAGCTTCTGCTGATTCGTGAGGAAATGGGCCCCACAAAAATTATAATGGGTGGTGACGCAAATGCGAAGAGCACCTGGTGGGGCAGTTTGGTTGTAGACGGCAGGGGTGAGGAAATGTCGGGAACGCTAGACGAAATGTGCTTGCAGGTACTCAACGTCGGAAACACTCCAACCTTCGACACCATCAGGGGTGGCAAATCATACACCAGCTTCGTTGACGTAACAGCGTGTTCAACGGAGTTGCTAGACCTGGTGGAGGACTGGAGGGTTGAGGAAGGCATCACGAGCTCGGACCACAACGGTATTGTATTTAATATTAATCTTCTAAAATCTAAAGGGACAAATATAAATAGAACCACTAGACTTTATAATACAAAAAAAGCAAATTGGAGCCAATTTCATGAGAAATTGGCCCAATTAAAAGCAGACTACAACTTAATTACAGAAAATATAAATAAAATAAATAATGAAATTGAGCTTGAAAATTGTGTAAACAATTATATTAGAACTGTCACTGAAACCAGCAATGAAACCCTAGCTAAAGTAAAAAATACCGAAATACTTACAATACCGTGGTGGTCGACTGAGCTCGCTGATATGATGAATGAGGTAAACACCAGGAGACGCCGCATTCAATGCGCTGCACCGGTCCGGAGAGCGAGGGTCGTCGAGGAGTACCTGCAAGCGAAAGAGAATTATGAGTTGCAAGCCAAAAGGGCGCAGATTACAAGTTGGAAGGGGTTCTGCGAAAAACAGGACAAAGAAGGAGTTTGGGAGGGTATATACAGGATCATAGGACGGACAGCTAAACGACAAGAGGACTTGCCATTGTTGAAGGATGGGGTGCCACTCGATGGTATGGACTCGGCTACACTGCTGGCGGAGACCTTCTACCCCGAAGACCTGGAAGAGGAAGACGAGGATGACCACCGTCGGACGCGAGAAGCGGCCAGTCGTGTAAACGAGTGGACGCATGATGAAAAACATGACCCACCGTTTACACTTCAGGAGCTGAAAACCGCGGTGGAAAGCTTCAACCCTAAGAAGGCACCCGGGGCGGATGGTCTCACAGCCGATATCTGTGCCCAAGCCATATCCCGGGACCCGGGGATGTTCCTTGCACTGACCAACAAGTGCCTCGAGCAGGGCTACTTCCCCGGAGCCTGGAAGGTGGCCACAGTGGTGATACTCCGGAAGCCAGGCAAAGATTGTTACACCACCCCGAAATCCTACAGACCGATCGGCCTCCTACCAGTCCTGGGCAAAATGCTCGAAAAAATGTTGGTAGCAAGGTTGAAGTGGCATCTGATCCCGCGGTTGAGTACTCGTCAGTTTGGTTTCATGCCCCAGAAGAGCACCGAGGACTCCCTCTACACCATGATACAACATATCAAAACAAAGCTGAGCCAAAAGAAGCTGATCACTGTTGTATCGCTTGACATAGAGGGAGCCTTCGACAGCGCATGGTGGCCTGCAATCAGGACCAGACTGGCTGAGGAAAGGTGCCCGGTGAATCTCAGACGGATGCTGGACAGCTACCTGACTGGTAGGAGTGTCCGAGTTAGGTACGCCGGAGCAGAGTGTCAAAGGAACACAAATAAGGGGTGCGTACAGGGGTCAATTGGTGGTCCGATCCTATGGAACCTGCTGCTGGATCCTTTGCTGAAGGGGCTGGAAGAGCGGGGGCATCACTGCCAGGCCTTTGCCGATGATGTCGTTATGATCTTCGACGGTGACACAGCATTGGAAGTTCAAAGACATGCCAATGCCGCCCTCGAGTATGTTCGGAAGTGGGGCATCGGAAACAAACTGAAGTTTGCACCACACAAAACCTGTGCAATGGTAATTACCAAGAAGCTGAAGTACGATGTCCCACTCCTGAGCATGGGCGGGGTCGACATTGGCATGTCAAAGGAAATTAAAATACTGGGGCTCACCGTCGACCACCAGCTCACTTTCAACACCCACGCCGCAAACGTGTGTAGAAAAGCTGCTAACATCTACAAGCAGCTATCCAGAGCGGCTAAAGTGAGCTGGGGCCTGCATCCGGAGGTCATACGGAGCATCTACACGGCAGCGGTGGAGCCGGTGGTGATGTACGCGGCAAGCGCCTGGGCGCCGGCAACAAGGAAAATAGGAGTGCAGAAGCTGCTGAACACGGTCCAACGAGGATTTGCTCAAAAGCTCTGCAAATCCTACCGCACGGTTTCGCTGAACGCGTCCCTGGTGCTGGCTGGGATACTTCCACTCGACCTCCGTATACAGGAAGCAGCCGCCCTGTATGAGGCAAAGAGAGGAGTGCCCCGGCCAGCACTAGCGGGCAGGGAGGTGGAGCGTGTGGTGGCATTTGCAGAGACTCCACATCCGGCGAAACATGTGGCCATGGAGTTCGTGAGTCTGGAGGACCAGTCCCGAGTGGACACCCACAACACCCAGGCGGTCCGGTTTTTCACCGACGGCAGCAAGATCGCGGGCAAGGTCGGAGCAGCACTGTCACTGTGGGACAGCGATGCCGAGATCAAGTCCGTAAAGCTTAGTTTGCCGTCGTGCTGCACGGTATACCAGGCGGAACTCCTGGCCATATGCGTAGCCACGAGAGAAATCCTCAAGCGCAAAGAGGGAACCTTCGGAATCTATAGTGACTCAAAGGCTGCACTTCAAACAGTCACGAACCAAGGTTCCTTCCACGCCCTGGCCGTGGAGGCGAGAGCAAACGTGGGCGCGGCCTTATCCCAGAGCAAAGATGTTTCTTTGTTCTGGGTAAAGGCTCACGCCGGATTGGAGGGCAATGAACGCGCAGACCACCTAGCTAAAGAGGCTGCACTTAAATCGAAAAAGAAGCCGGATTATGACCTTTGTCCGGTTTCATTCGTCAAGCGGCAGATCCGAATGGAGTCGCTTGACGAATGGAACCAGAGATACAAAAATGGCGAAACAGCCTCCGTCACAAAGATTTTCCTCCCAGACGTGATTGATGCCTTCAAAATTGTTAGGAAAATAAAACCAACTGGTGTTGTTACGCAGATTTTAACGGGGCACGGTGGGTTCTCTGAATACCTGCACCGCTTTAAGTGTAAGGGGAGCCCATCGTGCATCTGTGAGCCGGATGCACAAGAAACAGTCCCTCACATTTTGACCGAATGTCCAGCGTTTGGAACTGAAAGATTGGATGCGGAGTTGAGAATGGAAGTGAATATAAACAGGGAAAATATTTCTAAAATAATGACTATAGGAAAACTAAGAATAATTTTATTAGAATACTGCATAACAATAGGGAAAAAAGTTATCATACGAAACAGGGAAACATAAAGCTATGCTTTTAATATATAAAATGTATATACAGACAAAGCATAGAACAAACATATAGACACTCAAAATTAATTAAAAATAATAATTTCAAGATTATAATTTAAAAAAAAATATAGATAAACATTAAAACAAGCAAAACTTTATTTAAATTTCAGAACATCAAAAAGAAAAATTGCTAATTAATATAAAATCATTTAAAAAGGTCTCTGACTATGTCAGGGGGACACTCAGAAACGCAGGAGTGGGTTTTAGCCGGTAAGAGTCCGGCACTGCCCAGACTGGCTCATCAGTGAGCCAGTATGGGCGTCCATGAGGATTTCCCACTCCTGCTAAACCAAAAAAAAAAAAAAAAAAAAAAAAAAAAAAACCTAACCTAACCTAACCTTTTTTTTTTTTTTTTTTTTTGTTTTTTTTTTTTTTTTTGTCGCTGAAACATGCGTTACGCATCCCCGGCTCGTGGGGGACGAGTCGGGGTATGTGGGACTCCTGTCAGTAGCGACAGTATACCGATGGGAGGGTCATGGGAAACCGGCTCAGCCTTTACGTCCACAACCCTCCCGGCGCATGCCCGCCTAGCTGGCGGGCCCCGCATGCCCCCCAGGTTGGGGGGCTACGGGAATGGCCGGGAACACCTGGCCATTCCCGTCCGACACTGGTGGAGGCCTGTGCGATACAGGCAAGGGTGCCCCCGCACCCGTTGCCTGCTGGCCTCCACCTGGGAGGAGTCGGAGATGACTGTCGAACTGACGTCTTCTTCGACCCCTCCTCGGCCTTCGGAGCGGCGCCGCGGCAGGATCTTCCTCCCGCACCCGCTCCGCCGCCTCCTTCTGGGACATGACGTGTTCGCAGAAGGAGGCGACTGCCGCCCAGGACCCCTCATCCCTCAGCATGGCGTTAACCACGCCGGGGAGCGAGAGGTCCGGTCCGATCGCCGCGACGAGAGTGCGGCGCGGCTCGGACCACGACGGGCACACCTCGAGGGTGTGCTGCGCCGCGTCCTCCGCCGCGCCACAGTCGTGGCACGACGGCGTCTCCTCCCGTCCGATTCGGTGCAGGTACGATCCGAAAGAACCGTGTCCGGACAGCACCTGCACGAGACGGAAGGAGAGGAACCCGTGCGGACGCTCGAGCCAGTCTCGCAGGACCGGCCCGATTGCGTCGAGGGTTCGGCGGCCGAAGGCTGCGGTGGCGAGGTCGCCCGTCCAATGGACAACGATGGCGTCCCTCGCCTCCCGCCGGACGGCCTCCCGCTCTTCCGGAGCTGAGCGGACTCCTCTCGCCCTCCGCTCCGCCGTCCATTCGTACACTCTGGCGAGCACCCACGCCTCGAGCTCCCAAGGCGGGGTGCCGGCCAGAGCGCATGCTGCCGCATAGCCCACCGTGCGGTAAGCCCGCGCCGCCCGCTGGGCTATGGCCCTTTGAGGTGCCCGCAAGGCCGCGGCGTTCTCCCTTCTGTGGAGGGACTCCTCCCAGATAGGAGCCCCGTAGAGGGCCATACTCCTCAAGATGCCGGCGTAAAGTTGCCGGCATCGCGCGCTGGGGCCCCCCAAGTTGGGAAGCAGCCAGGAGAGAGCGCCCGCGGCCTTCAGCAGGCGCGACGACAGCCCGCTAAAATGCGGGCCGAAGCGCCACCTGCTGTCGAGTACAAGGCCCAGATACTTCATCTGGGCCTTCACCTCAATTCTGACGCCCTCCACGAGGATGTGGGCGTCAGGTGGTGGGGGGCGCTGCCGAGGGCCGTGGAAGAACACGGCCTCGGTCTTGTGCAGCGCCACCGTTAAACCTAGGCGGCGGATCCTCCCCGCGACCAAGGATCCGCCCGCCGAGGCCAAGTTGGCCGCCTCCCTGAAACTCCCCCCCCGGGCGGTGAGGAGAGTGTCATCCGCATAGCAGACGACACTCGTGCCTCGGAGGAGAGTTCCCCGCAAGAGCCAATCATAGCCGACGTTCCAGAGGAGAGGTCCTAAGACTGACCCCTGTGGAACGCCGGCTTCGACGGCGTACCGCCGGACTCGGCCAGTCCTGTTTACGAGAAGGATCGCCCGATCCTCCAGGTAGCTGGCCAGCAGACTGCGCATGTATCGAGGCACTCCGTGGAATCGGAGCGCCTCGAGGATGGTGCAGTGGGGAACGGAGTTGAAGGCGTTGGCAATGTCGAATGACACCGCCAACAGTCCGTCCCCCGCCTCCATCGCCTCCTTGACCTGGCCTTTAAGGCAGGCCAGCGCGTCCACCGTGGACCGCTCAGCCCGAAAACCGAACTGAGCGTCCGACAAGTCCGGCCCAGTACTCCGCAGATGGCTCTTTAGGCGGGCAGCGATTATCCCCTCGAACATTTTGCCGACCTCATCGAGCAGAACGATGGGTCGGTATGCCGAGGGGGAATCTGCAGGGCGGCCCTCCTTGCGAAGGAGGCACAGCTGCCCCTCCTTCCAAGGTTTCGGGAACCTTCCAGACGCAAGGCATGCGCTGAAAAGGTCCCGAAACCTCTCCTCCATTTGAGTGGCCGCGATCGCGACCACTCTCGCCGGAACACCGTCGGGGCCCGGAGCTGTCTTCTTGGCGCGGATACGGAGAATCGCCGCGCCAAGTTCCGACTCCGTGACAGGAGGGGCATCCTCTTCCTCCTCAGCTGGCGGCGGATCTGTCCCCCACGGAGGGTCCATCACTGGTGGGGTGAAGTTGTCCCTGCACGGGAACAGGGACTGAACCACCCCATCCAGGAACGAGGGCTCCAGGGTCTCGGCCACCGGGGGACCAAAGGGGCGCAATTTGTTGCGCGCCGCCTTGTATGGCCTCCCGAATGGGTCGTTGTCGAGACCCTCCAGCATCTCCGCTCTCCCCGAGTCTCTGGCGGCGGCGATGGCTCGATCGAGGACCATTTTTGCCTCTATGTATACCTCATAGAGGTGGTCCCCGACGGCCTGGTCCCGTCGACGCCGCCGCCGGCTCCGCGTGTAGGCCCTCCTTGCCTCGACACACGCCGCTCGAAGCCCCGCCAGCTCTGCCGACCACCAGTACACGGCGCGTTTGGGTGGCGGTCGGCGAGACCGAGGCATGCTGGAGTTGCATACCTCGGTCAGAGACTCCCTCAGGTGCCCCGCCACGGTTTCCACGTCCATACCGGCGGAAGGCGGTGAAAGCCAGTCCTGGACGAACGCCGCCTCCCGCGCTGCCTCCCTGTCCAGGCGGGTGAGAGCCCACCTCGGGAACGGTGACGGCCCCGAGCGGGGCCGCGTCTCTCCGGGGCCACTGGTGGAGATGTCGAACCGCACGTAGCGGTGGTCCGACATAGTCTCCACCAGGTCCACCCGCCAGTTCAACACGCGTGCGGCTAACGCAGCGGTGGCGAAAGTGACGTCCACTATTGAGCCACCCTGCCGCCGCACGCATGTCTGGACGCTGCCTCTGTTCAAGAGGGAGAGTCCAGAGGAGGCCGCCCACATCTCCACTGCCCGCCCGCGGGCGTCGGTGGCCCGGTTGCCCCAGGTTACCGACTTGGCGTTCAGGTCTCCCAATACGGAGACCTGACGCGGCGCCGCCCTGCCGACCACGGCGGCCAGGACTCCGAGATAGTTCTCGAAGTCCTGAAGAGGGCGGTTTGGGGAGAAATAGACGCCCACAAGGGCTAATTCTCCCCACGCGGCGGCCACGTATCCCGGTCCCCTCTCTAATAGCGAGAGGGGAGGGGAGTCTGTGGAAGACCGCGCCGCTAGTGCCACCGAGTCGTTCTCGTCACCCAGCCAGCTGCCGGGGATCGAGTAGGGCTCGGCGACCACCGCTACGTTCACCAACCACTCGGCCATCACCTGCACTACCAGGTCCTGGGCCGCTCTGCAGTGGTTGGTGTTCGCCTGGAGGATGCGGTAGTCGGAAATTGTTAGTCCGACATCGCACCCCCCTCCTCAGCTACCGCCGCTGGAGCTACAGCGGCGACGGCGGCGACGGCAGTGGCAGCAGGGCGAACCTGCGCCGGCACTACGCCCTTCCTCACAGGGGCCTTGCAGCTCCTGCCCGACATCCTGTGGTCCGCGGGGCGGCCACTGGCGGCGCACGCCGCGCAATGTGGCTTGGGGGCGGTGCAGGCAGCCCACCCGTGTCCCTCCTGCCCGCATTGGAAGCACGTGTCTCCCCAGTCGGACTTGGAGGGACACGTGGCCCGGGTGTGGCCGAACGCGAAGCACTTGAAGCAGCGAACAGGCTGGTCTTCAAGTGCCCGGACCACAGCCGAGCCGAACCCCACAAGCATCCGTCCCTTGGTCGCAGCAAGGACGGCCCCAGCCGCAGCGACTGGGCACTCGACGCGGACGATGCCCATGCCGCGGCGGCCGGGCCTGATGGCTCCGCTCTTCACCGCGCCAGCGTCGCAGCCTCCAGCCGCCGCGACGGCCGCCATCACATCCTCTTTGGTGACCGAATCGTCCAGATCGGCCACCTCCAAGGCTGCGGTCTTGACAGGCCTGACGACCTTTGCCGCGTCCGCGATGACCTCTTGCAACTTTGTTGCGAAGAGGTCCGCATTTGTGCCGCGCTGTTCCCCCGAGAACTCGAAAATTCGAGCCCCGGTTAGGGTTCGGCGGCACTTGATGTTGCTGATCCCCAGCTGGGAGGGATCAGCATTGGTACGAGCCCGTCTTAGGACGGACTCGTACGTCTCGCCTCGCTCCGCGGCCTCCGGGGTGATGGTCACCACGACGGCCGCGGTTTTGGGAGGAACCAGCTTCCTCCCGCCGGCCTTTTTGGCTGGAGGACCAGTCGCAGCGGGTTTGGCTGCCGACTTTTTGCCCTTTTTCCCTTTTTTGACCACTTCCGTCCACTGGTTGGACGGGGTGGTGGAGGGAAGAAGGGCATCTTCCTCCTGCGAGTTCTGGGGGGCTGCTGGAGTAGCAGTCGACCCAGACGCTCCGTCCGCGCTTGTGGTGGGGGCATGAGGAGCCGCCTTGGTCCTCTTGCCCTTGCCTTTGCCCTTGGAGGGCTGCGCACTTGATTCCGGGCCTGCTAAAGGCGCAGGTTCTTTCTCCCTCGGCGGTGGGCTCTTGTCCGCCGCTAGCGGTGGGCGGAGCCGCTTTTCCGGCAAGAGCCGGTCCTCAATGCCTGCGAAGCAGGCCCGGATGAAGGCCCTCTCCTCCATCACCACCCCGCGGATTGTTGCCTCAAGACTGGCAGTTGAGGAGGAAGAGCCTCCTACCACCGGGCAGACTGGGGCAGAATGGGCAGGCCTGGCCGTGGCCTCAGCCAGCTTCTGGTGTAGCTGGCTGACCTCCGCCTGCAGGCGATCCACCTTCGCCTGCAGCTGCCGCGTCTCCTCCGTGGCCGTCCGCTTCACCAGCTCCATCACAATGCCGTGCATGCTGGCGGCCCGGCATTTAAGGGCCTTCTGGAAGGTCCCCTTCAAATTGGAGGACTTTGAGGCGACCTCCAGGACCTCCTCCCTATCTTCATGCGCCATGCGCTCCAGTTCCGCCAGGGAGCGGCCAGCATACAGCACACTGGATGCACCATAGCCAGCCCTCGACCTGGCAGCTTGTGCCTGCTGTTCCTTGGCGGCGACCCTCTCCTCCAGGTCTAGCTGGAGTTGCGCCCTCTTCGCCAGATTTAGCTGGCGCTCGGCATCCAGCAAGCCCACATTGTGGGAAGAAGCCGCAGTAGAAGTCGAAGCCTTTTTGGACTTCGACTTCTTCTTCACCTTCACTGTTGATTCCGAGGAGCCCTCGGACCTCTTCCGCTTGAAGCGGTCACTCTCGCCTGCCGACGTGTCCATTATTGAGTCGTCAGAGTCCGACAACTCATCTGGCCTTCTGAACAAGCTGGCCGCAGATGGTGTGCGGTCAGCTTCCGACGCCAAAGCGCCACCAGCGTGGCCCTGAGAAGGGCCGTTGGGTTGGCCCTGAGAAGGGCCGTTTGGTTGGTCCTGAGAAGGACCGTTGGGTTGGCCCTGAGAAGGGCCGTTGGGTTGGTCCTGAGAAGGACCGTTGGGTTGGCCCTGAGAAGGGCCGTTTGGTTGGTCCTGAGAAGGACCGTTGGGTTGGCCCTGAGAAGGGCCGTTTGAATCGCCCTGGGAGGAGCGATTCGGGTTAAAACTCGGGATAAAACGGCCAGACGCGTCACGCGCTGGCTTGCTCGACATACGGTTAAAATTCGACATATTCGTAGATTTCTGCAGGATGTCTACGATTCACAGCGCACTTTAGCCGCCGGTCTGCCACTCCGTTACGGTGGTCAGACACGGCGTTGCCCAGGGGATACTACGAGGAAGTATGCTATAATTTAGTTTTCTGTTGTGAAATTTACTTATGATGTTTGTTAATTTTTCTTGCCAAATAACTCTAATTAGGATCCAGGAATTTTATTTGTTTATAACTTATTATTTCCCTTGTTTATCCAACTCATCTTACACATTGGCAGAATAGTCGACATGTGCTTTGCTTGCCATTTATTAAAAATAGAATAGAGTAGAAGTTTTATTGGGAACTTATAACTTTCAACTAATAAACGGGCCCTAAACATTGTTCTAAACACAAGCTATAAAGAAATTGCGAGACATAAACAAACAACAGTGCATATTTCAAACGTGACAAGTCTATTGAATATTTTTTATTTATGTGAGTGCAGCCAACAACAAATCTTGAAATTAGTCAAAAAGTACTTAGTTCCTAAATGTAGTGCAAACACTAATTCAACAAAACAAGTTTGAGATCCATTTCAGAAAAGTTTATAATAGAATAATAACATTGACCTTGTATACGTTATGAGCTTATTTTGCGGAGTAATTTATCTGGTGTTGATATTGTACTTCCACAAGTTTTCAAGCAAAGGTGTCATTAACCTTGCCAGTGTGTACCAATAACAATATGTTAAAATAATAAAACAAAATACTTTCCGGGATTTATGTTGAAATCCATTGACGGAGTGATTATTATCTTTGCTTTTCTGGTGTCAAGTCTTTGTTTATTCTGCTGCTTCGGTCATTCTGTGCTGTACATGTTGTCATCATCTAGAATTTCATGATTTTGTTTTTAAAGTCATTGATTGTTTCTCCTCCTAAAGATAGCGTTTGATATTCTCATATTGTGTTCTCAGCGTCAGTTGTGATCATACTGCAGTTGGCCACAACATGTTGCCGTCCACCAGCTACATGGAAGAGAATGCAGCCAACTCCTAGGCTACTGGTATCAGAACTATTAAGTTTATTAAGTGCGTTTTCGCTTTACGGAAAATAATTCTCTTCAGGATTTCCTTTACATGAGTCTATTGCCACTGCCAGCACTTGTTGCCATCATCATTAAATTTGTAATCAATCTTCATGTTGTCATCAGGGTCGTAGGAAGAAATATTTCAGTTGTTTTGGCAGTACCTGGGCAACCAGTCGCTCACTCTTGGAACACATCATGTTCACGGATTCAGAGAAAAAATCTTTTGGTACGGACTCGGTAACGGCAGTGCAAGCAGGTTTCGCAGTTGGACGTAATTCTTTGGATGTCCGGCATAACCATGAGCGGAAGGGGATCGCAAGTGCGATCCCACTTCTGATGACATGACGGGGTATCTACTCTGTGCCGTGTCTGATTAGTCTCCGGTGTAATTCTTCGTTGATTGTAGATATAGGTAGTTGGTTTTCAATCACACACAATTGTTAACTCAAACTCAAAGCATTTATTCCAGTTATAACGTTTACACTTTTGAGTTATCACTTTAGCACTTAATTTAAGTTAGTTGAGTTATTGAGTTGTAAGTTAGTTCGTGAAGCTAGTCACCCATTCCAAGACGAAGTAGGTACTGAAGGAGAAGAACGGGCAGGAAACTCATTAAGGCTTGTGCAGACCAGCGCGACTTGTCGCGCGACGCGACACGAACAATACAATTTCTAAGAAAACTTCACAGTATAACAATAACCGGCGTCGCGTCGCGCGACAAGTCGCGCTGGTCTGCACAAGCCTTTAGCCACTCTTTTAAAATCAAATCATTATGTTACAGAGGTTGAACACACGCCATTGTTGTGTCTGTGCCCTTTTTTTCGAGTATTGAGTGTTGAGTGAGCTTAGTGAGTGAATGAACCGACTTTCATAATTGTACATACATCGACGTACGACTCCTCGCCTCAAATGAGGGGTACCTCTTGAGGACCTCGCGAGGTAAAATGAGGTACTCCCTCAACCTCATATAAAAATGACGAGTTACCCATCACTATATCAAATGACCACTTGTCAATATGACTAAAAACCCAAAAATCATTAATTAAATATTCCCTTTTAATTCCAACTATAGTTTTGGCTCTAACATCGAAATTAGTATAATAATTTCACTATCAGTGATATCAACTACCACAGGACTGAGTTCACAAGCTTGGCAACAGATGGCGTCTGATCTCAAAGGAACTGATACCTTGATTAATGCTTGTGATAGCATAGCACTTTATGGCTACGCATAGGATTATGTTATAATCTTTACAGGTTAATGCCTTCGCGGCGCCATATAACTTTATCTTTTTTATCGTGCTTGTTAGTGATCCCAAGATTTCTACACTTACTCTGTTTTTACCCGTGAGAACCTGTAATTGGCTGTATGTTTCATATGCAACTGTTATACATTTGTTATAGCTGTTGGTTCTCCTATCAATAAATAAATAAATAAAGAAGAAAGGTCTTAAATTTATAACTACAACATCATTTTACACTGGGTAAACAATTGTTGGTTGGCCATTAAAGAAAAGCACAGCACACTGTCGTTTCAGCCGGTCCACAAAGCAGAGCCCTTAAACCCTCTACTGGTGTCGACCAGTAGAGGGTTTAAGGGCTCTGCTTTGTGGACCGGCGCTGTACCACGTCCGACGCACTGGAGCAGAACGTAGCGCCACCCCGACTCCCCGGGGAGTCACCGCAGATATGTAGTTCCGACTCATCGTGAACTATGCGACAACAGGTTCCGACTCACTGGAATCCTCAACTAGCCCTGGTAAGCATCACAAGATGGACTGACTTAGCCAGCAATCGACCTCCGGTCTCCGGAGGCGAGTGAGGTGGCGGCATCTACAACGTCACATGCGAACTACGCATCACACTGACGCCACGCAAAATCCTGCGCAAGCAAAGCTCGATGCGCGATTAGCATATACATACAACGTCCCGACATCAATCGTCGGGCAGTAACCCACCAGACACAACACTCGTCTGGTTGGAGGTTCTTCCCTTTTCTATGGAGGATGAGAAACTTTACACCCTGTTCCTCATACCTCTATAAGTGCATTTTAATGACGAGTTCGGGTACGGCATCAGTCTCGTGCTATGCAGGTATTTGTATATTTACTAAAGCGTAGCGAGCATAACTTCCTTGACAGGGACTTAGTAGTTAAATACCTCTCTTTTTCCATGCGATTGATGCCCGAATGAAGGATCAAAATATACCTGTACTAGCTTCTGCTCGCGGCTTCGCCAGGGTGGTTTTCTAGATAATTATATAAATAGATAATATTTTTTTTTTATTGTAGACTATCCAAATGGCTTATGATTTAGCAAAAAACCTAGTGCATGTTTATCTAGGTACCGAGTGACCGTAGGTAATTATCTGAACGACACTACCGAGACAACATACTGCATACTTTATTATACTGTGGCATCGCGTAGATTACACAGACAGACGGCTCGCGGCGTGCGGCTGTGACCCGCATGCCGCGACACATTTGCAGCGTTTACTAATTCAGCGCGTGTTTAGAGCACGATGTGTGTCACCGCGGCCGACAGAGTGGGTGCACACAAGTGGTGACACGGTTTACTTGCGCCGCTAACACCGCCTGCCACCACTGGCACTACTGCCCGCTCACATCATCTCCAGACCATTGACCCGCCACTCATCTGAATTCCCGTGAACTCAACATCGCATCGGTACGTTTTGATTTTGATTTGATTTGATTTGATCGTAACATTTATTTGCCGCTGGTTAGCAATTAGATACATCGTGTGATCTTTAAAAATAATCCGGTACCTAGTTCATTTAATTTCCAATCCGGCGTATCTATAGGCAATATTCAATATATATGTTTACAGTATCATTATTTTCCTGCCCTTATCCCTATTTATTTGGGGTCACCGCAACATGGGTCTGTTTCTTCCTTACTTCTCTATTAATCGACATCTCGATAGTCACCCCCTTTCTAGCGGACTACCGAGAGAAATCTTACACACAGTCCATCCATCTTTTCTTTGGTCTTCCCCTACTCTTATAGCCATCCACATTCATACTCAAAACTTTCCTCACGACATTTTTCTCATTCCTCCGCATCACATGACAACAGATTTTGATACAACTTTTCAGTCACTCTTATTTACTCATGCCTTATTCCATTTACGTCCCTCTAAGCATTCTCATCTCAGCTGCATGCAATTGCCTTTCGTTCATCCCTTTTGTGGCCCCACATTCTGATCCGCAGGTCTAACCATCATCATTATCATCATCTGCCTAGCCTTTCCCAAAAATGTTGAGGTCGGCTTCTAGTCGTAACTAGATGCAGCTGAATCCAGTTAGACTAGAAGCCAGTATTTTACATGGAGTGACTGCCTATCTCACTTCCACAACCCAATTACTGGGTAACAAGATAAAGTTGCAGGTCTGACCATTGTTTTATAAAACTTCTCTTAATTTTTAGGGAATTCGTGAGTCGCAGTCGCAGATGCGTTTAGAGTACGTATACAACACATATTGCAGAGAATTTTAAAAAAATAGGCATTTATGGGCAGTGGCGGTACCTTCATAGAAGGCAAAATGCCCGGCTTGCCGTAATAAAATCACAATTCACAAGAACAAACCTAAGCCTCTCAATATAATATAAATAAAAAAAAACAGTCTATGAACTCGAACTTAGTCATGCATGTCAAAGGAATAATCAAATTTCGAAATCGTTGCTTTTTCTGCTGCGCGGTTGCCAGATCTACGCACTTGTGAGATTAATCATATTTACAAGAGAAGAGAATATCTAATTGATTATTTACAACAATAAATCACAGTGTAAACATCAGCTGTCAGAATTATAGATGACATTGACGTATGGAAACGTTCCATTTCAACAATATTTTAATGGAAATTAATGTTTAGCGAATATAAAGGTTGTAATATTTGATTTGCATTTCTCTAATTGATATTTCATAAACAGATGTATTATACATATAAATAGTTATAATGTGACTCAAAAGCCTGTTTCATAAACAACGATTCTAGAGTTTTCGAACAAGCCATGATTTGTGGTTTTATGAAGATCAAAATAAATGTTTATTAACATAACAGTACAATAAATAATTAATATTGAATAAGTAATAATTAATATGATACTAATAATATTTATCACGATTTTGTAATGCAATTTTAAAGTAACATGGTGTTTCAAACGATTTTTGGAACATCCAGTTGATGTTATTATAATATGACATTTTACATAAAGATTCCAAATAGATACATAATATATTGCTAAATAATGTTATTCAGTTTTAAGATAGTTCTACTACATAAGATTTGTGAATTATTACTTTGGTTAGAAGTTATTTAACATTTATGTATGACCATCTGTGATTCGTCTAAAATGGCGAGAGAATGGGCGGCACGGGCGGCAATGTTTGAGGGACTGGTAAGGTTGATAGGTTTTATGATGGTGTGACCGCCAATCTTGAAAAGGAACTTGAGTAAAACTGTTGGACGATACAGGACCTCCGACTTTTATAGGACAAACCCTGAGTGGTGTCCATGTCCGTAATATAAAGTGGCTATAAGCCAATGTAAGAATAAATCATGTTGCATAGCGGAAGCTCTGCCATTATTGTAAAGTGGATTGATGATCTGATCACTTCTTGTGAAAGATCGACAGACTACAATGTTCATGTAAGTTAATTGATAATTATTATATCTTGATTATTGCTGATAACTATGTTGTTCTGTATGTGTTTTAATATGCCTAATATTGCTAGCTTGGAGAAATGGTCCAAGAGATTAATGTGATAGTTAATGTAACAATGTGTTGATCCAATAATATAAAAGAAGCTGCCACGGAGTTTCTTGTCCTTGTTCTCCGTGATGAGCTTGATTAGGAACGGACAACTAGCTTTCTCATTAACGTTACCTATGTATTGACAAGCCTAATTGAAATAAATCCCTGGTCTTGTCTTTCTGTGCTTTTCTTCATAAAATCCTTTCCCTACACACCTTATTCATAGAAAGTACCTACATACAAAGTAAATAACTAGTAGGTACTTAACCATCCTGACACTCAAAACTTGATAATTAAGTGAATATCTATACCTATAAATGTAGTTATAATCCACTTTCTAACACACTCGTTGAACTCAATCATTCATAATTAGTAATCATAAGAATACAATTTTAATTTCGCACAATTAAAATTTTAATGTTTGTTGGCAAACCTACGCGCCAATACAATGCACTCAAATGCGCCTTCTGGCTCACAGTCGTGGGCGTTTATCTGGCTTGCTTTACTTTTCTTTGTCTTGCAGTTTTCGCTTACAAATTGCTATAGAAACGTTTACAAACATTTGTTGATATATTGGTAAGTATATTGGTAAGATACGCAGATTTGTCAAGTATGAAATGAAAAGCCCGGCTTTTGAGCGCACATGCGCACAGAGTACTTTTTATTTTGAGAGGCATTAAGTTCACGCATGTACTTTACAAGTAGGACGTTCTGCTAATAGGACCATTTGCTCATAGGACGATTTGCTAATAGGACATTTTGCTAAAGTGTCGTTTTGATTATGGGTCGTTTTGCTAGTAGGACCATTTATTTATTTATTTATTTATTTTATTTGGGACAAAAAACAGTTATACATTACAGCATTTACAAAAAGTAGTTAAAATACAGTCGAAAAAACGTATAACCCACACTATTGTCCACGAAGTGACATCAGAGTATGAAAACGAACGCATGCTAAACGAAAACAAAAACAGAAAAAAAAAAAGTAGATATTTAGAAGAAAAAAAAAAAAAAAAAAACACCATATTATACCGACGAATCGAAGGAAGCGGATGACAAGAGCATCCGTCCTATAGGCGACTTGCAAGAGATTGAGCAACCATACTTTTAAATTTAGATTGCGACAGCGCGAAAATATCAAACTCAATAAATTGTGAGTTATAGGTTTCTAAAAGTCGGCGGAGAGGGGCACGCACCCCAGCCTTCGTTCTACAACGCGCAGTGTAGAATAGTTGAGGTGCGCGCACCTCCCGCCGAATAACAGTTCTAGGTACTACGTAACACAATCTATTCGAGAGCTCAGTACAATTAAATTTGTTATTGCATATACCGTACAGCATCACAACCATGATCAGTGAACGTCTGGAATCCAAGCTCAATATCTTATAATGTTTTAGCAAATCTGCATAGGGAATCCTTGTACGGAAGCACTTATAGTGCGTAGCACGAAGAAATTTTTTCTGAACCATTTCTAATGCTTGCTTATATTTATCATAATAAGGGCACCAGATGGGTACCGCGTATTCCAACTGTGAACGGACCAGTGTTTTATATAAGAAGAGAAAAGTAGAAGGCTTTTTGAAGTCTTTACAAGACCGGATGACAAAACCATACATCTGAAAGGCTTTCGTAATTATATAGTCGATATGGGTGTCTAAATGTAATTTGCAATCAAGCAGTACGCCAAGATCACGTGTGCACTCACTTTTTTTCAATTGTATGTCGTTCAAGGTATATGGGAAGTTAAAAGTATTTTTGTTCTTAGTAAATGAAATGAAATGACATTTTGGAAGACTTAGATGAAGTTTATTGACCAGACAGTATTGAGACAGCCTGCATAGGTCCTCTTGTATTAGCAAACAATCTTGAGAGTTCGCACAAGCCTTAAATATTTTAATGTCATCGGCGTACATTAGGAATTTAGAGTTGACTATGCAGGATTTTATGTCGTTTATAAACAAGATAAAAAGTAATGGGCCCAAGACAGATCCCTGAGGCACACCTGATTCGACGACCACATAATCAGACTCGAATCCATTGATAACAACTTTTTGAGTCCTATGAAATATATATGAAGCAAACCATCTGAGTAAATTGCCTCTTATGCCATTGAAAGCGATTTTATCGAGAAGTAATTTGTGGTCCACCCTGTCAAAAGCTTTCCGAAAATCAGTGTATACAGCATCAACCTGCGTGCGCATGTCCATGTTTTCAAACAAAAATTGTGTAAAAATGATTAAGTTTGTGGTAGTGGATTTGGATTTAACGAAGCCATGCTGTTCGGGTATAATAAGGTGATTTAACTGTGGAAATAAATGGCTGTGCACTAGACCCTCAAAAACCTTAGACAAGGTGGACAAGATAGATATGGGTCGATAATTCTCAACGTTTCCTTTGTCACCACTTTTATGAATCGGCGTGATGAAAGCCCTCTTCCAAACACAAGGGAAATTCCCTTCCTTGAGACATTTATTAAATATTATGTGTAACGGGACACAGATGGTTTGCGCAGTGTTCTTAAAGAAGGAAGGAGGCAGGCCATCCGGACCAGCTCCTTTAGCTAAGTCTAATGAGGTAAGTGCCTCAAGTATGACAATCTCTTCGAGGTAAATATCCGGAATGCATACAGAACTCTCGTCAAGGGTTTCTGGGAGTGTCCAGGTGCCAGGGTCAAAAGATGAGGGTTCGTACACCGAGTTGAAGAAGGCAGAAAACAGTGAACATATCTCAGCGGGGCAGTTAGATGATTTATTTTTGAACTGCATGTTAGTTGGGATACCAGAACTTTTCTTTCGGTTAGAGACGTACCTCCAGAAGTGCTTAACATTAATAGGTATACTTTCTTCAACAGTTTGCATGTATTTATTGTAACACTGTACACAAAGTAGCTTGAAACGTTTACGCTGAATAGAGAACTTTTCGTAGTCAGATAAGTTGCGAAGTTTTTTCCATCTTATCCACGCGCGTTCTTTATTTTTGAAAGTTTTAATTAGGGAAGCGTTAAACCAGACGGGAAAGGTAGTTGATTTATGACGGGACAGTGGAACATGTAGTCTGACGATTCCATATATATAGTCATAAAAAGCATCTACGGCCTGTTCACTGGAGTAATTAAGAAACAGCTCGCCCCAGTTCAACTTCTTTAGTTCTACATTAATTTCTTGGTAATTAGCTTTAAAAAAATTGTATTTTATTGTAGAATGACGCTTCATGGGTGTGAATGGTGTCTCCAAGGAGGTTAAAACAGAAAATGGAGGGTGGTGACTGTCAGGCTGCAACAGTAAAATGTCGGACTGTATCTGACATTCAGTATTGCTGATGAATAAGTCCAGAACACGACCTAAATTATTTTTAATTATGTTGTATTGACAAGCATTCGTAATAGCCATTAAATCCAATAAAGATCGACCCACATTATTTAGTGACTGATTACTCACATGACTAGCACTGCCTGACCACTCAATTTCGGGCAGATTGTAATCACCGGCTATATAAAATGATTCAATACAGGGGGCCGTAAGAATATTTTCTAATGTGGACACATGTGACAAGTAAACACTGTCCGGTGTGCGGGGTGGTACATAGGCAGCGCTAATGACGTGGTGAATGTTGGAGCGCGACGCGGGCACTTGGATCATAACGTGCTCGATGCCAGTGAGAGAGGGACACGTTAATACCTGCACAGGCCGAAGCCCGCGCAGCACGGCTATCAGAACACCCCCGCCCTCGCGCTTGTTTGCAGCAATGCGGTCACGATCGTCTCTAAAAACTAAGTAGCGGTCATCAATGAATTCATTGTCCATTATATTAGGTGTTAGCCATGTCTCAGATAATATGATCACGTCAAACGATAAGGAAAGAATGTTGGTGTAAAGTGTGTGCAATTTAGTGCGAATCCCTCTACAGTTTTGATAAAAGAATGATAAATCATTGTTACTAAGCATTGCGTGTAATTATGTAAAAAAGGAGCAAACAACAAAATAAAGTGAAGCAGATATTTTTAGAATCGGGTATATTAGAAAACTTGGATTCTGTACGTAGTGGGTAGCGGTATAAAGTTGAGTTACATACGAGTACATGGTTATGAGGACTAACAACAGCTAATGAGCTAGTTTTAAATAACAAGTTCTGTAGACAAAATACTGATATGTGCGGCATATAATCTAAGGCAGTATCGTTTAAGTACGTACTCGGAGGTATTTGCTACAATTGCTGGAGGAAGATATTTCACTACGTTAGATTTAGAGCGTGCATATACACAAGTCGTTGTGGATGAAGACACGGCTAAACTGTTAACATTAAATACATGTAAAGGTCTTTACAGTGTTCACAGGCTGGCGTTCGGAGTAAAATCATGTCTAGGCATTTTTTAAAGGTTGATGACATCTTTACTGGCAGGTATTTCAGGCATCGCATTATTATAAGTGGGCATACCCTGACAGATATGAGTCAACGATTGGATGCTGTACTAGAACGCATACAAAAAGTTGGCCTGCGACTGAACACAGGTAAGTGTAAGGTTGCTAAAGAATGTGTTGAGTTTCTGGGTTTTGTTATTGACGCCGACAGCATTCATCCAGCTCCTAGCAAAGTGGAATGGATTTATGAGAGGTTTATACCTCACAAAGCTACTGTCCTCAAACCGCCGAATAGCCGCGTGCCCCGCGGTTAAATATGGTTGGTTATATACAAACATTTTAGAAAGGCAAAAATTTCTAGCCTTATCAAATTGTCCTGGCTTTGATAGACACTTCAAACCTCATCCTGTAATTCTTGAGGATTTAAACTGGTGGTAAAGGAATGTGCTCAATTCTAAAACACTATGAAAACGCCTAACTTTGAATTAGAGGTTTATACGGACGCTTCACGTACCGGCTGGGGAGGTGTGTGTAACAACGAACGAGCTCATGGAGCTTGGAAAAATAGTGAATTTGAACAACGCATCAACTACTTAGAGTTGTTAGCTGTTTTCTTAGCTTTAAAGTATTTCGCAAGCAAAAAATCTGATTGTTCAGTTTTACTGCGTGTTGATAACACAACAGCAACCAGCTACGTGAATCGGATGGGGGGGATCCAATTTCTCCATTTGAATAATCTTTCTAGACAAATTTGGAAATGGTCTGAAGAAAGAAACATCTGGTTATTTGTCTCGTACATTAATACCAAGGCTAATTACGAAGCAGACGAAGAATCTCGAAGGCTACATCCCGACACAGAATGTGAACTTTCCGATTTAGCCTTCGAACGAATATCAAAAAGTCTCGGTAAACCCGAAATCGACCTATTTGCCTCTCGGGCCAATGCCAAATGTCAGGATTATATGCCATCTCAAGCCTGGTACCCACAATTAATGAAAACAATAGTTTCTGAAGTAATTTGGATAGACCCTAACGAACATCATATCGTATCATGTTACAGAAATCCCCATATCCTGGGTGCCGCAGTACTCTCAGGCAGGCGTTCTCGCTGCGTGGCGTCCCCGAATCAGCCCTGGACCTGATGCTGGCGTCATTATCGAAGAACACGATGCAGCAATATAACGTGTCGTTCAAATTGTGGTGGCAATATTGCGTAAATAATAATTATCACTTTTTTGATTACTCTGTCCCGATAGTATTACGCTTTTTAAGTGAACAGTTTGATAAGGGAAGTTCGCACGGAACTCTAAATAGTCACAGATCAGCGTTATCCCTTTTATTAGGCGGTAATACGAATGAACGAATTAAACGGCTGCTCAAAAGAGCGTTTAAATTAATCCTAGTTTCCCCAAGTACTGCACTACATGGGACCCACAGATTGTTCTAAATTGTATAAACCTTAGTAGGGAAAAAATTACGAAAAAAGTGGTATTTTTATTAGCTTTAACTACTGCCCAACGCGTTCAAACATTATCTTTAATAAAGCTTGAAAACATAACAGTAGGATCTAACGGTATAAACATAGCCATCAAAGATATTATAAAAACATCCGCGGCAGGTCGTGATCAACCGACCTTATTCCTGCCGTACTTTAGAGAAAACCTTTGCATTTGCCCCGCGACTGCTCTCGAAGATTATCTCCATGTCACAGACAAAGACCGACCTGCTAACGTATCCAATCTCTTCATCACTGTGAAGCGCCCCTACAAGGGCGTGACAGCCCAGTCTATACGCAGGTGGATAAAGCAGATATTGGCCGAGAGCAGCGTGGACGTGGCGGCGTTCAGCGCGCACAGCACGCGGCACGCCCGCCACGTCCGCGGCCGCCGTGCGGTGCTCCGCCCAAGCCGGGCAGACCTCCACCGTATGCTCCACCGTATGCTCCACCGTGTCCTCCGGGCGATCCACACAGTGGTGACACCCGGGCGTTTCCTCCCGCCTTACGCGGATGGCGAACAACCCTAAGGAAGCAACAGTACAAAGTTGAATTGGACTTCATCCTGAATTATATTACGACCCGGCCAGTAATTTGATTTACTGTTCTAAATGCGAGAGCAGTATAACAGCTAAACTTAGTAATGTCAAGAGGCACGTTAAAGGTCCGAAACACAAAGGGACAAGTAAGAAACCAAATGAAGAATTTTATTTGGACCTAGTACAATTTCTCATATAATGTAATATACCTTGAATTCAAGTAAACAACCCCGCTTTCAAAAAATTATTCCATAAATATATTTGCTGCAATTGTACAAATCGACAAAAGGTTCCTGAGCAATCATTGCTGAGAAAAGTTTATTTAGATAAGATTTTTGAAACAAATATTGACTCGATTTATGAACAAACTGCAAATCAAAAGCTGTGGGTATCTTTAGACGAGACAACTGATTTTTTAGGCACAATACATGGTACATTTTCTTGTAAAACCTTTAAATGCGATCACACAAAAACCATTTTTAGTTGCTTGCAAAGTAATAGAAATTGTTAATGGGAACACAATTGCCCAATTTGTAACAGACTGCCTTGAAAATATGTGGCGCGATTCGTATGAATCCAAAGTAGGAGACGTTGCTGTATTATGCACTGATAGTGTAGCATATATGCTAAAAGCGGGACGTGTTCTGAAAAATTATTTGCCCAACATGATACACGTCACTTGCTTAGCACATGCACTGAATCTCGTGCGGTACTTGCCCGTAACTTAATTATTTTTAATTTTTTTAGCTTGTTCAATGGTTATTATTAGGATTATTAAAATTTTGTTACTTTTATTTAATTGTACTTATTTTCTCTTCTTATTAAAATTTAACAAAACTCAAATTCAAAATTCAAAAGTCATTTATTCGAACTAGGCTGAGAAGTAGCACTTTTCGAACGTCAAAATTACATAAGACAGTCCCCCAAAACGCCCACCCTTCACCACTTCCTAGTGAATTAACTGGGAAGAAGAAGTGGCGCAACAACCTCCCCAGCAGCACAGCTGTCTGTTCAGTTAGAAGAACAAAAAAATAAGATTCTATAATAATAATAATAATAAATAATAATAAACTTTATTAATCAAAAAGTAACAATACAATTTAGCCAAATTCGGTGAGCCACAAACTAAGCATCGCTTGTATCTTGTGGCTCAGGAGTGCGATTAACAATATTACGGTTACCTCCCAGTGTGGGGGTATTATTAAAGACAAGACTTAGAGAAAAAATAATAATTAAATAAATCATTTGTTAAATTAAGAACATAAATTCAAGATAAGTTAAAGTAGTTTACATTTTTTTTTTGGACTTGTGTACTCATGTGAGGTTTGAGTAGGTGTGATGGTGTGTGTGATGGTGTGTGTAAAGGTGTGTATGTGTAGTGCAGGTTCTATATCAAGGCTTCGGTGTCGTCGTATGACAATATTAGAAGAGCTGAAGTTAGGATTTTCTTGCAGGTTGTGGTTGAGCAGTCTCTTAGGTCACAGATTTTACTAACTTTATTGTAAGTGTTGGGAAAGGAGAAATAGGTACAGCGTCGAGCTAGTTCGGATTTGGCGTTTGGAATGGGTACTCTGAAGACACGTTTGTTTATTATTTCACTGTAGTCAGGCCGTTTTTTTATTTTAGCGTGGTATTTAAGAGTTGCTTGGAGTATAAAAATTTGTCGTACTCTGAGGACTTCAAACTCACGGTAGATAAGGTCTGTAGGAAACCCGAATGGTTTTTTAAGTGCAACCTTGATTAGTGCCCGTTGCGCCCTCTCTAGTGTTATAAATGTGCTTTTGCCAGCACGTCCCCATATACCGATACAGTATTGTATGATCGACTGGCATAGTGCGAAGTAGACTATTCGCAAAATATCAATAGGGGTACAGTCGCGGAGTTTTTTTAGAACGTGAATTAGTTTTTGTACTCTGGAGGAAAGGGCATAAATGTGGGCTTTGTACGTTAAGTTGTTATCTATGATTATTCCGAGATATTTAATTGTGTCAGTACGTTCAAGTATTTTGCATGTGCAATTATGGTGAGGGTCGTTATTGCGTATATGTGAGCAAGTGTGTATTTTTAGAGACATTGTTTGAGAGGGGCTGGAAGTACTAGTTTTGGAAAAGGCAATATATTTGCTTTTGCTAACATTTAAGGTCAGTAAATTTGTGTCTAAGGAGAGCGCTATCTGAGCGAGGCCTTGTTCTGCCAGATGGGACACCCGCTCCCAAGTCTTGTCATGAAAAACGATGGCTGTATCGTCGGCGTAGGAAATCACTTCAGCGTTACCTATAGGGAGATTTACTACGTCGTTTATGTACAGCGTGAACAGCGTTGGGCCGAGAGTACTGCCCTGCGGAACACCAAACGTGATAGGGAGCAAGCTGCTTTGAAGACTGCCTATTTTGGAGTATTGGTACCTAGATGTCAAGTAGCTACGGAACCATTCTAAAGGTGTACCCCTTATACCTGATGTCTCTAATTTCTTTAGAAGAAGCCCGGGTGAAACGGTATCGAATGCTTTTGCCAAATCAAGAAAAACACCGACACAGCATTCTCCATTTTCAATGTGGTGGGAGACTTGATTAGTCAAGAGTGACACCGCGTCTTCAGTGGACCTTCCTCGGCGGAACCCAAATTGTCTGTCTGAGACAGTGTTATTTTTGTCTAGAAAATTTACTAGTCTCTTATTAACAATTTTCTCCAGAATTTTTGAGACTATACACAACAAAGCGATAGGCCTGTAGTTTTCAGGCATATCTTTGGGACCGCTTTTGTAGATAGGGGAAACTGCAGCAATTTTCCAGGAGTCAGGAAAGACACCTGATTCTAGACTCAAATTGAATATGTGAGTAATTGGTTTGACTAGGCTTTCTCGGCAGTTTATTAGAAGTGGAACTGTTAGTTGATCTGGGCCCGGCGCGCTGTCTATTTTCAGGTTTTGTATTATGTTAGAGACTTCTTCTTCATCGGTCGGGTGCAGATGGAAAGATTGTGAGATAGAGCTCGATGTTGTGTGTGATTCTATTAATGATTGGTGAGTAGTTGCAAGTTTGTCTAGTATCTTAGCAGCGTGTTTTTCCCCTACAGAGACGAAATGCTGATTGCAGATATCAAGGGATGTTGTTGGAGAGATACTGGATGCAATTAAATGCGTTGAAGTATTTTGACAAGTATTGTTCTTACATATGTCTTTTATTGCCGTCCATAGTTTTTTAGGGTTATTCTTGTTGGTTTCAATTTCTTGTCTATTGTGCAGTGTTCTAAGATTGCGAAGGAGTGTGTGAACGAAGTTCCTATACCTAGTATAGATTAATTGTTTTGTTTGATCATTAGGGTTGACTTTGCAGTCGAGGTGAAGTTTGTCACGTTGCCTCATACACCTAATTAAACCAGGAGTAACCCAGGGTTGAATGTTGACCATTCTGCGACTTATTTTAACATTTTGTGTGTGGTTTTTAGTAGCACTCGAGAGAGTGTCGTTGAAATAGTTTAGTGCAGTATTAACACAAGATGAACCAATAACTGGATCCCAGTTGGTTTGATTGATCTCAGCAGCTACGGCAGCCCAGTCAGTTTTGACTCTCCAGCGTTTACTGTTTTTGGGGCTTTCTGGTTTCATAGGGACGCTGCACAGGGCTAGGTCGTGATCAGTAATAGATAAGCTGCATACGAGACCAAAAGGAATTGCACGAGATTTTACAAATATGTGGTCAATACAAGTTCCGCATCTTGTTGGGAGAGTTATAGCGGGGTTTAAACCGTGTGACGCCATGAGACACGCGTAGTTAGCTACTTGGCTATTACTTAGATCGTTTAAATTTAGGTTGATGTCGCCGGCCACAATGAGTGTGTGTTGGTTTTTGAGATCAGAAAGGGTGGAGTCAAGGGAGTTAAGGAAGCGCTCTGCGTTTGTGAAAGAGGGCGACCGATAAATGGCCAAGAGACTGAAGTCGTTGTTCGTTTTTATTAAAATACTATCAGCATCAATAAGGTTCGATTCTGCGGAAGTAATACTGCAGCTCCAGGCTGTTCTTGTGTAGACAACAATACCTCCATTTTTGTTTACTTGATTTGTTGTTCTGTATGCGCTATATCCCTGAAGGTCCTCTATAATGGAACCGTCAGACAGCCAGCACTCAGTGAGCACGACAACGTCTATATTCGAATCTAGCCGATTTAGTGCAATTGCAAAGTCGTCAAAGTTTTTTTGATAACTTCTGATATTGTATGTCAGTACCTTGATATTGTAGTTGGAAGCATTTAGGATACTCTTGCAAGTTTCAAGAGATTCTACTGTGCGACAGTCTATATTAAAGGTTTCGTCAAGGTCATTGGAAACGCTAAGCAAAGCCATTTTTGTATATTGTAATAATGTAAAAATAAAGACCGAAACTCAATATAGAGATTTTATGTAGAATTTTTGTTATTGCAAGAGATTTAATTATGTTTGTGTTACAGAAGATGCTTCCATATGGAAAATTATGTAGTGTGTAGTTGTGTGTGTGCCATGTTAGGGGTGTGTGCGTTGACGTAAGTAGTGTTATTGGAGAGTTTAAGTATGTGTGGTTGAGTGCAAGCCCTTGTAAGTATACGAGCAAATTAAGCTTAATAAACAAACAACAATAATAATTAAAATCTATAAAAAATAGAAAGAAACATAACAGGTCCTTGAGAGCCAGCCCTTGTAGGTATTTGAGCAAGTTTTTCATAAAAAACAAACAATAAGAGTATTTAAACACATTTTTAGATTTAAATAAGAAAAATTGTAGGTGCTTGAGTGCCAGCACCATGTACAGAATGTATTTAGGCAATTTTAGCATAATAAACGAACACAAAATAAATTTTACTATTGTTTTCTTAGGGAAGCAAAACAGGTGCTTGATTTCAAGCCATTTTGGATATTTGAGAGAACTTTGCATGATAAACAAACAAAAAGCATATTTTGAAAATGTAAAATTAAATGAAAAACGTAATAGGTGCGTACATAAACGTAATAGGAAAAGGTCACCTGCGTTTGGAGGACCTCGTTCATTAGACCTCTGTTTGTTCAGTTGAGATGGGGCAATGGCGCAGTAAGTCATGCTGGTTCCTAATAGCGATAGCGGGGTTTCCTTCTTGCTTGCGAATATTGATAGTTCCATTTTTGATCCAGCAGTACTTATAGCCACATTCCTTGGCACGTGGTTTAGCTGCCCGAAATAACTGCCGGTTTTCTTTAGTCAGACGCTCGTTAAAATATAGGGTCCTACGAGCACCGGGTATGTCTAGATCATCACTAGAAAGGTTGCGTCTAGTTTTCCCTGCACGTAGAAATTCATTCCGTTTTTTGCGACGCAGAAACTTGACTACCAGCGGACGGGGGTGTTTTTCTACGGGGGCACTAGAGCTGTTCTCCGTGTTGTCGCTGTGGCGCGGCCCAGCTCTAGTCACGTATTCTAGATCGGTGTCTTCGAGGTCAATGCCAATTTTTGCTGCGGCTGTTAGAATGATATGAACGGGGTTTTCGTAGGGAGTTTCAAATACGCCTAGTATTTCGACTTGGTTTTTCAAGTTAGCTTGTGCTTGTGACTGTACTTGCTCGTCGAGTTGTTGTATAGTAGACTTTAAGTAGGGGATTTCACGTACTCGTTCCTCAAGCGCTTGAATTTTTGCTTCTGCGCAGGCCAAACTAGCCTCAGACACTGCAAGGCGTTGGTTACACTGTGTTAAGTGTTCTGTGAGCGTTTTAAGGTGTTGTTTGAGATCGCCTACGTCTTCGCGTAGTAGTTTTATTTCAGAAGTAAGTATAGACACGTTACCGGGGTCCAAAGCAGCGGCTGGGGTGTTCAGTAACGAGTTGTTGCTGGTATTGTTTTTGTAGTCGACGTGTTCAAATTGTTGCGACATGTTGCTTGAGTTGAGCTTTTTACTCCGACAAGCCGTGCATAACCAAGTTGCCTTAGCGGCCTCCGAAAATTTGCGGAAGTCGGTTACCTTACCGCATACTGGATGATAATAATTCTCGCATTCGAAACATTTGATGTATTGGTTGGCTCTTACTGGCTTATTACACGTAGCGCAACTATTTACCATTTTCTAATGTAAAAATTGTATCAAAAATCGCAATAATAATAATGAGCGCTGTCGATTACTTGTTATTTATTGAATGGGTTTGTTGTGTTCGTGATGGTTCGGAGTCATCGGGCAAGCTCGGGAGGATCGTGTCCTTGATTTCGGCGGTCGGCGCTTCTATATAATAGTATTCAAAATAATTTAGATTACGCAACACAAAACATAATTTAAATTATTAGCCATATGTTAGCTAGCACACGCCAGTATACCACACAAAATCATCGAGAACTATACTCAGGCAGAAATAAAAACTAAACGTAAAAATAATGCCCAACACGGTTTTCGGGCGGGTCGTTCCGTAAATTCGAATTTACTGATTCACGTGGACTATATATCCCGTTGCTTGGACATCGGTGGGCAGGTTGACGCTCTGTATTTCGATTTCCGGAAAGCATTCGACAGAATTGACAACGATGTGCTTTTGACAAAGCTGGGGGCCATCGGTTTCTCGTCCGGTCTTCTTAACTTCTTTTCCGATTATCTGCGCGATCGCAAGCAGTTTGTAAGACATGGCTGCTTCGAATCCAAGCCTTACAGTACACGCTCGGGCATTAGTCAGGGATCCGTGTTAGGGCCGCCTCTTTTCCTGATCATGATCACTGACCTCATAACTAGTGTTAAGTTTGCCAAGTGCCTGCTATATGCCGACGACCTTAAGCTAGTCGCACAAATCCGAACGGACGAGGATTGCAAACTCCTACAGAGGGATATTGACGCCATCTATGAGTGGAGCATTGTGAATAAGCTATATTTAATAAAAACAAGTGCTACGTCATAACATACGGTAGAGGGTTGCGACCAACCCATTATGACTATAGTTTGGGAGAAGTAATTACTCGTGTCACCAACATAAAGGACTTGGAAGAGACTTTCGACCGCTGTCTGACTTTTAGAGATCACGTTTCTGCCCTTGCGAAGGAATCTTTCAGGCGCTTGGGATTTGTTTTGAGAAATGCTCGTGACTGTCGCAATTCAAATATTATTAGGCTGTTATACACTGCTCTGGTTCGAAGCAAACTCGAGTCCAGTGCCTGTGTTTGGCACCCCCATACCGGGACCCAAACACTAATGCTAGAAAAGGTTCAGAAAACATTCCTAAGGTGCCTCTTCCAAAGGTTATACCATTTCTTTCCGTACATGTACCCTACCAACTATCTTTTAGGGACGTTAGGTTTTAACTCGTTGGAAGTAAGAAGAGGTCTTGATCAACTCACGGTAGCTTGTAAGACCTTACGTGGACGTATCGACTGTCTAGAGCTCTATGGCCTTGTCTGCCGATTATTTGTTCCCGACAAATACATTGGACACCGTCAGAGCCGCCGACACAATCTGTTTGCGCAACTGTCATGCAAAACTGTAGCCAGAGCCGAATCCCCAGTTTGTCGTACCCTAAAGATGCTGAATGCCCTTCTCACTGCCAACCCTGAATGTGATGTGTTAGCGGATGAATGGAGTAAAATTATGCGTATATGTCTGGTGTTCTGTGAGAGAAAGTATGCTAGGGAGTCCACTGTTCCATGTTTGTTTTAAATTAAATTATTGTCAACGTTGTAATTGTTTCTGTGTTGATTAATGTAATTGGTGTTAAATACCGGAGAGTATTTAGGGAAGGTTGACCTTTAAGGTACACTTGTGTGAGTTGTAAATAGAACCACTGTATACTGATCCGATATGATAGCTACTTTATTTAAAAAAAAAAACTATTTTCTTATACTATTTGCGGTAACGAAACCATAGCGACTTCTAATTTGATGCCAACACCATCTATCGCGCACGCAGGAAGCTTTACAAATAATCAAGTCTTAAACATACTGCCCACCAAGGACGTTATTGACGGAATGTCCTTCTAAACTGAACTAAAGTGGCACATTGCAAAAGCAAGTTGAACTAAACTTTGTACTACATGAGAAAATAATTTAAACTAAAATCGTCAAGCTATGGTTCCTTTATATAACTATAACACTCAATTCGTAGTGGTTAATAAGAATGTTACAATAACTTAGAGCTGAATATGAATTATTCCGAGTTGTTAAAAAATTACTTTAAACAAATTTGTATACAAATTGTAACAGGTGTAAAAAAAACAAAATATGTGTATTATTTGATTTTTCACAGTTGATCTGAAGTTGTAAAAATGGTTGTATAAATTAATTCTAACAAGACAAAAATTGTAAATTAGTTGTAACAATCATAGTATAAAATTTCTTATTCGACTACGGGTAAAATACATATTTTGGATGTTGGTCTCTTGATTGTTGAGGATTTGGTGCGTAACGTGATGACACGGGTGATGTTATCATCCCCAGGATGTTTTTGTACTATCCTACCCATCAACCAACGACTTGGCGGCAAGTCTTTTTCTTTCACTAGCACAATGTCTCCAATTTTTGGCTCAGCAACTTGAGAAGACCATTTGTAACGATTCGTCAAAGTAACGAGATATTCGTGAGACCAACGTCTCCAAAACGACTGAAGCATTCGTTGAACGAATTGCCAGCGTGATAAATAATTAACATTCGAATCTTCGTACTTGTTATCTGGTACATTCACTAAGGGCTCTCCAATTAGGAAAGATGGCAACGGTTCACCAGGATCATTAACCTTAATTGTGCTCATAGGTCGCGAGTTCAAGCCCGCTTCGACCTGGCTGAGGAGTGTCGTCAGTTCTTCAAATGTGAGAGTCGCTTCACCGATCACTCGTTTCAAATGGAACTTTCTGGACTTCACTCCTGCCTCCCAAAGTCCGCCAAAGTTGGGGCTGTGAGGAGGAATGAAGTGCCACTCCGTACCATTCACTTCGAGGTGTTTGGCTATGGACGATTGGATAGCTGTCAACTGCAGCAACTCCATGGAGGCACCTACGAACGTGGTGCCATTGTCACTCCACAGTTTGACACAATGACCTCGTCTCGAGACAAAACTTCTAAACGCTGCTAAAAAGGTTTGAGTGCTCATGTCACTCACTGCTTCTAAATGCAGTGCACGAGTGACCATGCATACAAACAGGCATATATAGCCTTTGTATGAACGGTGGCCACGACCTTTCGTTGTCCTCACATTAATTGGACCAGCATAATCAACCCCGCTATACAAAAATGGTCGAGCTGGGGTGCACCGAACAGCTGGTAGGGAACCCATTAATTGGTTTTTAGTACTGACTCTTTGCCTGGCACATGTCACACACTTGATGACATGGTGTTTGACCACATTTCTGACCCCTATAATCCAGTAGCAGCCTACTGGATTATAGGGTATGATCCTCAAATAATTTATGGTGACCTGAGGACCCCCGTGAAGGGTTTTATAGTGTGCGTCAGCTATGCTTAGCCGAGTTAGATGACTGGAGTGAGGCAGGACTATCGGATGTTTCATTTGTTCGCTAAGTTCTGATTTCTCCAGTCTACCTCTAACTCTCAGAATGTCCTTATCATCGAGGTAGGGACAGAGTGACCTTAATGGACTTGTTTTGCCTTTGTCCTTTATTTCCTTATATTCTGTTGTAAATAGTTCTTCCCGTGTTTTCCTAATACAACATTCGAGTGCAGCGTCTAACTCTGTTTTTTGTAAATATCCCTTCCTGTATGTTTTGTTCTCCTTTAAAAATCTTCGGCAGTACGCAACAATCCTAATTAATCTTCGTAACTTGGAAAATTGATCGAAGAAGGAACAGTTTGGAATGATCGCTACATATACCTTTGCTGAGTCTTCTAAATCTGTACTGCAATAATAATTTGACCTATTGTAAATTACGTTTTGCAATTTAAGAAACGATGGTCCAGAAAACCATAAATCGTGTTCTAGCAGTGAACCGGGATGTATCCCTCTAGAGGCACAGACTGCTGGATTCTCTTTAGTGGGAACGTGAAACCATTGCGACGCTTTCATCGAGGTCAATATTTCAGACGTCCTATTGGCCACAAACGTCTTCCATTTACTTAGGTGGCTATTTATCCAGGCCAACACCACAGTAGAATCCGTCCACGCCTTGACCTTGTCTTGGGAGACACTCAAGACTTCAGATGTTTGAGACAGTATCTGTGACAGCAAGACTGCTCCGCAGAGCTCTAACCGCGGAATACTTATCTGCTTTACTGGTGCAACCCTGTTCTTAGCAACCAGCAACGACACTTCTACATTGCCATCTGCGTCTATAATCCGTAAGTAAATCACAGCTGAGTACGCTGTTTTGGAGGCGTCACTAAAACCGTGAAGTTCCAGATAGTCGTTCGACTTGGTGCCAAGTCAACGAGGAATCCGAACCTTGGTGAGTAGTAACAATTTCTCACGATATGATCTCCATTCATTTTTTAATTCGTTGGTTAGCTCCTCATCCTAACCCACACCTGCAAGCCACAATTTTTGGATAAATACTTTCGCTAAAATTACACTAGTGGCTAACCAGCCTAATGGATCAAAAAGTCGTGCTATCACAGAAATAATGGATCTTTTAGTCACAGGTGCGGTGCTCGATGACGGGAGATTCACCGTGTACTGGAAGGTGTCTGCGGTGCGGTTCCAGGTAAGTCCTAGAATTTTGATGGTACTATCTAACTTTATATCTACTTCCTTTTCTTTGAGTTCTCGTTTCTTTGGTTGGTTGTACTCTATTGCTTGTTTTATGTCTGTATAATTTTGTTCTTATTTGTGTTCTCCTTATTCGTGTTGTCTATTGTCTTAATTTGATCTATTTGTCCTTTCAATGTATTACTTTCTATTTCCTGTATCCTGTATCCTGTCTACAATTTCTTGGTTATTACTGTTCCATTTTTGGAGCGTGAACGTTATTACAACCAGTCATCAAGTCGTCCATGTAGAAGCAGTTCAGAACGATATCGGCAGCGAGATTGTAAATTTTACCTTCATCGTAGGCGACTTGATGTAGGGTTTTAACTGCTTGATATGGTGCTGATGCTGTACCAAAGGTAACCGTCACCAGCTCGTAGTCCTTGATTTCGATTTCAGGACTGTCTCGCCATAATATGCGCTGAAACATCGTGTCTTCTTCTAAAATCCTGACCTGGCACACATTACTACATTTTGACGATGTCCGCTACCAGTGCTATGGGATGAAGTCTCCATCTTAACACTGTGTGTCTTAAATCAGACTGCAACGTAGGTCCCACCATCAACGTGTCATTGAGTGAGACTCCATTGTTGTTCTTCTCGGACGCGTTGAAGACAACACGTACCTTCGAGGTAGTTTTGTCTTCCCGGATTACAGCATGGTGAGGTAAGTATACCGCCACTTCCTTATTCTTATCATTCTCGTCTATCTGCCTCATGTGTCCTAGTTTTAAATATTCTTCTATTACCTACTTGTACTTTTTCTTTAGATCTGTATTCCTTTCTAGCCTTTTTTCTAATGACTTAAATCTTTTTTCAGCGATAGTACGAGAGCTTCCACCTTTACAAGAGGGATTGTCATCGCGGAAAGGTAGTCGCACTACGTACCTTCCACTGCTGTCCCTTACTGTAGTTTTAGTATAAAACTCTTCACACTTCTTTTCTTCAGGTGTTAGCATTTTCCTTGAACTATTTTGCTCTTCAATTTCCCAAAATTTCTTTAATAATTCGTCATCATTAACTTGTGCATGCAACACATTAATTTTAGATGAACCTTTAGATGTGTCTCTACTAATTGCACCGGACAGGACCCACCCTAAAGTAGTGCTCTGAGCAATCAGAGTGCCTGACGGACTCTTAAATATGCTTGCCTTTATAATGCAGCTGTAAACATCCGCGCCCAGTAAAACATCTATTTTATTAGGAGTGTTGAACTGTGGATCTGCAAGCTGCAGATTATTAACTCTTAACCAATCAAAGGTAGCATCGACTCTACTCTCAGGTAAGTACGATGTTATTTTACTTAGTACGTAAGCAATAACTTTAAGGTTAAAATTTGTATCTACCCGAGATTGGATATTCAAATGTACCATGTACGTTGCCATGGTTGAACTATTACCACCAAGGCCTGAAATAGTTCCTTGAATAGGGATTTTTTTCAGATTGAGTAGCTGAACTACTGCTTCTGTTACAAAACGTGCCTGCGAACCCTGATCGAGCAAGGCTCGGACAGTCTGAAATTCACCAGAGCGTGACTCGGCTTTTATTAGCGCTGTGGCTAATAAAACCTGTCTGGGCTTGGGAATATTGCCTGTCGACAGGCACGAAACAATCGGACTAGTATTAGGTGAACTAATACTATCGATAGTTGATAATGTCGAAGGTTAGTCCCTTTTGTCCGACTCCTGACCTAAATGCAGCACCGAATGATGGCGCCTTTTACAAACCTTACATGTGGTAGGTTTTCTGCATTCAGAAACAATGTGATTACCGCCTAGACAGTTGAAGCAAATCTTATTTTTTGAGCTTATTATTTTCCGAGTCACTAATAACTTAAAAGTCGACTAAATGTTTGCAACAAATAAAATAACTTGCCAGCGATTAAATATTTTCGCGACTATTATATTATGTAAGGTTCAAAATAAAAGGTGTTATAAAAACTAAAAACTAGCAGCTGCGTTTAGGTAGCAAATAAACTATACCAGTCAAATGAAATATTAGGCGAGGAGCTATAAATAATGACTTGGCGACTAATAATGTTAGTAGGGTGGCTTTTGGGTTAGGTTAGGTTAGAACAGTGACCATTAACGCGTGAAGGCGAGCGAGCGGAGCGAACGTGCCGCGGCAGCGGCCGCCGAGCGCCAGATACCCTCTATTGTGGGTGAATCATTTGGATTAGGTTAGGTGAGAACAGTGGCCATTAACGCGCCAAGGAGAGCGGGTAGTAGGTAGAGATCTTGGCACGTGGTAATCAGTTACTAGGTATATCTACTCAATTATGACTACTATTAAAATCAAATTGACCGAAGATCTATGGGGATTATCTATCAAAGTTTGTACATCCATAATCGAGACTATAGCACCATACTTAGCTTTAATATTTAATTTGTGCGTGGATCAAGGAGTCTTCCCTGATTTAATGAAATACAGTAAGGTTATACCCCTTTTTAAATCTGGGGACAGTAAAGACACTAACAATTATAGACCAGTATCCGTGCTGCCGGTATTCAGCAAGGTGTTCGAAAAGGTAATGCTCAATCAAATGCTTAATCATTTTAACACCAACCAAATCTTACACGATCAGCAATATGGGTTCACCAAAGGACGTTGTACGACTGACGCCGGTGTAACCTTATTAAAACACATATTTACAGCGTGGGAGGGGGCCCAAGACGCCATAGGAATTTTTTGTGACCTCTCAAAAGCATTTGACTGCGTAAATCATGAAACCTTACTCTTGAAACTTGAGCATTACGGTCTAGGTAAACTTGCGCTCAGTTTGCTAAAATCTTATTTAAATGATAGACAACAGCAAGTCCAAATTAATGGGGTCAATTCACTCGGTCTAAAAGTAAAAATGGGTGTACCACAAGGCTCGATATTGGGTCCTTTCCTCTTTTTAGTATATGTAAATGACCTACCCCATTTATTAAAAAAACAAATGGTGTTATTTGCTGACGATACTTCTCTAATTTTTAAGATAAATAGACGTGCATCAAATCTTGACGACGTAAATAACGCCCTACTGCAGGTCCAAAATTGGTTCACTGCTAATAATTTAGTATTAAATGGGAAAAAAACTAAATGCATTAGATTTGCTTTACCGAATGTTAAAAGTAGTGATTGTGACATAGTATTGAATGGGGAGAAATTGGAATTCATCGATAAAACTGTTTTCTTGGGGATCACGCTCGACTCCAAGCTGCAATGGGGTCCTCATTTAACATCTCTTGCAGGACGCCTAAGTTCAGCAGCATATGCTGTGAGAAAAATCCGTCAATTTACTGATGTAGATACCGCGAGGCTAGTCTATTTCAGTTATTTTCATAGTATCATGTCTTACGGTATTTTACTATGGGGACGGGCTGCAGATATCGACTCTATTTTTATTCTGCAGAAAAGAGCCATCAGAGCAATATATGGCCTCCGCAGACGCGATTCTCTAAGGGAACTGTTTAAAGATATTAATACCATGACGGTACCTTGTTAATATATCTATGAAAACATCATGTACGTTAGGAAAAATCTAAGTCTTTTCAGTAAAAGAGGTGATAGACACAATTATAGGACTAGAAATAGGGACCAATTGATTCAACCGGGTTTCAGACTGGCTAAAGTAGACTCATCCTTCATGGGGTACTGTTTGAAATGTTACAATAAAATACCTCCCCACATACTCCAATTGAACGAAACGAAATTTAAATCTTGTATAAAACGCACACTATGCTGCCAAGCATATTATAAGTTGGGGGATTACATCGACGACAAAAATGCTTGGCTCAGCGCTGGTCCAGCTCCACAAGGGCGCATAAACTAATTGATTAGCATTCAAAATATTGTTGCAGCTGCTGAAGATTGTAAAACTATCTTTAGATTGTATAAATTCAATCTCTTAGTATTATAATAATATAATTGCATAGCACATGTGTGAGCACTATGTCTCTTCTTTACAGTTACCATTTACTGGGTACGTCTTTCATTGACTTGAGTTTGCCCTGGCGGTTGTGAGTATGTCATGCTCACTCAAATGTCTCGCTGGTGGTGGCGTGTGTGTTGGATCGTTAAGTTCCCTTCAAAATGGTTGAGCTAAATGGTGCTGATGCATGCGTCATGTTCGTGAACGGGCGCCGTCAGTGGGGACTGGTCATCTCTTAGCTGCCACGGCTTATTTGAATTTATTTGAATTTTTGAATTGTTTTTTATTTTATTTTTATTACTGACGCTTTTAACGTGCACGTCTTTTTACATTGTTCTCACATGTATAATTACAAAAATGGATGATGTAACCAATATTTTGTGAAAATATTCTGATTGAAAAGAGTGTCCGTGGAGTTTCTTGCCCGTTCTTCTCCATAGGAACCTACTACGCGTTGGAATGGGCAACTAGCTTCATATTTCTGACTGACCGACCCCTTGACAATTCAAAAGTACCTGTAATTGGTTTAATTGAAATAAATGCTTTGAGTTGAGTTATGAAAGAAATTACGAAAAAAACCGGCCAAGTGCGTGTCGGACCACGCACAATGAAGGGTTCCGTAGTTGGGATGAATTTATCCCAAGAACGAACTTATCATTATGATTGAAAAACGAAGTTTATATTTATTCTTCATACAAACAATTTTAAATAGAATCTGATTTATATTATTTATGAATGCCCATTTTCTATTTTGTTTTCGCCATTAAGTTTCCGCTTAGATATTAATTCTGTTCCCAAAAGAAAAACTTGATGCTAGTTTAAATTAAAACGGAGCTTATTACTGATATATTAATATGCTACCTATTACTTATTACGATACTCCTTATTAGCTGTCAACCCATTATATATGGTACCCACTCTATTTTTTTTTAAAACCTATATTCATTTTACTTAGTTGCCGCATTAAATACATGCCTATTTTTTGCAACAAAATCACGTCTAATTTCAACTGTCTGTTTTGAGAATTTCTTGCAAAAACAAAATTTGTGTCCTTCTGAGCAGAATTCACATTGTATTGATGAACTCGTAGCCAATATTGCCTTTGGAGTATGAGCAAATGAACTTTTATTATTGTTGTTGCCCTGATAAACTGTTGCCCGCTTAGGCTCTAAACACTCTAATGCACGAAACCGATTTTCTATAAAAGTTTTAAACTGCTCGAAAGTTGGTAAGTCATTATTGGAGTCATTGTTGCAAATACTGAGCTCCCATTGTTTACGCGTTTCGTTGTCTAATTTAAGGGTAACAATGTGTATGATAATGACATCCCATGTAACCACGTTTATCGCTAAATTACTCAACGCATTAAGACAATCGCACGTGGTATCAAGCAACTCCTTCAAAGCTGTAGCTGATTCCACCTGCATACGTTTTTGACCGAACAACCTCCTTTTTTTTTTTTTTTTTTCAGGATGGGAAATCATCAAATGACTTCTCCCGCTCTGGGCAGAGCGAGAGGGTGTGTCAGACTTTTACTGACTAAAACCCACCCGTGTTCCTTCCGTTGCCTGTGTGCCGGGGCCGCGTTATCCCTTTCGGACAAACCCGCAACCCCAGCAGGCATTGGTCTTTCGACCCCGTCGGTTGGTGCTGACATCTCTTTGAGGCGCGCGTGGAACACAACGCGCCGTCGACCCGGGCCTGGTCCTTATCGGACGGCGAGCTGCCCATTGCTCACCGTCCGCAAGCCCGCGCCTACGGTGGCCGGAAGTCGGCTCTCGACTCCCGACGCCCGGGGCGTCTCCTGCGGCGACTAGGGCCGCGAGGGCGTGCAGCTTGCATCTCCCTCGCGCGCTCCGCCTCCTCCTTCGCGAACATAACTGCTTTGCAGAAGGAGGTGACGGCCTCCCATGCACTCTCGCTCCGAACCATGGCCTGAACCAGGGCCGGACGAGAGAGATCGCCGCCGCCGATCGCCTCCGTGAGGACACGGCGGTGCTCCGCCCAAGCCGGGCAGACCTCCACCGTATGCTCCACCGTGTCCTCCGGGCGATCCACACAGTGGTGACACCCGGGCGTTTCCTCCCGCCTTACGCGGAACAGGAACCTCCCGAAACAACCGTGTCCGGTGAGGACCTGCGTCAGGCGGAAGGTGAGGACGCCATGGCGCCTCTCAAGCCACTCCTCAAAGAGGGAACTTATCGCCGCAATTGTGGCGTGCCCAACCGAACAACCTCCTAAGAATACAATTTGTTAAGTATTTCTTTTTGCTATAACGCTTCTGTAACTGAGTCCAGCACTGAATATAATTGGCATCAGTTATAGGAGTATGACGCATTAATTGCTCTGCTTCGCCAGAAAGGTGACCTTTTAAATAATGGGGCCTTTACACATTATCTAAAGTAATTATTTATCAAATAATTATATATAATTCATTATCAAAAACTGCGTGTTTAAAAGATTTGAATCATAATATTTACAGTAATTAAAATCGGTAAAGATGAAGGTACTTACAGAACTGAACTATTTACACTACACTATTTCTTCGTCTCCTTTTTAATAGACTCGAAATGTCCACCGCCTTGCTCGATGCACTTTATTGCACGTTTTCTTAAGTTAAATTTTAGTTTATTTAGCACTTCGGTGTCACTTTGCACAACACTAAATGCATGATAAATTTTTTGTCTCAGGTCTTCGACACTTGTTGCTTCGTTTACGTATACGAGCGATTTTATTTGATCCCACAAATAAAAGCCTAACGGCGTTAGATCAGCCGATCTGGGAGGCCACTGCACTGATCCTCCACGACCAATCCAACGGGGGCCATATTCCTCATCAAGATGCCGCCGAACGTTCCATGTGACATGCGCGGGAGCACCATCGTGTTGGTAAACCACGTTTCTTAAAAATATGAGAGGGACGTCATCTAATAACTCGGGCAATGTTTCCTGCAAGAACTGTAGGTAGGTATCTCCAGTCAACCTTGGTACAAACACAGGTCCGAGTACGCGTGTACCCAAGACGCCTGCCCACACGTTCACGAAGAACCTGTGCTGAAACGAATCAACACGGCATGCATGTGGATTCTCATGTCTCCACAAATGCTGGTTATGCTGGTTGTAAATGCCAACTCGCGTGAAGGTGCTCTCGTCCGTCCAGATAATGTTTCCTTGCCAATTCTCCAACAACCATCTACAAAATTCCAGACGTGGTAAGTAGTCGTTCGGCGTCAGCTCCTGACAACGTCGTAGGTGAAACGGGAGTTCACCATCAGCGCGTAACGTTCGCCACACGTACATGTGGCTGCAGTCAAAAAATGGCGCTGCATCTCTCGTGCTGCTCTCTGGGTGTTCGTCAAAATAATTGAGGATGTTTGCTTGTAAGCGAGTAGTGTGAACACATTCGCCCACATGCGCACATCCGCACATTCGCCCCTCTATCTATTGCCGTGTTAGGACGAAAGGTACCGGAGTCCCTCAGGCGCTGAGTTACACTTAACATTGTCCTGGCGCTCACTCTGGTACCATATCTTGCGTTGAACTCTCGACAGGCTAACCCAACATTATCGTAGCAACGAGCCAGTGTCCTCACCATCTCCGTGTACTGAATATTGGTGTACTGGAATGACATCGCGCGCGTAAACAAATAAAATTTGGGAACACTTGTCGCTGCCGGCGAATAACTAACTAAACCCTTGTTATGGAGCGGGCGCGCCGCGGGCAGTGACAGCGCTGGCGTCGGCATATCAAACGTCAAAGGGGTAAGTCACTGATTTCACCCTTTTTTTTTTTTTTTGAGGGTGGGAAATTATCAAATAACTTCTCCCGCTCTGGGCGGAGCGGGAGGCTGTGTCAGACTTTTACTGACTAAAACCCACCCATGTTCCTTCTGTTGTCTGTGTGCCGGGGCCGCGATATCCCTTTCGGACAAACCCGCAACCCTGGCAGGTATTGACCCTAACGGACCCCGTTAGTTGGTGCTGACATCTCTTTGAGGCGCGCGTGCGGGCGGCGGTGCGGTGGCGGCGCAGTGGCGATGGCGGCGCAGTGGCGGCGCAGCAACGTTGCATATACACAGCACAGGCGCGGCGGCACACGGTGGATCGAAAATCGGCTGTAGAAGACATAGGATCTCGATGTCTTAAATGTTATTTTTTTTGCTGGAAATGACTTCTGCCGCTCATTACTGTTCTATAAAATGTCATATGAAGTAATTGTGTGCACAAATGGTAGAGTTATAATTTTTATAAGAAAAAAATGTATGGAGCTGACATGAAAAATGAGGATATCTCTGGAATCGCTAGGATAGCCATTATATCCTTGCACACTGTTATAGTACTATTTATTTGTACATTTTTGACATACTTAATGTTGCGTCATCTCTTGTGCTTTTTTTTTTTTAAATCGTCAAAATTAAATAATAAAAAATGTTTATGATATGTACATTTTAATGCTTAAATATGGCTATACCAAGTGTAATTTACAATATTTTTTATGCTTAGACCAAAACATTCTAAGAAATCACAAAGTCGTATTACCTACTTTTGTGATTTTCATTTGAAATGACATGGTAATTATGAATTACGTAATACGTAATCTTGTCTAATGCCTCAAGTCCACATTAGCTAATGATTAATAAAACTTAATACCTATATACCTAGTTAAAAGGATACGTACCAAAATAATTTGGGGTACTCGCTAATTTAGCAATTAGTGCAGGATTAACTTAATGAAAGTAATTAGATAAATGTGATACCATCATCAATAACAATAAATAGTCAAACATTGGATTCACAACTTCAGTTCATTTAGAGCATTTCTAATACTAACATCTATCCTACCGTGTCTTTTTACTCAGTGATCGTGAATAATGGAAAGCATTATTACAAATTTGGATTTGTTTGTTATTCTGAGCAATCAGGATGCTTCGTCTTTCGATCATGAACTATTGTTCAACACACTTGTTATTCGACTGGGCTCTAGCCTTTCAGATGAACACAGTGTTACCGTGAAAGAATTTTGTCGAAGATTTACACGGGCAGTTCAAAAGAGATGGTTACGATCCCACAGGAAAAGTGAAGTTTTTAGACGTGATTACAATAATTGGCTTGAGGCAAATATTGACTGGCCAAACTGCGTGCAAACCAATTTGCTCATTCAAGAATCAACAAGTGAAAATATTTCTACTGAACCTGTACCTGAACCTGTACCATCAACTTCAACAATGAAATCAACTTCAAAGATGACAAAAAGATCTCGAAAGCCGTTTGAAGATCTAAGTAACAAGCAGAAGAAGAGACGATCTGATGAACATATAGGCGATGACCCTAATGAAGTAGCTTATTCAGCTGCAGCACTTTTGAAAGGAGATGGTCGTGAGGATATTGCATCTGTTATTGAACATATGCTCCAAAATCCAGAAGCAGCAGAAAAAATCAAGGAAATGTTGAACAAACCAGCTCCTTCAACAATATTTTCACCAGAAAAAGCACTGGGTTTGCTACTTTCATTAAAACTATCGAAATGGCAATATATCACATTAAGGGAAACGACTATTCGAGAAGGTTCAAAGGAGATATATCCGTCTTACTATAAAGTGCAAAAAGCTAAGCTATAGTGCTACCCTCCGAAGACATTTGTGACTGTAACGGATTCATCTGCTAAGATTGCACTACAAACGTTACTAGATTTAACAGTGAACAGAATTTTTGAAACTATTCGTAGTCCTGATGCGATACAAGATAAACAATTGATATTAATATCAAAGTGGGGATTTGACGGTGCATCTAACCAAAGTAGATATAAGCAAAACATAGAGAGTGGTCAAGATGATTCCAGCATATTTATGACCTCTTTGGTTCCATTAAAGTTGACAGCTGACGGTGATACCGTATGGGTGAATCCAAAACCCTGCTCACCTAGGTATTGCCGTCCAGTCCAGTTTAGTTTTGTGAAAGAAACCAAAGACGTTGTCATAAATGAAAAAACTGCAATGAATAACGAAATTGAAGCTCTCGTTCCCTCAAAATGTCAAGGACATGAAATTAGTCACAAATTAAGTTAGATGTCATTGCGTCAAAAACCATTTCTTCTGGTGTGTATGAGTTCGGATTATCATCACTTCATGCCCGCATTAATGTGATGGAATGTCTTCTACACATAGCGTATCGTCTCGACTTCAAAAAGTGGTCTGCAAGAGGAGAAGGTCATCAAGAGTTATTGCATTCACGAAAAAAACTCATTCAAGATCGATTCAAAGATGATCTCAACCTTTTGATTGACATCTTTAAGCAAGGATCAGGCACAACTAACGACGGGAACAGAGCAAGGCGGTTTTTTGAATTTCCTGATAAAACTGCAGCGATCACTGAATTAGACGAAGACCTAATACGCAGATTTGCTGTGATTCTGCAAGCTATCACATCTGGAGAGATTGTAGACGTGCCGAAATTTAAAGAATTCGCTAGAACAACCGCTGAAAAATACGTGGAACTGTACGATTGGTACTACATGTCATCAACCGTCCACAAATTGTTGATTCACGGAGGGGACATAATTGCAGAAAATGCTATTGTACCAATTTGGAAGTCTTTCGGAAGAAGCTTCAGAGGCCCGAAACAAAGACTTTAGGAGGTTCAGAGAACACCATTCTAGGAAAAAGAGTAGACAAGCATCAAACGAGGATATCCTCAATATGCTTATCGTCTCTTCTGATCCTCTAATTTCTTCCACAAGACCAAAATTAAATGCCCACAAGAGGCAGACATACTTTGAGGAAACAGTAGAACTACTGAAACTTCAGGATCAGGAAGCTCCGACAGAGTTCTTAGAAGTTATATCTATTGTAGAGCCTGATTCTGAAGTGGATTCTGATGGTGACGAAGTATAAAATAAGTTAACTTTTATTGTTTATGTTAGGTTAGGTTAAGTTATTATTTTTTTTTAAATAATAATAAATAATAATAATAATAAAAGTTTATTGATCCAAAAATATAAATAGACACAGGTTGTACACTAGTTACATGCTAAGACTTATTCAACTAACAATGGACACAAGGGGAGAAAAAATTATATAAAGAAAAACAATTAATTGTCTATACCAACAAAAATTAATCCTGTCTCCTAAACTAGGGATGGCCTGTATCTTAGGAGACAGTGATTCGACAGAGCTGAGTTGTAAATTAATGATGGACCTTTTTGAGTGTCGATGTTAATCTACCACAAGACAAAAATGTGTGTTAGCTGACTAAGACTAAATTAAAATTAAGATTTATTTGAGCATGGATGGATGGAGAAAGAGTGGGGTTATAAATGGGAGAGAGGTGTGTGTGTTTATGTTCGTGAGTGTAATGTTTGTTGTTATGTATGGGTGTGTTAGTTTGTGTGTTGTTTTGTGTTTCTATTTAATAGTGATTTGTTAAGCGATGTATGCCAGTAAAGATTCGGTGTTATTGTAGTCCTGTTGTATGAGCCAGTCTGTAATTTTAGATTTAATATTGAATTTATTTAAGTTTATTATGTTTAATTTCTTTTGTATAATTTTATATACGTGAATACTTAACACGTAGTAATGGTGTTTCGCAAAAGAGGTTTTGTGCTGTACACCAGAGGGGACATATGTTCGCTTCCTTGGGTCAGGTAGGGGTAGGCAGCCGTGTACTCTGAGGGCAGATCGAAGAACAAACAGCTGACGTACCGTCAGTACTTTGCAGTCAGAATAGAGTTGTGCTGTGGGGTATCTAAACGGTTTCCTGGTCATCACCTTAAGTACAGCTCTTTGAGCTCTCTCTGCTCTTAGAATAAAAGTCTTTGCTGCTCCACCCCACACGGTTATGCAGTATCCGAGGATTGACTGGCACAAAGTGAGGTAAACCATCTTGAGAATGTTACAATCAGCCGATTCTCGCAGAGATTTAAAGATGTGTATCAGACGAATAGTACGAGTAGTTAGAGTTTCGAGCTGTTTGTCCCATCTTAATCCCTCATCTATATGCACCCCCAGATACTTTACGTTATTAGTTCTAACAATGGCAGCACAAGAGCACGACATCAGCCGATTTTGGCATGAGTGAGCTGTAATCGAAAAAGTATTCGGGGGAAGGGTGTTACGTCGGATTGCAAAGGGTATATAATAGGTTTTATCCAGGTTTAGCGTCAGCAAGTTCAGATTAAGCCAGGTCATCACGGAAGTTAGTGCAAATTCAGCCCTAGTTTGCACATCGTCCCACGTAGGCCCGTGGATTAAAATCGCGGTGTCATCGGCATACGCATAGATCTTACCATCAGGTACTGACATTCTACACAGGTCGTTTATGTAGATTTGAAAGAGCGTGGGGCCTAATATGCTTCCTTGAGGCACGCCGAATGATACCGATTCTTCATCACTGTAACTTGATCCTATTTTAACTTGCTGGGTACGATTTGTCAAGTAATTAGTAAAAAGTTTCAAAGCCATGCCACGCACGCCCACACACTCTAACTTAGCTATTAGTTTGGGAACAGAAACTGTGTCAAAAGCCTTCGACAAGTCCAAAAATATGCCAAGGCACTTAGTTTTGCTGTCTAGTGTCTTTGCTATAGTTTGAGTGAGATCTAATACAGCATCTTCAGTGGAAACACCGGATCTAAAGCCATACTGGTTGTCAGCAATAATTTTGTACCCGTCCAAAAAGCTTCTAAGATTATTGTTTAAAATCTTTTCCAATATTTTCGAGAGCGAGGATAGAACAGATATTGGCCTATAATTATTGACACAGTTTCTGCTCCCTCCCTTATAGATTGGGTGTACAATGGCCTTCTTAAGAGAATCCGGAAAGACTCCGGTGTCTATGCAAAGATTGCATATGTGTGTTATCACTGGTACAAGAGTGTGGCGACATGTCTTAAGAAGCGATGAAGGGATTCCATCCCAGCCTACGGCACAATCGCTTCGAAGCTGTAATATGATAGAATTTACGTCACTGTCGTCGACTTTTTGTATAGCAAGTGAATTGATGGGCGGATTCGGTATCATACTTGTGCAACCGGGAGGTTTATCTCGAGTTAGGGGTGTTTTATTAGGGTCATTTAATATTGCCCCTGCCATATTTTTACCTATACTACTAAAGAAGGAGCATACATTGTTTAGGGAAGATTTAGGGTTATCGGTTATTTTTAATAGCTCATCTGGACTAGAGTGTATTTTACCGGTATTCGTAATTTCCTTAATAGTTTTCCATAGCATTCTTGGATTACCTTGTGACTTTTCAAGTTCGCTCTTCTCATATGCACTCTTCAATTTACGCAGTAGCGCATTACAAAAATTTCGATAGCGTGTATATGTTACATGTAATATAAAATTGTCAGGTGATTTTTTAGATTTTGTGTGTAGCCTATCTCTATGCTTAATACATTTTAATAGGCCAGTAGTTATCCATGGTTTTATAATTCTTAGTTTCCTTGGTACGTTGGTTTGTTCTGTATGTTTAGTTATAGTTAATGACAGTAGTGTAACTAGTTCATTCATAGCGACATTCGCATCTTCAGTTTTGTAAATATGTGTAAAATCTATATGTTCTAATTCTGTTTTGATTGCTTCAGTATTAATGCGAGATTTAGTGAAAAATTTGTTACCCGTAGATTTTGTATTTGAGATTGCAAGTATAATTGGTTTATGATCTGTGATATGTGATTCTACTACCAAACTTGTGGCCGATGACTTTGTTTTTAGTAATATGTGATCAAGGCAATTTTCATTTCTAGTGGGTAGAAGGTGGGTTGGTAATAGTCCATGGGATGCGTTTAAAATAAGGTAGTCTAACGCCCGGTCATTTCTACTCCCTAATTTTATATCAATATTCAGGTCACCTACCATTGCAATATTTGGCGAGCTTGCTATCTTCTCATAGATGCAGCTGAGACTGGTCAAAAAACTATCGTAATGATCTTTTGTGGTATTGGAAGGGGAACGATATATCGCAACTACTGTGAGCTTATTATCAACTTGACATATTAGACTATTCGCGTAGTTTAAGGTTGGCTCCCATACAGTTACATTTAGGCCAACTTTAGCATAAATAATAACTCCATCGTTCTGATTCATTATGGTTCTAGTTGAGTGCGACTGGTAACCGTATAATACTGGGATATTACTCACTCCACTCAGCCAGCACTCAGTCAGAACAATAATGTCAAAATTAACATTAATTAGACACAACAATGCTTGTAGACTATCAAAATTTTTATTTACGCTACGTATATTCATATGCAGTAGTTTTATGCTACTTTTAGATGTATTTATGTATTTTATACACTCTTGAGGGTCACATGAGAGAGAATTCTCGAGATTAAGGTTGTCAAGGTCGTGATTAATGCTGTCTATATTAGCCATTGGAGATATCAGTTAGTACCAAAAACTGGAATATTGTAAGTTCCGGTGGCGTGCGCATATGGTACATAGAAATAACATCGCTTTTTCTTGAAAAAGAAGTATAGTGGAGTGGAGAAGTATTTGTGTGTACGTTATGTTCATTTATGATGTGTAAGTAGGGTTTATTTAAAGTGTAAGATGAATGCAAATAATTTGCTTTTATTTTTAATCATACAATAGTTTACCATTTATTGTTATTGACTAATGATCACCGTTTATCTAATTACCCTCATTATGGTACATATCCTTTTAACAGGTATATAGGTATTAAGTTTTATTAATCATTAGCTAATGTGGACTTGAGGCGTTAGACAAGATTACATATTATGTAATTCATAATTACCATGTCATTTCAAATAAGTAGGTAATACGACTTTGTGATTTCTTAGAATGTTTTGGTCTAAGCATAAAAAATATTGTAAATTACACTTGGTATAGCCATATTTAAGCATTAAAATGTACATATCATAAACATTTTTTATTATTTAATTTTGACGATTTTAAAAAAAAAAAGCACAATAGATGACGCAACATTAAGTATGACAAAAATTCACAAATAAATAGTACTATAACAGTGTGCAAGGATATAATGGCTATTCTAGCGATTCCAGAGATATCCTCATTTTTCATGTCAGCTCCATACATTTTTTTCTTATAAAAATTATAACTCTTCCATTTGTGCACACAATTACTTCATATGACATTTTATAGAACAGTAATGAGCGGCAGAAGTCATTTCCAGCAAAAAAAATAACATTTAAGACATCGAGATCCTATGTCTTCTACAGCCGATTTTCGATCCACCGTGCGGCAGCGCGGTGACAGCGCGGTGACGGCGCGGCGTCGTGTCGCCGAACACTAAAGAAGTTTTCACTTTAAAAAAAGTGTTGTGGTAGCAGAGCGAACCATTGCAATGGTTCGCTCTGCTACCACAACGCATGTCTCGTTTTGAAATTTTAGGTAACCTACTTATACAGGGTGGCAGGAACATCGACTCGACAACTGATGCTATGAGTTCAGTATATGAATCTGATTCTGTTGGTTATAAAAAACAATAAGCTGTTCCATACATTTAGATCGTGTGGGTACCTATTGCAATTTTCTATGAAACAGCAGTTTTTTTTTTTAATAACCGACTAAAAATTTCAACGCTGAAATGCGTTCAGAATCATATACTGAATCCATGGTATCAATTTTTCGCGTCGATGTCCCGGCCTCCCTGTATAGGTATTATAAACGACCTAATAGTGCTGTGGGTGTGCTGACATAAGCTCGAACCGACCTTCCTTGCAGTGAGCTGCACTGGCATCATGATAGTTTGTGTGATATAGTGGCAGTGCGCGCGCAGCCGGCGGCTGGTGGCGGCGGCGGCGGCGGGTGGGTGGTCCGCCAGTAAGCCCGCGCCGCCGCGCCGCACGCACGCCGCCGGCACGCTCCACTACATCGCGAACGCACGCGTCCTCGTACGACAATCAACTTTGTAGAACACAACTTTTTTATAAATTCTCGGAGTAATGGACCGGTGCGTGGCAACGGAGTGACCGTTGTGCTAGAGCACCGTGACTACCGCGATTGTGCCGAGTGTGAGTACTGTGAGTGTGCAGTGCAGTGGCAGTGATCAGTGCGGATGCCTGCGAGGAGAGCCGGCTAGCGGCCGGTCGGCGGTGTGCAGTGTGTGGACACTGCGCGACACTCGCATGTGAGTCTCTCTGCTCTGCTCTTCGTAAACTCTCGACACTCAGTTGTGCTGTTGGTACGCTTGTACCAACAGCAGTTGTGCTGTTTACTGATGATTATTCCATTTGATCCCTGGAGCGTTCATAGCACTGGGTGAAGCATTGGATATTCAGTGTTATTGTTGCTTAAATAAAGTGGTAGGTATGTCCTAATAAGTCAAAAATACTGCTAAAGTGTCGAACGAAGCCGGTTGACAATTTTCACGAGACTTGTAAACTTTTTGGCTTTGATTGAACTCGCTGTGGTCGGTGAATTGGTTGCAAATGTTAGTTCTGTGGCGGGCGTTGGTGAAGCGGGGCGCAACTTTATGTAATTTGAGGGTTCGAGAATATTTTCATAGCTATCCTTCGTACAAACCCCTAAGACGACCCACTGACCACAAAGACTTCTGTTGCACCAGTTCTTCGAAACTAAAATAATGAAAAATCTCCAACTAAACAAGTACATAATACCGTTATTGATTAGATGGGCTCCTCCAAAGCAAAACGTCTCGTCATCGTCATGTTCTGAGTCACATCACACGCCACACGTGGCACAGCACATTACGCGACAGTCTTGTGATTAGATAGAGGAATTAGTCGCTTGTTACACTTGGTATTTTATGTTCGTTCTAATGTGCAGAATAAATGTTTTTGTGAGGGTGTCCCTTCGACCTTAGTTTTGACTCTTTCAATAGAGCTTGTTTCAAATGTGGTAGGTAACCCTACACAACATGCTCTTTTGAGACCACCACTCACCAGTGATGATCGTGATGACGTTTTATTTGGGCATTTTCACTTTTAAGTGTACCCTCATAAAAATACGAGTATTTTTTTCAAGTTGTGTTTTTAAGATGTTTAAAGGTCCTAGGCTGTACTAGATAGTCTGAGGGACTGAAAATAACATTTTATTTGAAATAAATAGCATATTTTCCTTAGTAAAAACGGAAAATAAATGGACATTGTAGTGAAATAGTGGTCAGTTTGGTGACGACATAAAAATCGTCCTGTTTTAATGTTTTAAGTAATATGACTTAATTTTTATTTTCCATTGCTTTCAGTAGCAATGGAAAATGTTACAATCCATCGAAAAAAAAAACATATAAAAACCTTGAATTGAGATCGAATTTTTCTAAAATGAGGTCTCAACTTCAGTTTTGTGATAAGTGACGCTACGAAGATCGATTTTTATTATATTTTATAAAGTGTTTATACACTTTGATAAAGTGGTTAGTTTTTCAATATATTTTGTAGTGTTCAATATTGTAACTAGCTAAAACAACATTCAAATAGTTATTTAGTAAAACTACACAACAGAATTTGTAAAAAAATATTTTGTCCACACGCAAATTGGGACAGTCGCCATACTGACACATCGAAAAACTTTAAGCTGAGGTTACATGATACAAAATAAAACACTGCGTTGGTATTAAAAGTCTTTATTATTTCACATTTTTTATTATAAGTATTTAAACTAATATTGTTATAATATTTATATAATATGTTTTAACTTTTTGCAATTTTTTTTTTCTTTTATTTTCATATTTCTGAGGGTGTTACAATTTTTCTCTATAACATCTCGTTATTTCCGCGCCACTTAGTGACATAGTGAGGTTTATTTAAAAAAAAAACTACCTGAAAATAAATTTTGCAAATTGTGTATGTGGTCCCAGCCTTACGTGTCAATTTAGTGACATTTGTAGTCAGTCCTATAAGTGACGGAATAAAAATGTCACCAAACTGATGTCACATTCACGGGCAAGATTAAAAGAAAAATGTTTTCTAATCACAATTAAATATTTTGTAACAATAAAGTATGTGAAAATATTTCTAAGTTATATCTGATTCATTTGAAACAGTTGAAGTATATAAAACGGCCTTTATTAACAAGGAAATTATATCACTAACCTGACAAAAAAAGTGGAGAAAGCTGCCGACACAAACAAAAACGCCGTTTTACTCGAGACACTGCGTCAAAACTGAAGTTTTTAAATGCCAGCCGTGATCTTCTTTACAAAATATTGCCATTTTAGGTACTATGAGTTTCTTTAGTAATTATTTTGAATAACTGGAACCGTCACAAAATTGACATGTCCGACCGGTTTAAATTTCGAACATTTAAAAAAAATGAATTTTCTGCCTGTGTTCTAGAGTTTTAAATTGTACAAATTTAATTTATGTGACGACAAAAACATACACCATGGTTGCACTAAAACTTTTAAATGTATTCGTAGTAGTATTTTATTAATTTCGGCCAATCCATTGTTGGTAAGGGGTTATTAATTTATGAATATTTAAAATATTCACAAATTAATAATTTAAACGGAAATTACGAAGATTGCAGATGAATTCATCAATTTAATATATATTTTAACCCTTTTTATTCCTAAAATTAGACAATATGTCCACTATTTATCTCGCTATAAAATTTTGATTAGGTGGGACAGCCTCAAAATGGCGGGGACACTTAACGTGAAAATTCCCATTTATAAAGCCGCTTTGCTTTGTACGGGCTGGATGGTTCCGGCTTGCCCAGTAGGTACTTAGTCCACATAACGACAGACGAACCACCCCACTTAGTTTTCATTTTCATTTAATTTATTTATTCTTTAACAAATAACATTGTGTTGAACATTACATATTAAATAAAATTATCACATGCAGAAACAATACATTTAAAAGGCTAATTAATTTCAATACATTTCAAATATGTCAACAAATAAATACAATGTCAAATTAATAACAGGTATAATGTCAAATTAGGAGCGTAGTGTTCAAGTCAAAAGATAATTTAATTTAAGCTTGTCCACTGCTATTATTTTATGTTACTATTTTTATTATTATTTGACATAAATTCTGATACCGAGTATAAACATTTTCCTAACAAGAAGGCTTTTAATTTAATTTTAAATGAGTGAGAGCTATAAATTAATAATTTTAAATCAGTCGGTAACGGAGGACCCTCCCCATGTCTTTTGGTTATCATATTTCGCTAATAATACACCGATGTTACAAACAGTGCAATGCTTATAATAATGATCACAGATCGCGATAGTGATGAACGAAAAACCATGTGTTTTGCTCGAATCAGGGGGCTTACTCCCTAAGTGAAAATACTTGTTTTTATTTCCGAGAAATAGGTACAGTAATTTGAGGTGCGTTACGGTAAGGTAAGTGTCCTTCACCACACAATCCTCACCTTTGAAAACTTCATGAAAATCAATTTTGAGAACGCCAAAAAATTGTCAAGAAATAATCATAAATAGTCACCAAGGTTAAAAAAACTAGTCGTAGATATTATGGTTCCGAAGTTACTCGTATAGCCATAAGTTGGTGAGGATTGTAGGGTGAATGTCTCCACACAATCCTCACCTCAGTCCAAGCAAACGGCTGGGAGTATCGACTTGGTTTTAATTCCATAAAATTGTCAAAAAATAGTCGTAACGCTATGCAAAAAATTGCTCGAAAATAGTCATTAAGACATTCCAGAGATATAAAACGTCTTGGTGAGGATTACGTGGTGAGCCTTTTTCGCCACAATCCTCACCTGATTACCAGGGAATGATTACGTTTTTTAATTTTAATTTGCTGTCAAAACATTGTCGTCTCCAACCATGATAATTTCGACCTGGTTAACTATGTAGAAGTATGTTAAACTTCCATATAAACTTCTACATACATTGTTTTGGTACAGTCGCGAACACAAAAATTGCAAATATATTTTAATACTAACTTCTGCCCGTGACTTCGTTCACGTGGAAGTCGTAACACACCACAATATACTACAATAACAGCCACATTTTTATAAAACTTCCCTGTATACTATGTACCTTTTTAGTTTTGTATTCAACAGCCAAAATATACAGAGAGTCAGGACTGGTGAGGCGGGAGCAAGCGACGTACAGTTGTCCGTGGGAGAAACAGCTTGTCCTGAGGTCAACACCCGCAGCCTTCAGTGTCTGCCCCTGCGACTTGTTGATGTTCATTGCAAAGCAATACTGACAGGGAACTGCACAAACTGGAAGACGTAACTGTGCCGAATTACTGGTATACGGTATAAACACCGTCTTGCCAACGCTACAACCTGTTAGAATTTTCGCCGATGACGTTTCTTTACAAAGACACGACTTTGAGCCGGGTTCCATTACACAGCTTCGGTGGAATTAACCTTCAGCTGAATGATTTACGCCGGAAGTCCACTTGCCGTTAGCGAATTCAGAAATTCTACGGGGTAATGTGTGCCATCATCTTGCTCCACAACAGTGTTAACCGATCGAGGTGTATATATCACTTTGCTCCCTTCAATTTGTAAGAGAACACTGTGGTTGATCGCTGCAGCTTCATCATTATTGGCAAATTATTGGGCGTTAAAGTGGCCCGTTCACGCACTCATGAAATCTCTTAGTACCTACAGTATGCGACTGATATCCTCGTACACTAGACGAATCAGATTTACTAAAGTGGGACTACTCTACCAAGAGTTTCTGGTAGAGCCACTCTCCTCTGGTAGAGTGCCTTCGCCAACTTTAAGAAGAATATCGGATATTTTTTAAGTCAAGCCGAGCTCGCATGTTTATGGTCAAGCGAAGTCTATGAACTCGCAACCATAGACTCGACCTTTTCAACGAAGCATTCACCTCGTCAGCTCTAGTTCCACGCATCATCACATAAATTTCATTCTTGTTGTCAATAATGTTAAAATGATACCAAAAGAGTTTAAAGTAAATAGCACTAATAATATTGTTTTTTCATTAGGTATATTGTATGACATGTAAAAAAACATTTTATTCTTCTAGTCTTTAGCTCTAAAATGATCAGTACAGAAGCTTGAATGCTTTGTGACTGTAAAGGGCTTGTGACATTTCGTAGCAATTTCCCATTGCTTACGAAGTTTTCCTTTTTTATTGAATTAATACGTTCTACGAACTTTTATATACATATTAGTATTAGAAAATGTAAAAAAAAACCAGTAGTTGGGAATGGAACTTACAAAAACAGGTTTGCAAAGCAATACTCCAACCGCTTACTTTTTTGCTGTTGTTGAAAGTTAGCTAAAATAGTCGTTCTTATAATATTTCATGATTGACTGCTTAGCTCAATAAAATATAGCGTGATGATAATCATTTACTTAAAAAAGTTAAATCGGTAACTATTTGCACCTTCTACCTTCTACCATCCTAACCTCGCGTCGCTACAAGTAGTGTTTGCCGGAATCGCTACTAAACACTAAACAGAACTGTGACACCACCCATCACGTCTTGGTTCCTGCGGAAGTCCTGCAGGGTTCTGTTTACAGCTACCACTGCTTTCCTATTTGCCATAATCAATCCATCCCATACGATGAAAGCGCAACACCTACCTATGTGGACCTGGCACTCTACTTGAAAAAATCGATATTTGTTTTGCGCATTCTTGAGGAGCTTCGTATGTAGTTGATTGTAGTGATAACACTTTTGTTTGTAGTTTGACCAAAAAAAATATGGGTCACCGAAAAATAGCCATCCCCCGGAATTAAAGAAATTCAATTCTAACGGTTGATTTGTATGGGAAATAGTTAGTAGTTGTTGAACGAATTTCCGTTTGTAGTTACTTGTTTTTTTTTTTTATTTAAGTTTTTTTTTTGTTTTTTTTTTTATAGTTTTCGTTATTGAATAGAACAGAATACCTTTATTTCGGACACAAATATTCATGTAGTGTTAGTACAAAAAAATAACTTATTACGTAGTGTTAGTAAAAATCAACCTCCGCACCAACTGCTGTACAATCGTAGAGCCAATGCTCTCGGCTACAGTTTTCAGGATGCTGTGCCGACTGCCCCTGACTCTCCTCAGAAGCGAAGCAGTTTGAACCCTTTGTAAAAATCACTTTGATACATTCAATTAGTTCTATCATTTTAAGTTCTTTAATTACTCGTATGAACTACAAACGGTTACTTCTGCAGGAACCGTTCAGAAAACTTTGGAGTAACATTTTTTTCGTTTGTAGTTCCTCATAATTCACTAAACTGGTTGGCTAGCTCTAGGAGTATTTGGAGTCGTTTGTAGAGCAGTTTTTTTCGATTGTAATTCTTCGTCCACTACAAACGTCTTACTAGCTTGAAAACCATTTATAATCGTTTGTAGTTCATAAAAAATCACTATATTATGTTTAACAAGTTCTAGAATCGTTTATCTCATTTTAAGTTCTTCACGGATGCCAGTGGTATTAAATGTTTTACAATGCATTTGCTCGAAAAGAGCGTTTTCCAAGCAGTCAATTTGTGAGGAAGGTGTCACTTTTTTCACTAGCGCTTTTAATTTATTTTATTTTTTTGTGGCCGTCGTCAGCCCGTCTCGCCTCAGAGATTTTATTATTTGGGAAAAGTTTTACAAATCAAATGATGATGATAACGATGACAATGGCGATGGCGATGGAGATGACGATGGCGATGACGATGGAGATGAAGATGGCAATGACGATGGCGATGCCGATGGTGATGCCGATGGCGATGCCGATGGCGATGCCGATGGCGATGCCGATGGCGATGCCGATGGCGATGCCGATGGCGATGGTCAAAATCAAAAAGTCAAAGTCAAAGTCGAAGTCAAAGTCAAAAGTCAAAGTCATGATTTTTGTTTTTATCATTTATACGTCGTCGTATGTTAGATGTTACACATCACAGGCGACTGCCGTAAGGCTCGCTCGTTTCTTTTTTTTTTCCTCGCACAATGCATAGTAAAACGTTGTATGATACACGTGCGTAAGATGATTTTCGACTCGTGTCGACTTATACACTCGCTCGCTTATGCCACTCGTCGGAAATCACCTACCTTCCGCACTTATAGCATAAATAACTATTTCCGAAGCATTCAAGAAAAAAAAAAATACCCTGACTGAGTCCAACTCAAACTCGAAGCATTTATTTCAAATAAACCAATTACAAGCACTTTTATTTATTTATTTATTTAACACTTTAAGCACACACATTTACAGAGGCGGACTTAATGCCATAGGCATTTTGTACCAGTCAACCAGAGACAGTGGTAGTGATGGAGAGATAAACAGTGGTAGGTGCAATATCGAAAATTGTGGAATAAATATTTATTTAAATATAAGGATATACATATACCTATTAACCTATATACGTATATATAATACAAGTACAGATAAATACACGAATATACTAAAACAAGACAAACAATGGGAAAACATTACCGTTGTGATGATACTGCCAGCTTCTTACGAATGTGCTCGCGAACTTTAACTTTAAAGGATAATCGGTTGGTTGCCATCCTGATTTCCTGGGGGAGCGCATTCCACAAGGAGATAGATTGAACGAAGAAGGAAGAGTGAATGAAGTCAGTGCGGTGAGTGGGATATTGAAGAAGACGATTGTGTGATATGATAAACGTAGAGCTTTATTGTGGTTTGCGCAAATGTACTGAAAGTGGGAGGCTAGATAACTAGAGGAAGAGGGAGAGTCAAGAAATGAAAACAAGGTGGTCAGCGCCCTTTGCTCTCTGCGCTGCCGTATGGGCAACCACTTTAGAAGGGATCGATGCGCCGAGACGTGATCATATTTACGAAGATTGAAAACGAATCGAATGCAATTATTGAGAAGACGGTCAAGTTTGTCGAGGAGATCTGCATTCAGGTCATAGTAGCACACATCACCATAATCGATGATAGGGAAAATTAAGGACTGCACAAGCATTGTCTTGGTACTTGATGGTTATAATTTTTTTCACTTTTGATCTCCAACGCTTTGGAGAACGGTGTTAAAAGGTCCCTTTACTCTGAGGTGAACATAGATACGTGGTTAGCGTAGAAGATGGTACTCATGGCGCCTGGATCATAATTAGTTTCGGTGGCGTATTCCCAATTTCCGCGGTCTCGATGTGCCCATGATTGCGGAGCCGGTAACCCATTCTCCATCAGTGGATTGCCACCGATGCAAATGAACACGTCTTGTTATGTGAATTAAGACAGCTGTTAATAACGCGTTCATCATTTTGTTTAATGTCACCTTCAGTAATACGCCGCAAGGTTCGTAAAAAGTCTTCGGATAGATGATGCCGACATTATTCCCCAGAACTGGGTTTGCGATTCCACAAAACACTAAAATTATGGCAAACAAATGCCGCAGACTACTGGGATTGTCGCTGACGCTGGCCTTCTCTCGGTGTTGGTCACCGTCGAAAAGGTGACGTACTACGCAGGCTGCACGGAATTTGGGATATTCTGCATCATCAACTGTCCTCAGGAACGCAAATGACAATGGAATTATTTGCGGTTATTACTGTGTGAAGTAATAACCGCAAATAATATTTAAAATAGTGATCGTTTATTTCTCTTAGTAAATTTTTACAGAGCGTAATATCTGGTAAATAATGCTAAGTACTACACTCGTAGCGACTTCAAAATTTCACGTTTACACACAGGTTTTAAAATCGCTAGGACAAATCTGTAGCAATTTCTTATTGCTTACCAAGTTTACCTTTTTTAGTGAATTAAGTATTAATTAATTACTGACTATTATATACATATTAGTTTCAAAAATGTAAAAAAGAATATAAAGAAAAAAAAATAGTAATAGTTGAAATAAAAAAAATTATCACAAAAAATACCAATAGTTGGGGATCCGATCTTACAGGCACTGCTTTGGAAAGAGTTGTGCAACCCCTTAGTTATTTGATGTTGTTGAAAGTTAGCTGAAATAGCCGTTCTTATATTTCATGATAGACTGCTTAGCTCCATAAAGGTATAGCGTGATGATAATCATTTAAAATGTTAAATCGGTAACTATCTGCAATATCCTAACATTTTGGCGCGTCCTTTTAAGATTTGCGGAGAAGAATACAAACATAATCTAATATTGCTCATCCCCCATAGCAAACAGCGTGATAGTTTATACCCTACAGCTCGACCAGACTTATAGGGAATATTTATGCCAAATTTTATCAGAATCTGTCCAGTAGAATTTGCGTGATGCTGGAACATACATACGGACAAACAGACAAAAATTCTAAAAACTATATTTTCGGCATTTGAATCGATCCAGGACCTCGTAGCAATTACTTTTTTTCAAAAATATTCAATGTACAATTTTGAGTTCGCTACGATTTTATTTTACAAAGTATATGACGGCGGGAACGTGGGCGTAGCGATAAAGGGGTCATCTTCTTCGTTTCTTGGTACGGGTTCCATGTTGCAGGTGGGTACTCGGGCAAACCAGTAAAACGTAGGTAGAAGCACAATCAGAGTCACGTTTATTCGGCAATTTACAATAGTTGTCGTTATTAGTAGCTAGGAACAAAGGCTTGTACGGTGAACGTGACAGTTTCGATCGTATGATCTGCACAATAAGGCGTCAGCTACAGCAATGTGAATCTCGCATTCTCGATCGACTCTGTCCACGCTTGTGGCGGGAAAATTAAAGCGCCACCTCACGGCGTTCACAGTACTAACCGATCAACCAATAAGAATTAAGTTACAGTTTGACCAATATTATGAAATCAACGGGTAGTAATTTTGATAAAGTTGTCGTCTTGAAATCGCTTGCGACGACACGGCCAAACTGATGAGTCACACGTCCTCGTGTGTATCTGTAACAAAATTCTCATTTGTAGCAAAACACTTGCTCGGCTTAACCTGACTACAAGGTTAACATAAAAAAAAGTTTGAAAGATACCTCACAAGTAAACATAATCAGAATAAACTTTAATTATTGTACAGTGAACAATATACAAACACACAACACTAATATGACCCGGCTGCTCCGCAGCGTAGTCTCATTGAGACCCAATTTAAACAGTAGTCTTATTCAGACCCAGACAATAGTCACAGTGACCCAAACAGTAGTCTCATAGAGACCCATTACTAGTCTTATTAAGACCCAAGCAATAATCTTACAGACTCAGCCACCATACATCTAGCCGCGCATTGCACCCTGAACGAATCATAGAATCGCAGTTACAACTACGACTAGACTGTACAGTTTGATTAGGAAAGGGTAGGTATTTACATAGTCATTTTAGTGTGCGTACATTTAAACAGTAGCGGAAGTGCATTTACTATTATTATCTACACTGGATTCTATGTCAACAATCAGTTCAGATGGAACTTCACATTGAGGCATCTTTCTAAGACGATCGTGGGCATATTTATAGGTTCTGTTACTGGTCAATGATTTCAAAGCGTAACGATCGCCTTCAAGTACATCAGTTATTTGATATGGACCTTTATATTTCGTATCTAATTTTGTTTGATTTCGCTCTTCGTTTTGAATAAGAACCAGGTCACCGACATTAAATTTGACTAATTTAGCCTTATTACTGTCAAAACGAGACTTTTCGTAATTAGAACTTCGTTCGATATTGTGGGCTGCGTGCTCTCTCGTCTCAGAAATATCTACCTCAACTTCAGTATCGTTAGCAGCCAAAAGATTCAGTGGTCTAGCTACGCGACCGATCATTAGTTCGAGGGGACTCGCCTTTGTCACTATTTACAGTGCAATTTAACGCCAGTTGTACCTCGTCAAGAGCATCCTGCCACGACCTTTGCGATGTTTCTACTGCAGTAAGCATGCTTTTTAGTGTACTCATCACGCGTTCTACCTGACCGTTAGCTCGGCTGGAACCTGTCGCGATTAGATGAAGGTGAATGTTATGCGAACTACAGTATTCCTTAAATTCCTTACTAGCAAAGCAACGACCTTGGTCCGCTATTACGCGTGAGGGTGCACCAAAGAGAGCTACACTAGATTTGAGCGCCTTGACGACACTAGTGGTGTTGATACGAAGCGTATGATAAAGAAGCACAAACTTTGTGAATGCGTCTATCAATACTATCACGTATTCTTTTTGGTCATTTTTACCGCTTAATTTACCGGTAATATCAGTATGCACTGTATGCCAGGGGACAGTAATTTTGGGAATGGGATGAAGCTCTGCTTAGATACGGCCGGAATGAGACTTTGAAACTTTGCACGTGATGCAATTATCTACGAATTTACGTACGTACTTAGCCATACCGTCAAACCAGTAATGTTCATATACCTTCTCTAATGTTTTATCCGCACCAAGATGCATGATCGATTCGTGTACGTGATTTATAACGGACCATCGAAACGCACGCGGTACTATCGGCAGACAACGCGTGCGATTATTTCTTTGTACTTTACGATGCAATACACCCGATCGCAGCTCATATGTCTTGACAGTGTCGGCAGGGAGTTGATTTTCTTTAAGTTTTATGACAATAGCTTGAATTTCGTCATCTCGCAACTGTTCAGCCAATAGCCAGTTTTCTGAAAGAGTTGTAAGGTCAATTCGTTTTTGTTCTACCCTCTCGACCGTTGACACATTCTCAGGTAATGCGGGTAGTTCGGGCAAAGGGTTGCGAGATAAGAAATCAACATGACTCATACGTTTACCCTCCCTGTAGACAATCTCAAAATCATATGCCTGTAGGAAAGCCCAATAGCGATGAACTCGCGGGGAAAGATCGACCTTGTTGTGAGATGCTTTTAGGGAATTACAATCAGTAACTACTACAAAGTGACGCCCCTGAAGGTAATGATGGAATCGTTTTACAGCCTTTACCACCGCCAGAGTTTCCAACTCATAAGAGTGGTATCTCGACTCGGCGTCTATGGTTCTTCGACTGTAGTACTCGACAACGCGTAACTGGCCATCTACTTGTTGAAATAAAATACTACCATAACCGATAGCACTCGCGTCAGTGTGTAATTCAACTGGGAGGTCTGGGTCAAAAATCGTAAGTACCGGTTTGTCGGTTAAAACAGAAATAATTTTCTGTCTTACCTCTTCATGCTCAGGCTTCCAGTTGAATTGGGTACTGGTGTTCAAATGGAACAATGGGAGCATAATAAGTGAAAAATTATTTACGAATTTTCGAAAATAGGAAGCCAGGCCTATAAATTGCCTCAATTGAGAACTATTTTCGGGAGGGGGAAGCTTACTAAGCGCCTCTACTTTACGAGGGTTTGGTCGGATCTGTCCTGACGAAATATCATAGCCCAAAAATTCGACTCTTTGTTTGAGGAAAGAACACTTCGAGAGGTTTAGTGAAAACCCAGCATCGGTCAAAGCAGTTAAAACTTCACGTAGCCTAGTAAGTCCATCTTCTACGTTGGTTGATGGGATTCAAATGTCATCTAAATAGAGGATCGCGTATGAAAAAGCTAAAGGCCCCAAAGCATTTGATACTGCTCGCTGAAAAACACTGGGCGCATTGCGTAAACCGAAGGGCATGGCCAGATACTCGAACTGCCCGTCCGGTGTGACAAATGCCGTGCGCTCAATGCTTTCAGGGTCTAGGATACGAATTTGATTAAATTCACTTGCACAATCTAGGCAGGTAAAATAGTTGGCGCCATTCAGTCTAGCTATTTGATCGTCTATACGCGGGAGAGGAAATCTATCTGGCACTGTATTCGAATTTAACTCTCGATAATCTATTACCATGCGCTGTGAACCATCACGTTTTTCGACAAGTAGAATCGGGCTAGCAAACGGTGAACTACTCGGTCGGATTATGTTTGCATTCAACAACTCGTTTATTTTGTTACGCACTATATCTCGTTCGCGGGGACTGAGTCGGTAAGGGCGGCGATAAACAGTACGGGTTGAATCTTTTAAACGAATTTTCATTTCACCTGTAGTTACCCGAGTTACCGGTAAACCATCAATAAACGCAAACGAAAATTCACTCAATACACGCGCAAGACTATCCCTAAAAGCGGGCGGAACGTCGGTATTAATTGCATTTAAATTCATTTCTGTCACCGCGGCAAAACAAGAAACCGGTTTTGTTATCACTAGACACCCTTTCGATAAAGTAACGCTCAGATCACAATTTAAAATATCATAGCCTATCATTATGTTATGCGGCATAAATTCATCCGGAACGATAAGAAATGACAAATGTAAACAATGTCCGGCAATAACTACCTCACATAAAATTTGTTCGCTACAGTAAACATGAGCGTTACCAACGCCTGTTAATTGTATGTTAGCAACGGAACGCTCTCCTAAGAATTTATTCGCGATACTTTCCTTTACGAGAGAACACTCAGCACCACTATCGAAATAAAAAATGTACGACTCACCGGATTGTGTTAGCTCTCCACGTACACCTTGGACTTGGCAGTAGTTGACTCTTCGTTCCAGGGCCGCACCGCTGATGCTGCTGGTGTTACTGGCTGCTGCGTTGCTCGTCTTCGGACAGCGAGGTGCGACGTGGCCTTGTTCTCCACAGCGGAAGCAGGTTACATTCTTCTTAGGATCCGATGACGTAGGCGTAGCGGTAGAAGTGGTCCTTTGTGTAGCAAGCGCCTGGATTGCTTTTACGTAAACGACAGTCGATTGCTTTGTGTCCAACCTTATGACAATAATTACATTGGAACGGCGGCATGTTGCTTGTCTTAGTTCGTTTAGCGTCCGAAGTGGTGTTGTCAACGTGTCGATCATATTTTCTCTTCAACGAAAATGCGTTTAATTCTTGGATCAACTTAGTTCTCGTTTTAATTTCCGTTGTAAAAGCTAGTCGGTTGATTCGACTATCCATTTTTGCTAAGTGAGCAAGTACATACGATACAGCTATCTCCTCGCAGCTCATGTCCTTCCATTTAGCTAGGAGTGACGTCATCAAACGGCTCGCGTATGCAGCTAAATTTTCACCTTCCTTTTGTTGGCTATTGTTGGCGTTAATTATAGTCACTGCACAGGTTTCCGCACAATCATATCGTGCTAGGAACAGGTTCTTGAATTGGCTCCACGTCATACCAGTATGCGACACTTGAGAAAGCCATGTCGATGCATTTCCTTTCAGAGATTTGCTGAGCGCAATAATCAGCGCGCCTCCTTCCAAGGGACGTTCTGTGAGGCAAATGTCCACCGTCGAGCTCCAAGCAAGTGGATCGACGTCTGGTAGGTCCGGGTTGAAGTCTGGCAGCTTGATTGAATCTGGCTTCGGTGTTGATCCTCGCATGGCTTCAATCATGCGCGTGGTAATCTGGTTTTGCTGCTCGAGGAGCTGGCGCCAATAAATATCCATGGTAGGCGCCCGAGTTGATCCCACTTCTGATGACGGCGGGAACGTGGGCGTAGCGATAACGGGGTCATCTTCTTCGTTTCTTGGTACGGGTTCCATGTTGCAGGTGGGTACTCGGGCAAACCAGTAAAACGTAGGTAGAAGCACAATCAGAGTCACGTTTATTCGGCAATTTACAATAGTTGTCGTTATTAGTAGCTAGGAACAAAGGCTTGTACGGTGAACGTGACAGTTTCGATCGTATGATCTGCACAATAAGGCGTCAGCTACAGCAATGTGAATCTCGCATTCTCGATCGACTCTGTCCACGCTTGTGGCGGGAAAATTAAAGCGCCACCTCACGGCGTTCACAGTACTAACCGATCAACCAATAAGAATTAAGTTACAGTTTGACCAATATTATGAAATCAACGGGTAGTAATTTTGATAAAGTTGTCGTCTTGAAATCGCTTGCGACGACATATAGATTGTTGTATATTCATTTAAACGATACTAAAATATTGTAGTTACTTACGTATTTATTATTCCTATATTACTCTCCAGTGACCGCGCTGAGGCATAGACGTGTACTCAAATTCAAACAATTTATTTCAATTAGTCACATAAAAGGCACTTATAAACGTCAATTTTACAAAACATAGAATTGATTCTAGTCGCCCCTTCTAAAAGGTAGTTTTCGTATGGAGAAGAATGAGCAAGAAACTCCACCTTTACTCTTTTAAAATGTTTTTACAATATTTTGTATACATTAATTATATAATTATATGTGAAGACGATGCATCTAGAATAAGATTACTATACCACGATAGGTAAAAAAGAATGAAAAATGAAGCAATTACAGATAAATTAATTATGTGATAGATACATGGTGCTCACATATTTACAAACATTGTAAAATTATACGATATTCCTAACATTTTAACAAGTAATACTAATAAGTCAGTGTGTGAGTTCAAGAATTCACAGAATGTAAAATCAGTGTTATAAAAAATAACCAAATTATATAATTAAATAAGCAACCAGTTTGATTTTGTCTAGACTCTAAATTGTCCTATGGAGCAGGACCAACATGTTTCCAAGCATTGTTATCTTGGATATAGTCATATAATTTGTAATATGCTTGTTTACAGAGTGTACTTTTGATATGAGTTTTAAATTTTCTTTCATTTAATTGTAATATATCACAAGGTATTTTATTGTAACATTTAACACAGTACCCCATAAAAGATGTATGTACTTTAGATAATCTGAAAAATTGTTGATCTATTTTATCTTTATTTCTAGTATTAAAATTATGTCTATCACTTATTTTATTAAAAATATGTAGATTTTTTCTTACATACATAATATTTTCATAAATGAATTGGCAAGGTACCGTCATAATATTAATCTTTTTAAATAGTTCCCTGAGAGATTCGCGACGATGCAGATTATAAATGGCTCTGACAGCTCTCTTTTGTAAAATAAAGATGGATTCAATGTCAGCAGCCCGACCCCACAGTAAAATGCCATACAACATAATACTATTGAAGTAGCTAAAATAGACCAAACGCGCGGTTTCTACATCTGTTAACTGTCTTATCTTTCTAACAGCATAAGCGGCCGAGCTTAGCCGCCCGCAAGAGATGTTATATGAGGTCCCCATTGTAATTTCTCGTCTAGCGTGATTCCTAGGAAAACCGTTTGATTAATAAATAAAACTATATATATACTGCTATCCCTAATCCAAAATAAATATGTTTTGAAGTTTTCAAGCCGTAATATAAGTAAAATCTCAACATATCTCATTAATAAAGTGCAAACAATAGTGTAGTGCAGTAATCATAATAATTCCACTAGTTATCAACAGTTAAATCGCCTAGTTAAAGTGATACTTCGTAACGAAATTAAATTCTGTTTTCCAAAAGCGAGTGTGTGCAAAAGAATAGAACAAATTATCATCAACCCAGATTGGACGGAACTGGCAGCCAATCTTAGGGAATACATATTTCTAAACACTTTCCTAACAAAGCTTTGGCTCAGTGGCTCAAGCAACCGGCAGACATTCGGTGGGCACCGTGTGGCGCAAGTTCGCATTCAGCCATCTGCGATACTTTTTGAGAAGTTTCTACTTAGTATTTCAAATAATTACTATGCCCATTAACCGATCCCCGCCTCCGTCGGTGTCAACACCTAACTTGACAGAACTCGTTGATGAATGCGACGAAAATATTACGTGTCGCCAAAAATCACATCACCTAAAACGGGTAAGAAGCGTTATGACTACCTCTCGATAAGACTAAATAGCAGATATGACTAGTTCGCTATAGGACTTAATCTCGATATGACTAGATCTTGTTAGGACTATATCGCGAAAAATCCTTGGCTATAAATTTTACGTTTGACGGTATCAAATTGGAATGCGTAGATACTTTTACTTTGTTAGGTCTAGACTTAGATATCCACATGACCTGGAAAGCGCACGTACAAAAAATTTAATCTAAACTATCTAGTTTTATCTACGCATTACGTGAGCTCAAAAAAACTACAGATTTAAAAACTGCTCTATCCACATACTATGGATACGCATACGCATGGCTTAAATACGGTATTATTCTTTGGGGAAATAGTGTAGATAGCATCGACTTGTTTATCCTACAGAAAAAGTGTATCAGGATAATGGTTTATATTGACAACGACGTAAGTTGTAGACCGCATTTTAGGAAACTAGATATACTAACTTTGACATGTATTCATATTTTAGAAATATGTAAATTCGTTAGACAATATCCACACTTCTACCTTAAAATTGCGGACCAACCTCGCCGGTATGCACCACGTTCACGGTTTGAAAATATGCTCGTAATACCGCAATCTAAGCTAAAATTACACAGCACGAGCCCCCACGTAACATCAATTAAAATATATAATAAAATACCAAACGACATAAAAATGGAACAAAATGAAAATATGTATATTTATTAAACGGCTCAGAAAATTACTGGTGGAGAAATGCTACTATTCACTTAATGAATTTTTGAACGATGACATTTAAATAGAATGACTTCCACCATTTATTCAGCATTTATTCAGCTTTAGATATTTATTTTTATTTGACGTTTATTCGATTCTTTAATACTATTTTAATCTGTGACATTGTTTATTTATTTTGAATGAATTGTTTATTTTTTATTGCATTTTTATTAGACTTTTTATATTAATTTAATCTGTGACATAATTTATTTCTAATGAATTAATCTTTGAATAATTTAATTTGTGTGATTTTTATTTGTAATTAATTAATTCTTTTTCATGATTTCTAGAGCTAGTGAGAATTTGCAAAGACGTATGTCACATATTTAAATGTGATATTATATAATGTAATTGTATTTGATTGTTTTTTAAAGATAATGTAACTACTCATATTTTTATAAAATTGTTGTGCCCGACAGGGTCCATGTGAACTTTATTATTATTATTAAGACCTTGTAAACACATGTGATATGCAATAAAGATTTGGATTTGAATTTGAATTTGAAATACTAACAGATCAAATCCCGAATTCTGCGTCTCCCACGTCACAAAATGTGAATATCCCGTGTTAGTCAATGGGTATTTTTGAGGTGTCTGAACAAGAGCTCGAAACTGTTATACTAGGCCTAAAAAGCAATTGTGCGGTCGGTTGGGGTGGCATATCTGCATCCTTTCTAAAATCGGCCCGCAACGTCTTAATACCAGGTATAAAACATATGTTTAACTTTGCAATAACTACTATAACATTTCCTAAAGTTTTTAAGAAGGCCATTGTTCACCCAATTTTTAAAAGTGGCGATAGAGACTGTCGGAAATTATAGGCCAATTTCAGTACTCACTACCATTTCTAAGGTTTTTGAAAAACTCATAAATAAACAATTAACCGGCTATCTAACTAAACAATATAATTTCTCAAAACCAATACGGGTTTATTAAGGGTAAGTCAACTGAAGACGCTGTAATAGATTTGACAACAACTGTGATTCAGTCTTTAGATAATAAACTAAAAACCATAGCAGTACTTTTGGACCTGTCGAAAGCTTTCGACACGGTTTCAATTCCCATCCTTCTAAACAAGCTGGAAGCAGTAGGCGTTAGGGGCACGGTCCTGGAAACTTTTCGTAGTTACCTCACTGAACGTAGTCAGCATGTCAGGGTTGGAAATTACACAAGCAATGAAGAATTTCTCACATATGGAGTCCCACAAGGCAGTGTGCTTGGTCCCACCTTTTTTTTTTTGGTATACATCAACGACTTGTGTCAACTAGCAATTAACAACTGCAGATTTATTACATACGCAGATGACACGGCGTCGATTGTGCATGCTAAAGACTGGCAGCTAGCCTATAAGGAAACTGAAAAGGCCCTGTCGATACGTAATATGAGATATTTTATTTGTTTCTCTTTCTCAGCTTTCACGAGGTTCCTGTCATGTGGGATGGTAACATCGACTATCATTGCCCAGTACAACGTGACATGGTCATTTTCGAGACCTGGGTCGGGCACATACTTGTAGTACGGTACTTCAGAATCCACAAGTTTGTATTTCAAAGCAAGTTGCTGGTGAATAATCCTGGCCACTTGGTTATGCCTGTGCAAGTACTCGCCGTTAGCCTGACGAGAACTGCCAGAGATAATATGTCTGATAGACTCACCCGGACGGTGGCATGCCCGACAGACGTCAACCGTCCCGTCCTTCATAATATGTCTCCGGTAGTTATTCGTCAATATAACTTCGTCCATAATTGCACAAACGAAACCTTCAGTTTCACGAAAAGGTCACCGAAACGTAGCCAGGATACAGACGCTAGAAAATCTACACCGGGCTCATGAAGAGCCCGATAGAAGCGCCCTTGAAGCTCCTTGCTTTGCCATATCTCTTTGCGGTCATCTGTAGTAAGTACCACAGGCTTGTGCCAGTTCTCTTTAGCCATGGAGAGTGGGGTGAGCCCCTTGTCCACTGCCACCGCATCACAGTGCATACCCACTTCACTTTAAAAAAATATTCTCTGAGATTGCACACCTCGCGGTTGTGGAGAGTCTTCGCATTTAAGAAGCCTCGACCCCCGCACTTCCGCGGGATGTACAATCTCATCACCGATGATCGTGGGTGTTGCATCCAGTTTGCGGTCAGCAGTGTACGGACCCTCCTATCCAGGGCGTCGAGTTCGGCCTGAGTCCATTTGAGTATGCCGAAAGAGTACATCAAAACCGGCACGACCCAATCGTTGAAGGCGCGCACCTTGTTTCCGCCTGAAAGAAGACTAATTAATACCTTCTTCAGGCGGCCAAAGAAGCGCTCCTTCAACGATTGCTTCATGTCAGCATCATTAATGCCTAACGCTTCCGACATACCCAAATACTTGTAGCTTTCGGATGAGGACAGGGATCTAAGGTGTATGGATTCCGAGAGTTGAGTTCCCTCGGATTCCATAATCTCCCTATTATTATTATTAAACATTTTACATTTAAACTTATTAATTGGTAACATTCTCAGGGCAGGTGGTGGCAGGTGGTGGTGGTTTTCGTCATCTGGTAGGAGTCTGTTACGTTTTTTACGTCGAATACATTTCCTACCTCTGAGAAAAGTCGTAAGAATATACGAGCTCCCAGCAGGCGATAAAAATATTCGTGCCTAAAATTGTGGAGTGCGGTGAAAATAACCGATGTTCGGCTGAACTTCGACCGAAATTTTTATTTTCACCGAATGCTCGGAATTGATATTTTATCTAAAGAAAGTTGAGAAAATCCACTTTTTTTGTTTTCACCGTAAAACAAGCTAGACAAAGTAACAAAACAAGCGGTCGTTGACCTCAAAAAAATCATCAAATTAATTTTTGTTTGTTTTATCGTGTTGAGATATTGACACTCCTGACTTTGATTACTTATATGTAAGTTAAAACTTATTCCCACAATAACAACTTAATGATCTCCTAAAACAGGGCTTCGTCTGTCGTACCCTTTTGTTGTGCCCTACAGGGTCCATAATGATTTAAATTATATAGTTACCACCTAAGTACATATTATGGTAAAGCAATAAAGATAGTATTGAGTCTGCGGAGTTTCTGAATTGAATGACGATTTGAATGACGAACTTTATATCCAATGAACTAGACAAAAGTATTGACTTGGTGTGTCAGGAACTTGACAGAGCTGAAAACTGTCAGAACGTATTGACTGCGAATTATAACTTAAAAATTTTGACATTCAATATCCGCAGTATGCAGCGTAACTTCAATACCTTTTGTATTGCATTAAGACGGCTTAATATCATGTATGACGTTATTGTTCTAACGGAATGCTGGTTATCAGATGGCTCTTTAATTGAACAGATTGAAGGTTACACCTCATACTACACAGTAAATAACCTTAACCAGAGCGGTGGAGTTGTAACCTATATTAGGGACTGCTGGAACGCGACAGTTTCAGAGCCCCCGCTTCAAGACGCTGAATCTCTTTTAGTTGTATTGCCTAATAGCATCAAATTCAAATTCAAATTCATTTATTTGCCAGAATGTAGGTTTACAAATGTATGATCTTAAAACTATAATGGCCCCTTTACATTCTAACATTACTTATGGTGTGCAAATCTTTAATTTTAACCTATACAATTACATTCCTTTAGTTATAAGGTCCAATAAAAACAGAAAATAAAATAAAATTATAGACAGTAACAACAGATAACAAATAATGTCTCATGCCACAATATGATATTATTTAAGGAACACATTAATTAATAGATGTCAAATTATACCTATAATCTATATTAGTTCAGCAGATCTATAAAGTTTAATAAAAATGTCAGATAATAAATATAAATGTCATTATAAATTGTAATTGATAATGTCATAAATAGTATAATGTCCCAGTGGTAATATATTAAAATTTGAACATTAATAAATTATTATAAGGTATATTATCATTCCAATTACTACAAATTACCAATATTATTTATCTTAGTTCCCTTCTCCGCGATCTGACATGTATTCATTAAGATTGTAAAAGCATTTTACTTTTAACCATTGTGTTAACTTTTTTTTAAACATTGTCAAAGGTAAATCTTTAAAAGCGTCCGGTAATTTGTTATAAACCTTTACAGCATTTGTGTACGAGTTCCTCTTAAACAATTCGAGCCTGCATTGCGGTAAACAGAGCTCATGTTTAAATTTATTTTTATTTCTAGGAGCTACATTTCGTTTAGTTACATCCTTGTATTTAGTGAAATATTCAGGATGTTGTTGTACAAATAGGCACAATTCTCTAATGTACATACACGCTAATGGCAGAATATTGTACTTTTTAAACAAGGGTTTACAACTATCCATATACCAGGTTCCAGAGATTGCACGTACACATTTTTTTTGAACTATAAACGCTTTTGTAATATCCACCGAATTACCCCACAACAAGAGACCATAAGCGAGTACGGACGACACGTATCCGTGATATGCACAAAGAGCAGCTTCTGTTGATACCGTGACTCTCAATCTTTTTATTGCGTAGACAAATCTGTCGAGTTTATCACAAACGTAATCGACGTGTGTTTTCCAGTCGCAATTCTGATCCAACATTATACCCAGAAATTTTGTACTTGCAACTTGTTCGATAATAGTCTTATTATATTTAACATTTAACGTCAATGGATTTCTTTTATGGGTTTGGAATTGAATCATTTTAGTTTTCTCCATATTAATTTGTAAGTTGTTAGAATGTAGCCAGTGTATTATGTTGTCAATTGCTTTGTTTATGTCTTGTTCATACGTGTCTGCATTTTCACATTTCACAATGAGAGTTGTGTCATCGGCAAACAAGATCGTGTTATGGCAAGTGATATTTGGTAAATCATTAATATATATGAGGAATAAGAAAGGTCCCACTACAGTGCCCTGTGGCACTCCAAAATTATTTCGTCGATATTCACTTCTATGTACAACTTTTTTGTTATTATGTATTTTAGAGATTTCCACACATTGTTTTCTGTCATTTAGGTAGTCTCTCAACCAGTCGTTCGCTTTGCCTCTTATTCCATATTTTTCAAGTTTGTGTAAGAGCAACTTGTGGTCCACGAAATCAAACGCCTTACTCATGTCTAGGAAAATCGCAGCAATTGGTGAGCCATCGTTTATAGCCTGTGTGATAATTTTGATCAAATTGAAACATGCCAATGAAGTGGTACTATTTTGTCTAAACCCAAATTGCTCATCTTTAAGTATCCTAAAACTTGTTGTAAAGTCTTGAAGCCTAATTAGCATAATTTTCTCAAAGATTTTTGACATAATTGGTATTAGCGTCACTGGCCTATAATTATTCATGTCAGTTTTTTGTCCTTTTTTAAAAAGTGGCCTAATTACAGATTTTTTCAATATTAGTGGAAAAGTCCCTTCCTCAAATGATAAGTTTATTAAATAACACAGCGGTTGACATATGTATGGTGCACATAATTTAATTACATTGGTGGTTATGTCATCTATTCCAGCTGCGTTTGTGTTATTAAGATTTTTAATTGTTTGAAATATTTCCATCGCATCTGTAGGTTTAAGGAATATTGTATGTTCGTTATTGGAATCGATAGTTTTGTTTGTCTCGTCTATATTATATTTAAAATTCTTGCTATTTGTCAATTGTATAAAAAACTCATTAAATTTGTCACTTATCTCCTTTGGGTCTTCATATATCCGATTACTGTTGATTATGCTGTCAATTTGTGTTATCGTAGTAATGTCACCAATGTTTTCATTAATTACTGCCCATGTGGCTTTACATTTATTTTTATTAGTGTCAATATATTTCTTATTTTGTAGTTGTCTTGATTTATATATGCACCTTTTGAGTATGTCGTTGTATGATTTATATTGTTTATTTGACTTTTTTCTGTTTTTTTTGTATTGTTGGGTAAGATAGAGATACCGTTTTCTAATACAGGATCTTCTTAACCCCTTCGTCAACCATTTATGGTTCCCTTTTTTATTGGTTTTCTTATCATCTCTGTAATTGCTATCTACCGATCCCCATCACGCAAATCGGATAGCTTTATTACCTCTCTGGATGAAGTACTCACCTCAATAAGCCAATATCAAACAATTATTGTTACTGGAGATATTAATATCAATCTTTTATCGACGACAGACGTTTCAAAGTCGGATTATTTATGTTTAATGTCCGAACATGGACTGCAACAAGTTATTTCAAAACCAACTCGTCAAAACTCATGCTTAGATCACATATTCCTCAAATCAAGATATCAAACTGTTATAGGTTTAGTTTGTGATATTGATATCACCGACCATCGTATGGTAATGTTGGGGTACAGCATGCCTACCGGTTCAAAATATCAACAACGCAGTTTAAATAAAATCAATTTCCCTGCTCTGTTAGAGGAACTTAAAGAAGCAGACTGGTCTGGAGTGGTGTCCGAAATAGACGTAAACAACGCAACCAATGAATTCCATAACATTCTATCTAGCGCAGTAAAAAAACACTCGGTAGAAAAGACATTTAGCCGCTCTAAATACATCAGAAAACCCTGGATTACTCCCGGCCTTATTAGATGTATGAACCACAGGGACAAACTTCATCGTGAATCGAATAAACACCCTAATGACCAAACAAAAAAACTAATTTACAATCGTTACAGGAACTTCTTTACAAATATTGTACACAGGCTTAAACGGGAACACGACAACAAAGAATTAAAAGATAACAAAAACAATATTAAAGGTTTATGGAAAGCCATCAGAAATATCAGTGAACAGACGAACAATAGAATTAACCCAAATGAACTACTTAAAAGCGAATCATCGGCACAAACTTCAATAAACAACTGCAATGATTACTTCTCCTCTGTTGGCAAAAACCTAGCCAGTAAAATTCTCGCGGATAGTAATGAAACCCAGTAATCACTTATTAACAAACTACAGCTAGGAGAACCTCTAAACACAAATTTCTTTATGCAACCTACTGATGTTTTTGAGATAGACAAAATAATCACAAATCTGAGAAACGACAGTGCCCCAGGCCTAGATAACTTTACACCAACTCTTATAAAAGAAATTAAATCCGATATCATAATTCCATTAACCCACATTATAAACCTTAGCTTAGGCTCAGGCACATTTCCTAACATATAGAAAGAAGCGCAGGTCACTCCTGTTCATAAGAGCGGTTCAAAACAAAATCCAAATAATTACAGACCCATTTCACTGTTAGCAATATTCTCCAAAATTCTCGAAAAAATTGTTACCAAACGACTCACTTTATACCTAGATTCCAACAATATATTATCCAACAAACAGTTTGGCTTCAGACAGGGGAAATTCACAGAAGATGCAGTAAGTCTTTTAGCCAACCTTGTAACGTCTTATTTAGATGAAAATGAAAAATGCATAGGAATATTCCTAGACCTTGCAAAAGCTTTCGACACCGTTGCCATTCCCATACTCCTAAAAAAGCTCGAGTCAGTTGGTATAAGAGGACTTCCACTTAAATGGTTTGAGAGCTACCTTACTAACAGAAAGCAATGTGTGAAAATTGGGGATACCACCAGTTGTCAAAGCAGCGTAGAATTTGGAGTGCCTCAAGGTAGTGTCCTGGGCCCGACACTATTTATCATCTATATTAATGATATTCATCATGCCATTACCCAAAACGCAGAAGTCATCTGCTATGCAGATGACACGGCTATTATTTTTCACGGTAAATCTTGGGAAACAGTCCGCGAAGAAACCCAAAATGGTTTAACTAACATAAAAAAATGGCTCGATCTTAACCTTCTGTCACTAAATATTAAAAAAACGAACTACATCTGTTTCCATAAAACACTTTCATCAGCACCAAAACTCCCTTTACATCTTAAAATCCACCCTTCAACTTGCAGCACAATCCCTTGCTCCTGTGAGGAAATTAAAAAGGTCGAATCTCTAAAATACTTAGGCGTTCTGCTAGATCAACATCTTTCATTCAGACCCCACATAGACTTAGTAGCAAAACGAATCAGAAAAGTGATTCACGTAATGAAATTTTTACGTAACTCGGCCAACAAAAAGATCTTGCACTTGGTGTATGTGGCATTATGTGAGTCAGTTCTCTGCTACTGCATTACAATATGGGGTGGGGTTGGCATTACCTCAATGATACAATTGGAAAGAGCCCAAAGATCAGTGCTAAAAGTTATGTATAGAAAACATTTTCGTTATCCTACAGATCAACTGTATAAAGAAGCATCAGTGCTTAATGTCCGACAGTTATACATCCATAAAATAGTAATAAAACAACACAAAATAACAATCCAATCCACAGAATACCACCATCTACTCAAACAACGAATCTTCAAATGTCCACTTACTGTAGTAAAAACCGCTTTTGCACAACGTATGCAAGAATTTATGCTCAGTTTCCTTTACAACAAAATTGCAAAAATCAGTGACATCAGAAGTTGTAGAACCAACCAAGTAAAAAAAAAAATTAAACAATGGCTTTTAGCTCAATCCTACTCAGAGTCAGAAGCCTTCGTTCGTGTATTGTCATAACAAACTTACCACAAACACTCTCTCACTCTTATCCTCAATCACAATTTCACTCCCACACTACCACCTAAACCCCATATATATACTCCTACATATTCATTCTCTCGCACGCACCCTTGCTAAACATCAAAGTATAAATACCTACATTTGCCTGATATATACACTCACTAACTTTCTATAATCGTAAAACCATAGTTGTTTCACGATTTTGTTTTATTTTTAAAGATTTTGTTTTTACATTAAATTTTTAAAATATTATGTAATAAATACAATACGGTATCGACCCTGAAATTTTAAATTGGTAAATACTCTCAAGGACTCCATGAGACAGGCCCGACCTAGTATGGAGTCCATAAGTAAAAATATTAAAATTATGTTTCCTTTATGACAATAATATCAGGAATAGTTTATTTGTATTACTTTTAAGGAAATGTAAAGATTCTTTATTTGGTCAATAAACGATTTTTTTTTATTTTTTTATTTCACGAACTCATTTAATGTGACCTTCCTTGTATAAAGTGTAATATAATTGTGAAACAAATGATTAAGGGCCGGTTGTTTCAAACGGTTTGTTATCTTAACATAAGTACGTCAAATAATAACGATTACGGAAGATGTTTAACGTTCGTTAAATACAAAGCGTTGTTTCACTGTATAAAAAACAGATTGTCAAAGTTATTCGGGTTGCCAGTAGAAAGCATTACTTTTTCCCAATAAAAATTGTTGGGAGATTTTTATATTATAGCAACACTTCACCGTTCACGTCAAATTTTCAAGTGACAACCTCAGACCAAATAAAAAAATTAAGACATAGCGTTGTCAACAGTGACGTGAGGCCGGTTTCGTAAACATGTGTGCACCAAGTGACGTGTAGTTTGATTGTAATGTGTGCGTGTGAGCGTGTATGCACAGAGCGGAGGTATAGTTTTGGCATGCTTCACTTTCGCAGCGCTATGTCATGGTTACACCTAACATGGTGACAACTAACTAATTTGGATATGAGTACAATCAATTGCACCCAATACTCTCGGAAATCTGGATATTTTATAAAAGTTAGTGACAAGAGTTAATTTCTCCTCATCGTTAGCTTAGCTGGCAAGCTTTTAAAATGAGAACGTAATTTAGCAACAGCCCTAGTCATTCGATGATTTATGTAAAATAAGGTTTTTAAGTCTTGAACAAATAAATATTGTTTATGTAAGCCTGACATATCACCAACACATCTAATGAAAGATCCTGATGCATAATATTCCAGAGTTGCAAGTACCTGGTCTATGGGTTTTACTGCCAAATATAAAAGATTGTGAACGAATTTTAGAATCAAATTATGTATTGGGTATAAACCTAAGTACCTACCTATATGATAACTGAATACATACTTAATTTTCTGTACTTAGCAAATTTTATTTTATCTTCGATTTGAGGAGTTAACAAAAACAGAGCTACTTACTTTGAAACGCGGTATCTTGCAATAAATTCCTGCTTAACCCATACGTTTATAGTTTTAAATACTTTTTTCTTTATTTCTACACTATTTGTTTCATCATCAGAAAAACTATCGTCGAACAAAGACGAATACAACAAAAGAGCGTCCATAATGTCCAAATGTTTGAAAATAAAATGACGTTAACCAGTGGGTATGGCACCGGTTACTGTAATAGTTATTTTTTAACGGACGTTAAGGCCAAAATTTCGTGAAACAACGCATTTTTTTGGTTTGACTATAGTTAGCGCCATTTTTGACGTATACGCGTGCGTTAAGTGGGCGTGAAACAACTCGCCCTAAATGACTTAAGTTTTTATAATTACTTGAACTTTGACTTTGAAATCAGTTCGATTCAATAAGTTTTAACTTTTTTGTGTTCTGATGTCGTCATGGGTGTGAACATTAACGATCGTGATGTTCAACCGTGACCGACCAGCGCAAAGCAAGAACTTGCTTTAGTTTATGGCGAGTTTGTTGGGACCACAAAGATTCAGCGAGTCGGGGAACACGCTCCACCCGGTATGCGTCACACGTCAGACGGCTCATATCACTTTCACCTGACTGACGGCAGAGTGACGCGCTTTGTGAGGCGCCGCCGCCGCCACGTGTGCCGCTAACTGACTTCCCGTCACGTCACGTCACATCACGTTACAGTGTACAGCTGGCGTGCGGAGTCCCGAGTCCCGCACATTACTGTTATGGGACAGCTCGTGACGTGAGCACGTGGTGGGGGAGCGCTCTACAAGAGATAGGTACCTTTTTATTTGAATTTTATCGCATCCGACTCAACTTGTAGCTCACTGCAATGTGCATGTGTGTGTTTCTACACGTGTGCAAAAAAGTGTATAAACATTGAAGGTATCTTGTATATAGTTCATAACTACGTACTTATAGGCTCGATATTGGATATTATTTTCCTCTTTTTAGTAATGATCTATTCCATTGATAAAAAATAAAACAAAAACGGTGTTATTTGCTGACGATACTTCCTTAATTACACGTCCCGGTTGCCGGATAGCCAGTGTCGACTGCCCAGTAACACATTCAGCTTTCACAGGACCCGGTTTCGTATCCAGTAGTGTCTGTACCGTCGACGCGAGTACAGTCACGTAGTGACTACGTACCTAATACTTACATACTTAATTAAATTACTACAATTTTTTTTTTTCTTGTTCTAATTGCAAGACATCTTGTCAAAGTGGCGCCAACTAATGGCGTAAATTTTCATGAAAACCCTCATTAAGTAAACGACACGTGCGCGTGCTGACTTCAATAGTCCAAGATCCCAGGGCCGCCAGCCGTCACTTATTTTCTGATGAACAAAATGTGTAAGATTGAACAGTTTTAGTATGTACTATGATCTTTTTTCTTACATCTATGACTATAATCGTATGCCTACCTGCTGGCTTGGCCAGACGGCCATTTTCCAGATCTGTATCAGGTAATCAAGGTACGTAAAAACGCTACTCACTTCGCTTAAATTCTGACAGCTTTTTTTGCATTTTTACGTATTATGTTACACAATATCGTTAAAAACAGACACATCCCGTAGGCACCTTACAGAATGGGCACGCCACAATTGCGGCGATAAGTCCCCTCTTTGAGGAGTGGCTTGAGAGGCGCCATGGTGTCCTTACCTTCCGCCTGACGCAGGTCCTCACCGGACACGGTTGTTTCGGGAGGTTCCTGTTCCGCGTAACGCGTGAGGAAACGCCCGGGTGTCACCACTGTGTGGATCGCCCGGAGGACACGGTGGAGCATACGGTGGAGGTCTGCCCGGCTTGGGCGGAGCACCGCCGTGTCCTTACGGAGGCGATCGGCGGCGGCGATTTCTCGCGTCCGGCCCTGATTCAGGCCATGGTTCGAAGCGAGAGTGCATGGGAGGCCGTCACCTCCTTCTGCGAAGCAGTTATGTTTGCGAAGGAGAAGGCGGAGCGCGCGAGGGAGATGCAAGCTGCACGCCCTTGGCGGCCCTAGTCGCCGCAGGAGACGCCCCGGGCGTCGGGAGTCGAGAGCCGACTTCCGGCCACCGTAGGCGCGGGCTTGCGGACGGTGAGCAATGGGCAGCTCGCCGTCCGATAAGGACCAGGCCCGTGTCGACGGCGCGTTGTGTTCCACGCGCGCCTCATAAAGATGTCAGCACCAACCGACGGGGTCGAAAGACCAATGCCTGCTGGGGTTGCGGGTTTGTCCGAAAGGGATATCGCTGCCCCGGCGCACAGGCAACGGAAGGAACACGGGTGGGTTTTAGTCAGTAAAAGTCTGACACACCCTCTCGCTCTGCCCAGAGCGGGAGAAGTCATTTGATGATTTCCCATCCTGAAAAAAAAAAAAGGCACCTTACAGAAGCTCACAAAAAAATATTAATCTCACTTACAGTCTGATTGGACAACTTCGACAAAACTCTTTAGTCTTTGGTTATTAAATTAAATTAAACTTTATTTCAGACTAAGGCCCATATTTTAGTTAGTAATTTGGTTTTAATAACAATGGTGCTTAAAGTAGGTTAGTATTGTTAGTTTACACGAACAAATTTATTTATGTAGACCTATGACTGTCCCCACCCAGTGTGCCTGAAAGGGACAGTCCGGTCTGGCAGCGATCATTTTTAGAATGCTGTTGTCACTACCATGTAGGCGCTGTAGTAAGGAGGCCGCTTTCTTTCGCATGATAGCATGGAAACCATCTGTGCGAGCCTCCGCGAACATTCTCGAGGCGCTACAACGCCATGGCAGTCCCAACAGCATTCTAAAAGCATTATTAAATTGAACACGCAGGACGTTGTATGCTCGGCGCGTGTATGATACCCACAGGCCACTCGTGTAAAAGGACTGACAGAACGCCCTAAACAGGGTTACTTTGACGTCTGTAGTATAACGAGCGAACCTGCGGGCAAGCATATTGCTCCTCACAGACAACGCCCTGCGCTCCCTCTCTATATCTACGTCATCTCTTAGGTCGCTCGTAACAATGTGGCCAAGGTACCTAAAACTATTGACAATTTTCAGTGCTACATCGTTGAGACTTATGGGAGAAACGCTGCGCGGCTGCTGCTTAGGTGCCTTAAATACAAGAAGCTCACTCTTCTTCGAGTTGTATATTAAGCCATGCGGAGGAGCATGGCTTAATATACAACTCGAAGAAGAACGGCATAGGCCTCGCAGGTGCATAACAACTTCTTCAACCCACCCACCGAGGGACTGAGAAGCACCATGTCGTCTGCATAGGTTATATTGTTGACACATGTTCCGTCAATGTGGCAGCCAACATGTGTACCGCTCAGTAGATCGATGAGCCGGTTGATATAACGATTAAATAACAGAGGCGAGCTTAACCCCCCTTGTCTGACTCCGCATTCCAGCCTGTACTCGTCCGACAGAGTATCCACCCACTTCACTAGATTTTTTTGGTTAGAGTACCAATATTTGAGAAGGGAGGTGTACTGGCGTACGCCGACACACCCGCGTCCCTCAACTTGTCCCACAGTACATCATATGCAACCAGATCAAATGCTTTTGACAAGTCGAGGAAACACGCCAGTACCGGCGTCCTTCTCGCTGTATAGTACATGACAGTTCGCTTCAGACTCAGAATAGCGCTCTCTGTTGAGACTCCTGCTTTGAACCCGAACTGGGCTTCGTGCAACCCAACCTGTGCTGTGAGGCGATTACTCAGCAGACTGTCAAGTACCTTCGCTACTGTGGTAGCGAGTGAGATGGGCCGGTAGTTACCAATGTCAGACGTATCACCCGTCTTATTTTTAACTATAGGAACGACTATGGTCCGCATGAGAGGCTCCGGCAAATACGAGTGACCTATGCATAGACTGAAAAACATAGACAGTACTCGCGGCAAATGAACCCCCGCATATTTATAATGCTCGATACTGAGCCGGCGACTTTCCACGCTGCATTTTTTGAATAATTTTAGCCACACTGTTCGCAGGTATTTTAACATTCTGCCCCATCACAAAGGGCTCACCAGCGCTCACCACACCGGACAAGGGACCCAAGGGCGACCGCACAGTAAAGTGCTTTCGAAAGGCCTCGGCAATGTCACTGTGGTCAGCCGAACCATCATCACTCATCGGGATGCACGGCCTAACGTTCATTTTCTTTGTATGTTTCCAAAAAAAATTATAATCCTTGGAGGAGTGGTCGGATGCAAGGATGCCCATTTTAAATTGCTCTTGATTATCCTGGTACCATTTCAATTTGGCTTTAAACTATTTCCTCGCCTCCGACATCTCATCAAAGACTTGACCATTAACTGGTCGCCCAGCTAAATCCCAAAGTTGAAACCTAAGCCGCGCCTCCCAATTAAGGTCCGCCACGTGCTTATTCCACCCAATGACATAACCTCCCTTCTTGCGACACTTTTTTCTATATGTTTGAATGGCTGCTCGTGATAGCGTAACAATAATTTGCTCATATAGTTTATCAAGAGCTGAGTGATGTTCCTTGTTAGTACAAAAACCGTCAGCACATTCACTCAACTCCAGCGGAAAATCTATCAACCGTAGTTTAGTGTGACAAATGTCATGGTATTGATTAATTTGCTGTACCTGTCTCTCACCCCATACGACACGATTCATAGGTTTTACCGCTACCAAATCATTAACTTTAGGCTTAAGCTTATTTAAATTACATTCCACTACTAGTGGATAGTGGTCCGACCAATACACGTCGTAGCGCACAGTCACACTAACGACTGAATCCTGTGCTGACTCTGTGACAATGCAGTGGTCCAACCATCTAGTACAGCCGTGAGCATCACTATAAAATGTATAGGTAGTTTCAGGACACATTTTTACATCTATGCAAAGCCAATCAAGATCCATACAAAAATCCAACATTTCATTGTAAAACAATTCATTCGGGTGTGTATTAAAGTCGCCCAATATATAAAAGGCCTCAACTCCATTGTTTTCCTCTACTTCAATTACCGATTAAATCACACCAAAACACGCGGTAAACTCAGCTAGGTTGTATAAGAGTTTGTAGGCATATACACACTAAAGAGTACTGCTGACCTATCACACACAGATACCTTTATCGCACAGACCCGCACGTTATTACATTCGATCACGGACACACTCAAACGCACTCTCACGCCACAACAGCGCCACTCCGCCATAAGGCCGCCCGCTGAGTAAACCCGCCGCAGTGTCGACCGCAGACGTGCCGGTGCACCCGAACTTGTCATCGATCGTGTTTAGTAGCGGCAGGTCATGCGGCAGCAGCCAGGTCTCCTGGAGGGCTACCACATCGGCTGTTTGGCATAACGTTCTGATTCCTTCTAAAGATCTCTTCATAGACTTACAATTGAAACTTATTATTTTGCTGTACTTATCCACACTACCTGTTGCTTCTACTCCACGATCCTGCCTCCCCCCTGTCTGCCTACCTGTCTGCCTGCCTGCCTATCTGGCTGCCTGCCTGTCTGCCTGTCTGCCTGATCCTAGTTCCCGTTCTGTCCCGGGTGCCCCGGGTCTGAACCGCTGGCCTAAACGTCCTTTACCTCTAACCTAGTTTTTATCCTTTTGTTTTATACTATTATTTTTACTTGTGACTTACATTTAGCTCTCCAGCTAAACGTGATGTTACAATAGTCAGACAATAGTTATGACATTGAGTTTGTGTCGGGGCCGGCCGGGGTGGCGGGGGAAGGGTACTGCACAAATTAACTGAAATCTGCGAATTCACTCCTATCCTTTCTATTCAATGTAACTCACGAGTACGACTCACACGTGATAGCGCGGTGATTATTTCGTGAGTTTATATAATGTAGGTATTTAGACCAATCGATTCAAATAAAAATAGAGCTGTTTTGCATTAAAACAAAACAGTTATTACCATAGAAATATAAATAACAGGAGAAGTGGCATGGGGGCGTGTCTGTGTCCGCGCGTCGTGACCACAATGCTCATGCCTCAGGCAAATGGCCGTCTTCGTTACTAGTGCGCTTTCGAACGCGATCGTGATAACACTTATGAATACCGTGCTGTTCAGTGGTTTCTTGTAAAAATCGAACCTAAACTAGAAACTTTATAAATCATAGAACCACTTTTCAAAAATCAGCACAAGTATTTTACTATATTTATGTTAAAAATCATGAAAAACACCAAATCATAAAATATTTCTTGCCTTTACTACGTTATTTTTGTTTTCATATATCACAGCGACTGTACTATTATTGCAGTAAATACATTGCTTTTTTACCACTACCAAAGTATGTCCCTAAGTAACTGGACGTAATATAATATATGTAAAAATCACAAAATGATACGTTCTGTAAGCGATTGCATCGTGTAGTACGGCCGCTGGAACTTGCGACGAGTGGACAAGCAATGTAAAAATCACAAAACGATATTTTCTTTATACGGTTGCACCGTTAGTACGGCCGCAGTGTCTTGCGACGGGTTAGTGATGTGGTTGTGCAGATCCACTATCGTAGGCTATCGACAATAATGTCGATTGTCGTATGAATTTATATTACTATTAAAGTTTATTCTTCAATTTGTCAACAGTTCCAGTTCCTCATTCGAAGACCGATGTGAAATCTTGTTTTATACTCATTTAGATTTCCTCATAATGTTGAATTTTTTTGATTTACTTAATATTGCTTTTTTTACTTACTTATTGTTTATTTATATCATCTTATTATATGTATATCGTTTTTTATTAATAATTTTTTCAGGAACGGAATCGATAACTTTCCAATTATAATAAATTTGCAAGTGTGAGCGCGACCTCGTATCTATTGGGCTTACTGATCTGCATGTGTAGTTGTGGCCAGGTAGGGGGGAGGAAGTGAAGACATTGGGTTTCGATACATTTTCAACTACCGGGCATGTCTCCTTCTTTCTTATATCTATGGTTATTACGTTATGAAAAACAACTTCTTAATTTCGTCTTAATTTTACCTATATTAAGAATAAACACACTTACAGTGCCTCCTTTGTTACCTGTGGACCTTTCAGTTCAGCAAGATTCGCGATGTGTGGCTGTGGCTGCGAGCTCGATCTGTCACTCATGTCAAGTGTCAATCATAGAAGTCTTCAAAATTCAACAGCAGGCACTCTTATAAAAGCCTTGAATATCTTTGCTATTCCAATATTGACCTACTCATTCGGAGTAATAAAATGGTCAAAAACTGACATCGAACATTTAGAAAAACTCACACGCACAGCGCTCACAAAACACAACCACCTACATCCGAAATCTGCGATCGAACGACTCACCATCAAATGACAAAATGGAGGGAGAGGTCTAATCGACATACACCACCTTTGGCATAAACAAATCACTAGGCTAAAAACATTTTTCTACACAAAATCTCGTACGAGTAACATACACAAAGCCATTGCCTTAAATGATTTTAATTACACCCCGCTTAACTTAAATTAACAAAATATACAAGACAAACATCACTGACCCGCAAATCCAAAAAAATGAAAACTCGAAAAAGAAAGTCCTTCACGGTAGACATGACCTAGAGCAGTCCCACATTGACAAATTAGCATCTAATAAGTGAGCTTTTATCGACAGCTAAGACATGTATAGTTAATTTATTTAAATGGTTACAAACAATTTATAACTAATTAATTAATTAATAATAGTAGCAAAATTATATACTAACTTAACTAGTAAAATAGTTTTACTATTTACAAACTAAAATATAGCATCGAAAAATTCATGCGCATCGCTGTCGACTGGTAGTGTACCCAAGAGACTGGCTGCATTGCCACGTTGTATGGCAATGCGTAGCCTCTGCCCAAGGTAAAAACCAGCCCTTGGGTCACGGGAAGTGTCAAATAGCCGTTTGGAGATTTCTTTATAGAGGCCGTGAGCACTCGGACCCCACGGCCCTAGGGTTTCAACCCCAAACGGCTCGAAAATATAATTACCAACGAGGTTATTATACTTACGCCGCTTGAGGTGTTCTGCAGCCGCAGCGGCAGCACCAGCTCAGCACGCTGAGCCAGGATGATGGGATGGCGCAAGAGTGTCGACACAGGTTGCATCCCACACTAGAGGCCTACGACGGCATGTTTTTATTTCCATGGAAGGGGTACCTTCCATGGAAATAAAAACATGCCGTCCGGTCTTTTGCCATCGTCGCGTGCCAAGCCATTGGGTTCTAATACAGCTGGAACGCCGGCGGTGACAAGAGCTCGTCGGATGATGTCGTTAATGTTCGCGTACCGCGCTAGGCAACCCGCACTTCGGCTGCAAGACAGGCCGTGATGTCCGAGACTATTGACAGCTTCGCCACAGTGACAGCGATGCGGACAACAGCGTGGAGCTCCTAGTCGTAGGGAAGCAGCGAGGCGAATGTAGTGTCGTCGAACAAAGGTACCTATGTTTGACGACGGTAGTGCATGAAACCACAGACCTGATTCCCACTTACCCACAGCCAGCAGGCACGCACGCTCCGCAGGGGTAGCAGACGTATCAAGTAAATTGTTCTGTACTACCCTTTTTTTTTTTTTTTCAGGATGGGAAATCATCAAATGAATTCTCCCGCTCTGGGCAGAGCGAGAGGGTGTGTCAGACTTTTACTGACTAAAACCCACCCGTGTTCCTTCCGTTGCCTGTGTGCCGGGGCCGCGATATCCCTTTCGGACAAACCCGCAACCCCAGCAGGCATTGGTCTTTCGACCCCATCGGTTGGTGATGACATCTCTTTGAGGCGCGCGTGGAACACAACGCGCCGTCGACACGGGCCTGGTCCTTATCGGACGGCGAGCTGCCCATTGCTCACCGTTCGCAAGCCCGCGCCTGCGGTGGCCGGAAGTCGGCTCTCGCCTCCCGACGCTCGGGGCGTCTCCTGCGGCGACTAGGGCTGCGAGGGCGTGCAGCTTGCATCTCCCTCGCGCGCTCCGCCTCCACCTTCGCGAACATAACTGCTTCGCCGAAGGAGGTGATAGCCTCCCATGCACTATCGCTCCGAACCATGGCCTCAACCAGGGCCGGACGCGGGAGATCGCCGCCGCCGATCGCCTCCGTAAGGACACGGTGGTGCTCCGCACAAGCCGGGCAGACCTCCACCGTATGCTCCACCGTGTCCTCCGGGCGATCCACACAGTGGTGACACCCGGGCGTTTCCTCCCGCCTTACGCGGAACAGGAACCTCCCGAAACAACCGTGTCCGGTGAGGACCTGCATCAGGCGGAAGGTGAGGACGCCATGGCGCCTCTCAAGCCACTCCTCAAAGAGGGGACTTATCGCCGCAATTGTGGCGTGCCCAGCGCTGGGTTGCGACAATCACACACTCCATGCCGCCATGAGATCCCGCTGGAGCTCTGTCCGCTGAGCCGTGATTTCTCGCGGCAGCGGAGTGACACCCCTGCGTTTCGCCTCCTCGCGCAACTCCCACATGTGCGCGAGGACTTTCGCCTCCAGATCCCATGGCGGTAGTCCGGCAAGGAGGCTCGCCGCCTCACGGGAGACCATATGGAATCCCCGGACCAGCCTGATGGCCATGACCCTTTGGGACGCGTTCAACCGCCGGGCCGGTCGCAGCCTCAATGAACGCGCCCACACCGGTACACCGTAAAGGGCCATGGACCGCACGACCCCCGCGTAAAGCCTCCGGCAGGAGGCGTTTGGACCCCCCAGGTTGGGCAGGAGCCGCTTCAAAGCAGCTCCAGCCCTATCCAGTTTGGGAGCCAAACGTCGGAAGTGCTCCACGAAGTTCCACCGGCTGTCGAGGACGAGTCCCAGGTACTTCATCGTCGACTCGACACCGATGTGAACCTCTCCCGCCGAAATCTGGGAACCCGACAGTGGCGCGTTCCGAGGACCATAGAAACACATGGCCTCGGACTTGTGCAAGGCTACCTCGAGTCCCAGTTGCCGGATCCTTTCGACGATTGTCGCAACCCAACGTGTCGCTAGTTCGGCCGCCGCCTCATGCGACCTCCCCTGCACCAGGACCAGCGTGTCGTCTGCGTAGCAAACCACGCTGACGCTGCTAGGGAGGTCTGCGCGCAGCACCCAGTCGTAGCCGATGTCCCACAGATGCGGCCCCAGGACCGATCCCTGTGGGACACCGCACGACATCTCTCGCTGGTTCCACTCTCCGTGGTGACTGGGGTAGCTGACGGCCCTGTCCGTCAAATAGGCCTCGACCACTCGACAGAGGTAGGTCGGCATCCGGTGATACCGGAGTGCCTCCCTGATCCAGGGCAGGGTATTGAAGGCATTGGCGATGTCAAGAGACACCGCCAAGACTACCCCTCCCCGGGCAACAGCATCCCCCGTCGTGAGGGCTCGAACGCGCATGATGGCATCCACCGTAGAGCGCCCCTTGCGGAAACCATACTGGCTCTCCGCCAAATCCGGCCCCACTCGCACCAGCTGCCCGACAAGGCGGTCTGCAATTACTCTTTCAAAGAGCTTGCCCACCTCATGGAGTAGCACGATGGGCCGGTAAGCGGACGGAGAGTCCGCCGGGCGCCCCGGCTTCTTGATGAGGACCAGTTTCCCCGTCTTCCAACGAAGTGGGAACTGGCCCCTCCAAGCATGCGCTTAGGAGCCCCCGAAGTCGAGGCCCGAGAGCCTCTAAAGCCAGAACCTAGGCTTTTCCAGGTAAGCCGTCGGGTCCTGGGGCGGTATTTTTGGCACTCAGCCTATGTACCGCCACTCCCAGATCTACCTCGGTCACCTCCGGAGTATCGTCGTCGTCGTCCCTGGTGTGGTCCGCATCGGGCACCGCAGGAGGCGGAGCCATCGGCGGGGGAGTATGTTCCCCTCGCGAGGGGAACAGAGCGCTCACCACGTCCTCCACGCCCATGGGCGGAGCTTATCTCTAACCCATTTGTATGGGCGTCCCCACGGATCTCTGTTCAAAGTCTCTAGCGACTCCTCGCGGGCCAGTCCTCTGGCCCGCTCGATCCCCGCTTGGAGGGCGGTCTTCGCCGCTCTGTATCCTGCGTACAGCTGAGCCTCAATGGCTTCCGTATCCGGCGGGCGGATACGGAGCCTGCGGTGCCTGGCGTACAGGTGGCGCGCAGCAACGCACGCCGCGCGTAAAGCGGTCAGCTCACGCGACCACCAGTACACCTGGCGCTGAGCACGTCCGGGCTGGACCCGGGGCATTGCCACGTCACAAATTTCGGACATGGCCTCCCGGAACCACTCCGCCTCGTCGTTTATGTCGGCAGGCCTGTCCGGTGATGACACCCAGGCCTGCACGATCGAGGCTTCCAGCTTCAGCGCCCACCGCGGACCACTCGGGGTCTGACCGGCGTGCCCGAGGTCTGGGCGGAGACGTCAAACCGGATGTACCGGTGATCGGAATAGGTCTCCACCCCCTCCATGACGCGCCAGACAATGACACGCGGCGACAGAGCGGGGCTGGCGAACGAAATGTCCACCACTGACTCGCCCCGCATCCGCACGCACGTAGGGACAGAACCCCGGTTTAGGACGACCAGGCCCGACTCCAGAGCCCAGTCCTCCACCATCCTGCCCCGTGTGTCCGTTAACCGGGAACCAAGCCACGTTCTTGCATTAACGGCGATGTTAATCGACCACTGCGCCATGCTCTGGATTAACAGATCCTGAGCGGCAGCGCAGTGGTTGATGTTCGCCTGGAGGAGGCGTAATGGGGCCATTAATGACAATCCATTTTAGCCTCCTCCCGGGCCCCCCGTGATGGCCCTGCCGCGGTGCTAGCGGCAACAACAACGCCTTTAGAGGCGGCAACGGCAGCGGCAATGGTGGCGGCTGCGGCGGTGACGACGGTGGCGGAAGGCTTGTCTCTGCCCCTGGATTTGGCGGGTGGAGCACAAGCCTTGCTCCCAGCCCGGTGATCGGCCGCCTTGCCAGCCGCCGCACATGCATAACAGTGCGGCGTGGCATTGCACGAGCCGGCCTTGTGACCGGGCCGACCACAGCGGAAGCACTCCTCGCTGCGATCCACCTCCGAGGTGCACTGTGCTCCCACGTGGTGCCCCACCCGGCAGCGGAAGCACCTCAGTGGTCTGGGTTACAGCAGCTTCACCTGCGCGGACACCCAGCCCACCCAGAACCTTTGGCCCTCCCCGGCTATTTTCCAAAAAATTGCCGGGGAGGGCCAGCTCACCGTAACGGTTTGCATGCCCGTTGTGTCAGGACGGATGGTGCCCGCCCTCACCTGCACGGCAGAGCACCCTCCAGTCCAAGCCACGGCGGCCACAACATCTTCCGCCGTCACGCAGTCGTCGAGGCCCAGGATGCGCATGTCAGCGCACTTAGTGGGCCTGGAGACTCGGGCCTCCTCAGCATTGAAGGACGCCCTTAGCCTTTCGGCCAGGGCGTCAGCGGTCGGGCCGCTAGCCGCACCGGGGAGTTCACTGCCGCCCACGCGTTCTGTACTACCATGCAGAGCGGCTCATCCCACCTTTGGGAAGATGGATAATTGGGTAGAGCTGAGTTCGGGCAAGCGAGTTTCCAGGCACCCATAGCCTCGGTGAAGCACGGAACATCAAAATTAATCAGTGTGGAGGCTAGAATTTTCCTGATTAATTTCTCAGTGCCGTGGACAGAGGATATGAAAGCCGGTAAACTAATACTAGATTTTTTTCTAATAAGTGGCTTAAAATAGGAAACCTGTTCCCTGAAACAGAAGGCTTTATCATAGCTATACAAGATCAAATCATCAACACCAAAAACTACAGAAAATGTATAATTAAAGACTCTACCATCACAAACTATAAATGCCGTAGATGCACTATTAAATCAGAAACCATACAACACATAACCGGAGCATGTATAACCCTCACCCAGACGGACTACACTCACAGACACAACCAGGTTGCAAACATCATTCATCAAAAACTAGCACTCAAACACTGTCTTATACAAAACACTTACACTCCTTACTATAAGTACGCGCCACAAACTATCCTAGGAAATGACACACATAAATTGTATTACGATCGCGCCATACTTACAGATAGGACCATCCACTATAATAGACCAGACGTAACTCTACAGGATAAATTAAGAAAAACCACTTACCTCATAGACATTGCAGTCCCCAACACCTACAACCTACAAAAAACCATCGCTGTTTAAATAAGCAAACACGCTGAGCTTAGAGAAGAAGTTACAAGAATCTGGAGGCAAGAAACAGTTTATGTTGTTCCTGTAGTTCTCTCCACAACAGGTGTTATTCCCAACCATCTCCTCCGTAGCCTGAAATTAATAGATCTAGTAGAATCCCTTTACATCAATATGCAGAAAGTAGCCATCCTAAACACATGCAGAATCGTTAGAAAATGTATGCAGTTAGACGAAAGTACACCCTCATCTTAATTACACACCACACGCTGCATTTACTTGGCTTTGACCCGTCAATGTAGCTAAAACCAGCCTAAGAGCTGAGAACAAACAACACTCCCGATAATAATAATATTTATTGACATAAAAGTATGTTACATTTATATATGGAAACCCTGACTCCTGCGCTAGGTTGTGACCTGTGTTACAGGAATCAGTGTCTTCTCTCAGTAGTTTTACATCGATAATATGCAAATAAAATTTAAATTCATTGCTCTGTTTGTGTTATGTTATGTTTTTCATAACATAATAACTGTTTTGTTTTAATGCAAAACAGCTCTATTATGTTTCCTTCAAAACATAACATTTGATTTGAAGACCTGTTTGGTATCTGCTGGTGACAGAGTACCTGAAGGATGTAGATGCTATGTGAATTAAAAATTATATGGAATGAACGAATATTTCTGTCCGTATTTATTAAATGTTCCAATACAAGAATTAAGTGTTTTCAATCTATTTATCCTAGTAATATCAAATTTATTTCCCTTATTTACGGTGAACATGAATGATAGAGTTACACTATAATGATAATGCAAATCAATGGGATTAAACTGAATAATAATCTCCTCACTAAAGGATAATTAGGATCACTCATATCCTTATTTAATACAAGTTAGGTTACTTACTTGGAGGTTATGAGATCAATCAAATGTACAGACATTTTCGAATGTCATAGATAAGTAATTTTATAAAGATGTGGAAACACAAACTCAATGTCATACATACATGACAAAGTTAAAATTTCATTGAAACTGAAATTTAATTAGGACCTTTTATTGAAATGGTCATGGTCATTAGTCGAGTAGTGATGCATATAAATGAAGTCTCATTTTCTCTCAGAAAACAGTCAGAGCTCTAAAGAAAACTTGTGAGTTTTGTTCGTGTAAATAAAAGTCGCTTAGGACAACTTGAAAATAATTTAATGGAAAAGCTACCGGGTTTGCCTTATCATAACGACCCGGACCAAGCGTATTCATTATTTAACCACATCAATTGTGAGTTTAGGAAGGTTTTCACCTCTAAAACATTGCCTGTTTTTGACCGCGTTATATTTAGTGATTGGGCAACACCAGGTATTTACAAAAGTAGGCAGAGATTATTTGAATAACACCATAAAAAAACTTATATCCATGATGAAACTTTTAAGGAATTTGTTAAGAAATATTCTAAAACTTTTAAAAGAGCTTGTTCCTCAGTAAAAGCCATACACATTAAAAATAAAATAAAATCTTCTGGAAATAAAATTAAAACAACTTGGAATATTATTAATTCAGAAACGGGAAGAACGACAGTACGGAATCGTGACTTCCATATAAAAATCAATAATGTAGATATTAAGGCAGGGAGGAGGCAAGTGAGTTTGAAAATTTCTTCACTAATATTCCCATTTTAACAACCAAAACTCTGTCATTGTCGTCCTCCACTTCTGCTTACTCAATACTTAAAGAATGTGTACCAGAATGTGACAAACTTTTTGAATTTACAATTATTACTGCTAGACATTATAGAATCTATTAAAAAGCTTGATGTAAAAAAAACTGCTGAACTTTGTGAATTATCAGTACATACCATGTCTTTAATAATTGATGTTATTTCACCCTTTCTAGCAATCGTTTTTAACTCTTGCATTGCATCTGGTGTATTTCCTGATTTGTTGAAACTTAGCAAAGTGATTCCACTATTCAAATCTGGCAGCACAACTGATCCCACAAATTTTCGGCCTATTTCGATATTCCTACATTGAGCAAAATCTTTGAAAAATTAATTTTAAAACAAATGTTAGGACATTTCAATGCATATAATTTACTTCATCTGAAAGTTTGGTTTTACAAAGGGTCGTTCAACTACAGACGCGGGCGTGGAATTACTGAAGAGCATATTCGAGGCCTGGGAGAATTCGCCAGATGCTCTTGGCATTTTCTGCGACTTGTCCAGGGCCTTCGATTGGGTACATCATGATACTCTTATCAGGAAACTGTACCACTATGGCATGAGGGACAAGGCTCTTGACTTTCTGACTTCTTATCTGAATAACAGAATTCAGAGGGTCGATGTTAATGGCAAGAGATCTGCGGTCACCATGGGTGTTCCGTAGGGTTCAATTCTAGGTCCTTTCTTATTTCTAATTTACATAAATGACTTACCTTACTACATAAGGGATAACCACAAGATCGTATTATTCGCAGATGACACTTCCCTCATTTTTAAAATCAAACGTCAGTTAGTCAACTTTGAACAAGTCAGCGATGCACTCTCTAAAGTTGTGCATTGATTTAATGTAAATAATCTTCTCCTGAACGAAAAAATGACTAAACTCATTAAATTTCCAACGCCAAATGTCAGGCAGCTAACTACCAATGTTGAAGTTAATGGAATAGAGTTGGACCCTGTTGAGTCAACAGTTTTTCTTGGAATAACTATTGGCGGTAAATTACAATGGGGCCCACACATAGAAAAATTGTCAGGAAGGCTTAGTTCGGCCTCCCATGCTGTTAAAAAAAATAGACAGATAACTGATGTGGATACAGCCAGAATTGTTTATTTTAGTTACTTTCATAGTCTTGTGTCATATGGGATTCTTCTTTGGGGAACCTGTGCGGACATTAATGCTATCTTTGTTCTACAGAAAAGGGCTGTTCGAGCCATTTACAACCTAGGTCCAAGAGATTCCCTTCGAGAGAAATTCAGAAAAATAAATACTCTGACTATAGCCCCACAATATATTTTTGAAAACCTATTGTATGTACACAAAAATATATCAAATTTTAAGAAAATATCCGATTTTCATAGTTTAAATACCCGGAATAAACACAACCTTGCTGTATCCATTCTTTGGTATTGTTCGTCGAGTTAAGCTCCTTAAGTTCTGAGTTGAGCTCCACGATTATTGAGAAATGTTTGCACTGACTGGACAGGTCCACTCAAATCTGTGTGGTTCTTTCCTCAAAAGACCATTTCAGACACTAATCTACATGGTCCTCACATGCAGCGGCGTGCCATGGTGTCAAAATTAGGGCAAGCCAACAGATTTTTCATGTGTTATTCATGGTACAACGTTATTATAATGTTGGTTAGAAAACCTTTATAAAATGCGAAGTAAGTATTATCAAGCATTAGTATTTAATTTTCATAAGCGCCATCTATATTAATGAATGCGCGTAAACACACCGGTTAGCCGAATCATTTCACCTTATTTCATTCACTTGTCACATGCAAAAAATTTCAATCAAAAGCCACTAGATAGCTCCCAACAAATGATCGATTTGTTGTTCTATTGCCGTACGCATAATTTTATGAGTTTAATATAAGTCGATTGAAAATGTTAACATGAGATAATAACAATATAACATTTTATAATATATCATAATGACAATAGCCAACTCTTATCTTTATTTCAAAACACCTATGAAGAATCTCTTCGATACGAAAATTATTGTGTTTTGTGATCTCAATGAGAACTTATTGTTATTATAATAATAGGACTTATGATTTGTTTTACAGTGGTTTACCAAAAATACAAATGTCATACAAACCACATTCATCATTTGTTTTCATGGCACCAGCTACCTACCTAAAGTTGTCTAATGAACAATCGAATGCCTATTTCAATCTATTCTTCGATTGACAAAAATACGAGTTACTTATTGTCGAAAAACTCAAGTTACATACCTTTTCGAACACAGTTTCCGAATTCCCATTTTGATGATAAAAATAACACTATAATCACTAACAAAAGCGCGGAATGAAATCGCCACAATAACTATCGAGATTATATTCGTCTGTAACACTCAAAGTATTTACCGTTCCGAGTAAGGATTGCACACACTTTAGTCCTTCACAAGGAACAATTGCATGCGTTTCCGAATTCATTTTAATGATAAGAAACTTTTTAATCACTTCAAAACAAAGGTAATCACAGCAAAAACTGATCACAACACTTAAATTCACAGAAAAACCAAAGCGAATAAAAGTGCACCAGCAAAACAAATTTGAACAAATTTGGTTAAAGTTGTATCATTCTATAGAAAATCACGCGCTGCGCAGCGTCTTGCCACGTCATTACTCCTACTATTCATAATCAAATGCACGATTCGTTCCATTTATAAAAAAATCAAAAGCCGGGCTTAAAAATTAGAACAATTTGCGAAATCGGTACATACTAATGGTATCAACAAACTTAACAATTTCTATGTGAAAGATGAGATGTACAGAAGCCTCATAAAAGCCAGCACAAGTGCGAGCGAGAAAGAATTAAAATTACGTTTTCATTCGCTTCTCGCGACTCGCGTCCTGCTTATCGCTATAGTGTTAGAGCGAGATCACAACTGCATCCGAGATAGTTGGCAATGGTGCGTGATATAAAACGGCGCGGAATTTAAATACTATTCTGTGAGTACGTCGGCATCGTAGCTTATGAAGCGCGCGGCTGATACAGTGCAGCGCGGAGTTTAATCTTACCAATTCTTGCGAGATGAATTATTGACTTGGTTGCTTTACAAGTTTTTTTTTTTTCTTTATGTCCTCATTTTTTAAGGCAAGCCGGGCTTTTCGACTTTCTTGGGCGGAACGCCACTGCTCACATGGCTTGACCAAGATTATGTCTGGACTTTAAAAGAGACGGCGACCTCGGAGTTTGTTACGGCCTTTCTTCTCAGAGTAGTCAGATAGGAAACACCGACCTCACCTAGCTTATTTTTAATATTTTTTATATGATGTGTAAAAGTGATTCCGATATCCTATTTACTGAATAAACAATTTCATTTCATTTCATAACAAATGGGGTAGATCATTAATATAAACTAAAAAGAGGAAAGGACCCAATATTCATCCTTGTAGTACACCCATTTTTACTTTTAAACCGATTGAATTGACACCATTTATTTGAACGTGCTGTTGTCTATCATTTATATAAGATTTTACTAAGCTGAGCGCAAGTTTTCCAAGCCTCAAGCCTCAAGCTCAAGTTTCAAGATTAAGGTTTCGTGGTCGACGCAGTCAAATGTCTTCGAAAGGTCACAAAAAATTCCTATGGCGTCTTGGACCTCTTCCCACGCCGTAAATATGTGATTTAATAAGGTGACACCGGCGTCGGTCGAACAACATCCCTTGGTGAAACCACACTGTTGATCGTGTAAGATTTTATTGGTGTTAAAATGATTGAGCATTTGATTAAGCCTTACCTTTTCAAACACCTTGCTTAAAACTGGCAACAGGGATACGGGTCTATAATTATTAGTGTCTTTACTGTCCCCGGATTTGAAAAGTGGTATTACCTTACTATATTTCATTAGACCAGGGAAGACTCCTTGATCCACACACAAATTAAATATTAACGCTAAGTACGGTGCTATAGTTTCAATAATGGAGGTACAAACTTTGATTTACATTCCCCATAGATCTTCGGTTAATTTGATCTTGATTTGCTTAAAAGCTTTTATTACTGTTATGGGGTTTATATGCTTGAATTTAAATTCAATCGGGCAGGATGAAACGTTAGCTCTTAATAAATCAATTGAACGCGAGGGAGAGGAATGTAAGGTTTCAGTAGTTTTAAGTGGGATACTGGTAAATAAATTTACAAATTCTTGAGCAACTTCTTTGAAACCCCGTGAAGTTTCTAGTGTGAAATCATTATTATGTCTTTAATTTCTGTTTGTTTTGTCATTGATAATTTTCCAAACCGTCTTTATTTTACTATCGGCTGATTTGATCTTGTCGCTAATGTACAAGGCTTTAGCTACCTTGCAGGTATTTTTTAAAGTTTTAGAGTAAGTAGCAACGTATTTATTAAAAGTTTCAGAGTTAATATAAGGCTTAAGGCCATACAGCTCAAACAATTTTTCCCTACTTTTCCTAATTCCCCTAGTTGCCCAGTCACAGAACAAAAAATTTGGGCAAATCGTTTTAGTTTTCTTTTTAAAAGTATTATTGAACTCGGTGCGCACTTCCGAAAAGAATTCTTCGTATAATTCATTTACATTTTTATAATATGACCCGGTATACTTAACTTACTAATTAAGTTATTATAAAATCTACTTAGGATTGCTGGTTGTTATTTATCTAGATTGTATCTGAATTCTTTGTAATGGCGTGTTGGACTTGAAAGCAACGGTTTGACCGCTGTGATCAGAAGGGAGATAATTTACAATGGTTTTGTCTAAGTAGTTGCAGCAACAAACAAAAAACATTATCAATACATGTAGAAGTATTTATAGTTATACGGGTTGGTTCTGAAAACACATTTGACAAATTGAATGATTTAAAGAGACTTAATAATCGACTGCTATTTGAACTATTTTCTAAGATATTAATATTAAAGTCACCACAGATAATTAGTGATTTTTTACCCGTTGCCAGTTTTGCTAGAAAATCTTCCATTACTGACTCAAATGTGGAGTAGTTTTGATAATTTGAGGGTCTGTAAACGCACACTATAACATACTTATCTAGCTCAACACAGGACAATTCAATGTTATGTTTAACCGACATATCGACTATGTCTTTACGAGTCTTAGATTTAATATAATTTTTAACTAAGATTACTGAACCCCCACGATGCATAGACTTTCGGTTGAAACAACTGCCCACACTATAATTTTTATAATGAATTAGCATCTCATAATCTTTCCCAATGTTCAGTTAAACAAATAATTTCAAACATAGTTTTTTCTAAAAATACGTATAATTAAATTTCTAATTGCTTGGAAGAAAAACCTTGAATATTTTGATGAAATAATTTCAAGGTATTCTGCATAGACTTTTTACAATTAACTATTTGAGAGCAAGAAGACACCTTGTTCTTGGTAGGTATAACTATACAGTTACTGGTATCTTCTGGTATCTTAGTACGTTCGGATTTGTAAATTGCAAGTGTGAGCGGGATTTCGTATTTATTGGGTTTACTGATCTGCATGTGTAGTTGTGGCAAAATGCAGCGCGTCCTAAATTTTCTTCCCGACTGGCTGTCGAATTGGCGGTTGTCAGTTAACTGAGTAAGATACAGGCACTGCAGGGGTCACCATCGATCGTCGGGTCCCCATGGGCAGTCACCTCCACAAGGTTGCCGCGAAGGGCAGAACAGCCCGCGCTCTGCTCCACCTGGTGCTCTCATCCAACGTCCCGCTGCGTACCAAGATGGGTGTGACAAAACGTACATCCGTCCGCTTCTCACGTACGCCGCGAGCTTGGCTTGTCCTCACTAGAGACCAACAATAAGGTCCTCCACGCGCAGCAGAACCTGACGCTGCGGTAAATTACCGCTGCCCCTTGCTACGTAAGGAATAGCGTAATCCAACGGAATCTTAGGATTGAGAGCCTCGACGACGACTGCTGGTGCATCACGTCAAACATGTTCGCGCGTGCCGACGCATCTGCTTGGCGTCACGTCAAGCACATAGCGCCCTGGCATACGCGCCCACCTGACAGGAGGCGCCTACCCCGCGAGTGCCGAACGCTGACGACCCCACCCACCGGTCTGACGCCTGAGTAAGAAGCACTCTTACATGCGGCTTACTTATAATACTTCACACTCATCACATGTCATGTACTCGATGTGCGTCGTGTACTAAGTTAATATAGGCATGACGCGCACCGAACCCCATACACACGCAACTCCATAAGCGTATCCCATGCGTTGAATGTGTGGCGCGGGATCACAGTTTAATCGCTGACATGAGCGGTATAAGGAGTAAAGCCCCGTGCAGACTAGCGCGACGCGACAGCGCAATGTATACGATGCGACGCGAACAATACAGTTTCTAAGAAAACTTCACGGTATAACAATAACCGGTGTCGCGTCGCGCTAGTCTGCCCGAAGCTTAACACAACAGAATGCCGGTCACACACACATACCGATCCCTTAGTCTGGAGCGTGACCGGTTGGACCTGGAAGCGTCTGCAGCAGGGAGTTCCGTGAATCGGCACCTCTGTCCCTGGTCGTCCCCCGCTGCGCCTCCTCCGGGGAGCCGGAGGTCTCACTTGGCGGAGACAGACCTGTTCAGGCCACGGGGTGGCGTGAAGAAAGCGGTACGGTAAAACAGTACCGTTGGCGCTCCTGCGTATTTTCAATCTATACAAGGCCAGAACGCAACCATAGGAAACTGCTCGCGTATACATTGTAATGCAATTTTTATATTTGTTATTACAAAGTATACATGAATTTTGCGTACTGTTCGTGTATGGTTTCTAACGAGGACGCGCGCATCCTGGTTGCAAACTATGAGTATACTACATCACTTACGCTTAACACGAGTTTTAAAGACATGGTTAAAAAAAAAGTGTATGTGTGTTTGTGTTTGAGGAGTTTCAAGTGTACATACACTTGACACTCCTCAAACACAAACACACGTCACATGGAGCTGAGATGTTTGAGTTGGGCTACTGATTGGGAAGACCTAAGTCAAAGAGTGATTTACAGTCTATACGCGATTACTTTCACACCCTCGCGTTCTGTCCTTTTATAGAATGGAAAGACGCGGCGCTCCTGCTGAAAATAATTGCATCTACACACTACAGGCAAGTTGCGTTACCCCCGCACATGCCCCAGGCCAAGCCTACATGACCAATGAACGTCCCCGTATTGACGGGCACCGCGGGGTTTTAAGAGCCTTGCCTGTAACTCGCCTGCCGTGCCCTCTGACGGGGACGTAGGGACTACCCACAGGTATTATAGTTTCTTGTGCAATTAAATTTAAATTTTGGTTATAAAAAAACAGTCACAAAGTAGTTTTGTAGATGCTGTTCTGGAGTCCTAATAAATAGACTCTGGAAGTCTGGACCGAAGTCTTGGAATATTTGGTACTGGATTTATGCGCCCTTGCGCGCCACACATCATGAAGTAGTGCGTTGAACTGTTCATGTCGTCAAACGTATTAAATGATCTGGCCAGACCACATCATGATGTGACCAGCGTTCAATGTTCTATTTCATTAAATGGTCGAACACTTCATGAAATGATCGATTCTATGATCTGATTCTTTTATCCATATATTATATGGATAAAAGAATATGTGGATGGATTTTAATATGACGTGACGTGCAAAGTTTTCCAATATTAAATAACTTGGAGCCTGGAGCCAGAACGCGAAAGGTTGCGTATTACCAGCATAAATATTTAATCAAAGTCACAGAACTTTGTTCTGCTTCGCAAAAAGTACAGAAATGTTATGTTTTCCTCTACGGCGCACTATGGGACCAACCGGTATTTTCCATCTCAAAAATCGATAACTGTTGTTTTGTGATTTATCTCTCTATTTCACGTATTTGTGAATATCTAAGCAATAAAAGAAATCAAACATCATCATTCTAAAAAAAAATTTTTCCGAAAAAAAATGACAAAGATAAAGTTATACGAAATTTCATACAAAAAATCATACAGTTATATTAAAATAGCAATAAAAGTTACACTTATGCTTAAAATAAGTTTAAAACTAAATTATTATTATTAAACAAACAGTTACATGACAAAAAAAAATTATTACTTAAACTTATCCTTTTCATCACTTTCTATTTCCAACAATTCTTTAGCTTCGTCAAATAATTCTTTGGATATTAGAAAACTTGGTTTATTTAAGCTAGATATATAAGGATCAGATGTATATAACAAAATATGCAGAACGTCTTCGTTTGTTGCTGATCTGGAACACTTCCTAGCGTGATGTAACCTATATTTCTTATAATCTTTATTTCGAGCTTCCTGGGCATCTTCGGATAATTGTCCTATAGGCAAAACTGCATAATGCTCTATTATTTTAGCACCATGTATACAGTACTTTATGGACCGAAGATGGCATGTAGTACCAGTTATATTTGCTTACATATAATTGCGCGGTTACCAATGTATACTGACCAAATTTTTCTGCGTTTATAGGAAATCCCGATGACATAGTTTGAAGAATTACATATAGTCTCTTGATTAATTCTTCATCAATTCCGGTTATATCTGCAGAACATTGGTAATTTTGGAAAAATCTCCTTGCCGTATTACCGTCATTGCTATTACCGGAACCTTGACGTGGTTTATCAATATGCAAGCCAAGCACTTCTCGGAAACGTTTTTGGACAAATTTTTTCTTGTCTTCTTTAAGTTGCTTGTTTTCTGGAGTTGTTGCAGACCACTTCTCAAAACCTAAATTGTAAGAAATATGGAGGATCATTTCCATAAATCTTATCCATGCGTGTAGCGTCGACAATCCGTATTTAAACGCATTTTCATTTTCAACTCTCGTTGTAACTTTTAAAAGATCATTCATTTGTCTGGGAGTTGCTCCACAAACAGTGCAGGTAGCACTGGATGATGTGTTTGTCAACACTTGAGCAACTTTCCCATCAATCATTGTCATAAACAGTTGATGTTTAACTTCGATGACTTTGTCTTCTATTGACACAAGAGTTGGAATCAATTGATTAATTTTGGCTTCAATTTCACTGACCACCGCTGTAGTTTTTTCGGGAGTTTCTTTTGCAAATTCTAATGAAATTGGTCTGCAATATCTAACAGATGAGCAAGTAGGGTTTTTCCATATGACCGTAGAAGTTTCTTCGTCTACTAGTCGCAGTGGTACAAGGGACACTATAAACAAATTAGCGTCCGATATTTGTTCGTTTTCTTCCGGTAGAGTTTGTTTATACTCACTTTGCCCGGAGGATCCATCACATCCCCATTTAGTGAAAAGCTTGAGACGATTGTAAGTCGATCCTGACTTTATCCTTATAATACGGCAGACTGTATGGTCTAAGAGATCTTGCAGGTTGATTTTTGCGCTTATATTTGTCACCGTAATGCTGGATGCAGGCGGATAGCAAGCCTTTTTTGCTTCACTTAGTGTTTGATACGAAGGCAATACAGAACTTAAATTCTTATCAACGAGCCTTTTTCTTAGGTACGCATATTGTGCTTTGGTTAAATCAGTTTCAATGCATATACTCAATGCTTCCTCTTTTGTAAAGGAAAGTGCGTTATCTGGATTGAGTATGTTTTGTAGAATAACTTTTTTCTCTTCTTTTTCCTTATTTCTGATAATAGTCACAATCGACGCTTCGTCATTTTCCCCCATGGATCTTAAACCTTGCACATAAGCGTTACGGACATGTCCCATTCCATACTCCTGGACCAGCTCCATATTTTTTCGTTTCTTTGTGTTTTCCGAGCACTCGTCATATTGTTTTGTTGGTCTTCCACGTTCACCAGAAGTATTCAAACCAGAATTTACAGTGGTTGAGGTACTGCAAGAATTCAATGATACTTTAAACTCACCATTTAACCAATTTGAGTATAGGCTCTCGAACCGGTCCGGCTTTCTTTGAGCTTTGGTCCATTTCTGGTTGCAACTCGATGTTAGATTTTTTTGAATACTCTCTATTACAGTATTAACGTCAGTTTCTGATAGTTGAAAATTTTCCAATAAATATTTTTTGAGGTCTGAAGTACTTTTCCCTTTTATTATTTGATCACAAAGATCGCGTCGAACACAAACGAATTCACTCATTGTTAGATAATAATGTTTTTTATGCGTTAATTGTTATTGAAAAGAAGTATCTGAACACTTTGATGAATCGTATGCTGAACATACACGGGTATTTAAAGGATTAATATTTTAGTGCCTTGTGCAAAAACCATGGGACAATTGATTATAACAGTTCTCATCGAAATAGTGTAATCAGTACTGATTGTAATTATTTACCACAACAGATAAATAGAACTTCCGCAGCAATATAGTTTATCATACTTGTGGTTAAGGTGACCACCCCAAACAAAATTGCCATGGGAAGATTCTTTCAAATATAATAGCAGTTTTTTAATTTGCAAATGTATGTTTTTATCATAGAAATAGAAAAAAACAATATAGACATCAAAGGATAATAACTAAATATAATATTTCATAATAAAAAAGAAGAACCGTAATTTTCGAGGATTTTTCCCCGATTGACATTATTGCTTCAAAATCACCTCTGGCGCAAAAAACGCGCAAGTTTTTTTTAAATCCTCATATTACTGAGTAGATAAGGTCTCTAATAGAGTAATTAACTTGACACCGGCTGCTTTCGGCAACAACGAAAACTCCAATTGAAATTAACAAAAACTAAATTTTCTTTACTTCACTAAAAAAATATTAAAAAATTAAATAAAAATATATTTTTTACAAAAACTGAACGTGGTTGCAAAGTGTATATTCTAAGCTATCTAATGATGTATAACACTAATATGTTTCCTTGGAAAACTTCCGAATAATTATGTGTTGAACTCCCTTAACGGTAATTTAATTGGCATGAAAATATTTATGCCCAATGTTTGAGGTTCATTTTATAAACGTAAAACTTTATATTTTTTTATATTTTGTAATTTATTCGTAAGTTCCATCTTTTGAGAGTATAAAACCATAAAACAATCAATGGATTTACGACTTTCGACAAAACCATTTTTGAGATGGAAAATACTGTTTGGTCCCATAGTGCGGCGCCGCGGCGGCGGCGACGGCTTTTCAAAACCTGCTATTAGCGTCATAATGTCACTGCTGTGCAAGTCAATGTTTTGGGAGGCGATCTAACGTGTCCTAACATTATTGTACTCACACATTCGATATTCACCCGGAGCTAGCATTCGACACAGCTGATATTTCCACATTTAGTCACATAATAATATTATTTTAGTTTTTCTTGAGTTGTTCCATTGTTAACGAAGTAATAATCGAATAACGTTATTTATACTAATCAGTTTGTTCGTATTAATAATAAGAGGCAATTCAACAGTTCTCCATATAACTTAGATCTCTCTCGTCATCCGAAAGCTATAAGTATTTGGGTATGTCGAAAGCGTTAGGTATCAATGTTGCTGACATGAAGCAATCGTTGAAGGAGCGCTTTGGTCGCCTGAAGAAGGTATTAAATAACACTTCGGAGCAATAATAGTACAGACACTGCAACCATGCAAATGGTCAAGCTAAACGGACAGAAAAAAAAAACCACTTGTTTATGTTTCTTCATTTGAGAATACCCCCACATTTGCAGAGGTTGTTACGGTTGATGCAGAGGTTCACGTCGAAGAAGCATCTAGCCCTGCTAACCTATGCAATAAGACACCACTGAACAAGAAGAAGTTTTCGAAAAAGAAGCAAAACTTATCCGAGTTTCTATTAGAATGGCAGTCAAGTTTGGCAGAGGAACCGCGATCCGACGAAGATTACGTATATGAACAAAATGGTATGAATGAATGAATGAAATGCACCGATCCCAGCGTGGTTTAACCAGACTCGATAAATCGAATGAACCCCAAGATTTGCACTAGCCCATGAAGCCTCATGTTTCATGGGACTACAAAGGCCATTGCATATCTAGGAGTAGACCGGGGGGCGCGGGTAATGGTAAGGAAGACGTGCCCTTAGGATAAGGAAGGATTTGAGAGCCATACCGGATATGCATCCTAGAGTAAGCATAGGAATAGTGGAGAGACGGGTGTTAATTATCTATGGATGGGCATCTTTTGCGACGTCTTCGTTATGTTGGTTCGAGTCAATCTTCACCGGTGTATTTTGAGAACGGGGATACGCTGCTTTCTCAGCTTTTTCTATACTGCTGCTGTGCTGTGTTCGATTTTGCTGTGTCTAAGTCTTCGTCAGAGGCGTCGCTGCTATCCGTTTCAGGTTTCTTGTACATCTCGCTGGCGGCCTTCATGATCTTGGATCTGTCTGTAGCCTTATCCATCCAAAAGTCTAATTCCTTGTCGAAATAAGTCGAGTCCTGCTTAAGATTGTCGTTCCATGTGTAAATAGGACGGCCTACTTTCTTATATTTGGCCTTATACTCCATTGCTGCGAGTAAAAGGTGTGGTTTGCCACGCCTGTGGACGTGTGCGAGATAGCACATTCTGTGGTTCTTGATGCGTTTGGTTACAGTTTTTCCATCTAAGATTTCGTGCATCTTCTTTTGTGTTGGTTTATTTCTGGCGTGGTTAATCAAGTCTCTCATGATGACTCTCTCATATCTTCTCAGTCTTGACCTATTAGCTTTGGTGATTGCCGATACTTTCAATCCGTATATCATGCAAGGTACTATAACCATTCGATACATGAGTCTGGCTAGTTTCCAGTCCATCTTTGAGTTTATTATGAATGGTAATAGTGACTTTGCGTTTCTAGTGGCCTGTTCACACCGTTTTCTAACTGTGCTTCTCCTGCTTAATGCAGATGTTATGTATGTACCTAGATATTTAATTTCGTCGACAGTATGTAGTTTTAATCCGTTCATTGACACGTAAGTCGCTTTCTGTTTAGTTAATGGGTCTCTAATTAGAATTTTTGTTTTAGTTTCGTTTATTTGTAGGCCGACACTACCTAGTAGGGGTTTAATATGGTATACAATACCTTCTAACCCTTTTAGGTCGTCTGTAATGAAGATGAGGTCGTCCGCAAATGATAACACCAAGGGGAGTGATATTTCAAGATCTTGGTCTAATTTAATTAACTGAGTTTCCTCTTCGTGGGTTCTAAGGACCTCATCCATGACCAGTGTAAAAAGGCGAGGAGATAGTGGGCAACCCTGTTTGACTCCCTTTCCTTTAATGATCCAACTACTTTGCTGACCACACCATTTGATGTGTGTTCGTTCATTCATGCAAACTTTGATTATCCTGTTAGTTAGCGTCATATTAGATCTTTGTATTAGAATGTCTCGTAGTGCTTGGAGGTTGACGTTGTCAAAAGCTTTTTCTATATCCAGAGCGAGTACATAGATTCTTTTACCTGCGCGCCATTCTTCGTCCAGAACCCTTTTTAGTGTAAATATGTGATCATCTGTAGATCTATTGTTTAAAAAAGCCGCTTGGTAGTTACCCAATTCTTTTATTGTTTCGTCTAATTTTTTTAAAACGTAGGAGGCGTAGATTCTGTAGCCCGTATTGCAAACCGATATTCGTCTATAGTCATTTGAATCTTTAGGGTTGTTTTTCTTCGGAATTGGTACTTGTACTGTTTCTAGCCAGGTGTCGGGCGCTTCATTTTGTGTCCACGCTTTGTTCATGTGCTTGGTGACGGCTTCCTGTAATATCGGCGGCATTGCTTTGAAGAGCTCAATTACCACTTGGTCTGTTCCGGGCGCTGTCCCGTTCCGCATGTTGTTAATTATTTCCATTACTTCGTCCAGTATCCACCGCATTTTGTGCGGTGGATACCCGTTTTGTTATGGTAACCGTTGGTATAGGTAGGCCCTCGGAGGTTTTTAGGATTTGCTCCCATTTGGACATTGGTATATAAGCGGTTCTTTTCCGGCGTTTGGTAGTTTGCTTGTTTTTCCTGTAAAATAGATAAAGTACCTGCATGCGTTTTGATGGATGTTTTTTCCCCAATCCAGTGAAGAATGCACTGGATTCTTTGTTTTCTTCTTCCGTTTTAATCATATGAAGTATTGCCTGACATTCCTTTACGCGATTATGTCTATTTGGGTTATCTAATTGTCTTCTTTGTAGGAATTTAGCCTTTTGGAGGTTAGCAAGAGCTATACGATGTTCCCTAGAGTGACTCTGTTGAAAAGTTAAGGTCTCCTGGGCCGCCGCTTTTAATACTTCAGTTATGGTACACCATGGTATTTCGACGCTTTCATCTGTTGAGTCTATTCCGACGTTTTCCAATTTTTTGATTATGCAAGCTTGGTATTTTGCTTTGGTTGATTTGATATTGAGAGCGGCATAGTAGTATTGTTTGTAATTGAAATCCTTGGTCTTTATTGTTGTTTCATTTTTTTGAGTCTTGTGTTTATTGTTTTCATCATTGTTTATGATTCGGTTTGTTCTTAGCTGCCCCCAAATTATTTTATGGTCAGATATGGCCCTACCTGCCCATTCGCCTTTAATATACTTAAAGAGTTTTTCTGTTGTCTGTGGCGTAATAATGTGATCCAATTGTGATTTCTGCGTGCCCTTTGACCATGTTATCTTGCATGATGTTCTCGCTTTTGTTGTTTCTATTTGCAGTTTTTCCCTGCTGACTATATCCATTAACATTTCTCCGTTGTAATTGGAGTAGTCATGATGGAGATTTTGGTGAATCAGCCCTTTGCGTTGGAAACTTATTGTATCTTGTCTACCAATATGAGCGTTAAAGTCCCCTAGGATGATTAAAGTACATTTCCTTGGTTTTTGTCTGATCAAGTTTAGTATACCCGTGAAGGATCTGGTTGCTTTAGAGGTACAGCTGTTGATGTGAGAGTTAATTATATAAAGCGGAGCAGGTTTGTCGCTTCCCCTACCAATTTTAAGAGTTATTGTCATTTATTTATTTATTTATTTATTTTACTTTAACATAAAAACGGCCCTTGGCCAATTACATTAGTTAAAGATATAAAAAAAAAAAAAATTACAATAAAAAAAAAAAAAAAAAATATACTATAATAAAGAACAGACGTATAGGTAACATAAATTACTAACAATAAATTAAATACTATTATTTTCACAAAAATGCAGGCACATTACCATTAAGTCAACAAACTTGTCTGCGAATAAATCGCAGTCCAGGTTGGCTTCCACAAGCTTATTTAACGCGGTCAATACGCGCAGTACGGGAGACGCAGCACGGGCTGCAGTCCGGCGCGACGGTAAGCTTAGCAGCTGATGCTTTCTGCTACGGAGATAATTATCCGGTGTGTGGAGTCGAATCAGCTCATTATGGATGTCAGGAGCATCCGTTATCCCTCTGCAAATTTTAAGCATTACGCCTACCTGGTCGCATGCCCTTCTGGTCTCGAGCATATGATATCCCAGACATCCTAGGAGGAACTTGGTAGGATATAGATAGGGATAATAACCGCGAGTTCTCCTGTAGAGAAACCGCAGGAATGCTTTTTGCACTTTCTCAAGAAGAAGCGCATACTTTGCTTCATGCGGATTCCACACAGAAGAACTAGCTTCTAGCTTGGTTCGGACAAGTGTGCTGTACAAAAGCCTTATTACTTGCTCGTTGCGAAAGTCACGAGCATTGCGGAGAGCAAATCCTAGTCTTTTAAATGATTCTTTGGCGACAGCAGAGACGTGGTCATGAAAAGTAAGCTTCTGGTCAAATGTGACACCCAAGTCCTTCATGTTGGTTGATCTAGTTATTTTAGTACCATTTAATTTGTATTCGAAATCAATTGGGTGTCGCATTCGACCAAAAGTCATTACATAGCATTTGGACACATTGAATTCCATTTTATTCTGAACTCCCCATTCATATATGGCATTTATATCATTTTGTACAGCTTCGCAATCCGATACGGTGCCGACAACACTATAAAGTTTGAGGTCATCTGCGTACAGAAGGCACTCAGCAAATCTTGTACAGGATGGCAGGTCATTGACCATCAGCAGGAATAGTAGAGGCCCGAGAATCGATCCCTGACTTACGCCAGAGCGTGTGTGGTAGGGACGAGATACGTAGATACCCAGTCTTACAAATTGCTGACGGTCACGGAGATAATCAGCTAAAAGTCGGAGTAAGTTTGGACAGAAACCAATGGCACTGAGTTTCAGGAGCAGGATATCATTATTAACTCTGTCGAAAGCTTTACAAAAATCAAAATAAAGTACATCCACCTGCCGCTTATTGTCAAGATGTTTTGATATGTACTCCGTAATTGTCAGTAGGTTAGTATTGACAGACCTCTTGCATCTAAAACCGTGCTGGTAGTTACATAAATACTTTTCAACCTGGGAGTAAATAAGTTTATGAAGAACATTTTCAAAAATCTTAGCTGGAGATGACAATATAGCGATAGGTCGATAGCCCTCAACAGCTGATTTATTAGTTGTCTTGGGAATGGGTGTCACTCGTGATACTTTCCAGTGGTATGGATATACGCCTGCCGCTAATGACATATTAAAAATGTGACATAGAGGAGTGGAAAATAATTGTTTGAAATGTTTCAAAATAAAAGGTGGAATACTGTCGGGCCCTACGGAGCTTCTGGGTTTTAATTTATTGATACCGTACTGGACGTCATCAGGAGAAAACTGGAAGATATTTATGTAGTTACTGTTGGAGTTAGTTTCATGATTGTTAATACATGCTGCATTTAACAGCGGAATTTCTGGAAGAAACACGCTTGCAAAAAAATTGGCAAAAGCTTCAGCAGTTGCTGCTCCTGAAAAACAGTCACCATTATAGTTGACGCTAGGCTCAAAACCTCCTTTAGACCGTAAGCTGTTAACATGTCGCCAAAATTCAAGAGGGTTACTCTTAATATTATTTTCTATGCGCGTAATATACATACTGTAGGCTTCTGCAGTACGACGCTTTAAGGAGTTTCTGAGATCTGCAAAACTCTTGTAATCATCACTGCAATTGGTACGCTTCCAGCTTGCATGTTGCTTTAGTTTTAGCTTGATATCACTAATGATTTCAGAAGTAAACCAAACCGGATATCGTTTGGCAGTAGAATTGGTACGATGCTTTTTAGGCATGCAGCCATCGAATATTTCGTAGATTATATTATAGAATGTACTTACAGCGTCATCAACGTCGCAAGCCCGTAAAACTGGTCCCCAAGAAATTTCGGAAAGGGATTGATAAAGTTGCTCAAAATCACATTTGTTAAAATTCCAGTCTTTAGCTGGATCTATGTTACTCGGTTCAATAGCATCCGATCCACGAGCTGATTCGACCTTTATTTCTACGCTTAATGGAGGATGATACGCATCAGGTGGCACAAATCCATCTACGCTAGTAACTATCGCGCTTTGGATGCTATCCTGGACTAAAATTACATCCGAAATTCCTCCGTGGCTATTAAGAATTGCGTTTTTATCGTGAAAAGCACAAAAAGATACAAAGTAGCAGTAATAGTTTTTAACACAAGTTGAAGCACTATTAAGATTAATGTCACCCATAATAATTACAGATCCTGTATAACTGTGTACGAAACTTTCCACCTTACAAAACCACTGCATATATTCTTCATCACTAGCGCTAGGCTTAATATACACTACACATATGAGAAATGGATGACCACGCCAGGTAAAAGATGCCCACAAATCCTCCCCAAAATCAGTCTCATACTCCCGTTTTCTGCGCAATGCAACAGGTGGTCGCGCAGCGAGCAAGACGCCTCCGCATGGCGTACTTCTGTCACGGCGTAGGACATTCCAGTTACCACTTTCAAGTTCAGGGTCCTGAACGGAAGAGTCCAGGAATGTTTCTGTAACTGCGACGAGGTTGTAGTTTGAGATGGCGAGGTTGTTCCGCCACATTGAAAGTTTGGTTTTTAGTCCTCGAACATTCTGGTAGAAAGCTATAATACGACTAACTTTGTTGCGTCGCCGATCGGGGGCCACGAAAGGACTGCAGTCGACTAGGCGCCGCTATTGCACTGTTAGTAGATCCAGCAGGACGAACTGTTTTCCTGTAGTTAATCCAGGGTTTAATTCTAGCGTTGACCGGCCAGACGTCAATGGAGAAACACTGGTCGTACTGTTGAATTGGGACGCCGATTTTATAGGACTTATAATCACCACGGGGTACAATCTCTTCTGCCGTGGCCGTCGGACATAGTTGCTTAAGATACTGGCGTACCTCCTCAATACCTGAAGCCATGTTCCACAGATGGAAATATTTACGGGCTTCCACAGCTTTCAAGCTCGTGACTGTAGGATCAGCGACTCCACAAAGCGGTGCTTTACGCCGGCTGCTACGCTTCTTCACCACAATCCACTCATCACTATTCACCTCAGGGGTACCTGTCAACTCTATATTATCATTATCTTGTTCGTAGTTGTCAATTGCTTGATTGTGGTGGTTCGCTGTTACGGATGTATCTATTGTTTGCTGTTTAGATGTATCAGGCTGGGTGTTCGTTAGGCTGGATTGGAGACAAGTCATGGTGGGTGGTTCTTTTTCTTGAATTTTCCGATTTTTTACGCCCTGGGTTCTTTTTATTTGTTGTTTGGCAGGAACAGTCAGTGGATGACTTGCGGACTCGGGTAGCATTTCTCTCTCTCCGTTTAAAAACATTCCTGACTTTTCATATTTTTCATCACGTCGGTATCGCAATTTCTATTTATTATTTCAATTTGGGAATCCTTTCTGACTAGAATTGCAAGTCCCCGTTGAGCTTTACCTGCGGTTCCGGATAGGTGCCATTCGTAATGGGTGGAGTAGTACGTTCCTAAGTTCATCCCTGTTTCTTGTAGGCAGGCTATGTGAATGCCCCTATTTGAAAGTTCCGCGTCTATTTTATCTTTTTTGGCCGGTTTCGAGGAACCACGAACGTTCCAAGTTGCAATGCGCAGGTCTGAGCAAGTGTACTTAGTCGCGGCAGAAGGCAAATTTCTAAGTATTGTGTATCCGGTGTCGTCCGCGAGTTCAGCCGATAACGGTGTACATAATGTTGATGTTAATTGTTCATCCGGTGTTAATGAGCAAGCTAGTTGGGGGCTGCTCAGAATTCGGGGTTTAGTAGGCTGCCCTTGTTCGTCTCTTTTGTTGTATTTATTGCCTACCGTTTCGGCATGTTGTGGTGTATCTTTGTTAGTTGTTTTATGCGTTAGACTTTGCAGCTTATTGTTGTACTGTTCTTCGGCGCTTATGACCCAGCTATCATAATGTTGATCTTTGTAAATGATATGTATGTTTCCGTGTACTGGTTCGCTGGCAGGTGAGTAGACCAGTGTGTTCCCGTAGTTATTATGCACATGCACATTTACGAGATAGAATTCGGCCGCGGCGATTAGGATGTCTTCCCCTCCCCAGAACGTCTCGTTAAACTGCGCGGTTATGTAGTTTGTTATTATTTGTTCCTGAGAGAGCTTGCTGTTAGGAATAGAGTCTTGAATGTTATTCCTAAGTGCTAAGCAAATTCTGGCTTCGTCGCGGTTATCCGAAACATACGTAGCTAGGTCTCGGCGTATTGACATATGGCCAAATGTTAACCCCATTAAAAGATTTAGTTGATGGGCGATCGCACTAAACAGACAATTACCATCCTTTTGCATGGCCGCTATTATTACCATTGTAACACTATTGTTTGGGACTCTGGACCCCACGTGTTGAGACACAGAGCTACAAAAGTTTGACAGGGTCATGCGTTGATTGAGATTTATTAGATACCCTCTGTTTTTCTATTGAAATATAACTTGTTATGCAGTTTTTGTTTTTGTTGAGTGGGCTTTAGGCTCATCACACGTGTGCCTTTCTTCACAAAAACTCGGGTAAATTGTTCGACCGAAACACGACAAAAAAGAAGTTGCTTTAGACGCGACTTTTTGGAAGGCAATGGAAATTGCCAGAATGTTACGCAATCTAAATCGACACTGTTATTTTTGTTAGAGTATATATTATAATTTTTATCTTGATGTTCTCGTTTTACTATATACTAAATATGTAGCTTAAAAGTAAGCGTTGGTTCAGTGCGTAGCATCAAACCTTTAAACTTCGCCAGTCACTACGCAACCGTAGATATGCGCTAACGATGTTGACGCTTAATCTAACAAATAATCTACCGAACTTTGTCGCTGAATTTTGGCCTCGTAATCGAAATAAAGCCGGGAATTTAATTCAGTTCTCGTGATCGATACACTTACTAGAAACAATTTAAGGTGTAAGTCTTTTTGGTATCTGGATCTACCGTTGGACTTAGCATTAAGCATGCGTTTGAACTATGGGAGTTTGATTTATTAACTGAGTGATTAGCAGAACGCCCTGAAATAAAAGGAATGATCTCACCGGGTTTTTCTTATTACGACGTTTCTGGTTCCCTGGAAACCTTGGGCAGACGATAAGGCCTTCGGATGCCCTGGATCGCTCGCTCTGGATCAGGAACGTACGTAGGCTTAGCACACCTCACTTTTGCACTTAATGTAATTATTTGTAGACGCTTGAGTCATAGCCACATTGAATAAACAAAACACTCGATGTTATTTTTATTTTGACCGGCAAAAACACGTTGGATCTTGTTTCGGACCCAAGCCCGTACACGTGTGCGATAAAAGACGCGGAGCGCTCGAGACGTCCTTCCGCAACGGCGTCCAGATGAACTCTCTACGTATATGAACAAAATGGTAGCAAACAAACAAAAGGTAACACTGAACACAACACAACATGCAACGAATTACTATCGCGAATAAAAGAAGTTATTTACCTTAGAAACTGTTCATGGTATACTAAAATTAAAAATATTCTTAAACTTTGTATCGAGTGGTTTATACTATTGGTGGTTGACAAAATATCGGAATCTAATCTACGTTGTTGTCCTTTAATGGATCATAACGCTGAAAATGTGAAATTGAATATTATTCAGTGGAATGCCCGGAGTCTTAAACCTAAGCTAGTAGCTTTTTCTCAGTTACTTAACCAAGATAAAATACATATTATAGCTGCTATTTCGGAAACGTGGCTAGATCCCGACAGTCATCTTAAAATAAATAACTATAATATATTTCGTCAAGACAGGGACGACTCTTATGAGGGTGTGGCTATTGTTACTCATAAATCTATAAAAACTCAGGTAGGAAACTTTCAGATGTACCGTCCGGGATTCGAAGTCCTCCATGTAATTTTTTTTAATTATTCTCTTTTAGAAAATGTAATAGTTGTATACTGCCCGCGCTCTGTTCGGACTAACCAAACTGATTGGAATAATTTATTTTCATCATTTAATAGGAAGTCAATCATAATTGGTGATTTTAACGCCCACCATACGAATTGGCCCAATTAAACAGACCTGGGAGGTGTTCAAATTGCAGATTCACTCGTAGATAATAGTTACGTTGTAATAAATAGTGGCAGTGTAACGCGCATTGAATTGGCTAACGGTGCCTTGCAGGAATCTTCTCCTGATTTGTCCTTGGCTACATCTGATATTGCGCTTAATTTTAATTGGTTAGTTTTAAATTAAACTATGGGAAGTGACCATTTGGTTATCAAATTGTATTGTATTGTTTTATGAATAAAAATATTGTAGTTAAAAGAAATTATAAAAATGCCGACTGGTATATTCATATAAAATATGTCTTGAAGATATGTTTTCAAATTTACTTCTTCCTGTGAATCCTCAAAAAGCATGTGATGTTTTTATTGATTATAAAAATTTTGCAGCAGACCTACATATCCCTCTTACTAAAATACCGCAAAATCCCGACTCAAAAATTTGCCCTAAAAAATATTGGAGTGCAGAAAGGACATCGTCGTAAATCGCCCCAGGACCAACAAACATCTGACGTACCTAATATTTATAAGTATATTTTATTATACTAATTGCGAATATCTGTATGAAACGGACACTCTGCGTTTTGTATCAAATTAAAAGAACAATTAAAAGAGCTTCAACGATTTACGACATCACAAATCAAAAATGCTGCCATCTTTGATTGTAAGATTTGAGATTTGACAAGACAATTAGTGATGCTCAATCTTTCATTTCACACACATCGATAAGATAAGATCATTTATTTGGCCAAAACATAAGTATTAGATTAGATTATTTGAGTTGACCACCTGCTCACGGATGTCATACACATCCGTACGTACTTTCCTTTCCAACCTTTTTGCTCTAGGGTATTACGCTTCTGTAGTGATTTGTGTGACGTTTTTTTTGGTACCATACACCTTAGATGCGAAAAGAATTCAACAATAAAACCGATTTTCATATCCTAATCCATGCATTCTATATAATTACTTATCTCTTTCTATACAATTACTACACGTAAGGGCGTTTGTGCACTACCTCGTATTCGATTCATATTCGTGTTTTTTACGAACAGCATAAAAACGGATCAGAAATTTACGAATTGGCGCTGTGCACCCACCCGTAGTCGATTCTTTTTGGGGAATTTTTCATGATCCGTTTTAAAAAACACTAATACGAATCGAATAAGAGAGTCCGTGTGCATCGATTCGAGATTCGAGTATTCACTAAAAACATTTCTTAGGCAGAGATCGCGTTCATAATGTATGCAGCATTTTGCGCTTACTCCCATTTGATTCGTATTCGTGTTTTTCACGAATACGAATCGAATATGAGTGCACAAAACGCCCTTTATTAAGCATGACGGGTACTACGAGCCGTAAAAACTGACTCGATGTCATGTGAGAAATTCAAGAATATAAAAACACGAAAACGACGCAGTGCACAAACAACCAAGAGGTTATTTCAAATCGTATTTTCACGAATCACGAAAACGAACCGAATACGAGGTATGGCACACCACGCACGCCCTAAGTGAGATGCATCGTAATATTTCACATAGACTAGCACGCTGGGTACTGAACGTTATCGATTTAGTTTAAAATATGTCGATACGGATTTAATGTATGAGCATCCCTCATAGAAATATAAATAACAGGAGAAGTGGCATGGGGCGTGTCTGTGTCCGCGCGTCCTGATCACAATGCTCATGCCTCAGGCAAATGGCCGTCTCCGCTAACTAGTGCGCTTTCGAACGCGACCGTGATAACATTTAAGAATGCCGTGTTGTTCAATGGTTTCTTGTAAAAATCGAAGCCAAACTAGAAACTTTAGAAATCATAGAACCACTGTTCATAAATCAGCACAAGTATTTTACTATATTTCTGTTGAAAATCATGAAAAACAACAAATCGTAAAATATTTCTTGCCCTTATTACGATATTTTTATTTTCATATATCACAGCGACTGTACTATTATTGTAGTTAATACATTGCTTCTTTACCACTAACAAAGTATGTCACTAAGTAACTGGACAAGCAATGTTAAAATCACAAAACGATACGTTCTTTAAGCGGTTGCATTGCGGAGTACGGCCGCTGTGACTTGCGACGAGTTAGTGATGTGGTTGTGTAGCTCCACTAACGTAGGCTATCGACAATAATGTCGACTGTCGTATGAATTTATAATAATATTAAAGTTTATTCTTTAATTTGTCAACAGTTATAGCCTGGTTAGAACAGAATCAAACTACTAGACAAAATCAAACTGGTTGCTTAATTATGTATTTGTTATTTTTTATAACACTGATTTTACATTCTGTGATTTCTTGAACTCACACACTGACTTATTAGTATTACTTTTTAAAATGTTAGGAATATCGTATAATTTTACAATGTTTGTAAATATGTGAGCACCATGTATCTATCACATAATTAATTTATCTGTAATTGCTTTATTTTTCATTCTTTTTTACCTATCGTGGTTAGTAATCTTATTCTAGATGCATCGTGTTCACATATTATTATATAATTAATGTATACAAAATATTGTAAAAACATTTTAAAAGAGTAACGGTGGAGTTTCTTGCCTATTCTTCTCCATTCTCTTTTGGAAGGGGCGACTAGAATCAATTCTATTTTAAAGACAGTGTTTTTTGTTAAGTATCTTTCAAATCCAATGAATTATCAATTATTTTTTACACACAATTATATTTTTTATATTGTTATTGGCTTTATCATGTTGGAATGCATGAGTTAATTACAGGGGTTATTTCTGGCATACCTAATATATTTCAAATATATAAGACGAATTCAAAACAATGAATATTTTTTATTTAGATGCTTTATGTATGATAGACGTCACATCAAGTTACTAAACAGATCACGCGCGGCATAAGTGCATGTATCAAACAAAAATGGGTAACTTGGTGTGACGCCTACTGAGCCTATGATATTGTAAACAATGGGTTATTTAGTCTTATACATAAGTTATGGGCTAGAGTATACAATTAATCATCAAATAATGCTATCTTACAGGAATTACGAATGTTGTGCAAAGTTATCTGTTATGGTTCTCGCACAGGTACTCTAGCTACCAAGCATTGGAGGGATAAATAATATGTAATATTTAAAGAAATAAACATGTGTTTTTGTAACTTATCGTTTCATTTAAATTTAATTTAGGTGGAATGTTTTCTAAAAACAATAAGCCATGGTCACCCTATCGAAATATTCAAAACGTATTGCAGGCATCATATTACGAAAAAAAAAATGTTTTGTCTGTTATCGGTAGTTCTACATTTTATTAATAGTTGTTGTATACAAAGAAAGATCATGCTAATACTTACTATCTTCGATGGATAATGACGACTTATTTCTACGCGATACCGTACTTCAGCTCCTGAACTATAAACCTAGGATTTTTTTGTATATTTTTTTTTTACAAATTAAATCTGTTGTTTATCTAAATTTCAGGTCTCTGCAACGCTTAGTTTTAAAGATATCCGTGGCCGCGCGGTTCACCCCGTTTCAATGGCGCGGCCACGTTCAAACCCTTTTAACTTTTTCGCCATAACTTTGACAAATTAATGGTTTTGGGAATCAACTTTTACAAATTTTCACAAAATCTTGGCATAGTTTTTTTTTTTAATGTCGCCGTGGCCGCGCCTTTGAAACGCACATGTGGAATGCTGCTGCATGTTTTACAAAATAAATATTATCTTAGCTTATCTTAACTATGACATTAAAAATAAATATAAAATAAAATTTATTCAAGTAGGTATAAAGTAAAATTATGATTTAGATTAATTACAATCGAGGAATATTTAATTCTAACTGTAATGTAGACCTGCCTGATCTAGGTTTATGAAAATTTGTGTTTCAGGCCATCAATTGACATGACTATAAAATAAATTAAGTACATAAAAACCGACAAATAATTATATACTAATATGAAAAGGTTTTAATCAAATAACATGTATAATATCCCTGAATCTCTTATTATTTCTAAGTACATATTTTTTTTTTATAAAATTTCAATTACATTTAACAAAAAAAGGTACGAAGTTTTTAATTTAAATTTCCCTTACATACGAGCCCTTATTTTTAATTGGTGTGTGGCCATGAACACATCGTTCACCTGAATGAATATGTAACATCCCTACGATAGTGACACATCACTACGTTTTTGGACGAAAAGTCTGACGGTTATTTTTGTGGTGTTTGTTAATTATTAATCCAGGTTCTTACTATTTCTATTGTGCGACTATCACTTGTTTTTCTGATTGTATCAATCTACTTAGTGTACTACAATGCGCCGGAGTGCCCACTCCCTGCGTCTGTCGTCGCGTTTCACACGAGAGCATACAAGTACAATAGTCATTTTGACGCTGATTACGACGACGCTGCCGACGCTCAACCACAGTCCCGACGCTGCGCCGGTCGGTCTACGGTACATACGCTACGAGAATTTCATCGCGTTTCTGCAGACGTACAGACTACAACTTGCAGTTGGTACCTTACGACTGCAATCGCTGGAACAACTGCCCAGAGTGCATGATTGCATGTTTCGCGTGCTTTAAGTGCAAGTGTAAAGTGAAATCTGAACCAATGATAAGCAACACTGGACATTCCTAACCGCCGCAAGCAAGTTTTTAATTTTAATTTTTCTTTACTGCTAACTAATAATTTTCAAAATTTGTTTACCAACTTTCCTAGTGCTCAGGTACTTACTAACTGGCTACCTGCCTGCTTGCGTTTAATACCTAATAACATAATAATATCTACATCATTGTAATAAGTGTCTATATCTAACCCGCATCATATAAAAAATATTACTCAGCTAATGAATTGAATTAAGATGTTGTAAAATTGTATGTATATGTCGGCGCATCAGCGTCGTCGTTGCCAGAGTCACACATATTGGTTTGTACCAATATATCACACAAATACACAGCAATAGGAAATAGCAGGAAAATATTTAAGAGAGTACAAAGAAAATACCTTACTTCAACTTAGGGTGTTTATTCCATGAGCAGCTCACAAAGAATGTCTTTCCATTCATATTACAACAGTATTTATACACAAAATTACCGCCAAACTTTGCCGCCAAATTTTAGCGCGAAACTTTACCGCCAGAAACAATTTACATAAATCAAGCGGATATACTAGTCAAATTATGTCCTTTAATAATATAAACTCTAAAGGAAATTACATTTTAAATAATTCAAGCGGATATCAAGATAAATCCATAATAATATTAACTCTATACAATGTTAAATAATTCAAGCGGATGTCAAGATAAATCCTTAATACCAACATAGAAACTTAAAATAAAGTCAACCGGAAACACAATATTTTAAATAAATCAAAAGGAAGTAGGTAACATAATAAACTTTTATCAATTCGACCGGAAATACAAGTATTAATTCAATAAATATCATGGCAGTCAGATCAAGTGCAAAATAATCAAAACAAGCTTAACATTAATATCAAATAATGGTTTGGCGCCCATACGGCCATTCTGATCCAGCGCGCTCTCTGCGCTGTAAAACGTTATAGATCACGGCAACGGCATCGACCTCGGGCTTAGCCAAAAATACACGGCATCACCCACCTTGGATCTAGCCATATCACATGACATCACCCGCCTGGGATATAGCCCCCTAGCACGGCATCACCCGCCTTGGATCTAGCCATATTACATGGCATCACCCGCCTAGGATATAGCCCCCTAACACGGCATCACCCGCCTTGGATCTAGCCATATTTCATGGCATCACCCGCCTAGGATATAGCCCCCTAACACGGCATCACCCGCCTTGGATCTAGCCATATTTCATGGCATCACCCGCCTGGGATATAGCCCTAAGACCAAGAAAAAGGATACACATGGTGGCCAGCCAGTGTAATAGGGAGGAAGGTGGAGTAGCTAAGATATAATTTACAAATCATCCGCCCATACGGTTGGTTCATTATCATTGTCATCCATAAATGGATCATTTTGAGCCAGAGGTGCTGGTCTCAAAAAATCATGACTAGCGATCTTTTACGGAACATCCCCTTAAATTGACATGCTTTACTTTGTAGCGATTATTAGGCAATACTTCTAAAACTTCCATAGGACCTTCATATTTAGGACCAAGTTTAGTCGTATGTCTTTCATGCTTATGCATTAAGACAAAATCCCCCTTTTCAAAAGGCTTGATTTGAGCTTTACCTTTGTCAAATCTTAACTTGTCCCGAAATTATCGCTCGTCCATCCTTAATTTACATAATGATCTAACAGTATTAAGATCTTCAATTGGTTCATCATTATCTATTTGTAAGAGCTTAATACCCGGTGGCGAACATTTTTTTCCCAAACAACAACTCAATGGGAGATCTTCCCGTACTTTTAGAAACGGTAGAATTAATAGCCAACTGTAAATCTCGAATAGCAGTATGCCACTGTTTATTAAGCTCTATAACTGACATATTATCTTTGATGATTTTCATAATACGTTCTACCTGACCGTTTGCCCGACTAGCACCTTTAGCTACTACGTGGTGTTGAATACCGAAACGATTACAAAAATTCTTGAAATCAGATGATGTCATACTTTTGTCCTGATCTGTTATGACCCTATTTGGAGTGCCGAAAATAGAAATTACTTCTTGCAAACAAGATATGGCTGTATCAGCGGTTCGATCATTGGTATAAATTAAATGAGTATATTTTGTAAAGGCATCAATAAATACAAAGGCATATTCAGCGTTATTACGTTTACCGTTCATACGTCCAGTTATGTCGGCATGTACGGTGTGAAAAGGAACTGCAATTTTATCTATAGGATGTAGGGTAACTTGTTTAGCACCCGACATACCTTTGCGAATTCTACAACTAACACAATTTTCAGTAAACCTTCGAACTAATTTTGACATATTGGGAAACCAATATTGCTCTCTTAATTTAGCTAGAACCTTTTCCCAATTGAAGTGTTGAAGATTATCATGATAGTAAGAAATCAGATTCCATCTATAATTACATGGCACAATAATAAGTTTACGAGTTTTATTTTCTATTTGAACTTTACGTCTAAGCAATTTATCTTGCGATATGACATAAGTATCCGCAATGTCTTTTGGGATAGTATCGGAATTAAGTTGTTCAATTAGGTTTTTAAGAACTGTATCACGTTTTTGTTCTATTAGGAGCCAGTTATGATCAAGCGTAGAAGCATTTACTGAAAATTGCAACGAAATATTATCTTTTGGAATTTTATAGGGGCTTGCTACGGGATTTCGACTAAAAAAATCGGCATGAGAAAGCCTGTCACCTTTCCTATACTCAATATCAAATTGAAAAGTTTGCATTTAACTCCCGAAAGTCAATGGGACTACTAAAAGGGGATGAGCTGTCTCGGATTATACCGTTTTGTTTAAGATCGTTTAAAATGTCTTTGACTTTTTCGCGTTCCATTGGCGACAATCTGTAGGGTCTACGTTGAACAATTTTATCTTAATTCTTTAGTCTAATAGTCAATTGACCAGTTTTTACCTCAGAAACTTTATTACCAGAAGTGAAATTGTCTTTAAATTTGTTTAAAATTAAATGTAATTTTTCTAATATGGTAGGGTCAGCAAGGTCGGTATTTAGTTTTATTTCCGACTCTGCTAAAGAACATTCATTAATAATAATATTTCTCGAGACAGTCATATTTTTATCTATTAATGTGATAGTAAGACCCGGAATTTGCACTAAATCATAGCCAATTGAAATATTAAACTGGGTTTGTTGATCTTCGACAGCAAATAGTTCTAATTCTACACTAACTTGATCGATCTCGACAATAGCCGAGATACTCTGGGTACACATGACATTCACGCCGCCTATTCCCTTGAAAACTGTATTGACAGTCTTCCTTTTACCCGGAATCGAACCAGAAATGCTTTTACGTACTAACGAACAATCTGCGCCGGAATCAAATAGGCAAGGATACGAATTAGCTCCAATTTTGACGGTAGTCGTGCAACGATTTATAGGACCACAAAATTTTACTTAGATTTATTTGGATTTTAGATCGGTTGACTTCGATCTTTCGTCATTTTGCTTACGGAAACAAGTTTTCTGTAAATTACCCTTTTTATGGCAATAGTTACATTCAATGAACTTACGGTTTTCTGGCGTAACCTGAGAGGCTGATTTTGCGGAAATATTAGAGTCTGTATTTTGTGTTGTTTTTTCCTTACAGTCACGAGCTCGGTGACCAGGTTTTATACATTTGAAACACATTGGCGACTGACTTAATAACGACTCATGGGTTTCCAAAAGCCGGGGTTTTTTGTTGAGATGATTTTTGTCAGTACTGTCATTTTTCGGTCGGTCACGCTTACGAAAAGTTTTCAGAACGGAAACTAATTTGGGCAAAGAGTCAGGCGTATTACGTAACAATTCACATTTCACAAAATCAGGGTAGATACCAGTGATAAGAGCATCAATTACCTCGGTGTCCGCAGCTTCGGGCCGCACTCTCTTGAACAGCGTCCATCCCGTGGTTGCGTAGTCCGCGTAGCTGCTCGCCTGCTCCGACGTGTAGTCGCGCCACCGTTGGACGTCGTCAGCATACCGGAACTCTTCGCCGAACGTCTGGATCAGGTCTTGCTTAACTTGCTCCCACGTGGTGGATTGAAGGGACCACGTATCAGCCCAAGTCTTCGCTCTTCCTTTCAGCTGCAGTATTGCCTTCATGCGAGCTTCATGCGGTGATATGCCAATAGTTGTAATGGTTTGGTCAACATTGACACACCAGTCCCTGATGTCATGTGAGCGCACATCGGGATCGAATGGCGGTAGGTAGAAATTGCCGCGATCCCGCGAAGGCGCTGGAGTAGCGGACAGCGCTGCGGCCACGGCGCTTGATGTGGCTTGCTTCGTGATTGATGTCACCAGACTCATCACTTGCTCCATCGAGAAAGTTGGGTCTGGCTGGGCGGTCGGCACTGGTTTGCGGACCCGGAATCCAGAAGACCTCAGTAGGGGCGAGGTGGATCCCACCGCTGCTGTCGGCGCATCAGCGTCGTCGTTGCCAGAGTCACACATATTGGTTTGTACCAATATATCACACAAATACACAGCAATAGGAAATAGCAGGAAAATATTTAAGAGAGTACAAAGAAAATACCTTACTTCAACTTAGGGTGTTTATTCCATGAGCAGCTCACAAAGAATGTCTTTCTATTCATATTACAACAGTATTTATACACAAAATTACCGCCAAACTTTGCCGCCAAATTTTAGCGCGAAACTTTACCGCCAGAAACAATTTACATAAATCAAGCGGATATATGAGTCAAATTATGTCCTTTAATAATATAAACTCTAAAGGAAATTACATTTTAAATAATTCAAGCGGATATCAAGATAAATCCATAATATTAACTCTATACAATGTTAAATAATTCAAGCGGATGTCAAGATAAATCCTTAATACCAACATAGAAACTTAAAATAAAGTCAACCGGAAACACAATATTTTAAATAAATCAAAAGGAAGTAGGTAACATAATAAACTTTTATCAATTCGACCGGAAATACAAGTATTAATTCAATAAATATCATGGCAGTCAGATCAAGTGCAAAATAATCAAAACAAGCTTAACATTAATATCAAATAATGGTTTGGCGCCCATATATACGTATATTGTTTGAATGCCTACCTACGGCCAACATTAATTTACTTTTGGGTTTGTTTGTTCTGTTTGGTACTGAAGTTACAAAAAAAAAAAAAAAAATATAGTTTGTTTGTTCTGCGGTGCTCGGGTGTGTGGTATAATTGCTACTTGCTGTATTTAGGTTTTGCATCATGGCGTATGAACAGCTTCAGGCACAACATAAGCTAGTGATGTCAGAAAATGCAGCATTGCAAAAGCAATTAGGCCAGAATGAAGTCGAAGCAAAGGTGTGTAGGGTAGCTGTTAAATTACTCACATTTTGGGCTGACAAGCCTGCAATTTGATTTGCACAAGTGGAAACCCAATTCCAAATTGCTAATATTGTTGGTGACACCACCAAATACAATTATGTAGTAGGCCATCTAGATCAGAGGCTGGCAGATGAGGTCGAGGATCTAATAACGAATCCTCCAATCGCAGGGAAATATGAGAAATTGAAAGAAGTCCTTATACAACGACTTTCAACTTATTTTTTATTTATTTATTATATCAGGTTCACCAACAATTGATTACACTGATACAAACACATAATACATTCAAAAAAGTAAAATAACAGTGCATCAGTTACTTATAGGTAAACACCACATGCATAAAACAATAAATCATACAAATAAGCTGACATTTTTTTATTAATAAGCACTAATACCTTTGTACTCAAATTATAATTATGTCGTATCTGTATGTATTTTACTGTGTGTACATAAATAATAAAATAAATAAATAAATAAATAAATAATAAAGAAAATTTGGTAACATCGATAAAAGTTAAAATATATAAATATTAAAAAGGTTGAAATATTATAAAATTGGTAAGGGTATAATTGAAATTCTTCGGCATTGGTAAAACTGATAAGAATTTCATAAAAATAAAATGGTAAAAATTGATATAAATTGATACAAAATTGATACAAAATTGATAAAAATTAATAAATAAAAAATTAATACATTAATAACAATAAGTAAATTCATAAAAATTATTAATATTGATATTGGCACACAGAGACAAAATTCAGATAAATGAATTATTAGTAAAAATTATATTTTTTTTTTTAATTGATTGAATTAAATTAAATTGATAACATTGGTAAAGATTAAATTTATTAGTTTATACGTTTATATCAGTGGGCAAATTCATAATATACTTGATTAGGATTAGGGATTGCCCGGTAAACGATCAAGAATGGCTTTCTGTTTAGTAAGAGAGTCAAAGTGAAGATCAATAACATCACTGTAGCCATTCACTGCCTTACACATTCTTGCAAAGGGCGAATTGGCTCCCAAAATAGTTCTTCTAAAAAGTAGACAAAGTGGCGTGATGGCATTACGCGGGATTCTACAGGGTGCACGAAAACTGAAGAGGGCAAGCAAGCTGGGACTGTTTATTTTATGCTTAATGATTCTATAAGCAAACATTACGTCAATTAAGTGTCTACGTTTTTCCAGAGAAGTGATGTTAAAATGCTTAAGTCTCTTATTGTAAGAACGATTTTTTTTGGCAACACCATTGGAAAATGCTAGATGCTAAGTGAAGCGTTTCTGGACACGTTCAAGTCGCAATGAATGCGTTGCGCAGTGAGGACGCCAAACTACACTATTATATTTCAGGATGCTGCGAATGAGACAATTATATAGTAGAATTTTCGTTCTATTGTGCCGAAAGGTTTTGCAATTTCTTAGGACGAACCGTAACATTTTCGAAGCTCTTTTTATAATACTATCGAGACATGGCGTGAAAGTTAACTTCCTGTCAAACAGTACACCAAGGTCCTTAATTGTTTCCACTTAAGTTTTTCACCAGATATATGATAACTGCTTCCTATTGCGATGTTCCTTCTTGTGAATTTAACATGGTAACATTTTTTTATATTCAGTTCCATTCCATTACTGTCACACCATAGAACAAGACGCCTGAGGTCACTTTGGAGTAGTAATGAATCTTCCTCAGCCTTAATAATTCTCAAAAACTTTAAATCGTCAGCATACATAAAAAAACCGGAGTGCAGAAAACACCGTGGAATATCATTGACAAAATAAATAAACATGGGTCACTGGTCCCAAGTGTGAATCCTGGGGAACACCGGAAGAAAAACATTTTAGGGTTGATTGATAACCATTAACGACAACAAAGAAAAATCTATCCGTTAAATACGAACTCAGCCACCCTAACAAGAACCCAGAGATACCGTAGGCGCGCAACTTAGTTATTAAGATTTTGTGGGATACCTTGTCAAACGCTTTGCTGAAGTCCGTATAAATAACGTCAACTTGATAACCTGCATCGATAGCCTTTGTGAGAAGTTCTGTAAAAGGTACCAAGTTTGTACCAGTAGAACAGGTCTTAACAAATCTGTGCTGACTGTCGCTTAAATACATCTTTAAATGATCCTGAATATATGGGCATATTAGTGACTCAAAAACTTTGGTGAATGAAGATAGAATTAAAATAGGCCTGTAATTTGTTACAACATCATTGTCATCCGATTTGTGTACCGGAACAACTTTTGCAATTTTCCACTTAGAAGGAAATGTACCAGTCGTTAATGATTTGTTATAAATCAACATAAGTGGGAATACCAGTTCAAATGAACATGCTATAATAAATACTGGAGGTATTCCATCTGGCCCAGTGCCTTTTTATGGATCAAGGCTTTTTAATTTCTTGTGGAGGGATTCACAAGAAATCCCTGGAGCAGTTAGACACAAGCTATTATTTTCAAGAAATTGCAAGTATTCGGAATTGTATTCAACACCCCTACTATTAGAGCTATAAACGGACGAAAAATAGTCTGCAAATAAGTCGCATACTTTTGTTCCGTCAGAAGTAGCGGTGGTTCCGTCGGTCATGGTCAAAGGGTAAGCCTCTGAACCTCCTCGTTTTGCCTTTAGATAAGTCCAAAATAACTTAGGGTTAGACGCTAATTCATCTTCCAGATGTTTTGTGTAATCCTTATAACAAGTGAGAGCGAGAGTTTCGCAACGTTTACTAATAAGTTTAACTCTTATTGCATCTAATGGGTTGTTATATTTCTTGAAGCGCTTTCTAATCTTATTCCTTTCGTTTAGCATTTTTATCAATGTACGACTAAACCATGACGGGAATTTTAGGTTTTTAGGTTTACGTAATGGCAAAAATTGGTGTATCGAGGCACCAAGAACATCATAGAAGACCTCCAGCATCCCATCAACACCACTTTGGCTACTAAATAATGAATTCCAGTCTAATTCTTTTAAGAATTTACGAATAGGATGATAATCCGCCCTATGGAAGTCAGGCGTCGCCTTTGCTAGGTTGTAGGAGAGCCTAACTTCCCTGTCAAATGAAATAACAATGTCAAGAGGAGGGTGATGTTGATCCCCATTACTTAGAGGATACACACTTTCATTTACACATAATAGCGTTATTGTGGAGAGCACAAGATCCAATATACGACCAGCAGTATTTGAAATAAAGTTAAATTGTTTCAACATGTTGACAGAAGTAAAATCCAGCAATAGTTCGTTGATACCGCATAATCGAAAATTATTCCCGGCACCATCCACGCATTTCCAATCGATGTTACCCAAGTTAAAATCACCCACAAGACAAACGTCACAGTCAGTTACTTGTTCAAAAATGACATAAAACTTAATATTGATAAAATCAAAGAAGTAATGCATACAAGATTTTTGGGTGTAATAATAGATAAAGATATAAATTGGAAAGAACACATAGATAATATTAGCACTAAAATAAATAGATTTGTATATGCACTTAAACAAGTCAAAAATGTAACTAACGTAAAAACTGCTGTAATATCTTACCGTGCATACGTTGAATCATTACTACGTTATGGGATTGTAATATGGGGCAACAGCACCGACTTCCAAAGAGTATTCATCGCTCAAAAAAAGTGCATGAGATCAATTTGTGGACTAAAACCTGATGACTCATGTCAACCAATATTTAGGAGACTTGGTTTGTTACCGTTACCGTCACTTTATATTTACGAAATATGTATGTTTGTAATGAAAAATAAACAATTATTTAAGACTGCAAATGATGTCAATCCTCGGAACAGACGAGATCCGTATAAACTTGTGTTGAATGATCTGCCTCGCCTAACTAAGTATAATAAAAACTGCCTAGCAATGTGTGTGCGCATGTATAATAAAATACCGAGGCAATTTAAAAACTTACATTCAAAATTGTTTAAAGTTCAATTTTACAAATGGATGCTCGAACATAGTTTTTATAGCTTAAAGGAATTTGTTGACAAAAAATTTTGATGTTCTATTCACTATTGATGGCTCCTTGTCTACTTGCTTAATTTTAAGTATTTTGCATGCTTTGTTAACCTAGCTAAACATGTTTGTGCTATATAGTATTATTTAACACCCCTTTATACCATGTTTTATGCAAATAAACATATTATTATTATTATTATTATCCTTTATTACATTTTTAAATACTTATAAATTATATTTTTAAATATTAGAATATAAAAAATTAAAACATTTAAAAATATAAAAAATAGTAGCCCACCGGTATCGGGAACAGGGTCCAAGCTACCGGCGGTCAGGGCTCCAGAGAGAGGAACCTCCTAACAATGCGAGCCGTGTCCAGAAGTACCGCTTTCTGAATCAAGCCCTTGATCCAGCTGCCCAACGAGAGCCTCCTTAGGTGTTGGTCGAGGCTCTTGGCAATTAAACCATTGGCTGATACGACTATCGGCACAATGATCGCTGAGTCCACATCCCACATGTCGACAACCTCGCGAGCCAAGTCAAGATACTTCATTTGTTTATCTTTTTCGGCTTTCACGAGGTTCCCGTCATGCGGGACCGTGATGTCAATAATCATTGTGCGCCGCTCTACTCGATCCACCACCACTATATCAGGTTTATTGGCAACAATAGTCCTGTCAGTGATGATGGATCGATCCCAGTACAAAGTGATATTTCCATTTTCGAGAACTGGGTCGGGCGCATACCTATAGTACGGCACTTCAGATTCCACAAGACTGTACTTCAGAGCAAGTTGCTGGTGGATAATCCTGGCTACAAGGTTGTGTCTATGCAAGTACTCTTCGTTAGCTAGACGAGAACAACCGGAGATAATGTGTCGGATTGATTCTCCCGGACGGTGGCATGCCCGACAGATGTCAACCGTGCCGTCTTTCACAATAAATCTACGGTAATTGTTCGTCATGATAACTTCGTCCATAATTGCACAGACAAAACCTTCGGTTTCCCCAAAGAGGTCACCAAAACGCAGCCAGGCTACGGACGCTAGAAAATCTACATCGGGTCCATGTAGGGCCCGGAAAAAGCGTCCGTGAAGCTCCTTACTCTGCCATACCTCCTTGCGATCGTTAGTGTCAAGCACTACAGGCTTGCGCCAGTTCTCTTTAGCCAAGGAGAGCGGGGTGAGGCCCTTGTCCACAGCGACCACATCTCGATGCATCCCCACGTCGGCTTCTAGGAAATATTCCCTGAGACTGCATATCTCGCGATTGTGGAGGGTCTTAGCGTTTAAAAAACCTCGACCGCCACACTTTCGCGGGATATACAGTCTCATTACCGATGACCGTGGGTGGTGCATTCGATATGCAGTCAGCAGCGTACGGACCCTCCTATCCAGAGCGTCGAGTTCGGTCTGAGTCCATTTGAGTATGCCGAAAGAGTACATCAAAACCGGCATGACCCAACCATTGAAGGCGCGCACCTTATTTCCGCCTGATAGAAAACTATTAAATACTTTCTTCAGGCGGCCAAAGAAGCGCTCCTTCAATGATTGCTTCATGTCAGTAACATTGATGCCCAACGCTTCCGACATACCCAAATACTTATAGGTTTCGGATGCGGAGAGGGCTCTAAGGTTTATGGAATCCGCGAGCTGTGTTCCCACGGATTCCATAATCTCCCCTCGCTTTACATGCATGACCGCACATTTGTCCACACCAAATTCCATCCTGATGGCGCTACTGAAAGTTTCAGTTACTTTCAGTAGCTCCATCAGTTGCAAATTGTTGGGGGCAAAGAGTTTAAGGTCATCAATATTATTATTTTTTGGTCATTGACATTTCTCGGGACCCTGGAGTCCCGGACCTTTGGAAGGCGTACGAGGGGCCGAAGCCAACTCGCAGAGGCCCCTTAGACATTTTTATGTATTGAGGCACCAACCGAGGATTATCCCTGTATGCACTACATATTATTATTATTATTAAAGGCCGTACTACAAGAATTCACAAAGTGCTCCAAAGTACCTCGACAAACTGGTGGAGGTAAGTATACTGCGCAGAGAGCTATACGAGTGACGGTTTGTGTCCATGGTAGTTCAATAGTAACCCAGATAACTTCACAATTACTCTCCCAATCTTTCACTCGTTTAGACTTTATGCTTTTCTTAATAGCGATCAGAACTCCTCCCTCTTTTTTCCTTCCAGTTAAATTTGTATTTTCCCTGTCCCTTCTATAGACTACGTACCTGTCGTCGAACAGCTCGCTGCTCAGAACAGAACTATTAAGCCAAGTCTCAAATAATACAATTACATCAAAGTTACAACATAAATTCCGATAGAAAACATGAGACTTTGTTCGTAGGCCACGGCTATTTTGGTAATATAATTTTAAGGAATTGAATATAGTTTTTAAGTTGTTCCGTATAGTAAGCAAAAATAATAATATAATACTAATTTAATCAGAAAAGTTTACAACGTTACATAATCTTACTTATAGTGTCTAAATTCTTGCTTCAAAATATGTCCCTCGCCGTCAGCCTTTCTCACAAAAATCTTGCCGTTTCTCACCCAAACATACTTATACCCCTTTTCCTTTGCCTTCAGCCTTGTGGCAGCATGGAGAGACTTATTGGAAGAAGATAAATGTTCCACTATATAAACTGGGGATTTCTTACCAGCAAGTCCGAAGTCTGCACTATTAAGCTTGTTGTTGTTATTACTCTTATTGTAATCTATGACGGCGGCCAATAGCTGATCCCGAATTCGTGGTGAGGCAAGCTGAACCACAACAGAACGAAGATGAGAACTATCGGTTTGGAGCTTAGCAGTGCGGGTGGAGTGTAGAATGTCGATATCCTTCAACTCGCAGTTGACAACAGAACCCAGCTGCTTAACAATGGTGTATAGGTTTTCCTGTTTATTTTCAGGAACACAATGTATCTCCAGGTTGTTGGACCGCGCTTGCTGCTCCAAGTAATTAAGACGCTGACCCAATTCTGAGTAAGAGTTTTTCAATTGGGTATTCTGTTCCTTTAATTCTTTCACAGTATTCTTTAAGGCAACATGTTCAGATTGGAACTCCTCAAACAGTTTAGTATGAAAATTAAGTGATACACTCAATTCTCCCACCTCTTTCCCTATTGGCTCCAACTCCTTATTGATAATACTTACAATAGAGTTATTTAATTGTTGTAACATAGCAGCTAGCTCTCTTTTGATAACGTCCTGCACAATGTCTCGCACGTCACAGCTGGTCACCGATTTGTTCTCGGGAGGGGAATTCAGGGCAGGTCTTTTATTACTCCTTGTGGTGGAAACATTGCGAGTAGGCGTGCAATCTCTATTTGCAGGGTTTGGAATCAGATTGGTGCAACTCGAGCATATCCATTTACAATATTCATCGGAAGCGGCAGGAATATTCGGTACCGACATACAAACAAAGTGATAATTCAAGTTACATCTCATGCACTTAATAAACTGGTCGTTATCTTTTTTGTTCACGTTGGTGCAGCATCCCCATGGTGGCGAGGTTGAGATGATAATAAAATCACAAATTCAAACAGCAACAATATCTGCAGTTTAGTTACGCGTTCGAGTCTTTTAATAATTCAATCCAACCTAATGCCGCTGCTGGAGCGTGCGAACGTGTGCTCGCGTGAAGAACGTCGTAAGTCCTCCGCATACGGCGTCGCTTACGAGTTTTTCACAAACACTTAGATTCAACAGATTTTTTTTTTCAAGATTCAACTTCCCAAGAGAAAAGAGTAAGACAGCTCCTAAGTGATGAAGAGCTCGGTGACCGGAAACCATCCCAATTTCTTCGTCACCTTCGCTCACTTTCCGGGACGGTTCTTTCAGATGATAATATCATACGCCAACTTTGGTTGCGTCGTCTGCCACAACAAGGTCAAGCAATACTACCGGCACAGGCTGACCTTAATTTGGATAAAGTGTCGGAGTTAGCAGCTGACAAAATCGTAGAGTTAGCCCCATCACCTGCTGTTTGTTGCACATCAGCAACTTTAACTTTAGCTACATTAGCTCAACACTTTGAAGTTGTGAGTAACCAAGTAGCTGCACTCTTGAAGCAGCAACACCATCCTATACGTGACCGATCCGAATCTTCCGGCGGGTCAGCATCTTCCAGTAGGTCAGCGAACAATTTCAAGCGATGCTGGTACCACAGGAGATGGGGTGTTAAAGCAACTAGATGTACTAGGCCATGTGACTGGGAGTCGAAAAACCCAACCAGCGGTCAGTAGCGGCGGCATCTGATTGCGATAACATCGACCGCCGCCTTTTTGTCACAGACCACGTGACCAGCCGCCGGTTCCTAATTGACATTGGGTCAGACCTCTGTTGTTTTCCGCATCGCTGGTTACCGTCACGCAGGCAGCCTACTATGAACTAAGTGCCGCTAATGGAGGTAGTATACAAACTTTTGGGACAGTAAACCTTAAATTAAATTTTGGTTTGCGCCGCGATTTCACTTGGCAGTTCGTGATAGCCGACGTCAGCACAGCCATTATTTATTTATTTATTTATTTATTTATTTATTGGAGAACCAACAGCTATAACAAACGGATAACAGTTGGATGTGAAACATACAGCCAATTACTGGTTCTCACGGGTAAAAAATTGTATAGGTTCTGATTTTTTGGCATTTTATCACCTTTTACCCGACTGCCAAAATAAGAAATTGGTTGATGGTACTACTGGACTAACATCTGCTGCTTCTACCGCTAGTATTGACCAGCCCAGCGAACGAGCAGTAGTATCGGGTAAGTCAATATTTACTCAACTCCTTGCGGAGTTTCCAGATATCACTCGACCGCCCGGCTTTCCTAGAGTCATCAAGCATGACACTACATCAAGACCACAGACGAACCCCCTGTCTCCTGTCGACCTCGACGTTTGGCGCCGCAGAAACTAATTGCGGCTAAAAAAGAATTCGAAGAAATGGTAAGATGCGGGACAGCCCGGCCGTCTAAAAGTGCTTGTTCTTCACCTTTACATATGAGTGTTAAAAAGACAACACTTGGCGCCCTTGCGGCGACTACCGCGCCCTGAACGCTAGAACCATACCAGATCGATACCCGGTTCGGCACATTCATGATTTCGCCCATAACCTCGCTGGTGCCAAGGTATTTAGCACACTCGATCTCGTTAAAGCTTACCACCATACCGGTTTTTGAAGGAGATATTTCAAAAACTGCCATCGTGACCCCATTTGGCCTCTTCGAATTCCGGTATATGACATTAGGCTTCAGAAACGCTGGCCAAACCTTCCAGCGCTTCATCGATGAGATCACACGGGGTCTCGAATGCTGTTTTCCTTACGTAGATGATATCCTCATATTTTCCAAAGAAGAGTCTACCCACCTTCAGCACCTAGTCCTCTTCGAAGGCCTGCAAGAGTACGGAGTGGTAATAAACCCTTCTAAGTGTGTCTTAGGTGTCAGCGAAACCGTATTTTTAGGCTACCACGTTTGTGGTGATGGTACGCGACCGCCTCAGGGTCGAATTCAAACGTTGCTGGATTTTCCACCACCTGAGACAGTACAAGGTATGCGCCGGTTTCTAGGTATGCTTAATTACTATTGTCGATTCGTGCCTCGTGCAGCGCTATCCCAGGCTCCATTGATTGATGCATTAGTTTCAACTAACAGTAAAGGTGCAAAGCCATTTCCATGGTCACCCAAACTCTTGCAACAATTTGAAGCCTGCAAAAAGAGTCTCTCTAACGCAACACTGCTACAACATCCAATCAGCAACGCTAGGTTGGGTTTATTTACTGACGCATCTAGCGTTCACATTGGGTCCTGCCTCCAGCAAAATCTAAACAGCCAGTGGTATCCACTTTCCTTTTTCAGCAAAAAGTTGACTCTGCAGCAGGCACAGTGGCCAGCTTATTACCGTGAATTATTAGCGATCTATGAGAGTGCCCAACATTTTCGGTCAGTACGTTTTAGAAGTCCAGCATGCAACAATTTTCACAGACCATAAGCCCCTTTTGTACGCCTTTTTACAGCGACTTGAGAAACTTCCACAACTTAACCAGCTATTATTCATTAGCCAATTCACGACTAACATCCAGTACCTTAAAGGTGAAGACAATACCGTGGCCGACGCTATGTCACGCTTTGACCTAGACGCAATCACTCTGGATCAAGATTACGAAGTTTTGGCTAGGTCGCAGACATCAGACCAAGAACTTGCTAATTTATTGCAAGGTGGTTCCAGTCTAACACTCACCAAAATCAGTACATTAGGGACCAACACTCCGGTTTATTCTGACATCTCTACTGGTAAGCCACGTCTCTATCTGACCCCTTCTTTCCGCCGCGATGCTTTCAATAAGTTACACAATTTCAGCCATCCCGGTGCTCAAGATACGACCCGTTTGGTGGCAGAGCGTTTTGTTTGGCCTTCGGTCAGAAAAGATTGCCGAGCCTGGTCCCGATCTTGTGAAGCATGTCAGCGCAGCAAGATTTCAAGACACAATTCTACCCCTGTCGGTAATTTTGTCATACCATCCGGTCGTTTCATGCACGCCCACATTGACATTGCTGGTCCATTTCCCGTCAGCGACGAATACCGTTATTGCTCGACCGCAATAGACAGATATTCCAGAGAGCCCGAGGTTTGGCCCATGCGATCCATTACCGCGGAGGAGGTAGCCGAGACTTTTACCAAGGATGGGTATCTCGCTTTGGCGTTCCGACGGTTATTACTACAGATCAGGGTTCTCAATTTGAGTCCGGTTTGTTTCAACGATTACTGCAGCAATTCGGCACCAAGCGCATTAGAACCACCTCATATCACCCCAGCGCAAACGGGATGATTGAGCGCGTGCATCGGCAACTTAAAGCGGCGTTAATGTGCCATAATGATTCCTGGGCTAGGTCCCTTCCGATGGTTCTGCTTGGAATTCGTTCGGCGTATAAATAACATCAGGAACATTAGAAAACACAGCTGATTTCATTGTACAGCTGCAACACAAAATGTCATTGGTACGACCACTACCAGCTAGTCGACATAGTGAACCAGCTTCATTTATGTTCAAGAATTTGTCTACTGCGACTCATGTATACCTTAGAGACGATACCATCCAAAGAGCGTTGCAGCCACCCTATACGGGTCGATACAAGGTCTTGGAGCGTTCGTGTGATGGGAAAACATTCACCCTAATGGTAAAGGGCAACAAGGCCGTCGTAAGCGTCGACAGACTCAAACCGACCTTCATTGATCATTCTGATCTGCAAACGACTCACACTATGCAACTGCCCGCCCCGGCTGATCCTCTTCCACGGCAAGCCGTGAGGGATAAGTCGCCCGAGCCCTTAATCCCGCAACAGTCAGTACGGTTCATTTGCCGGTAAAACAGTCCTATACCGCACGCTCGGTAGGCGCGTTAGATCATTTAAATTTTTTGATTAATTTCTTGTTTAATTGTTTATTGATATGCTATAATTGTGTACATTTTTAGTTATTTTATCCTGGTTTTGTTCTCTCTGTACGGTGGTGTGGCGATGAACACATCGTTCACCTGAATGACTATGTAACATCCCTACGATAGTGACACATCACTACGTTTTTGGACGAAAACTCGTGACGGTTATTTTTCTGGTGTTTGTTAATTATTAATCAAGGTTCTCACTATTGTGCGACTATCACTTGTTTTTCTGAATGTATCAATCTAATTAGTGTACTACAATATTGTGTGTGTTCCCGGCTGATAAAACTTTATAACCTATCACAGTGAATGGTTTTATTTCGAATATTCGGGAGCAGCTACATCCCGCAGGTGCTTTTTTTGAATTTTTTATAGCACATTATTGTCGTAATGTGGCCTTAAGAAGTTTTATATATTTACTTTCGTTATAAGTAGGTAACATGGTAAATTTTCATCTATTTTCTTACATTTAGTAAAATAAAATAAATTATTTACAAACTATTAACACTTTGTATCTATTCGTGTAGTTAGTTATTGTATTTCGTACCTAGTAGGTAACATAAATTCGAATATTATCATTGGCTTCAACTATTTGAACATATTTCACATGTTTCACCAGATCAACTACTGCTTAACTTTTACTCTCTTTATACCCGATTACACATGACTCCACGTCATCCTCAAGTATATCTTTGTTACCTTTGACTCAGTCTAAATCAACCTTCAGTTCACTAATTTGCTGCCCATTTACTTTTGCTTCGGGTGACAATGGGCTTTGGCCATTCTCCTTTGATTCGGAAAATTGTTTAACAACATCATCTTTATTGGTTTGATCAACGACGAGGTTATATATTATATAGAAAGAAAAATAAAGAAAAGAAAGAAAATACGTTTATTTGCGGTAACACATGACGCAAGGTAAGAACAAAACACGAAAATAAACAGTTCCGGGGAAAACATGCGTCACATCCACGCAAAACGGCCATCGCTCAGCATAAAGCTGCGACCCTATGCGAGATATAGGAGTTCCCTCATCGTGTCCAACAATTTCCTTTGACAAGGACACATTCTGATGATCTGACACATAGTCAAATGGTTTAATAAATAGACTGGACTGATCCGATTCGTAAAATTCTTCCATGTGTTAATTTTCGAACACTTCTATCGACCCGTCTTCATCATTCACAAGGCTGCGTTCTCGGCAGCTGCGCTCGTCATCATCATTATCGTCTTCTCTGCCCTGTTGGTAGCTTTGCTCAATTTCTAGCGGGTTATCCTGTCTTCCACTAGAAAATAAATCACCATGATTTGAATAATTTGGAATAATTCTTAACATATTGATAAAATTCTTTACTTTTATTATAATTTCTTTCTTCGTACAGTTCAAAGAGTTTGATTCTACTCTTAAATATCCCTTTAGTTGCCCATTCACTGAAGGTTGCAGAACCATTAACTGAGATCTGCTTTGGTATAAATGTTGAGTTAAATTCTGTACAATACATGGCAAAAAATGAATTGTACAGTTCATTAGGATTATCACAATAAGGCAAGTAGGGTAATTTACTATTAAGTACGTTTTCAAAACTCTCCAAGCGACCTGCAGTTTTTGGCACAACCGTGATAACTCTCTTAGCCACTTTTTTATCTTGTTTACTAAATGTAATCAGCTGGCCACAATGGTCAGAATCCAGTTAACTTTTTTTATTTTATTAATAGGTTATATGTCAGTAAATATACTATCTAAGCATGTACTTGAGGTGGCGGTTACTCTAGTACGCTCCAAAAATAAATTATTAAGGTTATATGACTGAAATATTTTTTTAATTTTTAGGCTGTTTGATGAGTCCTCTAATAAATTAACTTTAAAATCACCACATACAATTATATTTTTCCCTAATTTACAAAGTTTTTGTAACACATCATCCATGATACTCTCAAAGCAATCATAAATCGATGACGGAGGCCGGTACACGCTCAATACAACAAGCTGCTCCAACTCCACACAAGCTATTTCTATAGTCCGCTCAACAGAGAGGCTAACAATATCCTTACGTTCTTTGAATTTAAATTGTTTAGTTAAAAGTATCAATGAGCCACCATGTATTGTATTTTCTCTGCTGAATGAACTCTCCTGGTGTTTACTGAAATTAAACATGAACTGATGGCTTTTTAACCAATGTTCTGTAATACATAAAATATCAATGTTGTTACAGTTCATGAATAATTCAATTTCAAGGTCCTTTCTCAACATACCTTGAATATTTTGGTGCACCAGGTGAACTATGTTAGAACTTATTCTGACATTTTGATGATTTAGACTAGTATTTAAATTTAAATTATCTCCATTTATTATGCAAGAGGTTATCTCAATTGTCTCAATTTCTAATTTAAATTAATGTCAGCTTGTGTAGCCAAGTTATTGGCTGAATCACTGAAAATGTCAGATAATTGCCCAATAGAAGCAACAGGTTTATTAGCCAATTTGTTGGCTGATAAATCAGTAAAAAAAAGTATAGCGATAAAGCTATTTGTCTTTTTAAACATGTTGCTAAATACAATTTGTATTTTGTCACATAAAAATATTTACTAACATGTTAGTGTCAATAACATGAAAATGATCAGTGTTAATTGTCATATTACTTAACATTATATTTAATTTGTGCCTAAAATTATTTTCTCTCTGTGGCAAACTGTTACTATAAGGAAATGTAAACATAACAATGTGTCTTAAGTCTAGCTCACAAAGTTTGTTATAGTAATGAAGCAGACTGTGCTGATTCACATTTCCTCTGTTACTAATCAATAATATCAAACTTGTATCCTGGTGAAAATTTAAACTTATTATCTTTGTCACTATCTCAACATAATTTAAGCCAGGCATACAATAATTGGTAACTGCCTTTCCCTTGCAAATATTTATTTATTTATCATCATACATCTACCCCTACAGCTAACCAATGCGGTAAATGAGCTGTAGCGGCATCTACATCGCTACATGCGAACTACGCATCAAAGACCTGACGTCACACAACATCCTGACGTCACACAAATCCTGCATCGCGCAATTAGAGTTTACCGCGCGATAAACATATATACAAGCTTCCCGACTTCAACCTCTGGGCAGTTGCCCGCCAGACACGACACCCGTCTGGTCGGAGGATCCTCCCTTTTCTATGGGGGATGAGTGAACTTTACACCCTGTTCCTCATACCCCCAAAGAGCCTTAATTAATACTTTGACATAATTGTTCTACTAATACCTATAACTAATTAGCAACAAAGCATTCCTTGTGAATTCACTCAGAGAACAACAGAATAGGTCTGTCTCACTCGCTATGAGGTTGAGCGTGCGGAGTGCACGCGTCAGCGGCGCCTCCTTCAGAAGGTTGGTCCTAGCACGCGGTTCCACAAGCAGTCGTGGCTGCCGTCGTCGCCACACGTACCTGTCCGGAACACACAGACTCACCTGGCCTAAAACAACTGCATTATGAACCTTCCCTCTCAGTATTTTAAATATATATGAGGCGAGTGCAAGATCCCTCCTAACCCTTAGCTCGTTGTTTCCTACCATACCTAGAATAAATAAGGTTGGATACATTAACGGGTATAAGGGATAGACTCCATAATACCGCATATATAAATATCTTATAAATTTATTTTGTACCCTCTCCAGTATGAGACTATATTTAGCTTCATGCGGAGACCAGATAACTGCGTTACATTCTACCTGGCTCCTCACCAATGCGTTATAATTATAATGCTATAATAGCTTTCACATTCGTGAAACTTCGGACCGTACGAAGCATGAAACCTAAATTTCTATACGCTCTTTTACAGCAACGCATGATGTGATCCCGAAAAGTCAGACCAGTGTAAAATTTTACTCCCAAGTCCTTGACTTCTGTGACCCGTTCCATAGGCGACCCGTCAATATAGTAGGTATGTAAGATGGGATTGTGTGCGCGAGAAAAAGTGATGGTCACACACTTCGAGCTATTAAATTGTAAGAGATTTTCTTTGCTCCATCTCACTACCCTATCAATGTCCCTTTGTAGCCTGACACAGTCATCGCTGCTCTTTATCGCGATGGATAATTTGAGGTCCTCTGCAAACAACAGACTGTGAGGAATATGGATCTGACACGTGTCCCGCATATTCCACATATTGCTGCCTATCCCTCAAATAACTGTCAAAAAACTGGAGAGAGTGTGGGGTGAAACCAATACCTGCAAACTTTTTAAGCAAAATGTCATTATCGACTAAATCGAATGCTTTTCTAAAGTCAAAGTAAGCAGCATCAGTCTGCCCTCCACCATCCACCGTCGGCACCAGATGAGCCATGTGGCAGAGAAGATTACTGGTGGTACTTTTTCCTGGTCGAAACCCATGCTGAGCGTCTGACAGCTGCGCGCTAACCTGAAGATATATGCTCTTATGTATAGCAGATACTAACTACTACTGTTAGCTGATACTAACTGGCCCATGTCTTTCCCAATTTCATCACTAAATATCACAATATCATTATTTATTTGGGTTTGTACACAGTTGTGAGGTTTTACACTAACTTTAGTTTTTTTAGGGGAACCATCAGTAGTATAACTTTGTTGAAGCAATTAAATATTATTTACTGGTGCCAAACAGGCCGATGAGGACTGACTATTAGACAAGCTGTTGTTTTTCAATGATTGTGTTTTTTGTATGTTTTTTTTTTAAGCGGTTGCATTGCGTAGTACGGCCGCTGTGACTTGTGACGAGTTAGTGATGTGGTTGTGCAGCTCCACTTACGTAGGCTATCGACAACAATGTCGATTGTCGTATGAATTTGTATTACTATAAAAAAAAAATCTTCAATTTGTCAACAGTTATAGCCTGGTTAGAAGACCGATGTGAAATCATGTTTTATACTCATTAAAATTTTCTCTTATTGTTGAATTTTTTTGATTTGCTTTTATAAGGTGCTATAAAAATATCTGCCACGGCTTTAATGGGAGGTAGTATTGTGTTTAAAGATTACAATAGTGAAGAACTTTCGTACCCCAGAATAGTTAATTCAATTTGAGAAAATAAAGTACTTTAATAAACATTGACTCTACTCTGCATAACGTGGTTCACAAATTACGCGCGATGTGTCGCTTCGTCAATGAAAACAACTGCTATCTCTTTCTATCTGTTCGGTGAATGAAAACTGAAATCAGCTGACTAGTTCGTCAGTTTTTTTTTTTTTAAGTGCAAGTTTACTAAATAAGATGATAAACTTCCCATCACACTTAAAACAGGCTTTGGACTGACAAGTTAGAATCGCAATATTTTTCTTATTATTTTTAAACAATAGGTGCTTAGATTAATATCAAATAACGATAAATTACAGTAACTTGGCGTGTTTAAAAGTTAATCATCTTATTTACAATAGTTGCACCGTATTTACAGTTATTTACACACTCCCTACTGTGACTGTGTGTCATTTACTCTAATTTAGTTACAATATATTATTATATTTATTTTAAAACCGTCACTTAAGGGCTGATTCGGGGTTCTTAAGAACACATTAAATCTCAATTTTATGGGTTGACAGCTCGACACGTTACTCTAATTAATAACAAGATATCCTATTTCTTTAAAATGTTAAAAGAATATTGAACCTCTTACAAACCCATTCCATTTATATTTTATGGGAAGCGACCCGTGGCCACTTTCTACAAATATTCTGAGAACCAAAACGGGCTCGGGCAGTTTAGACGGACCCTTTAAAACAATTGACGAATTGTAAAAACAGCCATAAGTCTATTCTGCGAAACTGTCGGAATCGGTGCTATATAATCAACATGCGGCTCTCAAAGTTAGTGCGAACAAGGTTGCACTTACATGAATATAATGTAAGGTAAAGAAACCAACAAACAAATAGAAAACTAGAGAATTAACTAAAGAATAACTTATGAACCATTCCAAAGGCATGCAAAGCCGATGTCTCCATTGATTTAACTATCTATTATCCTATAACTGTAGTTATAGGATAATGATATTGGATTAATTGTTTTATTATTCTGGCGGCTACCTGGAACACTTGAATAGGTTTCGTGCTAAGAACATAATTGTATGTTTTATTTAATACAATATAATATAAATTGTAGCTTTAACTTTTCCATCGCAAAAGATTGATATTCCCTGGACCCAAAGCAACAAACAGTAATAAAACCACATCTGGAGATCGTAAATGTCACGATACCCGACCTATTCGGGACACTCAGAAACAATTCAGAGATTTTAAGTCTTTGTTGCAAAAACTTGTAAAGAGGCTGAGAGTTCCATGTGCGGCATGGAATATTTTGGGAATTTGGGACAGGGAGATTGTTAGACAAGAAAGGCAGTTGGTTTTGGGTCGCGAAAGAGGATAGCCATGTGAGACATCAGAGTCCGTAGTCAGGGTAGTTAAGTTAGGAGGTTTGGTTTGAGACCACGGTAGGGTGTGGACGTAATATTAGGCCATGTCCAAGTGGGCTGTCGCAAGATAGCGAGTATTATTTATTAAGTTAAATATAGTTGGGCTGCAGCCCAGACTAGGCTAATGTAACGAAGTACGAGTAGGCGTGTGTGTTTATTGGTGCGACTGGGTGAGTGTGTGCTTGTTGGTGCGACTGAGTGAGTATTTCATTATAATAATTATCCTAGGCTGGTAATATAATTAAAGTTCTTGTAACTTAACACTTAATTAGTATCGTGTTTTATAACTAATGTTACATTCTCGTGTATTACGTGTCCATATCCTAATCCGTACCTTGGCAGATTATTGTCACTAGCAGTTGGCTATAGGGAAATGGCGAAGGCCTTCCACCATACTTGACTGGGCAGTAATGCCCCTGACTTATGACAACTGTTGACTTTGAGATGACGCACCACATTTGGAAGGCAGAGCCATAAATACTCACAGGTCGTTTGGAATTGATCTAGGCTATAAAGCCAATCTGTAATTGCATTACAAAACAACCAAACGTTGGTGATGATTTCTGTATCCCAGAAGGTTTTGCCACAGAATACCTTGCGTGAGGCGTGTTGACACATATTTCTAGGGAGTGGGGGTAGGCTTCATGAAGTACCTAAAACTGAATTGGTAGACGTTCTAAGAACGCTAGGGACCGTGTCTCATTAAAACCCCACCCGGCTGTTTGTAGGCCTATTACTGAATCGACACAATTTATTGAGACACGCTATTGGGACGCAACGCCGCTAACCGCCGCACCGCATCCTCTAAATGGGGCAGATTAAGGAAATATGAAGTGACGAACTACCACTTCGGTGTTCACCAGGTACGATCGTAATGTATTCTGCTAGAGACTGAGTCTACGGTGCGCTTGTGCAAGTTTTGTGTCTTTCATATTAGTACGCGACTAGAACTATTCAAAATTAAACTTGTTTTCCTCAATAACAGTTGGACTTCGCAGTACTCTGTCTTAGGATTGAGTAAAACATTTATTTAGTGCTTAGGGAGCGTGTTCCGTTAGAATCGTATTAGTTCCTCAGAGGTTCTATGCGTTAGGTCTAACAGGACACGTACAATGAGGCATAAGGTTCCCGGTCTCACTGACGTGGGTATATTGTGAACAAACAAATTAACGTAGTAGTACGTAATCGTATTTTAAGGACAAGTGTAACGATCCTTTTACCCCTTCCACCTTACCAAGCCTGTATTGCAGATATTGGTGCTCAACTGCGAGAGGAGGAGACGTTGGCGTTCCAACATTTATAATACTAAAACATAATACTATAATATATACTTTTGCATACCCTCTTGTCTTCTTAGCTTCATATTATAATACTCGTGTTTACTAACTATGAATTCCCAATATTAACTTCCCTGTCCAATCCTTGTCCCCTAGCTCTGCCGAGACGGGACAAGGTAGTTTAGTTTATGGGAATTCTTCTCTTTCTTATATCGGTGGGAGGGTGACCAGTCTGGGACGAGCCCTACAGAACTGTGCGGAAAGGAGGGGCACAGTTCTTCCCCTACGGGGGAACCAATCCAAACACTAATATTAACACAATTAGGGAAAAACGAAAATTTTATCAGCCTAGGGTAATTCAGGTACTATCACACTACCTACTTATCTACAAAACTGTTGCACAAGTCCGCCTTCGCGTTGCACACAAATGTAGGCACGCTTACGTACATGTCTCTTCACTTTATTTAATGTGTCCGTTTCACTTTTTACTTGCCTAAATGCGGGTTTGATGCGCCTTTTTAGTTCTTCCACACTTCTAATGTCATGTCCGGTTTGGCCGTACACAAGGTCCTTCACACGACCCCACATGAAAAAGTCTAGAGGAGTTAAATCCGGCGAGCGAGGAGGCCACGGCACTGGCCCTCCTCGGCCTATCCACCCTTCACCGCTGTACCACAAACCGTTTAAAAATTCCCGTACGCTGATGGCGAAATGAGGTGGTGCTCCATCATGTTGAAAGTACAGCCCTCTTATCTCTTCAAGAGGAATACGTTCCAACATTCTTCTCACACGGGTTCGTAGTAAGCGCAGATACGTGTCTCCGTTCAGTCTGTCCAAGAACACTGGTCCTAGAATTCTGTTGCCGAGTATCCCGGCCCACACATTTACACTAAACCGAGTCTGAAAGTGGTCAGGCCGCACAACACGAGGATTCGCCTCAGTCCAATAATGCGCATTGTGTATGTTGAACATACCAACCCGTATGAATGTGGACTCGTCAGTCCACAGAATATTGCGGCGTTCTTCTCGCATCCAATTACAAAACGCGAGGCGAGCCGCGTAGTCATGTGGATGCAATTCCTGTACCCTTGTGAAGTGGTAAGGATGGAGCCCTTCCCGATTTAAAAGTCGCCACACGTAGTTGTCGCTCACGTCGAAGACTCGAGCAGCATCCCTGGTGCTCGGAAGAGGATGACACCGGAAGAAGTCCAACACTTCCTCTTTGAGTTCGGCAGAATATGGAGGCCTGCCTGCGTCAACCGGAGGCGGGTCAAAGCGGCCGTGTTCACGAAATCTGTACACGGCATCCAGAATGGTATGATGACTCACTCGCACACCAGACCTCTGCTGGTATAAGTTTACTGCATGCGCAGTTATGGAGTTACACTCGCGGTAGCACAATACCATTTCAAGATATTCTTGATTGGAATACCGTCGTCTGGGAGGCGTTTCAAAGGAAGCGCGAGCGATTTTCCCGTCACTAACCACTAAAACAAACTTCCGAGCGGGCGGGGGCGACTGGCGAGCGGGCGGTCGGTTGGCGCGTGCGACGAAAGGGGTAGTGCGGGTGAGAGTGGGGGCGCGCGGGGCTGCGCTTTGACGACCGACGAGTGTCCGGCGCGCAGCGGCGTTGTTTGATAAGAATGGCAACAGTGTACGAAAGGCGCCGACGTCTTGTGAAACGATTGAATTGTATTCGGTGCGGTGCGGCAACAGCTTATTAAGTCTACGTGATGGTTTTATGCGAATAAATCAATTCAAATTTATACGTACAATTTTTTGTATGAAAAAAAATATGACAAATGATCAATAATTTATCTTTACTATTGTAATCTATAAACACAATACTGTGTCCCATTGCAACCGTGGCAGATATTTTTATAGCACCTTATATATTTTTTTAGCTATGTATTGTTTATATAATTATATCATCTTATTATATGTCATATCGTTTTTTATTTATAATTTTTTCAGGAACTTCAAAAAATTTGAATAAAATAGTAAATGGGAGAATCGATAACTTTCCGATTTAGTCAATCACTAGCGTATATGTAAAATAAATGGTTTTTGCACAGCACAACGAATAGCGATAGATGTTTTCGTGTGAGTGAGTTGTACTGTGCATGGTAAATGCACGCTGTGTTTGATGGGATAAGGTTTATAATTGATTGTGTAGTACGTTCTGATTTATAAATTGCACGTGTGTGCGGGACCTCGTATTTATTGGGTTTACTGATCTGCATGTGTAGTTGTGGCTAGGATAGGTTTCGATACATTTTCAATTACCGGGCATATCTCCTTCTTCCTTATATCTATGGTTATCACGATCGCATTCGAAAGCGCACTATTTAGCGGAGACGGCCATTTGCCCGAGCCATGAGCATCGTGATCATGACGCGCGGACACAGACACGCCCCATGCCACTTCTCCTGTTATTTATATTTCTATGGTACGCACGGCTACACATCAAGCTATACATTTCCAGTATAAGCTGACCTCGCATTGTACTGAAATCCTATACAATGCGAGATCAGCATAAACTGGAAATGTATAGCTTGATGTGTAGCCGTGTGTACAACGATATTGCACGAGTATAGTATGATCACCAAATCTTAGTATTTTAGTAAGTAAAACATTTTAGTGAAGTGAAAACTAATTTAGGATGCTAAAGTCGATAGCAGTACCGATTCTCTTGTCACAAATGCCTTTGAACTAGACTAACATCACCAATTTTTTTTTTATTATTGTCAAATGACAATTTCCCGTTCTGAAATAGACTAAAGTAACACAACTTAACTGTATTTTAGTTTGACAGCACTAAGATGGCACTGAGCTATTTGTTAGTGAAAATGGCAATTTTGCTATTCAGAATTTTATGTATTTCACCTAAAATTTTGACCGTCTAACTAAATCTGACTATTTTTAATCGCGATAAAAAATGGTGTGGAATACAATTAGTTCTCATGAACTAAAATTCACACCAACGCCTCGACTTCAGGTGCAAAAACAGTACTGTATCTTTTTTTCTTATCTTTTGCTTATATTTCGAAAATGCTGTGTCTTTAAATTCCATATAAACACGTCGAGGCTGCCCACCAGTGCAACTTCGGCTCTAAAAAAAATTCACTGGGTAGGGCAAATAAGTACCACTTTTTTTTTTTTTCCATGGTGGGAAATCATCAAATGACTTCTCCCGCTCTGGGCAGAGCGAGAGGGTGTGTCGGATTTTTACTGATTAAAACCCACCCGTGTTCCTTCCGTTGCCTGTGTGCCAGGGCCGCGATATCCCTTTCGGACAAACCCGCAACCCCAGCAGGCATTGGTCTTTCGACCCCGTCGGTTGGTGCTGACATCTCTTTGAGGCGCGCGTGGAACACAACGCGCCGTCGACACGGGCCTGGTCCTTATCGGACGGCGAGCTGCCCATTGCTCACCGTCCGCAAGCCCGCACCTACGGTGGCCGGAAGTCGGCTCTCGACTCCCGACGCCCGGGGCGTCTCCTGCGGCGACTAGGGCCGCGAGGGCGTGAAGTTTGCATCTCCCTCGCGCGCTCCGCCTCCTCCTTCGCGAGCATAACTGAAGGAGGTGACGGCCTCACATGCACTCTCGCTCCGAACCATGGCCTAAACCAGGGCCGGACGCGAGAGATCGCCGCCGCCGATCGCCTCCGTGAGGACACGGCGGTGCTCCGCCCAAGCCGGGCAGACCTCCACCGTATGCTCCACCGTGTCCTCCGGGCGATCCACACAGTGGTGACACCCGGGCGTTTCCTCCCGCCTTACGCGGAACAGGAACCTCCCGAAACAACCGTGTCCAGTGAGGACCTGCGTCAGGCGGAAGGTCAGGACGCCATGGCGCCTCTCAAGTCACTCCTCAAAGAGGGGACTTATCGCCGCAATTGTGGCGTGCACAGCGCTGGGTTGCGACAATCGCACACTCCATGCCGCCGTGAGATCCCACCGGAGCTCTGTCCGCTGTGCCGTGATTTCTCGCGGCAGCGGAGTTACACCCCGGCGTTTCGCCTCCTCGCGCAACTCCCACATGTGCGCGAGGACTTTCGCCTCCAGATCCCATGGCGGTAGTCCGGCAAGGAGGCTCGCCGCCTCACGGGAAACCGTGTGGTATCCCCGGACCAGCCTGATGGCTATGACCCTTTGGGACGCGTTCAACCGCCGGGCCGGTCGCAGCCTCAATGAACGTGCCCACACCGGTGCCCCGTAAAGGGCCATGGACCGTATGACCCCCGCGTAAAGCCTCCGGCAGGAGGCGTTTGGAACCCCCAAGTTGGGCAGGAACCGCTTCAAAGCAGCTCCATCCCTATCCAGTTTGGGAGCCAAACGTCGGAAGTGCTCCACGAAGTTCCACCGGCTGTCGAGGACGAGTCCCAGGTACTTCATCGTTGACTCGACACCGATGTGAACCCCTCCCGCCGTTATCTGGGAACCCGACAGTGGCGCGTTCCGAGGACCATAGAAACACATGGCCTCGGCCTTGTGCAAGGCCACCTCGAGTCCTAGTTGCCGGATCCTTTCGACGATTGTCGCAACCCAACGTGTCGCTAGTTCGGCCGCCGCCTCATGTGACCTCCCGTGCACCAGGACCAGCGTGTCGTCAGCGTAGCAAACCACGCTGACGCCGCTAGGGAGGTTGGCGCGCAGCACCCAGTCGTAGCCGATGTCCCACAGATGCGGCCCCAGGACCGATCCCCTTGGGACACCGCACGACATCTCTCGCCGGTTCCACTCTCCGTGGTGACCGGGGTAGATGACGGCCCTGTCCGTCAAATAGGCCTCGACCACTCGACAGAGGTAGGTCGGCATCCGGTGATACCGGAGTGCCTCCCTAATGCAACTCCAGGGCAGGGTATTGAAGACATTGGCGATGTCAAGAGACACCGCCAAGACTACCCCACCCCGGGCAACAGCATCCCCCGTCGTGAGGGCTCGAACGCGCATGATGGCATCCACCGTAGATCGTAAATCCGGCCCCACTTGCACCAGCTGCCCGACAAGGCGGTCTGCAGTTACTCTTTCAAAGAGCTTGCCCACTTCATCGAGCAGCATAATGGGCCGGTAAGCGGACGGAGAGTCCGCCGGGCGCCCCGGCTTCTTGATGAGGACCAGTTTCCTCGTCTTCCAACGAAATGGGAACTGGCCCCTCTCCAAGCATGCGATTAGGAGCCCCCGAAGTCGAGGCCCGAGAGCCTCTAAGGCCAGAACCCAGGCTTTTCCATGTAAGCCGTCGGGTCCTGGGGCGGTATTTTTGGCACTCAGCCTACGTACCGCCACTCTCAGATCTACCTCGGTCACCTCCGGAGTATCGTCGTCGTCGTCCCTGGTGTGGTCCGCATCGGGCACCGCAGGAGGCGGAGCCATGGGCGGGGGAGTATGTTCCCCTCGCGAGGGGAACAGAGCGCTCACCACGTCCTCCACGAGCTGGGGCCGGAGACTCTGCCCCAGCGGGGGAGCCCATGGGCGGAGCTTATCTCGCACCAATTTATAAGGTGTATCTTTTCATACACGAAATATTTTAAGAGATATACCTATAGCTGGCACAGAAACAATAAACACGAAAAAAAAAAATATCTCGATGTTTTTATTTTGCGTAATTATTATAATTTTAAAACTGCTTGAGACATTTTGCATAAAACCTTTACTTCATATTCTATGAATGACCCGCCCGCCGCGGTGAGAGAGTTGACGCGCCGCCGCCGCGCGCTGCATCGAGGCCGCCTCGATGCGGAGCGCAGCGCGGCGGTGCCGCACAGACACTTGTCTCTCGCTCTCGTTTATTATGTGTCGAGCAGCTTGTTGGTGAGGTTGTGTTCGCTTCGCATGCATGTCTTCACGCAACCTCGCAAGCATGGTAGTTATTTCGCGTCCTGAAGGTTACCGTACTCCGCAGTCTGTGTGTTTGCCGGACGCAAACACCTGCCCGCACCTCATGTTATATGGGACCTATCACTGGTGAACTGTAGTGGACATACGAAAATACACCTCTGCCTATCTCTAAAGAGAATGCAGGCGTGATGATGTTAAAAATAAACCAACGTAGGTAGACTTCGTAACTCGATCTAGTGTTATTTTAATAGCGTATCGCTTACAAATTATCGCTTAAATCTGAATTTAAAATACAATACAATACCACCTAAACCTAAGCAGGTACCTAAAGGATTAATTTCCCTCCTTTAAAGTTTTACGAAAAGAAAGCTAGATGCGATTAAAACAAATTTTAATCCTAATCTACAATACTTACCTACACATTTGTAAACTATATAGGTAAATACAAATAAACAGCTGATAGGGGCAACTCGAATTCGCATGTTAATGACCTCTGTGAAGTTATTAACATGCATCGAGTACTATCCGTCAGCTGATTGTTAGTTGACTACCTATCTACTCATACAGATGTGAATGTTAAAAAGTCTAAGTGCGCAGCGCGGATTTATTTGATCAAAAAATCGTACCAGAGATTAGCCGTTGTCGCCCCGCAGTGGTCAAAAGATAAATGGGATAAATGTCGTGTCATTGTGGAATAACATACGGTATGATTCATCAAAACCTATTGGACGATTAAATAACTACATTACGGCTAGATTATAAGTTTTATTGACTAGTCTTTTTGTGGGCAAACAACATTTTTATTGTTAGTAGATCCGTAGTTGAATGATGGCTATTTAACTCAAAACGATTGTCAGTGTTTACCTTAATTTATGAATACCTAACCCAGTTCCGCGACGCTGTTAGCCTGTTGCGCGGGTTGCAGGTTTGGTCTCGCATGGAAATCTACAGATAGTTGATTCGGGTCTCGGTGTTTATGCATAATATGAACTTTGTGTTTGTAGACGTATGCACGACACTCGGGGGCGATGATATCTCTTTCGAACTACCCGCATACACGGTAACGATGTCAATAATGAATAATTCTTATTATTCTACGTTATTATTGTTATAGTTTTATATCGCATGTGTAGTTAGTCGGAAACCTGTTTATTTTACACGAAATTCAGATATCCCATTGCGTCAGGTATACAGGTGCCCTTTACGAATTACTGTAACAATAATTTGGCGTGTTTAAAAATTAGAATCAACTTACCTATTTATAATAATTTAAAATGTACATACCTAATACCTACGTAATTTTTATTTACACTATTTACACCAATTGTTGTACATATTCGCCCTGTTGTTGGACGCAGACGGCTGCACGTTTTAATATGTGTCCTTGCACTTTTAATAATGTGTCTCTATCACTAGCCATCACTGCGAAAGCGTTCACAATTCGCGTTTTTAATTGTTCCGCACTTGATATGGTATGGCCGTCATTACCATAAACCAGGTCCTTAGCCCTACCCCACACATGAAAGTCCAACGGCGTAAGATCAGGCGAGCGAGCTGGCCAGGCGACCGGTCCACCTCGACCTATCCAACGATTGCCGTACTCGATAGAGAGGTATTCTCGAACGCGCCTATCATAGTGCGCGGGTGCGCCACCATGCTGGAAGTACATTAACATTGTCCTTAAATAAATAAGTGGAATGTCTTCTAGCATGGTCGCTAGTACGCCTGTCAAAAACTGTAGGTATGTTTGACCATTAAGCCGATCCAGGAACACAGGTCCTAAGAGTCTATCGCCTATTAACCCAGCCCACACATTAACACTGAACCGCGTCTGGGAATGATCCGGCCTAACAACACGTGGATTTTCTGATGCCCACCAGTGCGCATTGTGGATGTTAAATAACCCAACGCGCGTAAAGGTGGACTCGTCCGTCCAGAGTATGCACCGCGTCGGGTCTTCAAGTAACCAACGGCAAAATTCCACAATTCCAGTTACATTTAATAATTTCTTTCATAATATCAAATAAAGAACAACCAGGCATACAGTAATTTATTATCGAGTGTCCCGGATATTCATCTGTCAACAAGTGGCCTAAGTCCTTTCCAATCTCATCGCAAAATAATACTATATCATTTTTTACAATTTGTTTACATTGTTTATTGGAACTACATTATAAAGAAAATATACTATACAAATATACTACATTAGAAAGTAAGGATCAGAAAATTTACTGGGACCGAACAATAATAACAGATAAAACTATTCATTACAATAGACTAGACATTACCGTACACGACAAAACCAATAAAACAGTTTATCTGATAAACATAGCAATACCTAACTCACACAATATTCAAACCACCATATCCGAAAAGCTCAGTAAGTATCAAGATCTCGCCATAGAAATTAAAGCCCAATGGAAAGCACAAACCGTTCATATTGTCCCGATCGTCCTTTCATCTACTGGTATAATACTAAAATCTCTCACACAAAGTCTTAATACCCTACAGATGCCTTCTCACACACTTAACATGCTCCAAAAAGCTACCATTCTTAACACCTGTCGCATCACCTGAAAGTTCATGTCTTCTTCAAAATTGCCATCCACCTTTTCTATCTAAATTTCGCCTTACATACTTGGTCCCGACCCGTGTGTAAGGTTTCTTAAACTCTCTTAAATGAGAAGAAACGTAAAGAACCGAAAATTATAATAATAATAAATTTATTCACAAACTTTTTTACAAGAATCCTATAAAAACCCTGACTTCTGAGCTAGGTAAAAACCTGTATTACAGAAGTCAGTGCCCTCTCCCACTTTCTACTTGATACAAATTGTTAAATAAAAAAATAAATATATAAAATGAAAAAATAATAAGATGAAATAAATCAAATAAGTGATGGGTTAGGTTTACTCACGTTGTGTTTATGCATGTAGATAACGTGTTTGTGTGTACGTGTGTGTGCGCGTGTGTGAGGGTGTGTGTGTGTGATGGATGTTGGATGTAGGTGAGGTATGTGGTAGTAGGGAATATTAATCTGTGAGCAATAACATTTTTGTTTTAATTGAAGTAGCCAGTTCTTAATTTTCATTTTTGTTTCTCGAACAGTAAGTGGATGAATGTTTATTATTTTATTTATTTTATTGTATACGTAGGATGACCTATAAGATTGCTGTCGAATAGGTACCTATAAACAATATTTATGATTATAGTGCTATCTCTGAATCCCGTCTAATAATGAAAGGAAGCGTTTCAAAGATTCCACTTCTCACAGCATGCGATGACTGTTTCGTCAGACATTGTAAAGAGTGTGCGTTTGTTGCAGGAGTCAGCGACAGGCGCGTCGCGGAGGCGTCGCGCCTCCCGCGACGAGCTGAGATGTTCACCAAGAAGATACGACACCACAAGAAGTACAAGGTGCGGTGAATAGCGCCATGCGATAGAGCACCATGCTAGAGGAAGGCAGCCGCGAACTGGCCAAACGCGCCTACTCGGAGAGTTCTGTGCGCCCCCCGCACCCCGTGCACTCCACGCTCGAGGAGCCACGCTGCTGCTTCTCGGGCCGGCGCGCGGAGGACGCGCGTCTGTTCTGCTGCCGCTGCGCTCACAAACGCCGCGCCTCCCCCCTCACCTGCCTTGCGATCTGCTTCCTGGTGCTCACCTACAACCTGCTAGGCGGCTTCTTATTTCTCGCGATCGAAGGCAACATCACCACAGAAACGGCTGTCGCTGCCTCCAAACCAAATCTCAGTCAATCACAGAGTGTCAGCAACGACTTGAGGTCGAAGACGGTGGAGCGGCTGTGGTCTATAACGGAAGATCTGAACATCCTATATAAGGAGAACTGGACAAAGCTGGCGGCGAAGGAGCTGCTGGAGTTCCAGAGGGTACTGGTGTCCAGCATGCGAGGGAAGGGCGGCGCGGTCGATGGGGAGCGACTCGGGTTTGAGCACGAGCGTGACTACCGCTGGACCTTCTCTACCAGCTTCCTGTACGCACTCACACTCATCACTACCATCGGTGAGTTACTACGACAATTTCATAAGCAAATAACAGTTTCTTCATTGAAAAGATTCCGTCCCACTTGACTGATTGTGCATTATGGGTAACCAAGACAGTGCGTTCGGGTCTCCACGATCATCTTTTATCGAATATTGACATGTGGGGTTTCGAGTTCCAAAATATGTTTCCTGTAGGTTCCGCAAGCTATTGGTATTGTCAGTTTGTACAAGTGTGCTTGTGTTTGTGGCGCAGGGCACGGCAACGTGACACCGAAGTCATCGGCGGGGCGGCTGGTGGCGGTAGCCTACGCGTGCGTGGGCATTCCGCTTATCATGCTGTACCTGTCCACCATAGGCGAGGCGCTGGCGCGCAATGTGCGCGTGCTGTACTCGCGCGCCTGCCCCGCACGCATGCGCCCCGCAGCTGACGCTTTCCATGCGCGCGCCGACTGCCGCAGCCGCCGCGCCGACATCAAGGCCCCCTGTGACGTCAGAGACAAGTTTGACAGACAGAAACGGACTCCTTTTCAAGCCGCCTTGAATCTGGACAGTTTGAGTGGCGGCTATCATTGGACGTGCCGGGACCACACGCGAGTGCCAATTATACTTAGTTTACTACTCATCGTACTGTACATAGCGTTAGGGACTTTCTTGTTTCATAAGACAGAGAGGTGGAACTTAGTGGACGGGTGTTACTTCTCTTTCGCGAGTCTCGCGACGATCGGTTTCGGGGACCTGAAACCCGGCCTGTACGCCAGCACGATATCTGCTAAGGCAGAGGACATAGCGGTGGGCGTGTGTTGCATCTACATCCTCGTGGGGATCGTGGTGATCGCGATGTGCTTTAACCTCATCCAGGAGGACATGGGCGCACTAGTACGCGGCGTAACGTCCCTGTGCGCGGGCGCCGCCAAGTCGCGCGCCGTGCATAGCGCGGAGGCGGTGTGCGACGATAAGATCTCTATGTCTGTGGTGTCCTGACACCGCGAGACGGCCGACTCGGGGCCGTCCGTGGCGTTCGCCGGCTGCGAGAAGCGCCAGCAAGTGACGTTTAAAATAGACTCTCTCAACCCGACCAAGTTCAACAGTCTGCCGCGGCGCAAATCTTCACACTACGGCGACGAGAGCTTCGTGCGCAACACGCCGGCTAGGCGCTCAGCCGGCCACGCCGACCGCTGTGTGGAGTACTTTGTGCCGCGCAGTCTCAGCGAGTTCAATCTGAGCGGCGCTAGCGACCTGTACGAGCTGGCGTCGCTCGGTTCGCGCGCCCGCCTGGCACCACCTGCACCGGGGGCGGGGGGCGTGGGGAGCGCGGGCAAGGCGCGCGACAAAATGGTCACGTTCGAGGACGATCGCACCGCGCTCTCCGGCACCGGCGCCGATGACGTCTTTATGTGACATAGACGTCACCTAGATATAGACTTGTTGGTTTGGACATGGTTTGTTGTATAATAAAATATGAAATTTTATATTATCAGCTGTTTCCTTGTTTCACCGAGACTCTATTAATAGCAGTTCCTAAGAGAAACACAGATCGCTAACACCTAAATCTTAGTAAGTATCGTGTCATTAAGGCGAAAGCGTCAAGGTAGCCCGCGAAATTCAAATTTTCTTACGTTTTTCCAATTTGCAGGTCAGTATCATGTTGTATATTGATCTAAATATGGTTTGCGGCCGAATCAAATGTTTATTTATATAATTATAATCTTAAAAATTATCAACACAACTCTCTTAGTTAATATAATCGCATTGAATGACTATTTCATGAAATCATGACATTTGACAATTGTGCTTACTTATGGAGTTGTATTGCTGATTGTAATGATTATGTGACAGTACCTGAATTACCCTAGACTGATAAAATTTTCGTTTTTCCCTAATTGTGTTAATATTAGTGTTTGGATGGGTTCCCCCGTAGGGGAAGAACTGTGCCCCTCCTTTCCGCACAGTTCTGTAGGGCTCGTCCCAGACTGGTCACCCTCCCACCGATATAAGAAAGAGAAGAATTCCCATAAGCTAAACTGCCTTGTCCCGACTTAGAAAAGCTAGGGGACAAGGATGGACAGGGAAGTTAATAATGGGAATTCACAGTTAGTAAACACGAGTATTATAATATGAAGCTAAGAAGACAAGAGGGTATGCAAAAGTATATTATATAGTATTATGTTCTAGTATTATAAATGTTGGAACGCCTACGTCTCCTCCTCTCGCAGTTGAGCACCAATATCTGCAATACAGACTTGGTAAGGTGGAAGGGGTAAAAGGATCGTTACACTTGTGCTTAAAATACGATTACGTACTACTACGTTAATTTGTCTGTTTACAATATACCCACTTCAGTGAGACCGGGAACCGTATAACAACGTTTGCCTCATTTTACGTGTCCTGTTAGACCTAACGCATAGAACCTCTGAGGAACTAATACGATTCTAACACACACACACACACGCTCCCTAAGCACTAAATAAATGTTTTACTCAATCCTAAGACAGAGTACTACGAAGTCCAACTGTTATTGAGGAAAACAAGTTTAATATTGAATAGTTCTAGTCGCGTACTAATATGAAAGACACAAAACTCGCACAAGCGCACCGTAGACTCAGTCTCTAGCAGAATACATTACGATCGTACCTGGTGAACACCGAAGTGGTAGCTCGTCACTTCATATTTCCTTAATCTGTCCCATTTAGAGGATGCTTTCAATGTAATCGGCAGCCGTGTGGATCGTCCTTATCGACAACGGGGCGTTTCGATCTAGGCATCCAAATGACGTGTCTCGCTAATATAATTTGTGAGAGGCCCGAAAGCCGGTTGTAGAGGTTTAACGAGACACGAGTTCTAGCGTTCCTTAGAACGAACTATCGATTCAGTCTGAGATATTTAGTGAAGCCTAACCCCACTACCTGGAAATATGTGTCAAGAAGCCTCACGCAAGGTATTCTGTGGCAAAACCTTCTGGGAAACAGAAATCATCACCAACGTTTGGTTGTTTTGTAATGCAATTACAGATTGGCTTTATAGCCTAGATCAATTCCAAATGAACTGTGAGTATTTATGGCTCTGCCTTCCAAATGTGGTGCGTCATTTCAAAGTCAACAGTTGTCATAAGTCAGGGGCATTACTGCCCAGTCAAGTATGGTGGAAGGCCTTCGCCATTTCCCTATAGCCAACTGCTAGGACAATAATCTACCAAGGTACGGATTAGGATATGGACACGTAATACACGAGAATGTAACATTAGTTATAAAACACGAAACTAATTAAGTACTCAGTTACAAGAACTTTAATTATATTACCAGCCTAGGATAATTATTATAATGAAATACTCACTCAGTCGCACCAACAAGCAAACACTCACCCAGTCGCACTAATAAACACACACACATACTCGTACTTCGTTAAATACTACATTAGTCTAGTCTGGGTTTCAACTTAACTATATTTAACTTAATAAATAATACTCGCTATCTTGCGACAGCCCACTTGGACATGGCCTAATATTACGTCCACACCCTACCGTGGTCTCAAACCAACCCTCCTAACTTAACTACCCTGGCTACGGACTCTGATGTCTCGCATGTCTGTCCTCTTTAGCGACTCAAAACCAACTGCCTTTCTTGTCTAACAATCTCCCTGTCCCAAATTCCTAAAATATTCCATGCCGCACATGGAACTCTCAGCCTCTTTACAAGTTTTTGCAAAAAGACTTAAAATCTCTGAATTGTTTCTGAGTGGCCCGAATAGGTCGGGTATCGTGACATTTACGATCTCCAGATGTGGTTATATTACTGTTTGTTGCTTTGGGTCCAGGGAATATCAATCTTTTGCGATGGAAAAGTTAAAGCTATAATTTATATTATATTGTATTAAATAAAACATACAATTATGCTCTTAGCACGAAACCTATTCAAGTGTTCCAGGTAGCCGCCAGAATAATAAAACAATTAATCCAATATCATTATCATTGTCCTATAACTACAGTTATAGGATAATAGATAGTTAAATCAATGGACACATCGGCTTTGCATGCCTTTGGAATGGTTCATAAGTTATTCTTTAGTTAATTCTCTAGTTTTCTATTTGTTTGTTGGTTTCTTTACCTTACATTATATTCATGTAAGTGCAACCTTGTTCGCACTAACTTTAAGAGCCGCATGTTGATTATATAGCACCGATTCCGACAGTTTCGCAGAATAGACTTATGGCTGTTTTTACAATTCGTCAATTGTTTTAAAGGGTCCGTCTAAACTGCCCGAGCCCGTTTTGGTTCTCAGAATATTTGTAGAAAGTGGCCACGGGTCGCTTCCCATAAAATATAAATGGAATGGGTTTGTAAGAGGTTCAATATTGTTTTAACATTTTAAAGAAATAGGATATCTTGTTATTAATTAGGGATAACGTGTCGAGCTGTCAACCCATAAAATTGAGATTTAATGTGTTCTTAAGAACCCCGAATCAGCCCTTAAGTGACGGTTTTAAAATAAATATAATAATATATTGTAACTAAATTAGAGTAAATGACACACAGTCACAATTATAAGTAATTATGTAAAGCCATATTTGTTACGGTCGCAAATCATATTTTAATCAACATAAAACCTCACACTGACCTGCAAAATGTAAAAAGCTAAATAAAATTTTAATTTCGCGGGCTACCTTAGCGCATGCCCCTTAAAGTTGAGACTTGACAACACCTTCCTCCTCTCTTTCCGCCGCACCGATGACGCCCTGGCGGCGACCTCATACCGCTAAAGAGACCCATAAATCGTCTACTGCACAAGTCAAACCACGTGGTGCGTCAAGTCTCAACTTTAATGGCACGACTTGAACTTGAGCGTGCGAGGCTACCCGTTGTGACACAGTTACTGGAGAGACGGAAGGAAAACTTCACGGATTAACTGGAAACAGTTCTACAGTTCCGCAGATCTTAAATGCTGAACTTTACTTTTTAAGTCGAACAGTATTAACAAACAGGGGCGGTGACGTCAGCAGTAACGTGACGGTGGTATCAACTGCGGCCGCGATGGTGATGATGACGGAATACGGTGTAGACTATGTATGTAAGTACGCGTATGCAGTATGTACCAATTAGAACTGCCGTCACTTCACCTAAGTTTTCACGGTGAGATTTTACAGAATAGATCGGCTGGTGGGCATTATGAGTGTTACAGAGTCTGTAATTGCTAGACCGCGTGATCACGTTGTGCGATGCCGTGGGCCGCCCTAGAGCTATAATCACGCACGCGACGTCGCAAGCGTCTCTCGAGCATTGCGCACTCACCGTGCAGACGCGCGTATCGCAATCACTGGCGTCCTGAACCCCGAAGTCCCGACGACAGCCATTCTATGAGAAATCGGACAGGAATTACAGTCTACAGCCTTGCGTATGTATACGTATAGGTAACGTAGGTGACTCCTATATCAGGCTTTACTAACTTACAAATAACTTACTGTTGAGGTTACCTTATTAAATAAGTTTGGAGAAGCGAATGCGGTAAAGAGTGTGTTAATTTCATCATGCATGGGATCTAAAGGGAAATAAGCTTTAATTTACCAAAGGGTTCACTTTATGTGTATCCGTTTCCATTTTTAATAAATCAAATTAAATAGCGAGTGTCAGTTCCTGATCCAATATTGGTCGGGTTTCTGTGGCGGGCGTTGAATGAGCGGCTCGAGCAAACAACGCATCGCGCCGTCGCCGAATGTTTGTCAGTAAACACGCAGCGCTGCGTATGCCGGCCGGGGCAGTGCGGGACGCTCCCCACTATTTACGTTAGCTATTTGTCACGTAAGCCGCCTTGTTATTTTGCCAAAGGTTCACTGTACCGAACATCGTTATATTTTATTAGAAAATCTACATAGTGTAAGTATTTGTGTAATTTTTTTCTTAATTATCTTTTAGTGCAGCAAGATAAACAGAAAATAAATAATTGTGTAAAATATTGTAGTCATCGCATTAAAGAAAAATTCACCGTGTAACGAATTATTCCTATAAGTACGTATAAACTCAATTCATCTTAATTCAAATCTTTATTGCATATCACATGTGTAAGGTCTTAATAATAATGATAAAGTTCACATGGACCCTGACTCCTATCCACAATTGCAGAAAAATAGCAGCAGCCATCATAACGGTATAAAAAAATAGTGCCTACTCTGTGAAGCGAGCGTGCCGCGTGCAGTGCGGAGAGGTCTGGGAGCGCTCTGGAGCGGTTCGGTAACGCGCGATATCGGGGGGCGGAATTGCGTTAGTTTATGAAGTAGATAGGTGTGAACAAGCACTGCACTGACAACTAAAGGGGGTGAAGGTGGTGAACAATTAAAACAATATTTAACTATTGCAAAAACTTGGGAACAATACTACACGATCAATGATCACGATGAATTGCTTACTCGAAGTTAACTGTCTATTTTATTCTATTTATTTGATTTACACGCTTAAGAAACCAATTACATAAATATCAAAGTACAATCATAACACATAAACGGATAACAACAATTAAATACTATAATTCTCACAAAAACGTAAGCACATAACCATAAAAATTGGCGAATTTATTAACAATCATTTATTTATTCTCTCTTCACAAAGGTGACTAAGTTATTGTCTACAAAAAATGTCTCAGCTGTATTCCACCTTTGTGAAAGACTGATTATATAGGTTTCTGGGAAAAACCTGTGTTACAGGTCACCAGGCCCCCTCCGCGGTTAGAATTAGCTTTCACAGAGGTACCTTGCAAGAGTCGAAGTTAAACAATACATACCAAAATTCAAAACTAATTAAGAGTTTTAACTCTTCATTAGTTTTTACTAATTAAGAGTTAATAAATAATAAATAAAATCTTTTATTTACAGACTACAAAGGCCCACATTGTGTTAGTGTCTAAATTATCTTATAAACTATGTTAGTATACTAAGAACAAAAGGTGATAAATTGATAATACCACAGATAGTTTCACCAAGCCCCATGCAATACATGAAGCTTGATAAACCTACCCATGGCAGGCCCATCCAGCCTTTCAGCAAACACCCTCAAGATACTGTTGGTGCTTCCTGCCACTCTGCATGTCACCGACGCCACCTGCTTACGCATTATTGCAAAATAGTCGTCAGTGTGCGCATCAACGAACATACCTGACGCACTACAATAGAGTGGAAGCCTCAACAGCACCCTAAAGGTATTATTATATTGTATTCGCAGGGCATTGTTTGCTTTTTGTATGATTAGCCCAAAGGCTGCTGGTGTAAAATGTCTGGCAGTAAGCCAAAACAGTAAGTTAAAACAATATGCTTAACACAAATAAAAGAAGAAGTAATAACAATAAAAAATACCTACCTATAATGCAGAGGTCATTGAGTCATGTTGTGAGACGATGTGTGAGTGAGTGTTTATCTTGTGTGAAGTAATAGAGTAGTAGGAAATGTATGTGAGTAATTGAGATGAGCAGTGTGTGAGTGAAGGTGACTTTTGTGCAGAGAGTGCAGCGAGGGTTGTTTTTCAAAGAGGTGAGGAACAGCTAGGTATGTCTTAATTAGGTTTATATCAGAACGGTCAAAAGATTCTCAGTTGTATGATAGTCTAGGGTTTTTAAGTATTTTTTTATTTCTTAAATACAGCTTGATCGAGTTTTTGGATAAAGGTTTAGGAATTTATCCAATTTATTGTAAAGATAATGACCAAGGAAGCAATAGAATCTTGAGCTTGGAGCGTGGATTTGAAATTGAGCCGTGGGGTATACCCTACCCTTTCGTCGGTTGTCTTTGAGTAGCTTAGCGTCAAACTGCATTTGAGAATGTCTTTAAAGTAATGTTCGTCGTATGAGCGTTTGTCTGACAGTTAGTGCCCCATTCATTGTATAGGTCAGTAGTCGGAAAACGAAAGGGGAGGCCAGCTCCAACCGTGAGTATGGCACGCTGTGCCCTTTTAACTTCGATGAGGTGTGTTTTTGCGGCACCTCCCCATGATGTGATGCAGTAATCAATAAGTCATTGGCATAATGCGTAGTAGACCATCTTAATAGTCTTTCGGTCAGCCGAGTGTCTTAAGGATTTTGAAAATGTAAATTACTTTTCGTCACCTGGTCACGAGGGTTTCAATGTGTGGTTTAAAGGAGAAATATTGGTCAATAGTGACACCAAGGTATTTATTATTATCGAACAGATCGCAGTCCGGGTTGGCTTCCACGAGTTTATTTAGTGCGGTCAACACCCGCGTTATGGGAGACGCGGCATGGGCTGCTGTCCGATACGAAGGCACGCCTAACAGTCGATGTTTTCTGCCACGGAGATAATTATTCGGTGTGTAGAGTCAAATCAGCTCATTATGGATGTCAGGTGCATCAGTCATAGCCGGGTATTTAGTTTCATTGCAAAGCTTTAACAAAGGAAGCCGCTTGGCACAGGCATACCTGCTGGTCATCTGAGCTGTATCCCTGTACCACCATCATGCAGGTAGATGGGGGAGGGGGAGAGGAATCCCATCTACCGCGCTGCACTCTTACGTCGATATGTGCAAAAGTTTAGCAAATAGGTCGTGTTTGGTATAAAAATAGAAAAATAAGAAATAAAAATTCTTACAAAATGTGTGTTTACAATATTAAACCACGAGATTATACTTTATAAAAAAAAATACTAAATAGCCCCTTTATCTAAAATATTTAAACCTTTTATTTTTTATAGATTTAACTTATAAATAAGTATGTAAAAAAAATACATTAGCGTCGCGCGGCGGAGCTGCGATAAAAGTGCGTATTTTGCATAAGATTTGGCACTTATTGTTTAATAATGACACTGATTAGCATATGTGCTTCGATATCTAGATGTAGTTTCTTTAAGACATATCTAGAGAAAATTCATAATAGTCACTGAGATAACCACAATTCCAGCTTATTTCAAATCGGTATTCCCTTATTTTTACATCTAGAGGGCGTTGTTTAAGTAAAAATAATAATGAAGTAAATAATAATGGTATAACGTTAGTAAATAAGTGTAATAAAAAAATTACAACATTTATTAACAGTTTCCGCTGCAACCACACAGTTCGGTGCACCTTATTTCTCTTTTGAAGCAATTGCAACTTCCAAGTGGTTAAGGCTTCGCCTCTCATACAGGAGGTTGTGGGTTCAAATCCGGGCAAGTACCAATGTGACTGTTTCAATTCATATGTACTTTCTGAGTTTATCTTGGACATTACTGATATCGGTGAAGGAAAACACCGTGAAGAAACCTTGACTTATAGTTAATATAAGTCTGAAATCAATAACCCCGTCTTGAGCAAGCGTGGTGATCAATGCTCGTGCTTTCTCTGTATGACAAGAGGCATTTGCCCTGCAGTGGGACAGTAACGGGCTGGTATTATTCATATTAAATTCTCCAGCTGTCTGTCCTTTTTTTGTAAATAGTAATTTTCTACACTGGTTGATATCAGTGCATTTGCACGATCTAAAATAAAACTAATGTTAAAACATGCATTCCAACAATTACTTAAATCACTTCAAATCACCAAACCCACCCACCACTTAAGTTACTTGTCATACAAAGCAATGAGAAATCTTTCTAATATTGGCAAAGCCTGCTCTACATTTCCTTCTTTAGCATATTTAAATCCTTCCGTTACTGTTAGTTAAGCGTCCCAAACTTCGAAAGCGTTTTTTCCCCTTTACCAGCAAAAGAAGAAAACATGACTAAATACCCTTCCACACTTTCAGCATAACGCCTACCTGGCCACATGCCCTTGTCGCCAGCATATGATATCCCAGATATCCTAAGAAGAACTTGGCAGGATAGAGGTAGGGATAGTAATCTAGAGTTCTGTAAAGAAAATGCAGGAATGCTTTTTGCACTTTTTCTAGAAGAAGTGCATACTTTGCTTCGTGCGGATTCCATACAGAAGAACTAGCTTCTATCTTCGTTCGGACAAGTGTGCTGTATAAAAGCCTTATTACATGCTCGTTGCGAAAATCACAGGCATTCCGGAGAACAAACCCTAGCCTTTTGATAGATTCTTTGGCAACTGTAAAAATGTGATCATGAAAAGTAAGCTTCTGGTCAAATGTGACACCCAAGTCCTTCATGTTAGTTAATCTAGTTATTTTAGTACCATTTATTTTGTATTCAAAATCAATTGGGTGTCGCATTCGACAAAAGGTCATTACATATTTCGTATTTAGAAGAATTGATCTCTATTTTATTTTGAACTACCCATTCATGTATGGCGTTTATATCGTCTTGCATAGCTTCGCAATCTGATACGGTGTTGACAGCATTATAAAGTTTGAGGTCATCTGCGTAAAAAAGACACTGCAAATTTTGCAACGGCTGGTAAATCATTTACCATGAGTAGAAATAGTAAAGGCCCGAGAATTGACCCTTTACTTACATACACCAGAGCGTGTATGGTAGATATGAGTTATATAGATCAGCTAATAGTCGAAGTACGTTTGGACAGAAACCAATGGCGCTGAGTTTCCGAAGCAAGATATCATTATTCACTCTGTCGCATGCTCTACAAAAAATCTAAATAAAGCACATCCACCTGCCGCTTCTTTTCAAAATGCTTTGATATGTACTCTGTAATTATCTGCAGTATGGAATTAATTCAAATTCAAATTCAAATTCAAATCTTTATTGCATATCACATGTGTTTACAAGGTCTTAATAATAATAATAAAGTTCACATGGACCCTGTCGGGCACAACAATTTTATAAAAATATGAGTAGTAACATTATCTTTAAAAAACAATCAAATACAATTACATTATATAATATCACATTTAAATATGTGACATACGTCTTTGCAAATTCTCAACAAAATCAAAAAACAAAATCTCAAAATTACCGGACCAGCATCGGAAACCGTGCTGGCTGTTACTCAGATATTTTTCAACCTGGGTGTGTATAAGTTTATGGAAAACATTTTCGAATATCTTGGCTGGAGATGACAATATAGCGACCGGTTGATAACCTTCAACAGCTGATTTATTGGCAGACTTAGATAAGGGCGTCACTCGTGAGATTTTTCAGTGGTATGGATATCTGCCTGTCTTTAATGACAAATTAAAAATGAACAGGGGAGCGGAAAATAGTTTTTTGAAATGTTTCAAAATATAAGGCGGAATACTGTCAGGTCCTATGGAACTTCTTGGTTTTAATTTATCGTCACCGTACTGGACATCATCGAGAGTGAATTGGAAAATATTTATGTAATTACTGTTGGAATCAGTTTCCTGATTATTGACACATGCTAGATTTAATTGTGGTATTTCAAGCAGAAATATGCTTGCAAAAAAATTGGCAAAAGCTTCAGTAGCTGCTGCTCCTGACAAGCAGTTGCCATTTTAGCTAACGCTAGGCTCAAAACCCCCTTTCGATCGTAAGCTGTTAGCATGTCGCCAAAATTCAAGTTGGTTGCTTAATATTATTTTCAATGCGCCTTATATACAAACTAGGCTTCTGCAGTACGATGCCTTAAAGGAGTTCCTAAGGTCCGCAAAACTCTTGTACTCATCGCTCCAATTTGTCCGCTTCCAGCTTGCATGTATAGTAAGTAGTATATTTTAGTTTTAGTTTGGTATCTGGCATTTGGCATGATGTTTTTTAGGCATGCAGTCATAGAATATTTTGTAGATGTTACTATATATTAATCACTTTTATCACACTACAAAGCTATGTCGCTGTACGGACTGGTCACAATGACAGCCACGCACACATCGTATCGGTAGAGTGAGTGCGCGGCGAAATCATGTCGAAAGGCGAAATCATCAATCATGACATGATTTCCCCAAACAGAACAGTTGCTCTTGTGGCGCAACAGATAAGCATTCAACCTACAGCGACAAATGATTTGAGTTCGAGCCACGAGTTTACTAAAATATTATTTTTGAGATTTTGTAATTTAAAGTTACGTATACTTACTGAATAAAACAATATTCTGACCGATTTGAGAATCTGCCACAAGTTTCTCGCCTACTTAAAATTATTTGTCAGTTAAGGTGCTAACTACCCGCTTTAAAAATATATTCCTGCTTTTAATTATGAACTTATGTATGTGTAAATAACAGCTTTAGTTATTTAAGATAGTTATAGTCCTTTTATGTTGTTAGCTCATAAGTCTTTGTTATTTAATTACAAAATTTGAATGTTGCTTGTGTTAAATGTTCTATAGTCGTCTTTGTTTCCTATTAGATTTTAAGTTTTCATATAATTTTTGTTTGTTTCTAATTAGGATTAAATAGTTATGTAAGTTTTTTTCTCATTGTATTTTATAGAATTAAGCAGCATTTGTTTGTTACTGTATTTCTAGTATATCTTCTGGACAGCAAACATATTAAAACCTAGCCTACTACTGAATTCAAGCTCAATTAAAGATCTACTTGGGATCTAATAAGTCTGCATGTAATTAAGCTCTAATGACTAATCTTATAAGACTGAAAAATGTATGTAATCTACTTTACTACGTAAATAAATAAGCTGCAACGTTATTACATACACACACACACACACATACACATGCATAAAGTATAATTAAAAATATACTGGTCCGCCTGCCCTGACCAAATTAATCGTCGTACTACGCACCGCAAACACAGTACGAAACTATAAAAAGGTAGGCGCGCCCGTTCACAGCGTTCATTCACTCTACGCTCGACACCGCTCGCGGACGGACGTGCTGCGCTGTGTGTACGAGATTCCTGTTTCCGGCTCAGTGGCTCCCGCTGTGGTTCCCGAGTCGTCTATCGTCGCGCCCTGCGACGAGTCTTCTATAGTCTGTTGACTATCATCGACCTATTAATTGTTGTCTTTTTCAAGACACAATTAATAAATATTTATCTCCAGAGTTGTCAATCAAAACGTAACCGTCGCGTATTTTTGGCCCCTTCTGGGTAAAATCCACAGTTTCGTGGTTCTCGGTGGAAACCATACGGTGCCAACGAAACCGAGAGGGTGTTGCCCCAATTACACCCGCCGAAACCCCTTCAGGGCTAGGCAATCAGTTGGACGGGTCCCAATGTTCGGCCTTGGGGGATCTCCTAGTCGACATTGGTGACAGTTTTGCCTTCACAGCCACACACCTAGTGTCGGTCGGGTGTGTCTACCCCGGCGCATTAGACTGGTTAGGACCCCGTTGCACAAATAAGATAGGCAACGGGCAAAAGCAAGCTTAGGGCTCACCATTAAGTACACAACCTCCCTGTCTATACCCGACAGGGAGGGTTTACACATCCCCGGCCAATCCGCCCGGGGAGTTAGTGTTAGAAATTGTTAGGAGAAATAGGTACCATTCCTCTAATAAATTAAATTCCTTTAGAAGCCATTATAATAGAGGCATTATTAAAGTCTGTTCAAGAAGATATAAAGTCGCTTAAAAGTGACAATGCAGCCCTTACCAACATCCTTAGAAGGATAATAACAGGCTCCCCCGACTTGAAAAATGTGTATGGCCCGGAAATAATTGCACTACGACGGCCTTCTCATTCTCAATCTATTCCCTCCGATTCTATCATCGCTGAACGCAGCGATGACAGGCCACGTTCTCCCCAGCTAGAAAGCCCTCTTAGCCCGCCGATGTCTATGGACATAGAGGAGCCTGCAACTCAACCGAAACGCGTCACGACCCCTTACCCGTACAGCCCGGAACCGGAGGCTAGTTTCTCTCCTTGTTCCGCTTCGTCCCATTCCGAAGACGATGGGTTCATCCCCGTCAGCGGAAAAGGGAAAAAGCGGAAGAATAAGAGACATTCGTCTACCCAGGCTAGCAAAGTTATAGCGTTCGAAGATCGTGACTCATACTCACATTCCCCGCTGTCCCCAGCCCCGCCCGCTACTTGCGCCACCGTAGCTTCCCCCTCCCCCGCCCCCCGCCCGACCGCGTCACCCGCATCACAGGTTACCCCCTCCCCCGACCCCGACCCGATCGCGTCATCCTCTTCGCAGAATACTCCCATCCCACCTAATTCGGCCCCTAAAAAGGTCCCTCCGCCACCACCCGTGTTCATACAGGACAAGGGCAAGTGGACGGATGTATCCAAATGGTGTTGCGACCAAAAAATCGCCTACACCAATGCCCGAAACACCCAACAGGGTATTAAAGTAAATGTCCCCACGTCTCGCGATTATAGGGACCTCACTAGTCTTCTGAGACAGAGAAAAGTGGCATTCCACACATTCTCTCTCCCGGAAGAGAAACGAACCCGCGTAGTCATCAAAAGGATGCCGCGCGAAATATTACCCGCCGATATATTAGCCGACCTTCAGTCGCAAAACATCCCCGTAGATGAAGTCCACAATATGACATGGTACTTTTCATCTGTCCCCCAGTTCAGGGTTATCACCCAATCTTTAAAGTTAAATCTATCTGCCACCTCACGGGTCTCGAGATCGAGAATCCCAGGAAGAATGGCATAGTAGGGCAATGTCACAATTGCCAGCTATACGGCCACTCGCAAAAGTTTTGCCACGCGACACCCAGGTGCGTAAAGTGCCTGGGAGCGCATGGCACAACTGAGTGCACCCGCCCAAAAGACCGTTCCCTTTGCCTCACGCCACCTAGCTGCGTGCTATGCGGGCAAGAGGGCCACCCCGCCAATTACCGTGGCTGTCCCAAAGCTCCCAAGTCAACGACTAAGTTGACAAAGCGCGCAAGCGCCCATCAACAGAGGGAAGCTCCCACTAGCTTCAGAGTCCCATCCTTTCAACTTCCTGAGAGATTAAGCCCTCAGAGACCCAGTCCGTGGAGTTACCTTCACCACCAGCAGGCTTTTCCAGCCATGGCTACCTCCCACTATCCTCCCCCTCATGGACCCCCGAAATCGCGTCCCCGCGCCTCTTATCAGGCCCGCACCAGCTCCTACAGCACTGCATCCCCAACCCGCGAATACTCCCGTAGTGGCATGCCTCAAAACATGCCTCATAATATTTTTTCCTCCGCGATGACATACCTCTCCCCTCGCGCTTTCCAAATGGCCAATTTACTCGCGGCCGCTCAAGATGCCTGTGATCTCATAAGGATCCAAGCCATTTACAACGTGTATCCCGACATTACGCGTGCCCTAACATCCCGCGTCACCCATAGAACCCACAATGTCTAACACCTTCTTAGCTAGGTTCAAACCCCGATCCCTCATGTTAGGCATCTTCAATGCAAACGGCATTAATGGTCAACGCGATGAGATCGCGGTATTCCTCCGCGACCATCACATAGACGTCTTCCTCTTACAGGAATCCTTTCTAAAACCCATCAAACGAGACCCGCAAATCGCAAACTACCGTGTAGTTCGTAACGATAGGACCCGTTGTCACAAGGGCGGCACCCTTATCTATTATAAAAAAGACCTCTATTGTATCCCCGTAGACCCTCCCGCGCTCTCGGTATTAGAAGTCTCCATCTGCCATCTAGGCATGTCAGGCCATCAGCCGATCACCCTTATATCGGCCTACCTTCCTCCCCAACCCACCTCAGAGGACCCCCGACTCTTTGCAAACGATCTCTCCATCTTATTTGGCCTGAGTGACTCCGTTATCATAGCGGGCGATCTCAACGCCAAACATCCCGCCTGGAATAGTACCAGAACCTCCACCAGAGGGCAACACCTGTTTTACCTCTCTGCCTCTATGATCTTTGACGTCATCGCTCCGATGACCCCAACTCACTACCCTCATAGCCCTAACCAAACCCCCGATGTCCTAGACCTGGCGCTCCTTAAGAACGTCAATCTACGTTTAGACTCAATAGAAACGGTACATGAGCTTAACTCTGACCACCGTCCCATAGTCATAAGACTGGCCACACGCATAGGTCTCTCCGACCCCAATCAACCTCCCGTCACTAAAAAGGTAACGGACTGGAAGAAAGTAAGCACCCAGCTGAAATCCACCACGTCCCCCCAATTAGATAACATCCCCGATCAATTTGACTCTATCTCGGACACGATGGCCGCGATCGACTCATTCACGGATCACGTACAATCTGTCGTGAACGAATGTTCAAGGGAAGTCACAGTGACGGATGACCGTCGCTGGAAGCTACCTGACGGTGTACGTAATCTGTTGACTGAGAAGAACGCGTCTATCCGTGCATATAGTAACTTTCCCTGCGACGCGAACAAAGCCCATATGCGCTACTTACAGAGATCTGTAAGGAAACGTGTAGCGGAGCTGCGTAACGCGGGCTGGGATAAGATGCTAAGCGAGTTAGAGCCTACTCACCAAGCTTTCTGGGAACTTGAGAGGAAACTCAAGTCCCCGCAAGTCACTTCCATGCCCCCATTAGTACGCCCCGATAAGACCATTGCATTCGACGACGTCGACAAGGCCGAGTGCCTAGCCGACAGTCTAGAAGCTCAGTGTTCACCCAGCTCCCTACCAGTAGACCAAGCTCACCTCGCAGAGGTAGACGCGGAAGTCGAACGTAGAGCCTCTCTCCCTCCCGTAGAAGACCCTGAGAATCCTCTGCCTTCCGTCACTCCAGACGAAGTGAACGATATCATCAAAGGTCTTAAAACTCGTAAAGCCCCCGGTTCAGACGGACTCACCAACAGAGTGGTCCAACTTTTCCCTGCCCACCTGATAATGCTATTGGCCACCATCTTCAATGGTGCGCTAAGCAACAATATCTTCCCACAAACGTGGAAAGAAGCCAACGTCATCGGCATCCCGAAGCCAGGCAAACCCAAGTCTGAGCCTTCTAGTTACCGTCCCATCAGTCTGCTCAAAGTTCTCGGTAAAATCTATGAGAGGCTTATTTATAAGCGTCTCAGAGAATACGCCGAGACCAAGGGCCTCATTCCCAACGAACAGTTCGGCTTTCGAACTCAGCACTCTAGCGTGCATCAGGTCCACCGCATCATCGAGGATATTAGCGCTGGTTTCCAGCGCGGCTTGATGACGGGTGCTATCTTCTTCGACATAGCGAAAGCTTTCGACAAAGTCTGGCACAACGGCTTATTATACAGAGTTGATATGACAGAGGGGCATTAAATTACACTACGTATTCTATACTTTTATTTTATTTATTTATTTTATTTGGGACAAAAAACAGTTATACATTACAGCATTTACAAAAAGTAGTTAAAATACAGTCGAAAAAACGTATAACCCACACTATTGTCCACGAAGTGACATCAGAGTATGAAAACGAACGCATGCTAAACGAAATCAAAAACAGAAAAAAAAAAAGTAGATATTTAGAAGAAAAAAAAAAAAAAAAAAAACACCATATTATACCGACGAATCGAAGGAAGCGGATGACAAAAGCATCCGTCCTATAGGCGACTTGCAAGAGATTGAGCAACCATACTTTTAAATTTAGATTGCGACAGCGCGAAAATATCAAACTCAATAAATTGTGAGTTATAGGTTTCTAAAAGTCGGCGGAGAGGGGCACGCACCCCAGCCTTCGTTCTACAACGCGCAGTGTAGAATAGTTGAGGTGCGCGCACCTCCCGCCGAATAACAGTTCTAGGTACTACGTAACACAATCTATTCGAGAGCTCAGTACAATTAAATTTGTTATTGCATATACCGTACAGCATCACAACCATGATCAGTGAACGTCTGGAATCCAAGCTTAATATCTTATAATGTTTTAGCAAATCTGCATAGGGAATCCTTGTACGGAAGCACTTATAGTGCGTAGCACGAAGAAATTTTTTCTGAACCATTTCTAATGCTTGCTTATATTTATCATAATAAGGGCACCAGACGGGTACCGCGTATTCCAACTGTGAACGGACCAGTGTTTTATATAAGAAGAGAAAAGTAGAAGGCTTTTTGAAGTCTTTACAAGACCGGATGACAAAACCATACATCTGAAAGGCTTTCGTAATTATATTGTCGATATGGGTGTCTAAATGTAATTTGCAATCAAGCAGTACGCCAAGATCACGTGTGCACTCACTTTTTTTCAATTGTATGTCGTTCAAGGTATATGGGAAGTTAAAAGTATTTTTGTTCTTAGTAAATGAAATGAAATGACATTTTGGAAGACTTAGATGAAGCTTATTGACCAGACAGTATTGAGACAGCCTGCATAGGTCCTCTTGTATTAGCAAACAATCTTGAGAGTTCGCACAAGCCTTAAATATTTTAATGTCATCGGCGTACATTAGGAATTTAGAGTTGACTATGCAGGATTTTATGTCGTTTATAAACAAGATAAAAAGTAATGGGCCCAAGACAGATCCCTGAGGCACACCTGATTCGACGACCACATAATCAGACTCGAATCCATTGATAACAACTTTTTGAGTCCTATGAAATATATATGAAGCAAACCATCTGAGTAAATTGCCTCTTATGCCATTGAAAGCGATTTTATCGAGAAGTAATTTGTGGTCCACCCTGTCAAAAGCTTTCCGAAAATCAGTGTATACAGCATCAACCTGCGTGCGCATGTCCATGTTTTCAAACAAAAATTGTGTAAAAATGATTAAGTTTGTGGTAGTGGATTTGGATTTAACGAAGCCATGCTGTTCGGGTATAATAAGGTGATTTAACTGTGGAAATAAATAGCTGTGCACTAGACCCTCAAAAACCTTAGACAAGGTGGACAAGATAGATATGGGTCGATAATTCTCAACGTTTCCTTTGTCACCACTTTTATGAATCGGCGTGATGAAAGCCCTCTTCCAAACACAAGGGAAATTCCCTTCCTTGAGACATTTATTAAATATTATGTGTAACGGGACACAGATGGTTTGCGCAGTGTTCTTAAAGAAGGAAGGAGGCAGGCCATATACGTGTTTAGTATTAATTCAATACGGTATAAAAATAAAAAGCACCAAAAATGTTTTTTTTTTTTTTTCAAACAAACTAAATAGCTTACAAATCAGAGTAAAACGCAACCACCCTTTGTAAATAAATTTAACTAACCTTAGATACCTAGGTAACAAAGTGGCAACGTCGCGCGCGCGCCGGAGCGCGGCGTGTGTTATCTCGTCTCAAAGCGGCCGTCCGGCGGCGGCGGTAGCGCGGGCGGCGGCTTAGGCCTCCGCTCGCGCTGGCTTTTATGTTAGGTAAGGTTTTGAAGTAGGTACGCGCACAACAAAAACACAAAATTTTTAAATTATCGATGTGTCCTCCATTCACTTGAATGCACAAATTTACCGCGTTGTTATGTTATTACGTTTATTTGCCGCGGTGGCAATCCCTCCTGTTGCGGCACTATACTTTTATTGTCCCTTAATCTTTGTACTGCCAATTGTATGGTGCGGGCGTTTCTAGGGCAATTGCGACTGTCACCATACCTCTCTCGGTATGTTCGCAGAGCTAAAGCTGCGTTTCCACGGCATTCGCCGTAAATTAAAATCATGTCAGTGTATTCTGACGCCGTGTAAGTTACACGAGGCATTGTTGAACACTTTAATTACACACACACAAACAAAACCAAAGTTTAATTACGTGTCGTATCACAATAAAAGCAGTCAATCACTAAAAAATAACACTAACACTAAATAATAATAATCCCAATTTACGTGTCCTGTCACAATAAAAAAAGAAATACTGTCTTAAACTCATTTAGTGTCCTATCACAATAACAAAACAAAATCACAATTGTCAGCGCGTGGTTCAGAAAGTGGAGAATCGAGGTCAATCCCGATAAGAGTCAAGCGGTTCTCTTCAAGAAACCGAGACTCAAAAAACTAATTAACACGCTCCCCCGACCAATCACCATGTTTGACAAACCGATCCCCTGGGAGAAGCGAACCAAATATCTAGGTGTGGTCCTCGATTACAAACTCTCATTTTCCGAGCACATAAAGCAGGCACGCTCGCGAGCCGCTTTCGCTCTCAGTAGGCTCCACTCCGTTCTCAATGCACGAAGCAAGTTGTCACTCAAGTGCAAATTGCGTACCTATACGACGTGCATTAGACCTATTATGACCTATGCGTGTGCCGCCTGGGCACAAGCCAAACCCTATCATCTCCATAAGATGCAGACCCTCCAAAACCGTTTCCTTCGAATGGCGACGGGTTCCCCCTGGTACGTTAGGAACGAGATCCTCCATCTCGACCTTAGAATCCCCACAATAGTCCAATTTCTAAAACGCAATGCAACGCGTTATTTTGATAAAGCCGCCAAACATCGCAACCCTCTGGTTGTGAAGGCCGCTAGTTATATTCCCTCTAGAATCAGTAAAGTCCGCCGTCCAAGGCATGTTCTCAACGACCCAGATGACCCCATAACCCTCCTCCAGGAGAGCAATAGGGCCACCAATACAGTAAAGAAACATGCACACCGACACACGTTCCGACCTCGCCGCAGAGGTCCGCGACCGCGTCCCTCCCGAGTAAATGATACTCCCCCCCAACCCTTGCTCGTCGATGCGCCAGCCCACGTCGAAGCTGAGCCCGTAGTCTTAAATTCCCCGAATAATAATAATCTATGTTTGATCCAGCCGGTCCCATCTTGCTGTCCTCCCCCCAGCGACGCCCTAAGCCGAGGTCCGTATCCCACAGGGGATGCCCTTAGCGAGCGTTCGTCTAATTTTAATTAGTATAGTTTATGCCCCTGGTTGGAGGCTTTAAGTGTAGAAACTTAAGGCAACCACAGGAAAGTCCGGTTAAGCAGCTACGACCTCCTCAAAGGTCAACTGCGAGATGCCAATTAGAAAAAAAAAATAAAAAAAAAGTTCACAGCGTTCATTCTGCCCGCCGACGCCACCCACGCAACACGTATCAGTTACTCAACGCTGCAGCTGCCGTTTCTAATGACAACTTGTTTTGTTTCTTATTCTACCCTTCTCCTGTGGCACTGATGAAGTCTACAAAAACACATTTGCACTGCACCATAGCAAATAATGGTCATTCGTCGTCGAATTCAAGAATCAAGCCAGAAAAAGAAACCTTCAAAATTCAAGCCAGAATAAAGAAGATATCAAGAAATCAAACAAGAATAAACAAGATTTCAAGATATCAAACAAGAATAAGCAAGTTTTCAAGCAATCAAGAAAGAAACATGTACGCATATATGAGTTTTAAATTTTCTTTCATTTAATTGTAAAATATTACAAGGTATTTTGTTGTAACATTTAACACAGTACCCCATAAAAGATGTATGTACTTTAGATAATCTGAAAAATGGTTGATCTATTTTATCTTTATTTCTAGTAGTAGCCCCTCTGACCGAAGCCGCGAAGTTACTTTAAAGTGCCTCCTAAACATGTTCGCAATCACCTCAGGCTCAGCCATGCCATTTACGCTCACTGAAACTGCAGGTTTTGGGCTCAATCCCTGTGTGGATTTCAATTTTTTTTTAAATTGCTTTCTCCTATATTCCGTTGCCAAAATGTTCATCTTAATTTGTTCCTCATTATTCGGATAAAACTTTAACTTTTGTTTAAAAACTCTTGTCTCACTCATTTCCACAAATTGCTGCCCCGTGTGAGGATTTCCATGCCACACCCAGTTCAGAAAGGCCCTTCTCGCGTTCCCGTGAGCGTCCCTGACATACCTGATCCATCCAATCACTGTACGCCGACGCCGCCCGTACCCAACTAAAGTAGAGCTGCCCTCTGCCGCTTCCCGAAGCGACGTCATAATACTACTGTACATGTTTATTTTACTATGTCCCTTATTACAGCAAAAATGATAACAACAGTTTCCGAGTTCCGATGGAAAGTCTACATTTTTAAGTTTCATATATATACATAACCTATAGTAACAATCCTTTCGCTTTAAGAAACGGCGCTGGAGCGACGATATTACATTCAGTTTGCCACTCCGAGATGGCAGATGGTTATACTCATTGAAAATTTAAGTATATATATTTTTATTTTATTTCATTCACATCTCCCTATTTATGAGCTTTCATGGATGCGCCATAACACTGCTCAGCTCGATGACGCCCTGGCCTCGGCTCACAGTAGCACTTCCAGCGACACGTGACGATGGCTCCCGAGCCGGACTCACTGGAGCACTTCCAGTGACACGTGATGATAACCCCTGAGCCGGGCTCACTGGAGCACTTCCAGCGACACGTGATGATAACCCCTGAGCCGGGCTCACTGGAGCACTTCCAGTGACACGTGATGATAACCCCTGAGCCGGGCTCACTGGAGCACTTCCAGTGACACGTGATGATAACCCCTGAGCCGGGCTCACTGGAGCACTGCCAGTGACACGTGATGATAACTCCTGAGCCGGGCTCACTGGAGCACTTCCAGTGACACGTGATGATAACCCCTGAGCCGGGCTCACTGGAGCACTTCCAGTGACACGTGATGATAACCCCTGAGCCGGGCTCACCGGAGTACTTCCAGCGACAAGTGACGCTGACGAGTGAGCGCACCACTCCACCGCGACCAGCGCACTGTGAACTAACATAACTCACCGCGACATCTTGCTCGGCTGCTCCAGTGCGAACGAACCGATTCGAGGGTCACACAGTACACAGCACACAGCCGGCATTTGCCGCGGACGGAGCGTGCCATGACTAATTAAGAGCGGTCGCACTCCATCGCAAATGCAATAGACCTGGTTTAAAACGCCTCGCAGTGTATCTGTGAGCGCTTGTTAAATTCCTAAAGAACCCAGTCTCTGGGGAAACCTTGAAACTTGCAAACGCATTTAGGTTCTCAGCAAATTTTGTCTTACTGTTTATGAATAATATTTTGTAAGCCACAAAATATAGGTATGATTATTATGTTAATACATAATAATCGTTTGATAATAAATGCCTGTATTGTTACTTCATGTTACTGTAGCATATACTTACCTACAACACGTGCGTATGAAGACGTCTGCTTCAGTTGCCAACATCTACCAGTTCTCAGCCGTCTACATTATAACTAGGTCGTTATTAATTAACTCGCTCGGAGATTGTAAAGTAATTTTAGTAATTATTAGCCACCTCATAAAGTGTCCGTGTGCTCCGCTGCTCGACAAGTAGCAAGATGTGCGCGGGGCGAGGACGTGGAAGAGTGGCGGCTCAGCTAAGATGCAGATTAACACGTAATGCTGTTGTGCACTTGCACGCTCGCTCGCATCGCCTCGCTAGCCTCGCCTCGCATCAAACTCACAATGTAAATTTATTTCCCGTTACAAAGTAGTTTCTCGGCAGACATCTTAGCATTGTTGGCAGGTCGCTTCTTTGGAAATTGAACCGTAAGGCCGTGACGTAAGAACAATGTTTGCGTTGTGATCGGCCGTGAGAGAAACGTAATTAACGCACATTCATGTGACGGAGTGCAGTGTCGTCCGATTCCGTGCGACTTGCTGTGATCACAGTGGTTGATGGTACGATTGGATTGATTGGCACTTCGCTCGATCCGATACTTATACGACTTATTACAAAAACAAACTGTATATTTATTCATGAATGAAATAAGTCGAGAAGGTTGTGGCTTCCTCTAGTGGGGATTGAACTGGATAAACAGCGTTTACTTATTCGTGATGCGCGAAGTTTACTCGTTCAACCACTTTGTTCCGGATACTCTCGTCAATAGTACCATATGACACAGTGCAATGTGTGCACTTGTGAGCGTTACAATAATTATATAAGTAACGAAAACAAAGTACCAGTAGGTACGTATATATATAAATGTGCGCTCGATTCTCAGCGCGTGACACAACCGATGTGAGAAAGGGCGCTCTGAATTATTTTCATAGGCTTTCATACCTGTAAATGTGTCGCACGGCTTGATTTATGTTGAAAGCAATCTTTGTAAAGCATTCGCACGCTATTTGTATTATAAATGTTTCTTTTTAGGATATCAAAGGCAAAATATAAAATCATAAGGAGAATAATATTATCGTAGATTTAACGATGACAACGGATAAGAGTAAGTTATGTACTATTATGTAACGTCTAACTGCTAGGCACGACAGCCACCCAGACAGTTTATTACTAGTAGTCCTGCGAACTGTAGATCTTGCGAGCACAAACTGTTTTGCAACAATTAATTACTTACCATTAAAGTTACTTAAAATTGTATACATGTTTACCATGTTTTTGAAGTGAAAATTTCTTTAGCATCGTTGTGATTTGAAAGTCCATGAAACAAAAAAGCGACAGAAAAAGAGACAGACACATGAATTCATAAGATTTAACATGGGAGAAAATGAGATAGGAAGCAGTATACAGTGTTTCTTATATTCGTGGTTCTCTTTGTGCTCTGCTTCGGGGGTACGAAGCAGAGCAGTGTACTCCACTCGTGTTCAATATTCAATATTTCTTAATACAATTTAACACGTAACACATATTATTATAACTCATACAGACAACAGATATCATCAGCAATAATTAAGAAATATGATCAATTAACTTACGTGAAAAATACAGGTAGTCCATCTTTGATCACAGTTGTATAGAAAAATGTCCTTGAATAGGGATGATGCCTGGGTAAAAAAAAAAAACGAATTAGTCCGTCAGTCAGATAAAAAAACATGTGTGCAATTCACACGTGGTAGAAGTGAAACCTTGAAAAATTTCACCACGGTTGTTGTGATGCCTTTTCTCAAGCTTTGTACTACGCATGCGCGCACAAACACGTATTAACAAACGTACAAGGCTCAAGCAAACTCCCACTATGCCTTGGTAAACACGAGTGGAGGGTGTACGAAGCAGAGCACAAAGAGAACCACGAATATGAGAAACACTGTACTCGTATATTGCTTCCTATCTCAATTTCTCCCACGTTAAATCTTATGAATTCATGTGTCTGTCTCTTTTTTCTGTCGCTTTTTCGTTTCATCGACTTTCAAATCACAACGATGCTAAAGGAGTTTTCACTTCAATATAAAAATATTAGACACGTAATTTTAGGGTTCGGTAGCCAAATGGCAAAAACCGGAACCCTTATAGATTCGTCATGTCTGTCTGTCTGTCTGTCCGTCCGTATGTTACAGCCACTTTTTTCCGAAACTATAAGAACTATACTGTTGAAACTTGGTAAGTAGATGTATTCTGTGAACCAATGGTTTCGGTCGGCCCGGGTACATTAATAGTACGTGACCGGTTAAGATTTTCACACAAAAATAGAAAAAAAAACAATACATTTTGGGCGTTCCCCATACTTAGAACTGAAACTCAAAAAAAAAACATAATACCCATACGTATCTATTGATAGGTCTTCAAAAATGATGTTGAGGTTTCTAATATCGCATTATAGCGAGAGACACTTCCAAAGTGGTAAAATGTGTGTGTCACCCCTGCAACTTCTAAAATAAGAGAATAATAAAACTAAAAAAAAATATGATGTACCATGTAAACTTCCACCGAAAATTGGTTTGAACGAGATCTAGTAAGTAGTTTTTTTTTATTACGTCATATTTGCTAAATATTGTACGGTGGTACGGAACCCTTCGTGTGCGTCCAACTCGCACTTGTTTGCTTTATCATATTAATAAAAAAATACTTAGATAAAACGCATTTTAGGTTGGGGAGTGGGGATCGATACGTCACTAGTATGTATAAAATCTACATACCTGTGAAGTCATGGTATATTTTACCTCAATGTATCGCCGTAATCTTTATATTACGTAAAAAAATAAAAAATACGTGTCCAATTTTTTTTATAATCACAAAAACGGACAAAAAAAATATTTTTTGTCTTCATCCCGATTAGCGGGTACACTTATTTTTATAGTCTCATAATATTACTCAAGTACATCTAACATTGCATCCATTTTAGACCAATCGCAGATGGTCATAGATTATTGTTTGATAATTACTAATGTATGTAATAATTAACAAAACTTAAGTAGTGGAACCATTTTAAAACTTAATAAAATTATTTAGCAATTTAATATGTATTTATTTGTAATTGAAAAGTAAAGATAGGATTAGTTATTAACATCAACATACGAGTATTACGTAGTTCTGAAAATGGAAACTACTTATTACTTAAAAAATACAATATAAAATCATAATTAACATTATAAGTAAGTATCATAATTATTAATTATAACTTAATCATTTATTGAAATATAAATTAATAAACATTTATTTTGGTTATTCAAAAACTTCAATCGTTTCTTATGTTTGATGACCTACTTTTCGTCTAGAATCGTTGTTCGTGAAAGTAGTCTTTATTTAAGTCACAATAAATATCATTGATATAGAACACCTTATACATTAAATTGCATACAAAATCAAGGAAATATTTTAAGTACAATTTATAATTCTGTTATCATTATATTTTAGGTAAAAGTAAATAACTTTTTGTATTTATGGGTGTTTTATCGTGGACCTACTTTTTTGTCCTACCAGTAGGTCCACGAGGTTATATTATTTCCGTTGGTCCTACTGAAGTGTTGAAACCAACCTCCTTTATAAAGAAATTATACTAGGTGTAGGGGTTTAAAGGTCATCACTCATTATAACAGCACCGCTCCGAAACAGCAAACAACTTGCTATTCATGGTAGGATTTTAAATCAACGTATTAAAATAAATTTTACGATGAGAATGCAGCATAGTGGACAGCTCGAGGGCAGCGCGCTGCTCACCAGCCGTCACACATCGCGCCGACCGCGCGCTTCAAGCGAGCAGTCCGCTCCCCGGCGAAGAAACGCAAGTGGTTGTGCTCGGCCATCGCTCCTCCCCGCTGGTTTCGTGCCCGCCGCGTCGTCCACGTGGAGACCTCTCGCCGCCCGTTCGCGGACCTATGTCTAATGTCCTAAGTTCTTCCAATATTCTCCTTCTGCTCGTTTTTCTTTTAACATGTTATGCACCCAAAATCTCCTTTGCTTTTGCAAATTATTCTCTTCATCGTCGAGTGCAACAGCTATGATTCGCGTAAAGTAAACTGGGGCATACCTCTATTAAAGTTGTGGGAACTGTGTGATGTGAATAAGGAATCTAAATAGTTACAATCAGGTATAGTAGATTATTAACCAAGGGGATAAAGCAGTGTCTTCTGTCGCGGGTGACGATTTAAATCCCTCGAAATTAAATCCCTCGCTACACTCAGGACTCGTCTTAAATCCCTCGCTTCGCTCGTGATTTAAGTTTTTAACACCCTCGCTACGCTCGGGAGTAAGCCTCCAGTCCTTCGTTACGCTCGCGATTTAAGTTCACCCAAGACTAAGACAGCTTTATCAGTAATAAACAGTGATCGGAGTAGGTAGATTGATTTTTAGTACTTGTATCATAAATGCACACAGAAAGAATAACATGGATAAGCCATTTTTCCGGAAAGTAATTCCGGTATTTCCGGATTCAATTAAATATTGTTAATGTTGGTAGTGATATTATTACTACTCAATTCAAAATTTAAAGGAAGGTATCAAAACTAAATTAATTCATTATCTGTTGAATAATAAAAAAAAATAAAGAATAAAATTGCTCAGTTTATTACAATTCCTACCTTTTTTTTGAGGATGGCAAATCAAATGACTCCTTCCACTCTGGCAGAATACAATTCCTACATAAGTTCCGGTTTTTTTTTAATAATCCACCAATTCCGGAGGAATGTCCATAGTAATATATACGTTTCGGATCAATGACCCCAGTTCAATCTACCTACTCCGATCACTGGTAATAAATTATGGTGATAAATTATCACCGAGGAAAATACTCTACTTTTCGTACCATTTGCGAAAAAATGAACACAATAATAATATGAGATAAGCATTTATTAAAAATAATGACAATTAAAAGTCAAAGTTAACATTCGAAACATTGGTCCAATTATTGATAGAGAGAGTTACATTTTTGTTTGGTACATTTATTGTTGATGAGTTGATTTGAGTATTTCTCTGTTCTTGCGTCTGAGGAACTTGCGTTTCATTGTAGATAGTTACGTCGGAGATATTGGTGGTGGTGCATCGTGACTTACGGACGAAGATAAGATGCCGGAAGTTGATGGTTGTGGCTCTGAGGGATTAAGTTTTATATTTTTTTTAATTTGACTGCTTAATATAGTTTTATTCGCCATTGAGCTTTCGATATATCCCTCAGCTACTCCACCAGAGCTCCAACCACCGTGTCTTTTTATTGACGTAATATCCGCCCCTGAATCTGCCAAGAAAGTCACCGAAGTTCTTCTAAAGCAGTGACCGGTGTAGAGATCAACATCTTTAAGTTTTAAATATTTAGCAATTTCCTTTGGCATATTGCTAATTTTATTTTTGCCGATGGCTTGTCGTGTACATTTCCCATTCCGATAGTTTATAAAAAATCTATTGTTTTCCATGTTGGTGGGACGTAATGCTTGGTTTTTATGAATGATTTTAGTATATTGTCCTTGTACAATGAATGACCGATTTTTCTTTGTCTTAGTTTCCTTTACATTAATCAGCAGCAACTCATTGGAATGATTTTCAACGTCCTCCACCTTTAAGTTTACAAGTTCACATCCGCGGCAAGCACCATTGAGTCCAAAAATTAAGGCCACCTATAACAAAGATAAAAAACAGGTAAATATATAGAATAATTACCATTACTAAGATACGAAATAGTCATAGTTAAATCATGTATACTTACTTTTGTGGCCAGAAAAATTTTGTCCGGAGCTTCATTAAGAAATTTATTCACATTTTGAGTCGTAAAAATTTTAGACTTCTTTGCGCAATGCCCTTCTGATTTTCTTTTAAAAAAAGCCGGTAATTTCGTGAATCTATTTATTTCAATGCTGTGTTTGATGCTTATTGTAGCTTCCAGTTTTGAGTATATGCACCAAAGTGTATTCGGATTCTCTGTCTTGGATAAATAATCAAAATAGACCAGAAGTACTAATTCTGAAATTGATAGGCCTTTCGCACTTCTCCACGTTGAAAATTCTTCATAAGTTTTTAAACAATTTTCCTTGGATTTTGTTGGAAGCAAATTATTTATAATTGCGGCAGCATTTGCACTGATGGAATCCGACAATTCACTGTCACTGTCGCTTTGATTTAACATCGTAACGTATTAAGTAAGTTCAATTTTCAGTAAAATAAACCGACGAGGCCGTATGAGCTTGATGCCTTTGCTTAGCCGACAAAAAAATATTAGTCTAGGAATTTGCCGCGTTTTTGTTTTCTTCAAATACCTAAACGTTAAGTTTATTTTAATTTATTTTTATAAATAAGTTAATGTTCTAAAAATACGTTACGATGTTAAATCAAAGCGACAGTGACAGTGAATTGTCGGATTCCATCAGTGCAAATGCTGCCGCAATTATAAATAATTTTATATGCAGGTCTATCCATTCATTTATTTTTCATCCATGATTTAATTATATTTAATATTGCTTATTTGTTTACTCGCTCAAAATTTGTTTATTATTATTATTAATGTAGTATCATTATTAAGTATTATGGTATCATTTATTTTTATTATTTTACTTATTTAAATATATCTGTTATTCATAATTATGTGTTATTATTATTGAATTTATCCGTCAAAATTATTCTATACCTTACCTTACCTTCTGTACCAAACAAAAATGTAACTCTCTCTATCAATAATTGGACCAATGTTTCAAATGTTAACTTTTACTTTTAATTGTCATTATTTTTAATAAATGCTTATCTCATATTATTATTGTGTTAATTTTTTCGCAAATGGTACGAAAAGTAGAGTATTTTCCTCGGTGATAAAGCTGTCTTCGTCTTGGGTGAACTTAAATCGCGAGTGTAGCGAAATCGTCACCCGCGACAGAAGACACTGCTTTATCCCCTTGGTTAATAATCTACTATTTATTCTTGAGAAGGAGAAAATTGGAAGAACTTAGGACATTAGACATAGGAATGAGAACGGGCGGCGAGGTGTTCCCGTGCGGACGAGGGGGCCGGCCATGCATACCGCTTGCGGTTCTTCACCGGAGAGCGGGCTGCTCGGTTGAAGCGCGACGTGTGTTGTCTCATGAGCAGCCCGCTGCCCGCGAGATGTCCAATAAACTGAGTTGTCATCGCAAAATATATTTTAATGCATTTTATTTAAAATCGTAACTTGAATGACAAATTAATATGCTGTGTCGGAGCGGTGTTTTTATAATGAACCTTTAAACCCTCAAACCTAGTCTAAGTTCTGATATACCTCTCACACCTAGTCTAATTTCTTTATACAGGAGGTTCATGTTGGTTTCAACACTTCAGTAGGACCAACGGAAATAACATACCCTCGTGGACCTACTGGTAGGACAAAAAAGTAGGTCCACGAGAAAACACCCGTATTTATTAGGACTGACTCAAAGATCACAGGTTTTATTCGGAATTGATTGTTCATCTAGAAATACTGAAATAGTTTAGAATAAGATAATTCTTATAATCGAAGATTAATTTAATATAATGCTACATATTCCGACACTTGCGTCGCCGCGTCGCGGTGCTTCCGAGTTTAGGTACATTCCTTTTGAAGTTAACGATTCGCCGCGGATCAGCCTGCACGGACATGCACCATGGGAAGGTACGCCTTTGAACAAAGCTTGGATTTTACTTTCGTTTTAAACGCATTAAAAGGCAAATCTACCAAAGAAGAGGGTAGCTTGTTATAAAGAGTTATACCAAGCCCAACAAATGAGTTATGAACCTTATGAAACCGGTGAATGGGAGCTCGTAGTTTGTCCTTATTTCTAGTGTTGTGAAAATCACTGTTTTTTGTGTATAAGTGTATATTTTTCCTAATATATAGGATATTGGCGAAGATGAATTGAGATGCCACCGTGAGGATACCAATATCTTTGCAAAACTCTCAGAGAAACTCTGGCACCTAGCTGGTAAATAGCTCGAACAGCTCGTTTCTGAAGGACCAATATATTTTGAATATAAGCAGCTTTGCCCCACAGCAGAAGACCGTAGGACATAACGCTATGAAAATAACTAAAATAGACTAAACGAGCTGTATCGACGTCAGTGTATTGTTTTACTTTCCTGACGGCGTAGGCGGCCGAACTGAGCCTTTCCGCTAGGCTCGATATATGTGGGCCCCACTGAAGTTTGGCATCTACTGTTATGCCCAGAAAAACTGCTGAGTTTACAGATTCAAGCACCTCTTTATCTAAGATGATGTTGGGACCTAGATTTCTAACATTAAGTAGGGCGAACTTTACACTTTTCGTTTTCATAGCATTGAGAACTAGGTTATTTGTCGTAAACCAATCCGTAACCATTGAGAGTGCACCGTTTACATCGTCAAAATCTTGTCTATTCCTGTCTACTTTAAAAATAAGAGAGGTATCATCTGCAAACAGTACAACTTCACAGATACCCTTTTAATAGAATGGTAAGTCATTGATATACACTAAGAACAAGAATGGACCCAGTATTGAGCCTTGAGGTACACCTAACTGAACTGGTAGCCCGGAAGATTTCACACCATTAATATCAATATTCACACATTGGAACCTATTATGTAAATAAGAATTTATAACGTTCAGAGCTTCGTTTTGCACACCGTAATGACGCAATTTACGCACCATGGTGCACGCAATCAAAGGCTTTGGAGAGATCACAGAAAACCCCAATAGCATTTTGCGAGTTCTCCCATGCGTTAAATATGTGTTTCAGCAGAGCAACACCCGCATCTGTAGTCGAACGACCTTTTGTAAAGCCATATTGTTAATTATGAAGGAGGCTATTTAAATTAAAATGCCTTAGCAACTGCTTGAGTATTAACGTTTCAAATATTTTGCTAAATGCTGGTAAGATAGAAATAGGCCTGAAATTGCCAACGTCATTTTTATTACCTGATTTAAATAATGGTATGACTTTACTATTCTTCATGAGGTCAGGAAAAGTTCCTAAATCAATACATTTATGGTTTCGGTCGGCACGGGTGCGTTAACAGTACGTGACCGGTTAATAGTAACAGCTAGATAGGGGGCTACGATGTCTATTATATTACTTAAAAGTTTAATGGAGATGCCCCAGTAATCACCAGTGTTTTTAGACTTGAGTGTGTTAAAAACATTAACTACATCACGAGGCGTTACATGTTCGAAGCAAAATAAGCGACTATATTTAGACACACTACTAAGCAAAAGGTTTTCAGTTTTAGACGGGGATGAACTTAAGGAGCGAGTTGTAGTTACAGGTATGTTGGCAAAAAACTCATTAAACGCCTCAGCTACGTCAGCTGCTTTATTAACCAATTTATTATCGACCACAATCTCAAGTTGTTTATCTTGTTTAACCGTCTTACACGTTTCATTGTTAATAATTTTCCAAGTGGTTTTTACTTTATTATTAGATTTTTTAATTGTATCGCTTAAAAATTTAGATTTAGCAAAAACACAAACCTTTTTAAATAATTTTGAATAATTTTTGACATACTCTAGGAAAGGAGTATCAAACCTGTATTTTTTCAAACCATATAACTCGTATAGTGTCGCTCTACTTTTATAAATTCCTGGAGTGGCCCATTGGTTAAAGCCAACGGAGATGCCATTAATTTGAATAGTTTTGTTCTTGAAAGTAGATTGGTATTCTTTTTGCATAACATCAAGAAGCTAGCTAATATACCACAGTGGTCAGACGTTAAGTCACTTAACACTATTTTATTTTTGGCATCACAATCACTAAATATATTATCAAGACAAGTTGAAGAAGATGCCGTGATCCTAGTACGATCAAAAAAAGTTTTTTTAAGTTATAAGACCTAAACAGATTAAGAAGTTTAATACTTAATGGAGTAACACCTAAAATATTAATATTAAATATATGTGGATCTCCACATAAAATTATACTTTTATTACTTGATTTTAACCTATTGAGTGAAACCTCCATTACCGTTTCGAAACTAATGAAATCACCAGAGGGGGGTCGATAAACGCAAATTATAACGTATCGCTCGAGTTCAACACAAGACAACTCAATAGTTCGCTCGATGGAAAGATTAACTATAGCTAAACGTTGTTTATATTTCAACTTGTTTGAAACAAGAACTAAAGATCCACCGCGAATGGCGCTTTTCCTTACAAATGCTTTTTATTGTACATTAAAATTATCATCATTGAGAAACACTTCTTCATGTTCTTTCAACCAGTGTTCAGTCAAACATAACACCTGAACACGAAACTGAAAATGAACATCATAGTTCTCTATAAATAAACTTAACTCTAGCTCTTTGCCGGACAGACCCTACATATGTACAACATTCAAAATATGCGGCTCACCCGTTGTCGCTCCTAATAGTTTAAACTATATGGCGTATCAAAAGTTGTTGTAGGGGATGTGGACGTGTATAGTAAAAAGGGCACTAATTTGCGAAAGGGTGAAGGGCGGGGGAGACGCAATGAGGTATACGTTCGTGCGCAGGCGTTCGTAAAGATCACTGAATGGCATGTTTTCCAAATCGCAGCGCCGCCGCTAAGCGCGCGCCCCTCCCGCGTGCGTCTCTCGCGCCCTTAAGAGACCTGTATTTATTTTTAAGAAATTCAGGCACCTACATAACTACCTACTAACAAATTCAAATATAAATCGATACAAGCAATCACGCGTCGCCCACATTCCCCTCCCTAGTGCTGCTACAGCACTTATCACCTAATGAGATAGGCGCGACGCGTGTTGCATTCCGCCTCAGAAGACCGGATTTGGTTTTTACGCCAACCACTCGAACGCGGCCATCCTTGCCAGCTATTACGGCCTGTATCAAGCATTTCGGCCATATCTTTCTGGGGGAGTTAGGGTCCACGATTAAAACCAGATCTCCCACTTGCAGGGATCTTGGTTCGTCGTGCCACTTTTTCCTTGGACGCATGTCAGGCAGGACTTCGCGTACCCAACGCTTCCAGAACATTTCAGCTAGCCTTTATGATAACCGCCATTGCTTCCTGAGGTGGGTGGATGGGGACGAGCCCTCTTAATTCTGCATAACATGCATTTTGAACTGATATACTTCACAGTAGGTCGTAGCCGTATAATCCAGTGTCGTTGTTTCAGTTCGTTAACGACCATTTCCTGGTTTCCGTGGCATGCTTTTACGTGGTAGTACTTCACGATGAGGTGAGCGACATGGCAGCGGCCGTGCAGTATCACTGGATGTTTTACGTTGGTTGATACTTCAGGTGAAGCATCAATGCGGCCAGCCACTCTCAACAAGCTATCATCGTCAATAATAGGTGTCAAGGTAAGTAATTTTCCCAAAATAGTAAAGAACTCTGGGAGGCTATCAACAAAATAACAAATAGAACTAAAACTAAAGAACCCCCAACACAGTTGCTCACACTTTCACCCACGCCTGACCAATCAGTCGAACTAGTGAATAACTATTTTGTCACTATCGGCAAAACCCTTGCGGAGAAAATACAAGGTACTCAACCAATTACACACAAAAGCTACTCCGACGATAACTTGTCCCCACACTCAATGGTGCTGCTTCCTACTGACGCGAATGAGGTTGAAAGCCTGATAATGTCTCTTCTTGCTGGCTATGCTGTGGGTTGGGATGGTATATCTACTAGGATAATTAAACAACACAAAAATATTATAGTTTCGCCCCTCACACACGTTTGCAATCTAGCCTTCGCAACCGGTAAATTCCCAAAGGTTTTTAAGAAATCCGTTGTAATTCCTGTCTATAAGGGTGGGGATAGAGACCGAGTAACTAATTATAGACCAATTGCTATTCTGCCTGCGTTATCCAAGATCCTCGAGCGCATTATGAACAAGAGGTTAATAACCTTTCTGGAAAGCAAAAAGCTCCTATCTCCACACCAATATGGTTTTCGCGCCGGTAAATCAACTTCTAATGCAGTCCATGATTTAACAGACCACATCGTTAGGAACTTGGATGTTGGGCAGAAGGTTTTGGGTATTTTCCTCGATTTGGCTAAGGCCTTCGACACCGTCTCTACTTCCATCCTTATAGAAAAGATGGAAATCATGGGTATAAGGGGAAAGCAACTAAAGCTTTTCAAAGACTACCTTAAAGACCGTACACAGACCGTTAAGATAAACAGCCACATTAGTTCCGCGAAATTTATTACACACGGAGTTCTCCAGGGCAGTGTGATCGCGCCTACTCTATTTTTAATTTATATTAACGATCTGTGTGCCCTCAATCTCGTCAAAGGCAAAATCTTCACATTCGCTGACGACACTGCCCTAATATTTAATTCTACCACGTGGCAAAGTGTTTTTGAAAGTGCTCAATCTGGCCTGAATAAGGTGTCAAAATGGTTGCATGACAACGTCCTTACCCTGAATCCAGAAAAAACAAAATATATTAATTTTACTATGCGGAAAGGTTCTAACAGTCTAGCGCCTCTATTTTCTATCACCGCGCATAAATGCCCCATCCCCTACAGTACGACCTGCACGTGCACTTGCCTTCAGAGAACAAACGCTATAAAATACCTTGGGGTGATGCTGGATTCTTATCTGGGCTTCCATCCACACATCGACACACTTACCTCTAGATTGCGCAAATTAATTTATGTATTTAAGACCCTAAGACACGTGGCGAGTGAAAGCCTTGGGAAGACGGTGTATTACGCACTCTGTCAGTCTTTGCTAACCTATTGTATAACAACATGGGGTGGCACACCTAAATCGACTCTAATCCAACTTGAAAGGGCCCAGTGAGCAATCTTAAAAGTATCGTCTTTTCGACCATTCCGCTACCCTACAACTGACCTATACTGGGAAAGAGGGGTTCTCACCGTTCGCCAACTGTTCATACTGCAGACCACCCTGAAACAACACGCACGTCTTACTTATAGTCCCACACCTATGCTCAGCAAAAGGCGCTACGACCCCGTCGACCGGTTCGTTGGTAGACTTGCAACTTGTTTCTCTGAACGATTCTTCTGTTTTCTGGGAGGCTACCTCTATAACAAAATAAACAAAGTTCACAACATCTTCCCACTCACAAAACACCGGTGCAAGAAAAAACTTAATGCATGGCTTATGACTCAACCGAAAATCTACTTTCTATTCCAAAATAGTCAACGCATTCCGTCAAATTTCAGCAAACAGTTTAACACCTACCTACTTCTTCATCACTCACACCCACATACTTACACACCTAACACTCCACACAAACACTATCCTATAAGTAGAATGGAAATTGTTGTCTATTTTAGTTTTCGGGAAACCATAATTATGTATTTGGGGGGAGACCTGGTGGCCTGAAATACAGGCTTCGGCTTAGCTTAGGCACCAGTCTCCCACAATATTTTTCTATATGCCCATAGCTGGACAATATTGTTTTTGTTATTATTTTGTAAGGATATTGTGGTGAGAAAATAAAAAAGTATTATTATTATTAATTTACTTTTTTTATCTAATCCTTTATTTTGTTTCAGGTTGTGCAGGCCATCTGGGAAAGCTTTCATCTGGGAGTACTTCAACAATATGTTCTCAGCGCGTTCCATAATCGCGCCATCTATACCAACACTAGAAACTTTCTTGCATTTGTTTATGAAAGATAGAACCACACACATGGATCTCACCAGTCGAAACTGCCATTTAGTAGTTACGAGGGAACATAGAGACAGATATACATACATACACACGTACTTACATACATACAGGTCAAACACATAAACTTCGTTTTTTGGCTTCGCCGCAGTCGGGTAAAAACAAACTCGATTACTGACTCGTACAAGTTACACGTAATGAACCTGCGAGTAGGTAGCAGAGCGCGTCGCCGCTGCGGATAATAGACCGTGTCACATATTACATATCACAAATTATGGGCACATAATAATATATTATGCCAATGGTAAGCCGCGGAGAGCCGTGGAGTGCGCCTGGCTGGCGCGCAGGTCCCGGCACAGCGGACTGAGGGCACACCTCACTCGCTGTAACTGTCAACTATTACTGATGAGCCAGTGGGGACACGAACACGATCACACAATGAAGGAGTGCCTTCGGTGGCCCACTATCACAAATTAAAGTGTCGTTATTGTTTCATCTAATTTTCTAAGAAGGAAAACGATTGTTGCCAACTTTGCATAGCTTTAAGAAAATCTCTATTCTTAGCCGCATTGGGGAGCTAAATGGAAAAATAATTGAATCCGCGCCGCTCAAGGAAAAGGTGAAAAATATCCAAAAACGGTGAAGAGTTGCGTGGTACCTTTTTCCCCTCCACAGTTCCCCGCTCACTCACCCCTGGAGCCCCCTCCGCCCGGTGCATTATACAATACGTCTTCATTCCTTTAAACCGGCACATCTTTTGAGGCGTTTCCAGGTCACGCCGCGTCTATTGTGCGCCGCTAAAGGATTCTTCGAGCTTGTCTTTTTGCCACTGTGTGCTGGTTTGGTGGCGTGATGCCGGTGGAGAGGCGCGGGTGGAGGGGTGCAGGGTGGGAGGGGGTGTCATATCAAAGAATACCCGTAGCCAAACTATTCACAGTCAAATTAATCAAAGCTGGAGTTTGTGACGCCGCGCGCTCTTCCTGCTGTGGCGGTATGCACAAAAACTAAGTGGGTGGTTAGCAATGTAGGAAGACTCACACAGTACCTATTCATTTATGAGAAGATGTTGTGACATTGAGTATTAATCAATAAAAATGTTTTTTCATAGAAGTGAATACGAATTTCACCACTCCTTTAGTATGTCGACCAAGACTGTACAGCAGACACAGTTGATCCATGGTCGGCATGGTCGGCACAGTCGCACGTTGTGTGTCCACAGATCGCGTCGCTGGCGAGTTCAGCGGACGATCTCGCGGCGGACAGGCGGATTATCTCACGGCGAACAGACGATACGCTTGACCTATGACTGTCAAGTTTTCAGTTGAACGAAGAGCAGGCATCTTGAAATATTGACGCAAATATTCATAGAATTAAGGAGAGTAGTACAGAACGCAGAGATATTCCGTGGTCTTTATCAATGCAAAGATCAATAAATAATCAAACAATAATCAATCAATATCATCATATCTCTCGTTTCTCTAAACATCCTTGATCTTCAATGATCATTGATAATTTTACTGAATTTTAAGAGCATCACCACGCTAGCCTATTGCGTGTTTACGACCGACCGCGCGACCCATTAGTCAGACAGGTCTAAAACCTGCACAGGTAGGTATAATATTTTGTGAAAAATTTTTCGTAGTGCAAAGCTCATGCAGCAAACCCTCAAAATCAAAGTCAAACGTTACCAGGCACCTTTGTAGGTCATTTACGAGAAAAATTTAAAATCGAATCTGGTTGCCCCTTCCAGAAGGTAGTTTCGTACATATAGAAAAGAATGGGTCTTCCAATTATACGAGACCACATCATTCTCTTATAATCTAGGTACAACATTAAGTTTGACAAAGCAAAAATATAATAATGAATAAATCACAACATACAACATGGTATCAGAAATGGAAATAAAATGAAAAACAAAACAAATTAATAAAAAAACATTGAAATTAAAAATAAAATAATAACCATAAAAGACAACAGACAAAATTATTGAATTAGGGCTTGGATATTTATGGCTTTTAAAGCTTTTTTAAACTTTGACATTACAAGAAGTTTAACGTTATTTAAGTGTACAGTGCTTAAGATGAACCCATTTAATTAAAACATTAATTGATTCCCGCTATCTAATTACGCAACACAGTTTCGATTTACAATTGAGTCAAATTGCTTTCGTATTGACTAGAATTGCTTTAAATTTACAACTTTCCAATTACGTAACTCTAAAATCTGTGATATCAACTGCACTCTGTTTCAGACGCTAAAGAGTGAACTTTATTCGTCTAAAAAGGCTATAATTCGAATTACGTAACGATTTTGACAGCTGAAAATTTGTTTCAAACAATGAGAAATTGCCAATGAGGTATCATTTTAAAAAGAAGGCACCTTACTGCAGTCTAATTACGCAACACATTTTATTTCGGTTTACAATTCTGAATCGAAAGCAAGTCAAATTTTAAACGCATACCATATTTCGAATTACGATTAACAATTTTTATCAGTCGACCGAAATTGGATAGGGTTGTTCTAAAAAATTGGCTATAATTTATTTGGATGATGTGTTTTGTTACACCATATAGGAATGATTAAATTCCAAATGATTGTGCTATAATTGTTTTTTTTTTTTATTACAGCTGAAGCTCTACTAGTGCTTATAAATGAAAATGTACAATGATTGCCGAACAATTTAAAACAACACTTTCTACCAAAAACTACCATGATTGAAATACGTAACAAAACGTTTTTCTTTTCACGTTTTTGTTATCTGTGGCTAATGACAAAATCATAGAAAAGCAGTGTTGTCAACTTAGTGGGATTTCCACTAAACCTGGGGGTTTGCACACCCCTACAGGCGGAAAAATTTTGCTTTCTGTGGCCGGTGGTTTTGTCTAGTGGTTAATTAAATTAAATTTGTAGAAAACAATACAATCAATTACTAAAACTTTGACTCGAGAAAATATTAAAATAATACGATAATGGCATGTTTTATTGTTTGTTAAACCTGTGTCAGTGATTTTTCGATTTATTTCTTTCACATGCCGAAACCACTGTGGTTTGAACGCTGATTTGGAAAAACTGACATAGCATGACGAATATATTGAAGCCACACAGAGGCTCCGCCCGAGTGGAGATCGAGAAACAACGTCATTTCAAAAAAAATATCCATCGGGAACATACTTCCGGGATAAAAAAATCTGCCGTTAAGCCGTTTCAAAACAAACATCTTCTCATTAATTTTACTACGGCTGCCATTTGTCATGCCGCCAACGCAATAAAAGTCAAAATCGGTTGAACGGACTGTAAAAAAGGTCTATTTAAATGTCTAATACGCTTGACTCAAAACTATAGTGGGGTCCGCACTTAACATGACTTGCAGGGCGGCTAAGTTCAGCCGCTTACGCTGTTTGGAAAATCCGCCACTAACAGACGTGGATACCGCGAGACTGGTCTATTTTAGTTACTTTCATAGCATCATGTCTTACGGTATTTTGCTGTGGGGACGGGCTGCAGATATTAATTATATCTTTATTCTGCAAAAGAGGGCTGTCAGAGCCATATATAACCTCCGCAGACGCGAATCTCTAAGGGAACTGTTTAAGAAAATTAACATCATGACGGTACCTTGTCAGTATATATATATGAAAACATTATGTATGTTCGGAAAAATCTTCATCTTTTTAGTAAGATAAGTGACAGGCATAATTTTAACACTAGAAATAGGAACAAATTAGATCAACCACGTTTCAGATTGTCTAAAGCGCACACTTCTTTTATGGGGTACTGTGTAAAATGTTATAATAAAATACCACTCGATATTCTTGAACTGCATGAGAAGAAATTTAAAACATGCATTAAACGCACACTATGTAGACAAGCATATTATAAGTTGGATGATTATATCATAGATAAAAATGCTTGGCTTAATGCTGGTCCTGCTCCACAGCCACTTGGGCTCACTAGTTAAAAAATTTAATGCTTGGAAGAGTTGCTTCCCCTTTTAATTATTTCTGACATTACAAACTTAATGTTTATTTTTTATTTAAACAAGTTTTAACTTTTGAATGCTCCAATGGATAATGATTTTCTTTCTTTTTGGTAGTAACATTCTATTAATCTCTCAAATACATTGCAAATTAGTTTTGTATAATTTAGAAGCATAATTTAGTAATTTTTGTAAATGTGAGCACCATGGAGCCGTTTGTATTTTTTTTTGTTTTTTAAATATATTAATATGTATGTTGACTTGAAAAATCATGGTAGCTGAGAGTATGTCATGCTCACTTAAATGTCTCGCTGATGGTGGCGAGTGTGTTGGATCATTCGGTTCCCTACAAAATGGTTGAGCTAAATGGTGCTGATCCACGCGTCATGTTCGTGAACGGGCGCCGTCAGTTGTGACTGGTCATCTCTTATCTGCCATGGCTTATTTTTAATCTTATATGTTGAATTATTTTGATTATATTTTTGTACATTATTCTCACATATAGAAGCAACAAGAATAATGTACCCAGGATTTTGTAATTTTCTATATTTAAAAGAGTGTCCTTGTAGTTTCTTGCCCGTTCTTCTCCATAAAGATCTACGTTTTGGAATGGGCAACTAGCTTCAACTTTCTGACTAACTGATGCGACTATTTGACAATTCAAAAGTGCCTGTAAATGGTTTAATTGAAATAAATGCTTTGAGTTTGAGTTTTAAGTTTGAGTCTAATCTTATTTTATAATCCAGTATAGTTTATTTCTGGTGGTTTGAAGAACTGTTGCTAGTGGACTAGACTTTGGCGTTTTTGGATTTTTACGCAAACGGTTAAATATCCTATTTCAAATATTGAAATCGTTTTCAAATTCTGGTTTTAGAAATCGATTTCAGGAGAGGCTCCGGCTCGCAGTTTCGATCGTCTCTAGTAATATTATTCGGTTATAAGTGCATCGATCAAAACTATTCAAATATAAACAAGTACTTGCTTACGCAAAGCTACCCTTGCCGTGGTTTTGTGAAATCGGTTTGTCTAGTTCGGATAATCGATACTTTAATACTAATCGATTTCTGATTGAAATCGGATTTTATAATTCGGTTTGATGTATCTGACGCATGTCTATAGTGGACTCAGGGAAAAAAATTGGCAGCACTGAGTAAAAGTTGAAATAACATGACGTGTTTAGTCGAATTTAATGCGAAATATTGCGTGTCTAAAGTATACCTTTGCTGCTCTAACTTTATCAGTGTGTGGGGAAAAGAACAGGAAAGGCATATAACATCACATGTTAAACATCGGAAATAATCTGCGCTGGAATGATCATTATTTGATGTCTATGGAGGATACGCTATCAACCATGGCGATGCTTTGTTTACATTTTGGTTTTATTAATTTCGGTAATGTTTTTGTTCAAGCATTGTTTTGCCTTGAATGCTTTATATTTTTCAACATTCAACATTAAATTGACTGTTCTCTTACAGAAACATGGGCCTATGCTAAGCAGTTTTGGAACATTTTTCTTGTGGCTCGTCGGAAAAACTTTGGAAAATTCTCTCGTTCAAGACAGTGCGTACTCTACGTTTTCTACTGGCTGCACTAAGACTTACTTAGGCTGTTTTGCTGAATAGCGAAAAGTACCTAAGTTGATATTATCACTATAAGTAAGTAAGTCAATATAAATAGGATTATCGTGTGTAAGAGAGTACCTTCGTATCTCATTAGATTATTGTAGCTGTAGGTACATTATTTGTGAATCTACCTATGGACAATCATTCCTTTGTTGCGTAGACACAAGCATCCTACTATCCTACAACTATTTATTGTGGTTAAAATAATTATTAAGTATAGTTACTATGTCCGTCAACCTCACATTCGAACTGAAATAAAATTGTTAATTGATATTTATGTATTTATGTAGATGTTGAAATAAACTATTATAACCTCTAACCAAATAACAACTAACTACAAAACATATTTATAATATTTTCACAGACGGTGCTAGAGCTGAAAATACAAGAATGGAACGCTACCCAAAACCAATCTTGTTGATCAAATATGGATTGGATAACCAATTTTCTGTAATCATTGAAGGTAAGCTTTTTGACACACATAGTTAAGAATCAAGCGTAGCAAGTCACCTAATTATAAGATTATGAATATGTTTCCTTGGCCGAACTTGCTACATAGACACATCATATATTTTGTGATACCTAACTAATGTTTACTATTATAATTTAGTATTATAAAATATCTGGAGACTGAAATATCAGTCCTAAATAAAGAAGAAATTATACAACCTGTCGCAGTGACTAGGCTGATGGCTTTTGTCCAGGCATGGGCCTAATGAAGGCCTAGTTGATATGCCTACTTTACTTTACCTCAGAATGTTTCAGTACTTTATTTGAGCAGAAAATAATGAGATTTTGTTTTAAAACTGTAGAGTTCCTGGGGCGTTTCACCCATGAAGACATGAAGGCAACATGAATGATGTCGCCCATGTGCGTTGCTCCGTTGCTCTGCTACTTCAGTTTTCAAACTTCTCAAGAACTAAAGTTGAAACTGAAGATTATTAATGTTTTTTTTTTTTTTTAACTGTTCAGTCTTGTACAACAGCGATATAAATGTGTGTTCATATTTTGTTAATTGATAAAAGTGTAAACTTTAATAAAGTGTTTTAATTATGAACTATAGAAGTACGAATAAAAATAACTTATTATGAAATATTTAAGAATTCAATACTATGCTTTTTATAAACACAGCCAATTGATTATTATAATGATACTATTTAGAGGTACCTATTTACCTAAATTAACTGTCATTCATTAGGTAACAGTAAATAGAGAGAAATAGATTATGGTAAACAAAAACGACTTTTATTATATCTTCAATAGCATTTATTCACATTAGTATGAAATATTTGGACATGGGGCAAAAAGAAATTGGAAGAAATATACTGTAAGGATTAGTGGAAGTCTTTGTGTGGCAGTCATCATGGAATAAGTATGTACTGCTTGCTAATTCTTGCTGTAAGCGCTCATGAGAGTTTAAATTTTTCCTGAATAATGTAGTTTATCCTGACACCTGAAATATTAAAAAAATAATTTAAGTAAATGCTCAATATATTCCATGAACCATTACATCCATCCACAAAGTCTAATAGGCCTCTCCCTTAAACACTTCCATGCACAATCTATCTACTTTATAGAACAGCAATATTCTGCTATATACAACAATTGGGTGCCTACAATCGACTTTATTTAAATGTATGGTAAGTTTACGTTTGATGGTGCATTTCGTATTCACCAACAAATAATAAGATTGTGTGTAAAATTGTTGCTGTGCTAAACACACAATCAATGTTCAACACTAAGAAAGAAAATAATATTGATATTAAGTAGGTACCTTAAACAGACAATGATGTGGAAATAGATCTATGTATGGTGTGGTGAGTATGTTCATCGATGCCCTTACAGAATTCATTGACATAAAATGCTTCAAACTATATTATAATATTTGTTCTTCCTCTATTATATTTGCTTTTCCAATGAAGTACAAGGTCGACTGGGTTGCTAAGCTTGTAGCTTATGATAAGTTTGATACGGTACGAGGTACGAATTTGTCTTTCCTTTAAAATGCCACCAAAATACCTCGTTTCTGAAATATCATAATATATATCTTTAGTTTAGGTTGTAAGCACTTGTAACAGAAGAAAACTTTCACAATTATTATTAAAAATCGACCTCGCTGCTTCGATATTTTACAGACCACTAATATTGATCTATCATTGAGGTTTTACACAAAAACACATTCGCAATTTATGAAGACGACGTTCACTTAGATAATTTTGTAATAATTAAGGAGATTATACGAGTAAATCCCGAAAATATTGCAAAGAAAATTTATTGCGACTAGCAAGATGCCTTCTGTTTCAATTGCTATGACAAAACCAATTCTCGTTGATTTGAAATAAATTTTCAACTGTCAAAATGGTTACGGAATTCGAATAATACCCTTTTTAGACGATTATCGTTCACTCTTTAGCGTCTGAAACAGAGTGCAGTTGATATCACAGATTTTAGAGTTACGTAATTCGAAAGTTGTAAACTGAAAGCAATTCTAGTCGAAACGAAACAAAGGAGATCGGGCGGGTGTGGCCCAAGTGGCGTCGGAGCATGACGTTTATTTTGTTCGTAAGTTCATCAGCTAAGCTTAATTTTTTTTTACGGGTACTAAAAAATCTATCCTGGGAGAAAAAAGTTATAGTGTGTATTAAAATACGCATTTATCGACCTATTTTCAACTATTTATTCAATTGAATATATTTTTTTAACTTAATATGGTATGTTTGCTGTTGTCTAGCTCTTACGATGACTCATACGCGTAGTATCTACTATGCCAATATTAGAAATACCTATATAATTACTCCATTTTTGTATAGACCCTGGTTCAAGTGGCGTTTAAAGTCGAGGCTAAGTGTTATTAGTGTTTGAATAAAAATCTGTTTTAAGAAATGATTTAAAAGTGATTAACCAACTATACAATATATTTCATCGTAAGTACTTTTACTGAAAACTGAACTAAACTATCGCTTTGTGTGTTAAAATAAATAACATATATAAACCAGAAATCATACTTTATTTTCACCAAAAACATTACAATAATGGCATCAACATTATTATATCAACATTTTTACTAAGACTAATAATAGTTCCATCACAATATATTGTCCAGAAACGCAGCAGGATGTTCTATGTCCTCGTAACAAGCCCACCCGAGATACCACACTACACTCATGATGTGGGCGCATCATCCGACTGTCCTTTGGCCTATGATACAACTACAGTAATAATGTTGAATGCCCTGTAGTCTTTCCTCCTCCTTATACATTATATAAGTATAATACTTCCTTGACCTCACGTGACGTGACTGAATACGACTTCGCAGTAATATCAAGCCATTTTGCACAATTCCAAAACGCTCAGGTTCTGCGGGTGGTTGTCCGTCTCTGAAGACTTCGATATGGTAAATACCATTTCTCGCATGCTCGCTATAATAGCTCCGAGCCAGTTTGATTTGGTATGTGCCAATGGCAAATAAAATCAGGTCATCCTGTGTCAGTCGCGGAAAGCGAACCAATTCCGGAATATTTCCTGAAATGCTCTGAAAAGGTACACGTTGCCTATTCAGGTTTTGGGCAGTAACGTATTCTGCTAAGTTATTAGGAGTGTTTGTTCGCTAGTTAATGATTGCGATGAAGCGCTCGGCATATATACTGTTTAGTACGGGAGGGTGGAAAGCATTTATAAGCGCTGCTGCTATTTTAAAGTTTGGCATCAAGTGCTCTAAGGTTATATTGACATAATCTCTTTAGGTTTATGTTTAAATTGAATAGTTTCATTTGATTAGACACACGAAACGACAATTTAAAAGCTTTGGTTTCTGAAAATATTTCCTTAATCGTGTTTTGTTGCAATAGAGTGGAAACTGGATAGTGAGGTAAGCATGTGTTGGTCCCGACATGCCAGACCTTGTTTTATTAGACCATGTTATAAGTAACAATAATATAGGTAAGTATTTAGATGTATTTGACGTACCTCTCGCTGACCGACTACTGCATGTACATAAGCTGCAATGCCTGGATTTGCTTCAAATAGAGCTTGGGTCACGGTATGTCTCTCTCTTCTCAGCACAGAACGATTGCAAAGTAGGCACGTCACACCAGCACTTGGTCGTATCATGTTGCAAAAGTAACAAATCCAAAACAAGTAAGAAGAATCAGTCCATTTAATACGCCAGGGTAATCAAGAAAAATGGGACAGTTCAAGTAAACACGCCAAGGTCGTCAGAAAAATTAAACACAACAGTTCAACACAGCCGGTAAACAGTGGACGAATAATAAAATAGGTAACGCAGTTCAAACACAATCACTACGAACAGCAGCGAGCGGTGAGAGTGAATGCCAGTGGTGAATCCTGACTGAGCCTGCCATGGAGCGTAGGGAAGAGGAAGGGACTATTGTGCTGTGCCTGCGTCTTCTCTCCCTTGCTATCCAATCGCGCGGTGACATAACATTTTTGCCTCTTTCTAATGTTAGCGCAAAAGTAGGTACCACGTGCATATTTTGTCTCTTTCTCATGTTGGCGCAAAAAATACCATGCATCTAAGCCATCATAGATATTAGGCAACATCAAACATACCTGATTGGATTAAAATAAATAGATTTAATTAATTCATAATTGAAAATATATTAGTCTATATAATATACACTGTAACTTTTTTTTCCCAGGATAGATTTTTTGTCCCCGTACAAAAAAAGTAAGCTTAGCTAATGAACTTTCGAACAAAATAAGCGTCATGCTCCGACGGCACTTGGGCCAGAGCCCATACAAAAATGTCCGATCTCCTTTGACTCAATTGTAAATCGAAAATGTGTTGCGTAATTAGATAGCTGGTTGCATTCGATTTTCTTTGCAATATTTTTGGGATTTACTCGTATATTCTCCTTAATTATTACAAAATTATGTAAGTAATCGTCGTCTTCATAAATTGTGAATGTGTTTTTGTGTAAAACCTCAATGATAAATCAACATTAGTGGTCTGTAAAATATCGAAGCAGCGAGGTCGATTTTTAATAATATTTGTGAAAGTTTTCTTCTGTTACAATTGCTTACAACCTAAACTAAAGTATTATGATATAGTATTTCAGAAACGAGGTAGGTATTTTGGTGGCATTTCAAGGAAAGACTAATTCGTACCTCGTACCGTATCAAACTTATAAGCCACAAGCTTATCAACCCAGTCGAGCTTGTACTTCATTGGAAAAGCAAATATAATAGAGGAAAAACAAATAATAAAATACACCTAGTTTGAAGCTTTTTATGTCAATGGATTCTGTAAGGAGGACATTGATGAACATATTCACCCAATAATGTAACCTACTTAATATCAATATTATTTTCTTTCTTAGTGTTGGACATTGAATGTTTAGCACAGCAACAATGTTACACACAATCATATTGTTTGTTGGTAAATACGAAATGCACCATCAAATGTATACTTACCATATTAAGTTAATTAATGATTACATTTAAATAAAGTCAATTGTAGGCACGTAATTGTTGTTTATAGCAGAATATTGCTGTTCTTTAAAGTAGATAGATTGTGCATTGAAGTGTTGAAGGGAGAGGCCTATTAGACTTTGTGGATGGATGTAATGGATCATGGAATATATTGAGGATTTACTTAAATTCTTTTTTTATCTTATTTCAGGTGTCAGGCTCAACTACATTATTCAGGAAAAAATTAAACTCTCTCATGCACTTACAGCAATAATTAGCAAGCAGTACATACATAATCCATGATGACGTCCACAAAAAGACATTGGATCACAAATTCCACTTATCCTTACAGTATATTACTATTATTGTTTATTATTTGTTTGTTTACTGTTATTCGGCGGGAGGTGCGCGCACCTCAACTATTCTACACTGCGCGTTGTAGAACGAAGGCTGGGGTGCGTGCCCCTCTCCGCCGACTTTTAGAAACCTATAACTCACAATTTATTGATTTTGATATTTTCGCGCTGTCGCAATCTAAATTTAAAAGTATGGTTGCTCAATCTCTTGCAAGTCGCCTATAGGACGGATGCTCTTGTCATCCGCTTCCTTCGATTCGTCGGTATAATATGGTGTTTTTTTTTCTTCTATATATCTAGGTACCTACTTCTTTTGTTTTTTTTTTTGTTTTCGTTTAGCATGCGTTCGTTGTCATACTCTGATGTCACTTCGTGGACAATAGTGTCGGTTATACGTTTTTTCGACTGTATTTTAACTACTTTTTGTAAATGCTGTAATGTATAACTGTTTTTTGTCCCAAATAAAATAAATAAATAAATATTTGTTCCTATTTATTTTTGCCCCATGTACAAATATTTCATAATAATGTGAATAAATGCTATTAAAGATATAATAAAAGTCGTTTTTGTTTACCATAATTTATTTCTCTCTATCTACTGTTACCTAATGAATGAGAATGACAGTAAATTTAGGTAAATAGGTACCTATAAATAGTACCATTATAATAATCACTTCCCCCTTCCCTTCGGACTGCCATTGTGCACGGACGTGTTTTACCCAAAAAGTCTTTTTAAGTTTTTAAATATTTCAATTTTAATTCAAAAATAAATATAATCGCAAGTTTAATTCTCGCCGAGTACTAGGCGCGCAGAGTGTTGCAAGAGATCGAGTCCTGCGGCGAGCGAGAGAGAAAGCAAGTTGTCCACGCTACCCATCTCTGTTACCTGCGCGTGAGTCATTAAACACCTAATTCCGCGCTCTGCACTGACTACTTGCAGATATCTATAAGCGCCTAACACTTTACGCCGAGCAACGTGTGTCAGCGCCTCAACACTTGTAGACTCCTGAGCCAGACGTAAAGTGCATTTTTTTTAACTTTTTAAAATGCCTAAACCTGGCAGTGAAACACCTTGTCACCACAGTTCCGAGCCCGACTTGGCAACACCAGTTTCGGAACAAAAATTAGACAGAGTCACTTTACGACAAAAACGTAAACATGATTCTGAACAATCAATTGAAATCAAATCTCTCCGGGAAGATATTATGTCATCACTTGATACCTTGAGAAAGGAGCAACAAGAAAAATTTTGTGTGATGCAATCCAATTTAGACCAAATAAAGCTCCAAAATACGGAGCTGAAAAATACGGTTGAGTTCTTGAGTGGGAAATACGACGACCTCATGACTAAACTAGCCCTTTTAGAAAAGGAAAAGAAAAGCACATTGGAGTATGTAGGATATTTGGAGGATAAAGTCGAGATCATGGAACGAAGTTCAAAGACATCAAGCTTAGAAATTCGCAATGTACCGAAGAAACTTAATGAGTCTAAGGATGACCTGATGGATATTGTGAAAAATCTGGGAACCGCTGTAGGCACCGAAATACAATCAGGTGAGCTCAGAGATGTTTATCGTCTTACCAGTAACAGAAAACCCCAAACCGATGGGCCTATAACCGCCGAATTTACGTCAACCATGACCAAGGATAAACTCCTAACTAACATTAAAAAGCACAATCGGGACCACAAGACCAACCGACTTAACAGCTCACACGTTAAGATGCCGGGTAATAGTCCTATTTTTATTTCGGAGAGCCTTACCACTAAAGCCAGGAAGCTGTTCTATCAAGCAAGAGAGTTTACAAAGCTAAACGCCTATGCGTATCACTGGACATCACATGGCAAAGTCTACGTAAAAAAGGCAGAGGGCGCGCCGGCAAAGAGAATATCACAGGAATCTGATTTTGAAGGTCTGAAACAACAAAAAAAGTGACTAAAAACACTTATCAACAACCAACAACGTGTCCCGCCTAAAACATTGGAGCTTCGTCTGAAAATTGTATGCCTCGTAAACTTTCCTATAGTTAACATAGTTTTAAGTTTTTTTCTTCTGTTTTTTACATTTTTGTACAACACACTAAAACCAAAGTACATTCTATCTCTACTTACACAATACACGCTATCATTTCACACAACTACTAATTACAAACACAGTACACTTAATTCACGACGTCTGTTTTTAATACATATAGTTACACTAAACTCACTCTATTTTTTACATTACATTCATATATTCTCCACTAGCTTATGCCCGCGGTTTTGCCCACCTAGTACTGGGATAAACGGTAGCCCATGTGTTGTTCCAGGTTATACACTATTTCTGTGCCAAGCTTTCTTCACGCTCATCCAACCGTCTTCCTGTGAAAGGGTAGCAATCATCCATCCATCCATCCATCCACTCATTGTCATATGTTTTCTCACTCTCATAAATAATAATACAACTAAATGGTACTTACTATACATTATTATTGCGTACCAAACACCCAATGACGCCCCATTTTGGTTCACACACAAAAAACAATTTAACAGAGGGCAGCGTTAAAGAAATTATAAACAATATAGATCAGCTCTCAGTCTCTACCGTACTTAATTGTGACCCCGAAGAATGCACTAAATATATCACTAACCCTTCCAAGAAATTAAAAATAATTACCCAGAACATTCGCTCTATTCATGCAAACCTCGACTCCTTCTTAACACTCCTTAACAGAATTAACCTTGACTGCGATATATTAGTAATGACTGAGTGCTGGCTGAAACGGTATGATGATTCAATCCCAACTATCGATAACTACTCTTATTACCAAACAAAAAAACACCTCAATCAGAACGATGGTGTGGTTCTTTATGTTAAAAATATAGAAAACTACACAGTCGAAGAACCTAACTTTTCGGATGCCAGTTGTCTAGTGCTAAAAATCGGCACCGATAAGGCAATAATATGCATTTATAGATCTCCGTCTTTTGGAGACTTAAGTAACTTCCTACAGTCTCTGAACTCTCTTTTGGCAAACTTGACTACATATAAAAACATAGCAATAGTTGGTGACATTAACCTTGACATCGCATGTACTTTATCTTCAAACCAAACCTCGGACTATCTCGATCTCATAGCTTCCCATGGCTTGCTACCAGCTCACTCACTTCCCACTCGAGAAAATGCCTGTCTTGATCACGTCATGCTCAAAACTCACTTGACTGCACTCACCATAGTTTTACACGCCTCTGTTACCGACCATAACCCTGTAATGCTGTGCCTTAATCTTAAACGAGATGTCAATCCACAGTCACACACATTTTTGAAGACTAATTACGAAACCCTTGATAGTGAGATGAAGACTACAAGTTTCCAAGCAATTTATGAATACACCGATGCTAATGAAGCGACAAATTGTTTAATCACCATTCTCGCTAGACTCATAAATACCCACACTTCTATAATCAAGGTTCCAAATAATAAACGTTTACTCAAACCGTGGATGACCGTTGGTATGCTCCGCTGTATGCGTAATAAAGATGCAATGCACAAAAAACTCAAGCTTTCTCCAAACAATATTATATTAAGTACTACATATAAAAGGTATAGGAACTACTGCACAAAAATTTTGAAAAAATTAAAAAGAGACTTTGACAGGAGAGAATTGACTGAGGCTTCAAAGGACAATAAAACGATTTGGAAGGTGATAAAAAGAGTGACTAACACAGTCAAGCCTAACATACCCAACACCGAATTATTGGCTTCTTCTACGTCACCTCAGCTCTCGGTGGACAAAGTAAACGAGTTTTTTGCCAATATCGGCAAGGAACTTGCTGATAACTTTTCACGTCCATTTGGTAGTCACAAAGTCCCACCAGACACTACCCCTACATCTCCACCTTTACAATCATTCGTCATGTTAGACACCGATGAAGCGGAGGTCGGAGAATTTCTAATGTCACTTAAAACAGATTCTGCTGTAGGCTGGGACAATATTCCTACAAAGTTTTTAAAACGCTATTCATTGATACTAGTCCCCATACTCACATTTATTTTTAATCTCTGTTTCCATACTGGCACTTTCCCCTTGTACTTCAAGAAGGCCATCATACACCCAATTCATAAAACTGGAAGCAAAAAATTGGTAAATAATTATCGTCCTATTGCAGTGTTACCTTCCATTTCCAAAATTCTGGAACGCCTAATTAATAAAAGACTCGTGACTTACATGAAGATAAAAAGCTTTTTTCTCCCAACCAATTCGGCTTTAGACGCAATAAATCTACTAGTAGCGCTGTAATTGACCTAATTGACTATGTTACCAAAAATATTGACAAGAAAAAGAAGGTATTGTCAATTTTTTTGGACCTAAAAAAGGCATTCGATACGGTTTCGATTTCTGATTTAATAATAAAGCTTGAGGAACTGGGGATACGTGACCAATCACTTAACATCTTCAACGACTACCTTCAAAATCGAACACAATGTGTAAAAATATAAAATTACCTCAGTGGAGAGCTACCAGTGACATTCGGCGTTCCCCAAGGCAGTGTGATTGGTCCAACCTTATTTCTAATATACGTTAACCAACTATGTAATCTGAGTTTGGGAAGTGGAAAAATCGTGGCATTCGCTGATGACACTGTCCTTACCTTCTCTGGTGATACTTGGGTTGACACCTTCGATGCCGCACAAAAAGGACTAAATAGTGTTTTACAATGGCTCAAAAGACACATTCTCACAATCAACACCGACAAAACTAAAATTCTTACATACAGTTTAAGAAATTCGAGTCAACCACCAAATTCGTACGCTTTGGTAGCGCACTCTTGTGTACTGCCTGGCACTGCGACATGTACATGTCCCGAACTGGAACGCTGTAGAACCATTAAATATCTCGGTGTTAATCTCGACGCTTGCCTGAGTTTTGCACCACATATAGAGTTACTGACGAAAAGAATTAGAAAGCTAATCTTTGTCTTTAGTACTCTTCGCCACATCGCAGGACCCCAAATTATTAGGTGTACATATTTTGCTCTTTGTCAGTGCCTCTTAACGTACTGTATAAGCGCTTGGGGTGGTGGACCAAAAACTATTCTTTTGAAACTAGAACGAGCTCAGAGAGCCGTGCTAAAAACTAGCACCTTTAGGTCCATCCTTTTTCCAACTGAGGAACTATATAGGAACTGTAAAGTCCTTACAGTGAGGCAATTATTTGTCTTACACACAGTACTATATCAGCACCAAAGAACCTCCTATGAAGTAATCACCACAAGACGCAAAGACAAAGTATGTCAACCCTTCCCCTGTAAATTCTCTTTTACAAGAAGATTTCCTTGTTTCCAAGGTCCTCATCTCTATAATAGCCTTAACAAAGTACTAGACTTCTACTCACTACCTAAAATGTCACTCAAAAAGAAACTAAGTGATTGGCTACTAACACTAAACTACAATAATACAGAAAATTTATTGTTGACTCAATATAGTTGCCGTTAAACTATCCTACGCTCATACACATGCACACTCACATACAAACACAAACACACACACACACACGCACACACACACACACACACACACACGTACACACTCACACACTACACTACTCAACTCATACCATATATTACTTTTGTTTTAATTTTATTTCTTTTAAATAGTTTATTTGCCCGTTTACTTTTGCTGCATAATGGACTAGTCATATATTTTGTAAAATGGCATGTATGTAACTAATTACATTTAAGAAACATCCACTAAAGGGTCGGGCCCAGCATCTTTAACACAAGTTGTCTTGACAACTTAGCAAGGGTGTTGGTGTCGCCACACTATTGTTTAATTTTTCTTAAATTGTATGTATTAACATGTATTTAATGTAAAATGTTAAACTTGATGCAAATAAATTATTATTATTATTATTATTATTATAATCAATTGGCTGTGTTTATAAAAAGCATAGTATTCAATTCTTAAATATTTCACTACTTACAAGTTATTTTTATTTGCACCTATAGAGGTACAAATAAAAATTACAAGTACAAGTTCAAAATAAAAACATTTTATTAAAGTTTACACTGTTATCAATTAACAAAATAGGAACACACATTTATATCGCTGTCGTACAAGACTGAAGCGGTAAAAAATAAAAGATTATCTTTCATTAACAATCTTCAGTTTCTACTTTAGTTCTTGAGAAGCTTGAAAACTGAAGTAGCAGAGCAACGGGGCAACGCAGCATGGGCGACACCCTTCATGCTGCCTTCATGTCTTCATGGGTGAAACGCCCCAGGAACTCTATTAAAACAAAAACTAATTATTTTCTGCTCAAATAAAGTACAAAACAAAACATTATGTGGCAAAGTAAAGTAGGCATATCAACTAGGTTTTCACTAGCCCATGGCTGGACAAAAGCCATGGTTGTATAATTTCATCTTTATTTAGGGCTGATATTTCAGTCTCCAGATATGTTATAATACTGAATTATAATATTAAACATTAGTTAGGTATACACAAAATATATGTTGTGTCTATGTACTAAGTTCAGCCGAGGAAATATAGTCATAATTTTATAATTATGTGATTTGCTACGCTTGATTCTTAACTATGTGTCGAAAAGCTTACCTTCAATGATTAATACAGAAGATTGGTTATTCAATCCATGTTTGAACAACAAGATTGATGTTGGGTAGCGTTCCCTTCTTGTATTTTCAGCACTAGCACGGTCTGTGAAAATATTATAAATATGTTTTGTAGTAAGTTGCTATTTGGCTAGTGATTATAATTGTTTATTTCAGCATCTACTTATGTACAAAAATATCAATTAACAATTTCAGTTAGACTTTGAGGTTGACGGACATAGTAACTATACTTAATAATTATTTTAACCACAATGAATAGATAACCTCACTTAAGATGCTTGTGTCTACGCAACAAAGGAATGATTCTCCATAGGTAGATTGACCAATAATGTACCTACAGCTACAATAATGTAATGAGATACAAAGGTACTCTCTTACACACGTTATTCCTATTTATATTGGCTTACTTAGTTGTAGTGGTAATATGGACTTAGTTACTTTTCGCTATTGAGCAAAACAGCCTAAGTAAGTCTTAGTGCAGCCAGTAGAAAACGAAAACAGAGCACGCAGTGTCTTGAACGAGAGAATTTTCCAAAGTTTTTCCGACTTCCACAAGCCACAAGAAAAATGTTCCAAAACTGCTTAGCATAGGCCCATGTTTCTGTAAGAGAATAGTAAATATAATTTTGTATGTTGAAAAATATAAAACATTCAAGGCAAAACAATGCATAACAAAAACATTACCGAAATCAACAAGACTAAAATGTAAACAAAGACATCGCCATGTTTGATAGCGTATTCTCCACAGACTTCAAAGAATGATCATTCCAGCGCAGATTATTTCCGATGTTTAACATGTGATGTTATTATGCCTTTCCTGTTCTTTTCCCTACAAACTGATAAAGTTAGAGCAGCAAAGGTATACTTTAGACAGGCAATATTTTGCATTAAATTCGACTCTGAACACGTCACAATGAGTCGGCTGATCGTTCAAGAGGTTATTCAACTTTTACTCGGTGCTGCCAATTTTTTTCCCTAAGTCCGCTATAGAAATGCGTCAGATACATCAAAACGAATTAAAATCAGATTTCAGTCACAAATCGAATCGTATCGATTATCCGAACTAGACAAACCAATTTCACAAAACCACGGCAATAGTAGCTTTGCGTACCTAAGTACGTATTTGTTTATGTTTGAATAGTTTTGAATGATGCACGTACAACCGAATAATAGTACTAAAGACGATCGAAACTGCTAGCCGGAGCTACTCCTGAAATCGATTTCTAAAGACGGATTTTTAAAGCGATTTCAAAATATTTAACCGTTTGTAAAAACAAAAACAACAGTAAAAACTATACTCGATTAATAAAATAAGATTAGACATTTAAATAAACTTTTTTTACGGTCCGTTCAACCGATTTTAACTTCTATTGTGTTGGTGGCATGACAAATGGCAACCGCAGTATAATTATTGAAATTAATTTAGTGAAGATGTTTGTTTTCAAATGGCTTAACGGCAGATTTTTTTATCCCATATGTTCCCGTGAGATATGTTTTTTGAAATGACGTTGTTTTTCGATCTCCTCTCGGGCGGAGCCTCTGTGTGGCTTCAATATATTCGTCAAGCTGTGTCAGTCTTTCAAAATCAGCGTTCGAATTCGCAGTGGTTTCGGTATTTTAAAGAAATAAATTGAAAAATCACTGACACAGGTTTTAAACAAACAATAAAACATGCCATTATCGTGTTATTTTAGTATTTTCTCGAGTCAAAGTTTTAGTAATTGATTGTATTGTTTTCTACAAATAGAATTAAACTAACCACAAAACCACCGGCCACTGAAAGCAAAATTTCTCTGCCAGTAGGGGTGTCCAAATCCCCCAGGTTTAGTGGAAATCCCACTAAGTTGACAACACTTCTTTTCTACGATTTTGTCATTGGCCACATATATCAAAAACGTGAAAAGAAAAACGTTTTGTTACGTATTGCAAATATGGTAAAAGTGTTTTAAAAACTGGTTTTTAATTTTTCGGCAATCATTGTACATTTTCATTTATAAGTACTAGTAGAGCATCAGTTGTAATTAAAAAAAAATTAAATTATAGGACAATAATTTGGAAATTAATCATTCCTTCAGGTGTTACAAAACACATCATCCAAACAAATTATAGCCAATTGATTAGAACATCCCTATCCAATTTCGGTCGACCGATAAAAAATGTTAATCGTAATTCGAACTATGGCATCCGTTTAAAATTGGACTTGCTTTCGATTCAGAATTGTAAACAGAAATAAAATGTGTTGCGTAATTAGACTGCCGGATAACGTCTAAATACAAACGGGGACTATTCAAATTCGCATTAACCGCCCCATTTTGTTGGTTTAACGAGTACACTGAATCTGAGCCGCCTGTCGCTCTGCTAATCTATTCACTTGAAATTTACTTTAGACATTTACCGGTCGGCACTCGCAAAGGACCTTTAGTGCATCCGCGCGCTGAGAATTAAGGCTCCTGCAGACCAGCGCGACGCGACACGAACAATACAATTTCTAAGAAAACTTCACGATATAACAATAGCCGGGGTCGCGTCGCGCTAGTCTGCACGAAGCTTTAAGTGGCGTCAGTGTTGCGCTAGCTGTGATCACGCTGACGTCGCCAGCGCCGATCAGCTGCGTGCTACTAGTTTGGGTGAGAAACTTGATCATAGAATATGTTATATAATGTCGCGCCGACACACAGTGGGTCGAAACTATGATTTTATTTTAGTGACATAGAGACCAACTTTGTTTTTTTACTTTTTTCTTTATGCGGATATATAGAGCTCATTAACCTCAATAATAATTGTCCTGATGTTTTTTTTCATGTTTATACTTTGAGTAGAAAAGTGTGTTTTGTTATTTTTTTGTATGGAGCGGATCAAATTAAATTAAATTCCTGCTAAGTAGCGTGTGATCCCGCTTTGAAACTTTATTTTTCTTATACCTTGTCTAGTCTACTATCATTTGATGCTATGAACATGTGCATAAAGGTGCAACTCTGCCCAATAAATAGATCGAAAAAAATAAAAAATACATGGAATAAAAAGCTTCATTTTTTATTTTCGTAAGTTCTTGTAAGTTAATTTTGATATGGAATAGTAAGTAAAAGCACGTAATAATACACATAATTACTTAACAACTAACAACAATACATTTAGGTTATTTATTCAGGTCCCTAATTAGCTTCATGGCGGCATGGAGTGTGCGATTGTCGCAACCCAGCGCTGGGCACGCCACAATTGCGGCGATAAGTCCCCTCTTTGAGGAGTGGCTTGAGAGGCGCCATGGCGTCCTCACCTTCCGCCTGACGCAGGTCCTCACCGGACACTGTTGTTTCGGGAGGTTCCTGTTCCGCGTAAGGCGGGAGGAATCGCCCGGGTGTCACCACTGTGTGGATCGCCCGGAGGACACAGTGGAGCATACGGTGGAGGTCTGCCCGGCTTGGGCGGAGCACCACCGTGTCCTCACGGAGGCGATCGGCGGCGGCGATCTCTCGCGTCCGGCCCTGGTTCAGGCCATGGTTCGGAGCGAGAGTGCATAGGAGGCCGTCACCTCCTTCTGCGAAGCAGTTATGCTCGCGAAGGAGGAGGCGGAGCGCGCGAGGGAGATGCAAGCTGCACGCCCTCGCGGCCCTAGTCGCCGCAGGAGACGCCCCGGGCGTCGGGAGTCAAGAGCCGACTTCCGGCCACCGTAGGCGCGGGCTTGCGGACGGTGAGCAATGGGCAGCTCGCCGTCCGATAAAGACCAGGCCCGAGTCGACGGCGCGTTGTGTTCCACGCGCGCCTCAAAGAGACGTCAGCACCAACCGACGGGGTCGAAAGACCAAGTCTGACACACCCTCTCGCTCTGCCCAGAGCGGGAGAAGTCATTTGATGATTTCCCATATTGGAAAAAAAAAAAAAAAAAGTCCCTAATTAGCTTAAATTTAATAATATATGTATTATTTAAAAATATGGTTATTATCTACGAATTTCTATTTGTGTTTTTAATGACTGTAATTAGCTTAAACTTTTACTATTTAAAAAACAATGTTTTTTCACTTTAAGCCATTACTGTAATGTTAATAAGGATAATTGGTTAATGAGGGTAGTAGAAAAATTTGTAAAAATTTGTTTGTCACTGGAAGTATAAAATGACCATATTTATTATATACTAACTAGTGTTCGTTTATTCGTACTACTACTAGCATCTCGTGATTGTGATCGTCCCTTTTTCGGTTTTATGGAGAGTTTAGTTAAAAATTTAGATTTATTTATGATTTTAAGAGAGCAGCTGTTGTCGCCGTCGAATAGTAAAAAACTCTTTCAATTCCTACCACATAAAATAAACGTGACCGAAGAGAACAGTGTTGAGCTCCAAAAATTCTGCACGGGCTTTTGTTCAAATATAAGTGCAAGATTGGAACGAAGCAGTCGCACGTTAGCACAGTTTATAAGAAAAAATGGTGATTGGTTGGAACATGCAATAAACTGGAAGGAATGATACCTGAAGCTGTGAACACTGAACAGGAAAGGTTCGAGATTTGTAATACAGAAGAAGATGTTGAAAATCTACCACCATCTACTACAGAAGCTTCGACATCTACGCGTTGAACAAATTAACCAATCGCGTTCGTTATCCCCGGATGAACTGAAAGCTACACCAATTGCTAGTTCAAGAACTGGAAATGAGGATGTAGGAAAAATAATGAACCATTTGCCTTTAAATCACCCCGAAGATCTAGAAAAAGTTAAGGAGTGTTTAAGTACAAGTAAAGCAAAAAGTAGTACATATTAACCCGATAAGGCACTGTCTTTATTAGTTTCACTTAAATTAAGTAAGTGGCAGTATATACTCGTAAGTCTAAGAGAAGCAGCAAGTGAAAATGGAACTGATTTATACCCTTCTTATTATAAAATTAAACAAGCGAAGCCAAAATGTTATCCTGAAAATGTATTCTTCTTTTTTTTATTAGTTTGTATGTCATAATTGAAAGGAAATAGTAAAGTTTTGTGTTGTATATAGTTAGTTTTTAGTTTACTTGTGTTAGTAGTTAGTAAGTTTACCTTTACTAATTCGTATTAGTAGGTAGGTATCTTTACTTACTATTCAGTATTAAATCATATCAACATATTATAAAGTAATTAAAGTCATTAAACAAACAAATTGTAATTCATAGACCCACATTTTTAAATATTTTTTTATTTTATTTATTAGGGACAAAAAACAGTTACATGTTAAGGTGATAAAATAAGTTTCTTAAAATAAATAGTTAAACATATAACCCACACTATTGTCCACGGATTAATCAAATAAGTGAAAAATGGAAGCTGATTTTAAGAATATTGTTCTAAGTTAAGTTGAATCAAGTGCTAATTTAAAGTTTTGATGCTAATGAAGTTATAGCGAGAGTTTTGAATTTTTTATTAGAGAAAAAGAAAATGTCTATGTCCATGAAGTGTGCGTTATAAGTTTCCACAAGGCGTCGAAGAGGTAATCGGGCCCCGGCGTTGGTCTTACATAAAATCACGTGGAAGAGGTGAGGCACGCGAGTCCCACGTCTGATTACATTTCTGGGTACCGTGTAACATATTTTATTTGTAATTTCAGTGCAGCCAAATCTATTGTGGCACAAACCATGCAGCATCATTGCATCCAAAAGTAATCGTCTAGATTGTAGACTTAGAATGTTGTACTTACGTAATAAATGTGTGTAAGGAATCTTTGAATGATAACATTTGTAGTTCATGCCACGCAAGATTTTTTTCTGTACCATTTCTAATTTGTCATTGTATTTGAGGTAATATGGATTCCAAATAGGTACGGCGTATTCAAGTTGAGAGCGTAATAAAAACCTATACAACATCAAAAAAGTAGAGGGTCATACAAAGTCTTTTGAGGATCTCGTGATGAAGCCATACATCCGAAAAGCCTTATTAATTATACTATCAATGTGCAGGTTGAAATGCAAACACGAGTCCATAATAACACCTAGGTCGCGAACGGAATCTACTACATTTAGATGTTGATTATTAATGGAATAAATAAAGTTAATTTTCAATAAATAAGTTTAATTTAATTAATAAAATCCCGAAAATAAAATACTTGAAACAACTTTTAAAAGATACAGGAATTACTGCTCTAAGATACTAAAAACTGCTAAAACTAATCATGATAAAGCCCTTATAACTAACGCACAAAATAATAATAAAAAACTCTGGGATGCTATAAAAACTATCACCTATACATCAAAAATTAAAACACATGCCAACGCTCTTCTGTCCTCCTCCGAACCGGAGCGCTCTGTAAATGAAGTGAACTCGTACTTTGCTAACGTTGGACGTACATTAGCTGAAAACGTACCATACGGCTCCATATGCTTACCTCCACTAACCGATGCTCTCCCACAATATCCTAACAGTTTCGTCATGCTGGGAACAGACGAATCTGAATTGGATGTTTTGATCGGGAAACTGAGAAGCGATTGTGCGGTGGGTTCTGATGGCATATCGGGCACATTTCTTAAGAAATTTAAAAATCATCTCACCCCCCATCTGACTCATATATGTAATTTAGCTTTTACCTCCGGCATCTTTCCAAATGCGCTAAAGCTAGCAGTAGTGCATCCTGTGCATAAAGGTGGGGACAGAGATCGATCAAATAACTACAGACCTATATCAATTTTGCCTACACTTTCAAAATTAGTTGAGAGGCTCATGAATAACAGGTTGGTTAAGTACCTAGAGCAAAATAATCTTCTTTCTTCATCCCAATATGGGTTTCGATCCGGAATTTCTACAAATAATGCTGTGCTAGACCTAACCGCTAACATCTTCTCTAACCTGGACAAAAAACAGAAGGTAATTGGTATTTTCTTGGACCTGGCAAAAGCCTTCGATACGATATCTGTCCCCAATCTTATTGCTAAACTTGAAAGGATTGGTATTAGAGGCATTCAGCTTGCTCTCTTCGAGAGTTACCTCACGGGTAGGCGACAGTGTGTCAGGATCGGTGATTGGACAAGCGACGAGCTCCCAATATCATACGGGGTCCCCCAGGGCAGTATTATCGGCCCAACCCTTTTTCTCATTTATATAAATGAGCTCTGCCGGTTAATACTCCCTAATGCATCCATCTTCACCTATGCTGATGATACTGCCCTACTGTTCCACGGTGATTCCTGGGAGCTGGTGTTCCGGCATGCACAATCCGGACTCAACCTTGTCACCAACTGGTTGGCTCAAAACTTGCTTACGTTGAATGTAGACAAAACTAATTACCTAACCTTTTCATTCTCTTCCGCTGGGAAACCTCCTTCCACTCCTTATTCTTTGATTGCCCACTCCTGTATTTCACCTCTCCTAACAGCTTGTAATTGCCCCTGCCTTTCTCGCATCAATTGTGTTAAATATCTTGGTGTACAAATTGATGATTGCCTGTCATTCTCTACTCACATAAACACACTTACGTCACGACTGCGTAGGTTGATTTACATTTTTAAGTCCCTTCGTCACGCTGCGGACACTACGGTGCTAAGACTTGTATATCTCTCTCTCTGCCAATCGCTTATACAATATTGTATAATTACTTGGGGCGGATCAGCAAAATCTCATATGCTCAAATTGGAACGTGCTCAAAGGGCACTCCTGAAGGTTGGATGGCGGTTACCTTACCGCTTTCCTACCATCGATCTTTATAACACATGTACGGTTCTCTCTGTTCGCAAATTATTTATCCTTAATCTTGTTTTAACCACACATTCTCAAACCCCCTACGCTCCATGCAAATTTAGCTCCCAACGACGTAAACATACTGTTTGTCCCTCCTTTCGCACAAATTGTCGCTCGGCCCAACGTAGTTTCCCATTCCTCAGTAGCCACGTCTATAACAAGGCTAATAATACCCTAAATATATACCCTATGTGCAGATCAAAGTGTAAACAAACTGTTACGAAATGGCTACTTGAATTGGATTATGCGGAGACTGAAGATATTCTAAATATTCTCAAATAAATTCGTCTATCGGAAATATTCACGTACTCAAATTAATCTTAGATCACGTTTCACCTTGTTAACCACACACAGACACACACTCTCGCGCAAGTAGGTGCTCACGCCCAGTGCCCTTCGCGGGCGCTGGGCGTGAGGACTTATATTGCACTCACGAACAGACAACACTCTACAATGACACACATAGCACAACTCCTTGTTTTTTATATCAATTCTCTGCCTCTCAGTACTTGGAGTTTTGATAATGTGTAGTACGTAAGTGCAATAGAATATTGTATTTTTAAGGGTGTGAGCCTGGAGATCTGTCATACAGGTCCCGTACCCATTACAGACTCCAGCTCTCCCAAAGGATAAGCTATAAATGTATCTTATTGCTATTAATCCATTTGTACCTTTTTGAGAGAAATAAAATAAATTATTATTATTATTATTATTATTATTATTCTTATTCTTTGTAAATGATATACTATGACATTTAGGAAGACTAAAAACAAGCTTGTTCTCTTTGCATTAGTTATTAAGTCTGGTAAGATCGTCTTGGAGGAGTCTGCAGTCTTGGATATTTTTGCATGATTTATATATCATCTGCATACATTAAGAAACGAGCAGTAATGAAGCATGTTTTAATGTCATTTATGTGTATAACAAAAAAAAAAGGTCCTAAAATGGATCCTTGAGGAACTCCAGAATTTACAGTAACGGCTTGAGATTTGTATCCATTAATAACGACTTTTTGAGTCCTGTTAAAAATATATGAGACAAACCAACGCAGCAAGTTCCCACGAATTCCGTTAAAGGCCAGCTTTTCCAAAAGGAGCTGGTGACCAATCCTGTCAAAAGCCTTCTGAAAATCAGTGCACACGGCGTCAACTTGGACACGGTGATCCATGCGTTCAAATAGGAAGTTGGTAAATAGCATAAGGTTAGTAGTTGTAGAGCGCCGTTTAACAAAACCATGTTGTTCGGGTATAATCAGTCAATGAAATTGAGGATATAAAGCACCGTGCACAAGCTTCTCAAAAAGTTTCGACAAGGTGGAGAGGATTGAGATCGGGCGGTAATTTTCGACCTTCTTTGTCCCCATTTTTATAAATGGGCGTAATAAACGCTTGTTTCCATGCAGCCGGGAATACCTCTTCACCTAAACATTTATTAAAAATTAAATATAGAACGCCATGAATGCTATCGGCAGTTTTGAAGGCGGGCGGCAATCCGTCGGGGCTGGCCCCGAAAGAAATAGATATCACATATACAAGATGAGTTATCGCCGCAGTTGTTCGAAGGTTGCCATTTCTCAGGGTTAAAAGTAGATGGTTCGTAAACAGAAGCAAAGAAGATCGAAAACAAGTTACATATATCCGTAGGGTTATTGGAAGAGGAGTTTTTGAGGTGCATGTTGGCTGGGAAAGTAGCCTTGCTCTTCCTATTCGATACGTAACTCCAGAAATACTTTACATTTTTCGGGATACTATCTTCAATCGAATTAATGTAATTGCCGAAACAGGTGTTACATTCTCTTCGAAATAATTTGCGATAGTTAGAGAAGTGTTCATAGTCGGATAGGTTATGATATTTTTCCAATTAATCCATGCACGTTCTTTGTTTTTAAAAATACGGATTAAGGATGGTAGGAACCAGACAGGAAATAGTGAATTTTTTACTCGAGTCAATGGAACGTTAAGTCTGATTATCCCGTATAAAATATCGTAAAACGTGTTGACGGTCTGTTCAGCGGGCAGACCGGAGAGTTCCTTCTCCCAGTCTACTTTAGTCATTTGCTCATTAATGTCAGGATAGTTAGCCTTGTGATAGTTATACCTAGGAATTAAACGGATTTTCATAGGAACAAATTGCATATCGAGAATAGTTATTACGGAAAAAACAGGATGATGGGTGTCCGGCTGCAGTAGCGAGCTACAGGGTATAGTCTGACAGTCTGCGTTAGATATAAACAAGTCAAGTGTTCGCCCTAGATTGTTTTAACACTTGTTATATTGTAAACCGTTAATGGAAGACATAAAATTTAAAAGAAGCTGGCCACTTGAGGTCACAGCATTCACCTCTGAGTAAATACCCTGGGCCGACCAATTGATATCAGGCAAGTTAAAATCTCCTGCAATGTAGAATGACTCTGTAGCGGAATCGTTAGCAATGCATTGTAGCATGTCTAGGTAATGATTGTATATGTCGTCAGGAGTTCGCGGTGGAATATACGCTACACTGATGATATTGCGCTTATTCGAATGAGATGCTGGTAACTGAACCACGGCCTGCTCCGCAAATTGTAAAAAATGATTTAGTATTATTTTGCGATGAGATTGGAAAGGACTTAGGTCACTTGTTAACAGATGAATATCCAGGACACTCTATAATAAATTACTGTATGCCTGGTTGTTCATTATTATTAAGAGGCTACGTCAAAGGTAGTATTACAAGATTGTACAAATTTACTCAACATGATCTCTCCGAAACACAAGAAGAGTTGCTCAATGAAAAGTCGAAGAAATTATCCGAATCATTTAAGGAGTACGAAACTCTAAATAAAAAAATATTGTATCTAAGTCCTAATGATATGGAAGATTATTGTAAAGTAGAAGAAAAGTATTTCTCTACAATGTCCATTTTTAACACAGTACTAGGTACAAAATCTATTAAAAAAGGTGCTACACATCCTAAAGGTGAATTTAAAAAGTTACCTGTTGTAAATGTAACTTCATTTAATGGCAAAAATGTAGTGGATTATCCACCATTCATTAACATGTTTAAATCGGTTATTGATGCAGATAGCCGGCTAAGTTTGTGTGAAAAACTGCATTATTTACGATCATTCTTGACTGGGCAGGCTCTAGATTTAATTAAAATTTTTATGTTGAATGATGAAAATTATAATGTAGCATTAGAACTGTTAAACAACAGATTTAATAATAAATTACTTATAGTTAATCATCATGTTAATAACATTCTAGAGTTGCCTGTAGTCACAAAATGCACCGCTCAGGGTCTTAGGTCTCTTGTTTCAGTGATAAACTTAAACATTGCTGCACTAAAGAATCTGAAGGAGCCAGTAGAGCACTGGGACACCTTACTGGTTAATATTGTGTCCAAAAAGGTAGATAACTACACTAACAGAGGGTTCCACCAAGAACGGCTTAGCAAGGATATACCTAAGTTGTCCGAGTTTCTAGATTTTCTGGACCGGAGGGCTATTGCAATGGAAAACACCACCGATGATAAGTCATACCATTCACAGAAGCCAAGTAAGGTAATAAGCGGAGTATGCACATCCAAGTCAGCATTATGTAAGTATTGTCAGCAGGCACATAAGATTTATGAGTGTTCAAAATTTAAATTAGCTCCTGAAAAGGAAAGATTATCTTTTGTCAATGACAACAAGCTTTGTAAAATATGCCTTGACAACCATAATGGAAAGTACTTGCTAAAAATAAAATGTGTGACTTGTGGGCAAAGGCATAATACGCTTTTGCACATGAATTTATCTGAAAATAATGCATCTAGCAATTTAACATTGCTGGATAATCCTGATAATAATGCTGGAGTTGAACGGGTGGCTTTATCGAGCGCAACAGCTTGCACAGATGTCTTATTGCCTACTGTTATGGTGCGCTTGGTAAAAAATTATGGCACATTTATCACTGCTAGGGCTCTACTGGACTCTGGCAGTCAAGTATCATTTATCACTCAAAGTTTAGTTGACAACATAAAATGTAAATTAAGTAAGACTGATCAACTTATATTGGGTGTTTGTCAAGGAGGTGAACAAAATCTATCACGCATGGCTAATTTTACTGTTTACTCAGCCTTAAATAACAACAGTGTAGCAGTCTCATGCTGTGTTGTAAAAAATATTGCATGTCCATGCATACCGCAGCAGTCTTTTGGCATTTCACAATTTACTTTTCCTTCTCATGTGGAACTAGCTGACAAAAACTTCAATAAAACTGGTGAACTGTCTTTGCTATTGGGGTGTGACATATTTTTCCAGGTGCTGCGCCGTGAGTCCCTGCATGTAACTCCATCAGGAACTTACCTGATAAACACAAGTTTGGGTTATATTGTAGCAGGCAGTTTGCCTATAACCGCAGGAAGGAAAGGCGTTTCTAATCTTTGTTTGCTAATAAATCCAGGTAACTATTTAAAGGTGTGTAACACACGCATTACTAAAAATACTCAGCTTGAACAGACAATTTTAAAATTTTGGGAATGTGAAAATGTCCCCAAGGTTTTCAAAGAGGATATTTCTGAGCATGAGCAGGCTGAACAAATATTTCAGGATTCTGTAAAATTAGAAAACAATAGGTTTAGTACTGCTCTACCTTTGAAAGTTGATTTTAATAATACAGGGTTAGGGCATTCATTTCCCATGGCTTTGAGCAGATTGCATAATTTAGAAAAAATATTTGCTAAAGATATTAACTTGTTTCAACAATATAAAAAAATTATATCTGATTATGTTGAGCAAGGTCATGCAAAATACTTAGATACTAAAAACCTCGAAGTCCGGGCTGTGTTTGATGGAAGTGCAAAAACTAAAAATGGTTTAGCATTAAATGATATTTTGTTGAATGGACCCGTTGTCCAAAGTGATTTGTTTGACATATTGACTTTGTTGAGAACATACAAGTATGTACTGCTCTGTGATGTTAAGGCTATGTATAGACAAGTATTTCTAGATGAAAAACATTGTGGTCTGCAAAATATTCTTTGGCGAGAATCCAGGGAAAAGCCTGTTCAGTGTGTTCAACTACAGACTGTAACATATGGCTTAAAAAGTTCTGCCTTCCTTGCCACTCGCTGCTTAGTTGAACTAGCACATCGTTATAAAGACCAGTATCCTTTAGCTGCATTTTGTTTGTACAATTCTAGTTATGTCGATGATATACAATTTGGCAGTGATGATATCTATGAGCTAAACCAGACCAAGATTGAGCTTTGCACATTATTAAGCATGGGTAGTTTCTCATTACATAAATGGTGTAGCTTACTAAAAGACATTCCTGTTAATTTACATCAACTAGATATAAGGGATTTTGATAAAAACTGTTTGTATGTTAAAACATTAGGGTTAATCTACAATGTGAAAACTGATAGTTTGGAAATACAATGTCCTGTAAAAGAGTTAAAGCTGGAATATACTAAGCGGGAAATGCTTAGTTTCATAAGTAAATTTTTTGACCCACTCCGTCTTGTGGGACCTATATTGGTCTCAGCAAAACTTCTAATGCAAGAAGTGTGGTTTCATAATATAAAGTGGGATCAGCTTTTGCCATCAAATATTAATAAAAAATGGGTTGAATTCGCTAAAGATTTGATAGATATGCCATGTATTGCTGTTCCTAGGAATATTAAAAGTATTATATGTAATAACTTTGAACTAGTAGGATTTTCTGATGCCTCTGGCGTCGCCTATGGAAGCTGCTTATATTTAAGAGTAATAGGGCCTGATAAATGCGTAACTATTAATTTATTTTGCTCTAAGTCCCGCATCAATCCTAAAAACAAAGCACTAACAATACCTCGACTTGAGCTTGAAAGTGCATTATTGTTGGCTACATTGTCAAACAAAGTTAATACTAAATTATCTCTAAAATATAATGTTAGTACATATTTGTATTCAGACTCTAAGATAGTACTTGCGTGGCTCAAAACAGAACCTGTCAAATTAAACATGTATGTTGCTAATAGAGTTAAGAAAATACTTCAATTAACTTCCTCTTATAAATGGTTCTATGTCAACACTGCAGATAACCCAGCAGACTGTCTGTCCCGAGGTGTAAGTCCTTCTTCTTTGAAGGATAATTTGCTGTGGTGGCATGGACCCGAGTATATGGGGAATGCTGCATTTGTTCATGACATTAATCCACTTCTAATGCCTATGGAAGATATACCCGAAATAAAAGAAATAAAACCTGTAATAAAAATAAGCAATTTATGTGTTAAAGAAAATACGTTAGTGACTATGTTGGAGAAACACTCGGATATAGAAAAAATTACTAGAATAGTGACATATGTATTAAGATTTATAAATATTTGCAAGGCGCAACATTGTAAAAGTGTGAAAAAATTAAGTCCAAAAGAATTAGATTCTGCCCTGCAGACAATAATAAGATTAGATCAGGGTAAACATTTTATAAGTGAGATTCAATGCTTACAAGCTGGTAACTATGTAAAATCTAGTTTGAATAGCCTTAATCCTTTTCTTGATTCTTGTCAGTTGTTAAGAGTGGGTGGTCGATTGCACAATGCTGACTTACCTTTTGCAGAGAGGCATCCTATAATCTTAGCTAAAAAATCTAATGTTACTAAGGGGATTATATGGAGGCAACACATTCAATTAAAACATGCAGGTCAAAATTTGGTTCTTAGTAGTTTGAGTGAAAAATACTGGATTATCAATGCTTCACGTGAAAGTAAATCTGTTTTATATAAATGCATTATTTGCTTTAAATTAAAGGCTAAGAATGCTACTCAATTAATGGGATCTTTACCTTTGGATAGGGTAAATATAACAAGGCCATTTCAGATAGTTGGCACTGATTATGGTGGGCCTTTTAGTGTCAAGCAAACTCGTATTCGCAATCCAGTAATAACTAAAGCCTATATTGTGTTATTTGTTTGTTTTGTAACTAAGGCAATACACATAGAGTTAGCATCTGATATGTCAACAAAAACTTTTTTGGGTTGTTTAAAAAGATTTATATCTAGAAGGAACAAGCCTGCAAAAATTTATTGTGATAATGGGGCTTGTTATAAAGGGGCTGCTAATGTGTTAAAAGAATTGTATGATTTGCAAGCTTCTGCAAGTCACCAAGACAATGTAACAGAATTCTGCAACGCAGAGAGAATATTCTTTCATTTTATACCAAGTTATTCCCCTGTGTTTGGTGGATTGTGGGAGGCAGGCATTAAAAGTGTCAAGTATCACATGAAGCGGGTAATAGGCAATACAGTGTTAACATATGAGGAATTGTATACTGTTATTGTGCAGATTGAAGGCATTCTTAACTCGCGGCCGTTGACGCCTCTGTCTAGAGACCCAGATGATATGTCTTACTTGACACCTGGGCATTTTATAACAGGATCACCATTGTCTTTTTATCCTGAATTAAATCTAAGTAACGTAAATGTTGGAAGATTATCCTTTTGGAAACAGTGTGAACAAATGCAACAATTATTTTGGAAAAAATGGCATAAATATTATTTAGTTCTTTTACAAAATAGACCAAAATGGAAAACTATCCAACAAAATTTAAAACCAGGTGATATGGTAATTTTAAAGTATGATAACATAAATCCACTTAACTGGCCAGTAGGAAGAATTTTAAATATAATGCCTGGTAAAGATGGATGTGTTCGGGCTTTAGAGGTTAAGACTGCCAAGGGATCGGTCATCCGAACTACTGTTATGAAAGTGTGTCCTTTTCCTATTAATGAAGATAATAGTTAGGCAAATAATAATTAAGTTTAGACTTGTGTAATTTTTTGGTTCCACTGTTTTGTTAAAAAGGGCCAAAGGCGCCCCCAGTATGTTCGTATCCAAACATAAGATTTTAAGTTTATTTTGGTTCATTATGCTGGCTACATTTTAAGGGTTTTTATTGGTAACATTATAGGAAGTTTTTTCCGTTTCTTAGAGGTCTATCAAAAGGATGGTCGAATAGCGACGATCTATAAAATGTGTACTGTAATAAATAAGACCATATTAAAGTGATTGTTTAAAACGACACAGTATAATTTTATTTATGTTCTTGCCACGAACAATAGTAACAGTATGCCACAGGAAGAAAATAGCTTAAGATTTGAAATAAATATGGGATTGCATAATTGGACATTAAATAATAATCTGTTCCATCTAGTTGATACTAACAATCATGTTGGTAATAATTTGCATTTGACAAGAGATAGATATAATATTGTTATGTACTATCTTTCTAAATATTACAAAAGACAGATAGCTGTGTCGCTATCATATTTTTTTTCTATTTCAGCCAAAAAATTGGCTAAACAACTTGCTTCTTTTGAGCAATGCAATGACTTTTTAAATAATTCTGCCAATAATTTGGCAACAAGTATTGACATTAATTATCATTTAATTTAGAAATTAGGACAATAGAGGAAACCTCTGGCTTAATCAATGAAGAAAATTTTAATACTGGTTTATATCATCAAAATGTTACAAAAAGTTCTTCTTTAATATCTCACCCATCAAATTGTTGTAATCTAAATAAATGTAATAATAATACTCAAAAAATTGTTCATCAAAATATACAGGGTGTGCTAGGTAAGGAATTAGAATTGGAGCTGTTCATGAACTGTAGTTATATTGATATCCTATGTGTAACTGAACATTGGTTGAAAGTCCACCAGTTCATGTTCAGCTTTAACAACCACCAGGTTGCCAGCTCATTCAGCAGAGTTAATATGATACGTGCTGGCTCACTAATAATTATTCGTAACAATATAAAATTTAAAGAACGTAAGGATATTGTGAGCCTCTCTGTTGAGCGAGTTATTGAAATAGCTTGCATTGAGCTTGAGCAGTTCATTGTAATGAGCGTGTACAGGCCCCCATGTGCTTCATATGATATTTTTGAGAAATATATGGAAGAAGTATTATTAAAGACTTCTAACAGTAATAAAACAGCTGTAGTCTGTGGAGATTTCAACATTAATATACTGGAAAAATCTGCTGTAGTAAATAAATTTGTAACTTTATTAAAGTCATATAATTTGTATAATACATTCTTTAAGCCGACTAGAATAACTGCCACTAGTGCTACCTGTATTGACAATATTTTTACAAACTTAAGACCTTCTAGCCATTTAATTATAAATGAGTTGGACTCCGATCACTGTGGCCAGTTAGTCACTTTCCCTCAGAAATCAGTCGGAGCTCAAAGAAAACTTGTGAGTTTTGTTCCTGTAAATAAAAGTCGCTTAGGACAATTTAAAAATAATTTAATGGAAAAGCTACCGGGTTTGCCTTATCATAACGACCCGGACCAAGCGTATGCTTCATTATTTAACCACATCAACTATGAGTTTAGGACGGTTTTCACCTCTAAAACATTGCCTGTTTTTGACCGCGTTATATTTAGTGATTGGGCAACACCAGGTATTTACAAAAGTAGGCAGAGATTATTTGAATTGTACCATGAAAAAACTTATAACCATGATGAAACTTTTAAGGAATTTGTTAAGAAATATTCTAAAACTTTTAAAAGAGCTTGTTCCTCAGCAAAAGCCATACACATTAAAAATAAAATAAAATCTTCTGGCAATAAAATTAAAACAACTTGGAATATTATTAATTCAGAAACGGGAAGAACGACAGTTCGGAATCGTGACTTCCATCTAAAAATCAATAATGTAGATATTAAGGCAGACGTGGAGGTGGCAAATGAGTTTGAAAATTTCTTCACTAATATTCCCATTTTAACAACCAAAACTCTGTCATTGTCGTCCTCCACTTCTGCTTACTCAATACTTAAAGAATGTGTACCAGAATGTGACAAACTGTTTGAATTTACAATTATTACTGCTAAAGACATTATAGAATCTTTTAAAAAGCTTGATGTAAAAAAAACTGCTGACCTTTGGGGATTATCAGTACATACCATGTCTTCAATAATTGATGTTATTTCACCCTTTTTAGCAATTGTTTTTAACTCTTGTATTGCATCTGGTGTATTTCCTGATTTGATGAAACTTAGCAAAGTGATTCCACTGTTCAAATCTGGTAGCACAACTGATCCCACAAATTTTCGGCCTATTTCGATATTACCTACATTGAGCAAAATCTTTGAAAAATTAATTTTAAAACAAATGTTAGGACATTTCTATGCACATAATTTACTCCATCTCCATCAGTTTGGTTTTACAAAGGGTCGTTCAACTACAGCCGCGGGCGTGGAATTACTGAAGAGCATATTCGAGGCCTGGGAGGAGTCGCAAGATGCTCTTGGCATTTTCTGCGACTTGTCCAAGGCCTTCGATTGCGTACATCATGATACTCTTATCAGGAAACTGTACCACTATGGCATGAGGGACAAGGCTCTTGACCTTCTGACTTCTTATCTGAATAACAGAATTCAGAGGGTCGATGTTAATGGCAAGAGATCTGCAGGATCTGCGGTCACCATGGGCGTTCCGCAGGGTTCAATTCTAGGTCCTTTCTTATTTCTAATTTACATAAATGACTTACCTTACTACATAAGGGATAATCACAAGATCGTACTATTCGCAGACGACACTTCCCTCATTTTTTAAATCAAACGTCAGTTAGTCAACTTTGAACAAGTCAACCATGCACTCTCTAAAGTTGTGCATCGGTTTAATGTAAATAATCTTCTCCTGAACGAAAAAAAGACTAAACTCATTAAATTTTCAACGCCAAATGTCAGGCAGCTAACTACCAATGTTCAAGTTAATGGAATAGAGTTGGACCCTGTTGAGTCAACAGTTTTTGTTGGAATAAATATTGACGGTAAATTACAATGGGGCCCACACATAGATAAATTGTCAGGAAGGCTACATTCGGCCGCCTCTGCTGTTAAAAAAATTAGACAGATAACTGACGTAGATACAGCCAGAATTGTTTATTTTAGTTACTTTCATAGTCTTATGTCATATGGGATTCTTCTTTGGGGAACCTGTGCGGACATTAATACTATCTTTGTTTTACAGAAAAGGGCTGTTCGAGCCATTTACAACCTAGGTCCAAGAGATTCCCTTCGAGAGAAATAAATATTCTGACTGTAGCCTCACAATATATTTTTGAAAACCTATTGTATGTACACAAAAATATATCAAATTTTAAGAAAATGTCCGATATTCATAGTTTAAACACCAGGAATAAACACAACCTTGCTGTGCATCGCACGCGTCTCCACAGAGTAAGCAACTCGTTCATGGGTCAATGTATACGCTTTTACAACAAACTTCCCATTGACATTCGAAACTTACCCATTAAACGATTTAAAAGCTGTATTAAAACCAAGCTTTGTAAAAAAGGGTACTATAAAATTTCTGATTATTTAGAAGATAGAAAAGCTTGGGATTGAGCTGCTCGCTCTGCTAAGCCTTGTGAAAACCATAAAATTTGACATTTTAATTATTCATCACAATAAACCAGTTTTATATACACATTGACATTGTTGAAATTTATATTCAAAATGACACGATTACTTTGTAAAGTATTATATTATTTTAATTATTGTGAATGTGAGGACTAAGTGGATATTTTTTTAATTTATTTTTTTCGTTTTCATTTATTTTTTCTTTCTCAGTTAGTTTTAATGATGGTCTGGCAGTTTGAGTAGTTGGTGCGGCCTACCCAAATATCCTGTCTTTGGTATTGTTCGTCGAGTTGAGCTCCTTAAGTTCTGAGTTGAGCTCCACGATTACTGACAAATGCTTGCACTGACTGGACAGGTCCACTCGAATATGTGTGGTTCTTTCCTCAAAAGACCATTTCAGACACTAATCTACATGGTCCTCACATGGCTTGACCAAGATTATGTCTGGACTTTAAAAGAGACTGCGACCTATGAGTTTGTTTCGGCCTTTCTTCTCAGAGTAGTCAGATAGGAAACACCGACCTCATCTAGCTTATTTTAAAAAAAAAAAATTATATGACGTGTAAAAGTGATTCCGATATCCTATTTACAGAATAAACAATTTCATTTCATTTCTCAATGCAAGCATGGGTAAATTGTGTCGACATCCTAGTGGGACGCAACTCACGACGAACAGCCACTAAAACGCCTCCTCCTTCACGCTTATTTGTTGCCGATCGATCGCGATCGCATCAAAAAACTGTATAGCGGCCATCGATAAACTCACTATCATGAATACCAGGAATGAGCCAGGTTTCAGTAAGTATGATGACGTCATAAGAACACGACATAATGTTCATGTACAGTGTATGCAGCTTTGTACGAATTCCTCTACAATTCTGATAATATGGTACAATACTGCTAGTGGCCATGGGTAAAATTGCAGCAACAAATTATTAATAATTTATAATTATTTGTTCTAATAGATAACATTGACAGGCTGAGTAAATAATAGAATCCTATTGTACAAATATGATAGCACATACTGAATATAATATTACCGTTATATTTTTGTAGTTTTGATATAGCGATGACCCCACCGAATAAACGTGCAAGAGTTCTTACACAATTTATTTATTTTTTTAATGTTTTGTTTCTTTTGTCTATCCTGCACCTACTTTTTTTTTTTTGTGAATTTTTGGCTCAAAACACGCCTATTATAATACTGAATTTCTTTATTCTAGGGAAATAATTAATTAAAAAATTATAGGAACAATAGTATAAGCTATTATTACACGCTTTTTGAGTCGCTAAGTACACAAGAATAAACATGTAAAAACCTACAGACTTTTGAGAAGATTTGTGATTGTTTTCGAATTTTGGTAATGTCTTCTTACACGTTTATTCGTGTAGAACTGTATGCCAATTTTATTAGTAATGATTTATTCCACCAAATGGAAGTTTGAATATAAAAAGGTTATTAAAATTATAGAAAAAAGAATCATGACTCCTACCGAAATACTTACAAGAAAAAGAAAAATAAATCGTGATTTATGGAAAGACCGCAAAAACAAAGCACAAAAAATCTGGTCAAAGCTATGAAAGTGTCAGAACTAACAAAAAAAACCCAGAAAAATCAATTGGACCACCTTGTAAGTGCAAATTGAAATGTTATGAAAAGGTAAATGAAGATATGAGGAAGAACATCTTTAAGAAATTTTGGGATATCGGCGACCATGAAAGACAATGGGATTTCATTAATTGTTACGTAAAGAAAAAACACGTTAAAAAAATTACAGTAGAACGCAAAAATAATCGTGACTTCTGATGATACTAATTTGAATATTAAAATTTGTAAAACCATGTTTTTAAATACTTTGTCTATTACGCAGCAACTAGTTTATACAGCTATTGAGAAATTAGGAGGTAAAAATAATATGAAAGATAATAGAGGAAATCATAAAAATAGGCCAAGAAAGATGTCAGAGGATACTGAGAAAAGCATAACCGACCATATAAACCTCTTCGAAACAGTTGAAGCACACTACGTTCGCAAAGATAGACAGAAAGAATACCTTTTTGCAACATTAAATATATCAAAAATGCATCGACTGTACTTAGAATGGATGGACACAAACACGCAGTACAATATAACATGCAAAGCAACTAAACGCCAGTACGAAATCATATTTAACACCAAATTTAATATTTCCATCCATAAACCTAAAAAAGATTTATGTGAAGTATGTTCGATTTACAAAACCTCTGATAGTACAAGAAAAGAACAGCTAAAAGATGATTATGAAAAGCATTTGAGAGAAAAGGAATTGGTGAGGCAGTTAAAGGAGCAAGAAAAAGAAAAATTTGATAGAAAGGACAGTGTTGTAGCATGTTTTGATCTTGAAAAAGTGTTAAGTATCCCCCAAAGTGAAGTAGGAATATTTCATTATAAACTTAAGTATCCTGTATATAATTTTACAGTTTATAATATTTTAAAGAAAAAAGGATACTGTTATGTTTGGCATTTCAGATTGCGAAGAGGGGAGCCATAGAAATAGCGAGTTGCCTGTGGTTATTTATCCAAGCTCACGTTGAGTTAGGAATTAAAAAGATATCTTTTTACTCCGATTCATGCAGTGGGCAAAATCGTAACCGATTTGTGTTTACCATGTTCTCTTTAACGTCGAAGAAATTTAACATCAATATAACTCATCGATTTTTAGAGAAGGGTCATAGCCAATCGGAGGGTGAGTCTATGCATGCTGCTATCGAGCGTTCAAAGAAAAGATATGTCTTTTCTTTGAACGCTCGATAGCAGCATGCATGCATGTATATAGTATGCTATATATACTCCCGATCAAATGTATCACTTGATAGAGAATGCTAAAGTTACTGGGCACAAGTATCAAGTAAAACAAATGACACAAAATGATTTTATGGATTTTAAAGAGTTAATAAAGGGGAAGAATTGGCTAAAGGACACAAACGGCGATAAAATTTACTGGAGCAAAATAAAAGAAGTAAACTTCTCTCATGATCATCTTCATACAATATACTTCAGGTATAGTTTGGAAGACGTATTACGAGAGATGCAAATCATGACAAGGACTAACTCAAGAAGGCAGCGTGGAGAACCTACAGAAGATGCTGAAAGCTTAAAACTAGCGTACGCTGGAATGGTTGCCTATACCACATCCATTATTTAAGGATTTGATAAGTCTGTGTGATTCAGGAGCAAAACCAAACCATTATCAAAGTTTTTATAAAAAATCTACTGCCATTGGAAAACTCCATCTCGGTCTCCAATGACAGTGAGGAGGTGGATTAATGTTTCTAATATTCCAAATCGTAATTTTAATTTTTCATCGAGAAGCCTAGTACTTTGTGTTTACTTGGATAAATACATAATTATATTTTTTTGTTCTATAGAATTGTATTTTATTTCATCCTTATTCAAAATTATTAATATTATCATACCATGCATTATCAAAGATGCATTACATAAATGAAAACTGATCATATTAACACTAATATAAATGCATACGATCTTTCCAATAATTTACTAGCATAACAGTGTACTATAAACAAGCGTGTAAATAGTCATAGCTGGGTTCAAAAATAAACTTGATTTACGAAAAAAAATAGTGTAACATTACAGTACGTTTTATTTGTTGTGGATTATTACACGAATAAACATGTTATGATATATTACTGTGACCTAGACATGCAAATTTCACAAGAGTAAAAGCATTAAATAGTTTTTCATGAATTTCCTGAAACTCGTTGATATTATAAAAAAAGTAAATATACAAGTCTATAGTTTATTTTTTTACCTATAATTCGATAATACATTATTTATACCTACTTACAATTGAATGAGCGTTATTGAAGTTTAAACGTTTTTATTTTTTGCTGAAAAGTTGTAATTTTTCTCTTACACGTTTATTCGGTGGGGCCATCGATAGGATGGATACACAATAATATGCATGTATAACTTTGACATTTTCGAATAATACTCCATAATCGCAACTGCTGACCTAAAATCACACCAAAAACACAAGCTCCCACAAGTAATAGCATACAAACACAGACAAAAATCACATTCACAAATAGTAAAATCACGCAAACATGGAGCATAGACGACAAGGATATTAAATTATAATATTTAATTGAGATACAAGAAAAAAATGGCTTAGGCACTATTCTTCTCAGTTCTAGTGATGTTTTTGAGATCGTTTTCGGAGCGTATAACAAAGGCCGACTCACCATCTCATTCCCGAACAAGTATCGTGCCGTTCTTAACCCAAACATATTTAAAACTATGTTTTCTGGTAATAATAATGTATATATTAGCTAATTAGGGACCTTTAAATGTATTATTGTGAGTGGTTAAGTAATTATGTGTATTATTACGTGCTTTTACTTACTATTTCATATCAAATTTAACATAAAAGAACTTACAAAAATTAAAAAATGAAGCTTTTTATTCCATGTATTTTTTCATTTTTTTCGATCCATTTATTTGGCAGAGTTGCAACTTTATGCACATGTTCATAGCATCAAATGATAGTAGACTAGACAAGATATATGAAAAATAAAGTTTCAAAGCGGGATCATACGCTACTTAGCAGGAATTGAATTGAATTTGATCCGCTCCATTCAAAAAAATTACAAAACACATTTTTCTACTAAAAGTATAAACTTTAGAGAAAAAAACATTAGGACAATTATTATTGAGGTTAATGAGCTCTATCCATCCACATAAAGAAAAAAGTAAAAAAACAAAGTTGGTCCCTATGTCACTAAAATCATAGTTTCGACCCACTGTGCGACAGCGCGCGGGCGGAGGCGGAGACGTGATGAACGCTCGGCGACGCGATGTTATTTTCCGTGCGATTAGTCACGTGCCGAAAGGTCGTCACCACTGTCAGCTCTGTCGTCACGCGCCGATACTTAAATGGTTGCCGTGTAATGATGTGTTGATGAGACTGTTTTCTTGCATATTGTGGAATGCAATGCAACTGCTTTTTATTTCTGCTGCATGTAAAGTGTCACTCCGGTTCGAGTTCATTGTTAGATCTGTGTAATGAAACTAAGTTAACAACTGGGGCAGATGTAGGTTTCCGCGTAAATTGGCGCGGTTGAGAAGGAGCGTATAATGTGCGTTGTATTCACATTGTGCAAGTCTCGGGCGATTGTTAGGTAGGAACATTAGCATGTAAAACATTAATTGACTGTGGCATACATACAATACAATTGAAGCAACAAATGACTTGCATCGTCTAATACCTGTTTAGACGGTGCAACTTTCTTGTTGCTTCTACTTATGGTATGCAACAGACAAATAAAGCGCACCGTGTAAATCAGGCTGGGGCGACGCGTCCGCACACAGCGCGTGTCCCGGCTCTCGAGTGTTCCGCGTCCACCGGTTGGTCAGGCGAACCTGTGCGCGCTTCATCAACTTACTTACATTTAATAACTTGATGAACGTGACTTTCAGTGTTCATACAAATAAAATAACGTTAAAGTAAAAGTCCTCGTTATTCGATTGTGTTCAGGTCAGGAGCGAGCAGTGTTCTACAGAGCGGGAGCGGAGCGGAGCTGTGCTGACAATGCACCACAGCACAAAAACGAAAAAGGCCTGAGTTACAGTTATTAAGTTCTTTTATTGGCTTCTTTTGAATGTTTTGTTTTTTGTGGAGACGAGGAGCGTATTTGTTGTTCGAAACTCTGACTTTTGGAAGTTATTTTCCACAATTTATGGAACAGGGTACTTAATATCTGTATTATCTTTATGGTTTTATTTATTGCTACAGCTTCTAGTCCAAGTAATGAATTATAGTAGCTTGTAAAACGATCACTTTATAATGAATAAGTCACCGCGGGCATTGTAATCGAGTATAAAATGTGTGGCGAGCACGTTTTTAAGTTAAATCCGATGTGCTATTAGGGCGTCGCTGGGGGAAGGCGGCAAGGGAAGCCTGTCCCTTGTCCCAGCGACGCCCTAAGTCGAGGTCCGTACCCCACAGGGTGCCCTTAACATGTAGTCGTTTAGTTTTAAAGTTTTATGCCCTGGCTTTAATTGATTGTGACACCCACAGGCAAGCCCGACAACCCCCGCGGCTGAGCTGCGCTGCGAGTTCCCACATAAATGTAAAAAAATACGTCTGTAAGTCATGCGCTGCGTACGACTGCGACCATCATTATTGAGATATTTCCATAACAATGAGGGCTCCGTAAACAATGCCCCCTCCCCCGTCAACAAGGACAGAAGCAACAATCTTTTTCTCGAATAATAAAACATTATTGGATAATAAAAAACCGGCCAAGTGCGTGTCGGACCACGCACAATGAAGGGTTCCGTAGTTGGGATGAATTTTATTTATCCCAAGAACATACTTAACATTGTAGTTGAATAATATACGGAATGTATGGGAGAAGATATTTTTGTAACAGCAAATGTAAGTTGGTCGATTATTACTCGTTAACTTGTAAAGCCTACTTAGCTGTGATAATATTAATATAGGTAATTATATACTTCCTACTACCGTGATTTTTTTCACGTTTACAAAACCAACCATTTAGCTGGCAGGGGGGAGGGGAAATACTTAACTCTAACAAAATTTGCACTTTAAAGCTGTTTTATTATATATCTATTATTTCGAAAACGGATCCCTGAATACAATTTTTTTTTCCACAAACTCACAATATTTTTGAACGACCTTTCTAACGACACCCCATACCATGGGATTGACGAGAAAAAAAAACATCCCCTATTTACGTGTAAGCACACTAGGCATAATTATGAACAGCTTCATCAGAAGTCAATGATTTTTCTGTAGTCTAGTATATAAATTATACAAAATATCTCTGCTTTTCCTAATGCTAGCCGTGGCCCATTAATTAAATTTTGGTTTATTATTGATTGTTACTTTTTTACAGGACATGCTTAATAAATTCTTGGCCTACTGTATAAAATTATTTTCAAACTTAATTATATCAAAACTATTTTATTATTATTTGCTACACATATCTATTTATTATTTATTTACACACACTATATAATTGGTTTACATCCGTAAGACGTACTCGTTACATAATGTTCCGTTGAAAACCAGCGTCAGGCACTAGTTGTCTGGCATTTATGCTGAACTGGACTTATTTGGCGCAGCCGTAAGACACATAATACTGTTTTAAGCTTTCTGGTTTTATTTTTGTTCTTGGGTGAATATGGATAACCTGGGTCAAATAAATTTATTTTCTTTCTTTATTTATGGCAGTTTTTGTACAGTTTTAAAAGGGTCCCTTTGAATTGCCTGAACCCAACATAATCGTAAGCAGATGTTAGCACTGGTATTGTGAGATGACATTAGAAATAGGATATTTTACTAGTTTATTTAGAATTCGTTGAAATCATGCATCCGACCTTTTCGTACTTTGCTTCCCATTAAATAGATAATTTATGTATTACCAAGTGGTCCGAACCATGTGTTGGTTTTAAAATAAATATAATATTGTGTTATTAAATAGGAGCACGTGGCAAACAGTCACAGTCGCAAGAGTCGCTTTTTATTTAAATGATTTTGCGGACTGTCCCATCTGTATCATTTCATTTCATTTCATTTATTCATTCATTAACAAATCAACAATCTGTGCTTACAACCAATATCAGATATGATCTAGTCTTAATGTCAGATTGTTTGCTGCAATTTTAACCAAGATAGCAATGAGCTGAATTCTGCGTGAACTTTATATATAAGATGTCAATGAAGTCGTCATTATGAAGATGAAGAAGAAGCAAAGAGCTCGTCTTATTTAATCTTTATAAATACGTGGACCACCAGTAACTAGTACTACGTTTATTTTAATAGTTGCAAGTTCCGTGAACTTAGCTGTATTCCACAATCACCGCGCTGTGAGCATTGCGCGCTCGTCTTGCTGCCAACGACAACATCATTATATTATATCGTATCAGCCATGTTATGATTGGCCCATTTACATAACCTACCGATCAAAATGTTCCGCGGAGTTGGAAACATGAACCAATCACTACGTGCACTGTGCAGTCAAATATTTACAGAAGGACCAACCTTTGCAACGTTCTAAAACAGGTTATGTGCGTAAGTTTCTGCATACATTTCAGAAAAAAAACAAATCAGATATTTATGTGTAAACTTCTTTAGGCGCGTTGAACGATTTTTGGTAGAGTGAAAACTTATGGATTCGCGTCACCGACATGCCCGCGCCGACAGTACACGCACAGTTCCGCTGCTCTAGTAGCATTAAGTGAAGTTTTTTTTTGGAACGAAGTTCTTTATCGTGGCTTGCGGTAGGAGTAAACTGGCAGAAATCGTCACCCAAAAAAGCGTTCATACTTGCGACTGTCTTCTTCTAATTCACACTTTCTATTGAAAGGGAGAGGTTCGTCGTGTTCATGGTTTTCGAGGGTGCTAAAACCGATAGTGAAGTCAAAATGATTATTGTTTGTCACAGGTAAAAAGAGTTCTTAAAATTAGCGTTATTGTATCACTGTAACATACCCATGGGGTGTATAATATTTATATGTATGTCAATGTTATTGGCTATGTTAGAGAATAATTATTAATAATACAGTTACACTCTCAATTGTTGGTGGTTATTATCCATTGCATTGGTCATTTTACATTCATTAGACATAATTATTACGGTCATGCAATTTACATTAAATAAGTCAAAAATAATCAAGTCAATTTTAGTCAATAATTCGGTCATTAGGAAATTCGTTAATTGAATAATACTTTTTACATACGAGAAATTCTTTTAGCTTTAATTTAAAAGTAATTGATGATGATATATTCTTAAACAGTTTGGGAGCTTGTTATAGGTTTTAACTTCAATACCAAATACACTCGATTTAAATTTTACTGTTCTACATTTAATACGTTTAAGTTCAGTTTTGTGTCTCGCACTTCTCAACGTTTCATACTTATCCATATCGCGTTTTACCATCATTGCCGCTTCAAATATGTATAATGAAGGTAGGGTTAAGATTTTCAACCTTTTGAAAACTGGTCTACATGTATTAATCTGTCTAAGTCCGCATATGCTGCTTTTAGAGCACACTCTCTGTTCGTTGAATTATCCCAGAATAGGATACCATATTTTAGTACGGAGCCTACATATGCTTGGTAAATACTTAGTAAAGTACTCTCATTTGTAACTTTTCTTAACATGTAGAGGGCATATGAAAACTGATTTAGTTTTTTGCAAACATGGTCAACCTGTATTTTCCAGTTTAGTCCAGAGTCCATATGTATGCCTATGTTTAGGTTCTTTGGTTTTTTACTTAATTAGCACATTTATTAAATATACAGGGTGGCATGGACATTGACGCGAAAACTGATACCTACCATGAATTCAGTACATGATTCTGAACCATCATGATTTAGTACCTGACCGTGTGCTTAAGGCACGCGATTGCACTTTCGGTGGATAAGCCAGGTCGGAAATCAAATTAGATATATTATTATATATTATATATTTAGATATATATTTTTCTAGATGTACGTTACACACACTTACGCACTTTAGCGACAATCGTTGCCAGAGAAATATACCTATAATTCGACCGAACTCATGAGTCTCCTATTTTGTTTTTAATCACTGGCACAACCACGGTCCTCATCATTATGATGAAGGGTAATCACACAAAAAAGTCGCTTAATAAAGCGTGGTCTTTTCATTTAAAAAAAATCTGCTGTTCCATAGAAAAGTGCAATACCTACGCGGTCAAAATGTATGGCACAGCAGATTTCTTTTTTTAATAACCGACGAAAAATTTCAATGTAGGTGCGTTCAGAATCATGTACCGAATCCATGGTATCAGTTTTCGCGTCGATGTCCCTGACACCCTGTATATATTATAACCCCAAAATAATTCAAACGAAAATAAAAGTTAATTACGCCCTGCATGCTTCGCCATAGTCGAGTAAAACCTAAAACCTAACTTCTTCAAAAATGCCAACTAAAATGGTATACACATGGCATCACAGACAGACATAAAAATTCCGGAGTCACACGTAATCTGTTAGATTTATGCCCATTTGTGTGTCTGTGATGTCCTATTTATACCTTTTTAGTTGGCGTTTTTTTTCTTAGTTAGGTTTTAGTTTTTATAAAATAAAAAAATGTTTAACAGATGTGGCTAGTTTGGGAAAAGCTAGTAAAACATACATTTTTGAAACATAACCTTACTAATTTTGTATTATTCGTCTGTGAGAGACTGGTGTCTGCACTAAAACCACATGTATAACACATCACTAAAATAATGACGAAAGATTTACAACTACCTTTTTGAATTCTTAAGTCAAAGTCCAAGTAATTTTATTTGCTAGAAACACGGTACATAACTGCCCCGTTAGTCTCGTGGTCGAATGCTGAGCATGGGTTCCTGGGTTCTATTATACAAAGGGTAAAGGGTTGGGTAAAGGTTATTGGGTTTTTCATTAGGAATTTGTCCGTAACAGCCCGGAGTTTGGAAGTTGGCAGTGCGATACCCCAGTGCGTCAGAAAGTACGTTCAACAATTGTTCCTGCGGCTGATGTCTCCGGTCTTGTCTGAATCCCGTCCCGTCAGAGTATCGCAATATAAGAGTGAGGGAAGAGCGAGTATACCTGTGGCTGCGCACACTCCTGTGCACAATAATATCTCCTGCGTAGATGGCTCCACTGAGATTGGCTGCCATGGCCGAAATTTGATCTGGAGGTGTCACCTCCAGAACAAATTGGTACCACCTTAAGTGGTGTGACGATCTAACCTAACCTACCTACCCAGTAAAGTAGTAAGCTGCCGCACGGTAAACATATTATTAGTTGTGCTCTTCAAATTTTAATTATTGTTTATGTTTAAACGCAGTGTTTGACAAAGTTTTTGTGAAAGTATATCAATTAATAGTTCTAACTATCAAACTGTTCGAGTTTGTTCATAATCACTCATCAGAGTGGATGAGTGATTATGAAGTGTAAACAATGATTGATTTGAGATATTAATCATAAATCATAAAACAGATACCGTCAATAAGTGTTAACGCTAAGTGTTTACTCAGAATGCGTAACCGACGCGCTATACGGATCACTTGCGACGTTCTTCTCGCGAGCTCGCTTACGTACCGAGTTACTGATAACGGCGCGCGGCGTCGACGTTTTGACTTTGGACTGCGAACCATACTAGCTATATCACTACAAATTACTATTCAAACTTGAAGACAGCGTTTACTTTGTTTACTTGCTTGATATCAAATACTCGAGCAATTTGCGTTAGTAAACATGACGACAACTTTATGGGGGTGCTGCACCAATGACAGCTCTAAAGAAAACTATCGCTTTGTCAATTGCATTCGTTGTACTAAGCCATATCACTTTATTTGACTCAAACTCAAAGATTTATTTCAATTAAACCATTTACAGGCACTTTTGAATTGTCAAATAGTCGCGTCAGTTAGTCAGAAAGTTGAAGCTAGTTGCCCATTCCAAAACGTAGATCTTATGGAGAAGAACGGGCAAGAAACTCCAAGGACACTCTTTTAAATATTGAAAATTACAAAATCCTGGGTACATTATTCTTGTTGCGAGTTGTTGATATGTGAGAACAATGTACAAAAAAAATAATCAAAACAATTAAAAATATAAGATTAAAAATAAGCCATGGCATATAAGAAATGACCAGTCACAACTGACGGCGCCCGTTCACGAACATAACGCGTGGATCAGCACCATTCAGCTCAACAATTTTGTAGGGAACCGAATGATCCAACACACTCGCCACCATCAGCGACACATTTAAGTGAGCATGACATACTCTCAGCTACCATGATTTTTCAAGTCAACACACATATTAATAAATATAAAAAACAAAAAAAAAATACAAATGGCTCCATGGTGCTCACATTTACAAAAATGCTTCTAAATTATACAAAACTAATTTGCAATGTGTTTGAGAGAATAATAGAATGTTACTACCAAAAAGAAAGAAAATCATTATCCATTGGAGTATTCAACAATTAAAACTTGTTTAAATAAAAAATAAACATTAAGTTTGTAATGTCAGAAAAAATTAAAAGGGGAAGCAACTCTTCCAAGCATTAAAATTTTTAACTAGTGAGCCCAAGTGGCTGTGGAGCAGGACCAGCATTAAGCCAAGCATTTTTATCTATGATATAATCATCCAACTTATAATATGCTTGTCTACATAGTGTGCGTTTAATGCATGTTTTAAATTTCTTCTCATTCAGTTCAAGAATATCGAGTGGTATTTTATTATAACATTTTACACAGTACCCCATAAAAGAAGTGTGCACTTTAGACAATCTGAAACGTGGTTGATCTAATTTGTTCCTATTTCTAGTGTTAAAATTATGCCTGTCACTTATCTTACTAAAAAGATGTAGATTTTTCCGAACATACATAATGTTTTCATATATATATACTGACAAGGTACCGTCATGATGTTAATTTTCTTAAACAGTTCCCTTAGAGATTCGCGTCTGCGGAGGTTATATATGGCTCTGTCAGCCCTCTTTTGCAGAATAAAGATAGAATTAATATCTGCAGCCCGTCCCCACAGCAAAATACCGTAAGACATGATGCTATGAAAGTAACTAAAATAGACCAGTCTCGCGGTATCCACGTCTGTTAGTTGGCGGATTTTCCAAACAGCGTAAGCGGCTGAACTTAGCTTGCCTGCAAGTGATGTTAAGTGAGGACCCCACTGTAGTTTTGAGTCAAGCGTGATCCCCAGGAAAACCGTTTTTTCGACGAATTCTAGTGTCTCCCTATTCAGTACATTATGACATTTACTACTTCTAACATTTGGTAACGCGAATCTTATGCATTTTGTTTTCTTCTCATTTAAAACCAAATGATTTACGGTAAACTAATTATGGACTTTAAGCATAGCGTTATTTACTTCGTCAAGCTCCTGTGCATGTCTGTTTATCTTAAAAATCAGTGATGTGTCATCAGCAAATAATACCATTTGTGGTCGGTTTTTCAGTAAATGAGGTAAATCATTTATATATACTAAAAAGAGGAAGGGACCCAAAATCGAGCCCTGTGGTACACCCATTTTGACTTTTAAACCCAATGAATTTACACCGTTTATTTGAACTTGCTGCAGTCTATCATTCAAATATGATTTTACTAAACTAAGCGCAAGGTTACCCAGTCCGTAATGCTCAAGTTTCAAGAGCAGTGTTTCGTGATTCACGCAATCAAATGCATTGGATAGGTCACAGAAGATGCCTTTTGCATCTTGTGCCTCTTCCCATGCGTTAAAGATGTGTTTTAATAAGGTGACACCGGCGTCGGTTGTGCAACGTCCTTTGGTGAAACCATACTGTTGATCGTGTAGGATATTATTACGATTAAAATGATGGAGCATTTGATTTAACATTACTTTTTCAAACACCTTGCTGAAAACCGGCAAGACCGATACGGGCCTATAATTATTAGTGTCTTTGCTGTCCCCAGATTTGAATATTATATGTTGATAGCATATAATATTAATGAGGTTATAGCTAATATAACAGATTGTAGTATTAGTGACGAGTCTGTGTTGTCTAGTTATACTAACAACATAGTGATTAATTATGAATCATCATGTTGTACGAAGGAGTATCCACCTATAATACCAACATCTTTGGAGGCCACTACCAGTCAGATAGGGTATTCTCTTACTGCTGGAATTCATTCAGACATTCTAGACTCTTCAGTTGTAGTTGTGGAGGTCACTCCGGATAACTTTTTAAACTAGTAAGTAAGACAACAGAAGTTACCCCTTCAAATTACCAATTATTATTAGAGAATAATAAAACGGAATCTTCTGGCAATATTACACATAGTAATATTAATAAAAAACCAAAGGCGGGGCAACATACTTTAAAGTTATTCAATCAAAATATCAAAGGTTGCTCTTCCAAATTACTGGAAATAGAATTGTTTTTAGAAAATACCAAGTTTGATGTCATTTGTATAACAGAACATTGGTTAAAAGATCATCAAGTAATGTCAATTAACTATGAAAATTATTGTGTAGTTAGCCATTTCAGCCGAAAACGTATGATACATGGTGGGTCATTAATATTAGTTAAAAATTCAATTAAATCGAAAGAACGAAAAGACATAATCGGACTGTCTGTTGAACACACCATAGAATTGTCCTGTGTTGAGCTTGATAAGCATGTTATAGTATGCGTATACAGACCTCCAGGCTACCAGAATCTATCTATGTCTTAATCTTTGATTCTGTAATGGAAGATGTGCTAAAGAAACTTAGTGTTAGTAGTAAGTCAATAATCATATGTGGTGATTTTAATATTAATTTATTAGAAAATAACTCTAATACTGTCAGACTATTAAGTCTTTTTAGGTCATTTGACTTGTCAAATGTTTTTATTGAACCAACTCGAGTAACAGCTTCTTCTGCGACTTGTATAGATAATATTTTTTGTAATTGTGATTACTTACATAAAGAAATTGTAAATAAGTTGCCATCTGATCACAGTGGACAAACAATAACATTTTGTTCCTACATGCCTTTACATAAAATTCAAATAAGGTTTAGGCCAATTACATGTAAAAATTTAGATAAATTAAATAATTCTTTGGCAAGTAAATTATGTGTTCAGAATTTTAATAATATATGTGACCCAAATGAGTTCTACGCCGAGTTCTTTTCACTATTAAATGAGCAATTTATTGACACTTTTCCACTAAAGACTAAAACTATTTACACAAAGTTCTTATTTAGTGATTGGGCGACTCCAGGTATTCGTAAAAGTAGGGAAAAACTTTTTGAACTTTATGGCCTAAAGCAACATATTAATAATACAAGCTTTCATCAACATGTTGCAAAATATTCAAAAACTTTTAAAAGTGTGTGCAAAATGGCTAAAGCTCTTTACATTAGCAATAAAATAAAATCAGCTGATGATAAAATAAAAACTACCTGGCAAATAACAAATAATGAAACCGGTAGGAAAAAACAGCGTAATACTGAATTTAACTTACAGACTACACATGGCCCTATCAACTCAGATGTAGAAATAGCTCAGGAATTTGAAAACTTTTTTGCTAATGTTCCCCTTAAAACTACGGAAACTTTAAATTCCTCACCCACGCTTTCTGCTGCCTTACTTAGGAAAAATGTAAAGTCATGCCCTTTGGAGCTGAGGTTTCAGCATACAAACCCCCAGGCTGTTATAAAAGCTTTTAAAGATCTTAAAATTAAATCAACAGAAGATCTATGGGGAATGTCTGTAAAAGTCTGTAGATCTATCATCGAAACCATTGCGCCTTATTTAGCTTTCATATTTAACACCAGTGTAGACCAAGGAGTCTTTCCGGATCTCATGAAACACAGTAAAGTAATTCCTTTGTTCAAATCCGGTGATAGTAAGGAACCCAACAATTATAGGCCTGTGTCAATTCTGCCAGTTCTCAGCAAGGTGTTTAAAAGGTTGATGCTCAATCAAATGTTACGTCACTTTAATAAGAATTCCATCTTTCATGAACAACAGTACGGTTTCACCAAAGGGCGTTGTACCACTGACGCTGGTGTCACCCTCATAAAGAACATTTTTAACGCCTGGGAAGAAGCACACGATGCCATTGGAATCTTTTGCGACCTCTCGAAGGCGTTCGATTGCGTAGACCATGAAACACTTCTGCTGAAACTTGAGCACTATGGGATTAGGAATACAGCTCTTGATTTACTAAGATCATACCTGAAAGATAGAAAAGTTAAAATTCAAGTAAACGGCGTAAACTCATTGGGGTCTGAAATGGCAATGGGCGTTCCTCAGGGTTCGATATTGGGTCCATTCCTCTTTTTAGTTTATATTAATGATTTACCACAATTACTTCAAAATCAACCTAAGATGGTGTTATTTGCAGATGACACATCGTTGATATTTAAAATAAACCGACGGTCACAAAATCTTGACGACGTTAACAGCTCTATTCTTCAAGTCCAAGATTGGTTTACGGTAAATAATTTGGTACTAAATAAAAAAAAAACCAAATGCATTAGATTTAAATTACCTAATGTTAGAAGTAGCGAATGTGACATCATATTGAATGGAGAAAAACTAGAATTTATTAATCAAACCGTTTTCCTAGGAATCACGCTAGACGAGAAATTACAATGGGGACCTCATATAACAATTCTTGCGGGGTGGCTAAGCTCGGCCGCTTATGCTGTTAGAAAGATACGACAGTTAACAGATGTAGAAACCGCGCGTCTGGTCTATTTTAGCTACTTCCACAGTATTATGTCGTATGGCATTTTACTGTGGGGTCGGGCTGCTGACATTGAATCCATCTTTATTTTACAAAAGAGAGCTGTCAGAGCCATTTATAATCTACATCGTCGCGAATCTCTCAGGGAACTATTTAAAAAGATTAATATTATGACGGTACCTTTTTTTTTTTTTTTTTTTTTTTGAGGATGGGAAATCATCAAATGACTTCTCCCGCTCTGGGCAGAGCGAGAGGGTGTGTCAGACTTTTACTGACTAAAACCCACCCGTGTTCCTTCCGTTGCCTGTGTGCCGGGGCCGCGTTATCCCTTTCGGACAAACCCGCAACCCCAGCAGGCATTGGTCTTTCGACCCCGTCGGTTGGTGCTGACATCTCTTTGAGGCGCGCGTGGAACACAACGCGCCGTCGACACGGGCCTGGTCCTTATCGGACGGCGAGCTGCCCATTGCTCACCGTCCGCAAGCCCGCGCCTACGGTGGCCGGAAGTCGGCTCTGGACTCCATGAGACGGTACCTTGCCAATTCATTTATGAAAATATTTTGTATGTAAGAAAAAATCTACATATCTTTAATAAAATAAGTGATAGACATAATTTTAATACTAGAAATAAAGATAAAATAGATCAACCATTTTTCAGATTATCTAAAGTACATACATCTTTTATGGGGTACTGTGTTAAATGTTACAATAAAATACCTTGTGATATATTACAATTAAATGAAAGAAAATTTAAAACTCATATTAAAAGTACACTCTGTAAACAAGCATATTACAAATTAGAGGATTATATCCAAGATAAGAATGCTTGGAAACATGCTAGTCCTGCTCCATAGGACAATTTAGAGTCTAGACAAAATCAAACTGGTTGCTTATTTAATTATGTATTTGTTATTTTTTATAACACTGATTTTACATTCTGTGATTTCTTGAACTCACACACTGACTTATTAGTATTACTTGTTAAAATGCTAGGAATATCGTATAATTTTACAATGTTTGTAAATATGTGAGCACCATGTATCTATCACATATTTAATTTATCTGTAATTGCTTTATTTTTCATTCTTTTTTACCTATCGCGGTATAGTAATCTTATTCTAGATGCATCGTCTTCACATATAATTATATAATTAATGTATGCAAAATATTGTAAAAACATTTTAAAAGAGTAACGGTGGAGTGTCTTGCCCATTCTTCTCCATACGAAAACTACCTTTTGGAAGGGGCGACTAGAATCAATTCTATTTTTTGTAAACTTGACGTTCATAAGTGCCTTTTATGTGCCTAATTTGAAATAAATTGTTTGACTTTGACTTTGACTTTGAATAGTGGAATAACTTTACTGTACTTCATTAGATCCGGGAACACCCCTTGATCTACACACAAATTAAATATTAAAGCTAAATAGGGTGCAATTGTCTCAATAATTGATTGACTTTAGTAGACATACCCCACTGATCTTCAGTAATTTTGATCTTGAGTTGCTTAAAAGCCTTTACAACGACAACAGGGTTTACATGTTTAAATTTAAATTCCACGGGAAAGGCTGAAACATTCGCTCTTAATAGATCAATAGCAAGTAAGGGGGAGGAATTTAAAGTTTCAGCAGTTTTGATTGGAATATTGGTAAAGAAAGTTGCAAATTCCTGAGCAACATCGATGTTGTTGCTAATGAGACTGCGGGAAGTGTCAAGTGTGTAATTAGTATTATGTCTTTGGTTCTTGTTCATTTCATTGTTAATAATCTTCCAAACTGTCTTTATTTTACTGTCTGCCGATTTAACCTTGTTGCTAATGAAATAAGCTTTAGCTGCTTTGCAGATATTTTTAAAAGTTTTAGAGTAAGTAGCAACGTACTTATTAAAAGTTTCCGTGTTAATATACGGCTTAGGGCAAATAGTTATAGTTTTTTTCTAAAAAGAATTATTGAACTCTGTTTGCACTAATGAAAAGAATTGTTCATACAGAATATTGTCATTGGACAAATTTAGACCCTGAGCACTTAACTTGCTTATTAAAGTGTTGTTAAATATATTTAAATTACCCGATGTTATTGGTCTAATTTGAATCTGCACTTTTTGCATTGGTGTGCTGGACTCAAAACTAACGGTTTGACCGCTGTGATCAGAAGGGAGATAATTTACAATGGCTTTATCTAAATAGTCGCAGCAACAAAAGACATTATCAATACATGTAGCAGTAGTCGAAGTTATTCGCGTTGGTTCTAAAAACACATTTGACAGATTGAAAGATTTGAAGATTTGTTTATCTGTCTCGGAAATACCTACTGAATCGGACGCTTATAGCGATTGGAAATGTTCGGTATGTATAAGTACGAGCCTGCCCCCAACGTCTTCTAAGGTAGACTGTACTCCGGTGCGTAACATCTCAACTACTAGAGGAAATAAGAGACCAGCTTTGAATTCTCCTCCTGAAACTTTACCGGCGGTCACTAGCGAGGACGTGCGTTCTAACGTACAGATGGTTATAAAAACGGAGTTCGCTGTTATGCTTCAGCAGATAAATAGTACTATTGTAAACATCATTAAGCATCATCATTATGCGCTTTCTCTTGATATCAGGACGGCCACCAGTCGGTATGCATTAAAGCGGAAATTGCGGAGTTATTTTCAAAATAAATAGAGTAGAGTCATCTCAACACCTCTCTCCCTTAAATTCGTATATATGTATATATATATAATATAGGTATATATTATAGTAAATATGTATGTATGTGTATGTAGTTTGTACTGTTGTACCTATTTTAGTTATAATGAATTAGAATACTTTTTTTAAAATTTATCCTTGTTCCTCTCATATAGAGCACCTGCCATCTAATCTCTTCACCACCCTTGGTTGACTGGTAGAGAATGCCTAAGGCATTAAGTCCGCCTTTGTACTTTTTTGAGTGTGAAAAGTTTAAATAAATAAATAATATTAATAGGGAGTTGGCCCCGATTCGCAAAGATTTTGAGGAACTTAGAGTGTCTTTGAATTTAGACACGAATGAATTTGATAAGTTTCAGTCGGAACACGCAGAGTTTAAAAGTACTACGAGAGAACTTAAAAATGAAAATATTAAATTGCAAAACACAGTAACAGATCTTAGTCAACGACTTAATTATCTGGAGCAACAAGTATGAGCCATCAAGCTGGAGCTGCAGTGTCTACCAGAAAATAAACAGGAAAACCTGTATACCGAAAGTCAAGCAGTTAGGTTCAGTGGTCGGTTGTGAGGTTATGGATAGCGATATTTCACACTGCACACGAATTGCGAAGCTTAACACCAGTAATTCTCGCCCTCGGTCTATCGTAGTCCAGCTTGCCTCGCCGAGAATCCGCGATCAACTGCTGGCCAGTGTAATTAATTACAACAAAAATAAAACCCACGATAAACTCAATACCGCAGATTTTGGCATAGCAGGTAACAGGTCCCCTGTCTTTATTGCTAAGCATTTATCTCCCGTTTACAAAGCTCTTCATGCTGCAACAAGAATCAAGGCAAAAGAAAAGGGTTATAAATATCTCTGGGTGAGGAACGGGAGGATATTTGTCAGGAAAATGGATGGTGATGATCATATTTTCATTAAAAGTTTGGACATTTTAAACAACTTAAAGTAATGTGTTAATGAAAACAAATAATAGTATTCCTACTTATGCGTGCACTTATAATCTAATTATATCAATTCAATAGTTTGCAAATATACTATCAGAACAGCAGAGGATTAAGAACAAAAACACATACTGTAAATCGTAACATAATGATTAGGTACGACATAATAATTCTGTCTGAAACCTGGTTAAATAGCTCTGTATTGAGCGGAGAGCTATTTGACGATCGGTATGTGGTATTTAGGAGAGATAGAGAAAGTTTTCATTTTCATTGCGCCAAGGAGGGGGATGGTGTTTTAATAGCCGTTAAGAATCAAATTAAATCTAAACGTATTAAGTGCTCGGAAAGTGATTGTGAAGACCTATGGGTGAGTATTGATTTGTCAATATCATGTACTGCTCGTCGAATGGTTCTCTGCGCAGTATATCTGCCTCCTCCTATACACCGTTCTTCTCTGGAGCACTATTTGGATCACTGTAATCTTTTTTTGAACATTGTGCTGATTCGGGAGTTTTTATTGTGGGCAACTTTAACTTGAGTAACATTGATTGGAATTTGGCAGGGAAATCGACTAATAAACTTGGCTCGTCTAGTACTAGTGAAATTTTAATTGATTTCACAAATGTGAACAGGCTTAACCAGCTTAATTGTGTTACAAACGATGCAGGACGCATATTAGATCTGGTTTTAACAACACATTCATTGTGTAGCGTCAGTGAGAGTATAAATCCAATTAGTAATGTCGACAAACATCATCCACCTCTTGATATTATTGTTTCCTTGAGTAAGGCAGCAAGACTACCATACAATAATGTCATACAAAGACCCAATTTTCGTACCGCAAATTATGCATCACTTCGGGTGTTTTTAAAACAAATTGATTGGGATAAATTATTTAAGGGGCATATTGATGTGAATGAGATTTTGGATGCTTTTTATGAGACACTTAATCATGGTATACATGAATTTATTCCCCCTCGGGCACCAAAGAAACATAAATTTCCACCGTGGTTTAACCGTAATTTAATCAGATTGTTAAACTCAAAGAACAACATCAGAAAGAGATATCATAAATATAGAAACCTAATGGACTTAATTGAATTAAAACTGCTTAGTAAGCGCTGCGATACTTTGATCACTCATTGTTACAACAATTATATTAAAAAATCTAGAAAACAAGCTTAAAAGGAACCCTAAGTTATTTTGGACGCATGTAAAAGATAAAAGAGGCGGGTCTAGTGCCTACCCCATAACCATGAATGACGGATCAGTGTTCACGTCTGATAGTGCGACAATATGTGAGATGTTTGCTACCAACTTCTCGTATGTTTATAGCCTCGACCAAGAATCAAGTAATGAGTTTAATACCGAATTATTTTCACAGTCTCTTGGGAACACCAGTCTATGCTTAACAAGACCAAATATAAGCAGTGAGTGCCTACTTAAGAAATTAAAAAGTTTGGATATTTACAAAGGTCCTGGCCCGGATGGCATACCGCCAATATTTATTTCAGCTTGTGCGGAGGAGTTGGTGCATCCACTCATGGTCATATACAGCAAGTCTTTGATTTCTGTGTATTCCCTACGGAATGGAAAATGGAAAAAGTGGTGCCTGTACATAAATTGGATAGCAATGACAACATATCTAACTATAGGCCCATCTCAATTCTCTCAACGTTTGCCAAAGTGTTTGAATCACTACTCTGCCCGTATTTTCAAAACCATCTCAAGCTATTCATAAGCGATGATCAGCATGGATTTGTTGGATCACGATCCACGAGCACTAATCTAGTTGCATTCACAGAGAATTTAATTGGGGCAGTTGATTCTGGTTACCAGGCAGACGTCATTTACACTGATTTTAGCGAAGCCTTTGATAAAGTTTCCCATAAAATCCTATCACATAAGTTAAATGCGTATGGTATCACTGGTAGCTTGCTTAAATAGGCAATTTCGTATTTGGCAGATAGATCTTTCTTTGGTGTGGTAAACGGTTACCAATCTAATGTATATAAAATCTCCTCTGGAGTCCCGCAAGGTTCGCATCTGGGGCCTATATTGTTTATCTACTTTATTAATGACATTCCCCGCTGTTTGCGGCATTCCAAGATTTTTATGTATGCGGATGACCTAAAGTTTCTTAGAATAATGAAGTCTGATAGAGACTCCTCGCTTTTACAGATGGACCTTAATAGTCTCATCCGATGGTGCAAAAATAATGAAATGGATTTGAACTAAAAAAATGTTACCATGTTAAGTATAGAAGAAAAAATAATCTTATGGAGACAGTATATTAATTTAATGCGGACAGGGTTAATGAAGTAGACACTTACGTGACCTTGGAGTTTTGTTTGACCAAAAATTTGCCTTTGTGCCACACTTAGATCATGTTGTTAAAAAAGCGTCCAAAATGCTGGGGTTTGTCATAAGACAGTGTAAAGGTTTTCGACAAAGTAAAACAAAATTTTTCTTTATTATAGTTTGGTACGTAGCATATTAGAATACTATAGTGTGGTGTGGCGGCCGCACTATGCTACTCACAGCTTGCGTCTAGAACGCGTCCAAAAACACTTTGCTTGGCATTTGGCTTTTTCTGTCGGTATAGCTAAAAAAACGCCTTCTTACAAAGATAGATTAAGAATCTTCAACATACACACCTCAGAAGAGCGAAAGCGTTTAAACGACGCAATGTTTGCCAGTAAAATCTTGAAAGGAAATATCGACTCACCGAAGCTGCTTGCACTTATAAACTTTTTTACTCCTTCAAGAATTCCACGAAAACCCATAAGGTGTTATGGGTTTTCGTGGAATTCTTCATCCTCTACAGAGAAGAACGGTGTTGGGATCTAACACTCCATGCGCTAGGTTCTGTACGGTTTTGAATAGTTGCAGCGATCTAATCGATTTTCACATTGATTCTCTGACTAAGCAGAAATCTAAAATCTTGAGTTGTTTATCAGAGGTGTTGTGAAGCATTCATTATTGTGTATTTTATTTTGTTACTTACATAATTTTTACAATCTCATTCTAAACTAAGTCTTTATTTAGGCTACATATTTTTTCTTTAGTTTTAAGTTGCCTTGTAGACTGTACATGACACAGCAAACCAAAGTAGTCGTTTCCGACTATTAGGACAGCGTTTAATCAACATTTGCATTTGCATTGATTAAAGTACAATAAGTACGAACGCTGTGTCGACTATCGATATGAATGGCAGTAATTGCGCCGTCCAGCTGCATAACGCGCGTCTAGTGCGGGGCGCGGCCTTATTATGTAACTGTAAACGAGTGCGCCACCAATGGGGATCCACGCGCAAAGCTCAACACAGATGTCGCCAGCGGCGGGATGGCTGCTGTCAAAACATTTTCGCTTTGTTTACATCAATGATTTTTGTTATTTTTTGTGTTGAAACCGATCCAACATCGTTATTGCTAACATGTATTGTTCCTGGAAGCGTAAAAAATTGAAAGACGAACTAAACAAACGAGAAGCAAGGATTACTGGAAAGAAATCAGATCTTATTGAGAAGTAGACTTCTATCTAGTAAAATATTTTTCATCACTGCTAGGCTCTAGATTTGGATATTTTTTTTGTTTTAACGTGTTAATTCTCACTTGACTCATGGTAGGAAAATTTACGAAACTTGAGAGAACACCACTTTAATTATAAATGGTATTCTTTAATTTTTAGGTTAGGTTTATTTTTCATCAGTGCTAGGCTCTAGATTTGGATCATTTTTTAGTTCTTACGTGTTAATTCTCACTTAACTCATGGTAGGAAAATTTATAAAAATTGAGAGAAAATTACTTTATTTATAAAAGGTATCCTTTATTTTTTTAGGTTACCTATGACCGAAATTTTAATTTCGGCAATCAAAGCCCTCAAGCTTCTGAAAGACAAGCACTTGACGTTCCTGCTGTAGAACTTTATGAAGACGTTAATAGCTCCACCAGAACTCCACCACATTGTCGAAGTTTACCAATCAACATAGTCAAAGTTACTTTTAGTTGTACTCTTTTAGTTTCCCACTTTTTTTAGCGTAGTATCTTTAGGAAATTAATGAACACCGGGGTTAGTAGTTTAGTACATCCTGGTACAGCAAACTTAAGCATATTACGAGAAAATTTAAATTTACTGAATGATAGGTTACAAAATGTATGGAATTGACAGCTTTCAATGGCCATGTCGACGATGCGCCACCTATCGTGATAAAATGGCAGTACAGATCCTCATTGGCGCGGCGGTGGTGGCGCGGGCGACATCAACCGCGAGGGCGACATCAGCCGCGAGGACGACAACAGCCGTGAAGGCGACATCAGCCGCGAGGGCGACATTAGGTGCGGAGCGGATAATGTAATTAATATTCAGCTAATTTCGTAAACTCGGTACGGTAAAACGGGCGGTAATTACTCGCGTGTATCCACGTATCCACGTTTGTTCCTAATATCTAACTAGCTGTCAAATGCCCATTGAGCAATCATTCATTTCTAGTTTAATTAATTTATGCGATAATTAGACAGGCAGCCAAACTGTCATTAACAAAATATTCGCTATGTTCTGTTTATTTATTTATTTGGTTCACCAACAATTGTTTAAACTAACATCTTGATAAAAATAACAACTTAAAAACTTTGAACAGTGTAACAATTACTTAAAGGTAAACACCACATGAACTAAAATTATGCTAATTTGTAAGTCAAAGTCATGAATGTTGTTTTTATCATTTATATACGTCGTCATATGTCATATGTCACATCATAGGGGACTACCGTAAGGCTCGCTCGTTTTTTTTTTTCCTCGCATAATTCATAGTAAAACATTGTATGATACACGTGCATAAGATGATTTCCGACTCGTGTCGACATAAACACTCGCTCGTTTCGCTCGCTCGTGAATAAAAATGCCACTCGTCGGAAATCACCTACCTTCCGCACTTGTAGCATAAATAACTATAATTTTACTTTTTCCTGTGAATAAAATTAAAAGCACATTTTTTGTTTTTGTTTTTAATCGTTTTGTTTATCGATGTCGACCATCCTAACGAAATTCTTAGAGTTGATTTATTAACACCTTATATCAAGGCTTTAAATACCTATAAAATTTTCATAATGATTCCTTTATTTGACAGAATTACCGTTAACCGTTAACGTTACTGTTGACGTCCTCAACGCAGAATCTGCATATACTCTTTTGAAAAAAGAAACCAGCGTTAAACTTTTCTGTATTGATTTATTTATTTATTTATCCTCTCTTCACAAATTCTGTACAAAATAAATGTCTCAGCTGTATTCCACCTTTGTGATAGACTAGTGCTTGATATAGGTTTTGAGAAAAACCTGTGTTACAGGTAAAGACGACAGAGGAGGAGAGGAGGAGATGAAGAGTGTTAACTTCGTGTGTTCGTGTGGACTGTATATTGCTGGTAGCTTGATTCCAATTGAAACAACTTGCTGAATATAACACATTTATTGCTCACTGAAAACGTACACACCACGCACGTTCTATGGCGGACGGAGAGAAGACCAATTTTGACAGTTACTTACATAGACTAAAAACTGATTAATTTTGTGTTGCCATAAACATACTGCCGCCCCAGGGAAACAAACAGTAACAACCTCCTTATTCTACTTACAGCCGTATCTAAGGGCAGCTAACTGTTCAAGAAATTATAAAAGTCAGAACAACAATATAACCAACAACATACCTACTATATAATAGAAAGGCACAAGTTTATTAAACAATTCTAAGTTTAAATGCACAAAATACCAAGATTTTCATTCTGATTCACTTATTTCACCTTAACATTAATCATAAGCAAAGGTAAGTACGTAATATGCGGAAACTAGTTAGGTATAAGTTTTCAGATAATACAACTCTTAATAATAAGTAACTTATAACTAATGTATTTATGTATCTTACATACCTAAGTTCCTGATGTATCTATCATAACTTTAGGTAAGGATGTAATATTATGTATTTATTAACACAATACCTATTATAATTACACCATAATAACAGGTAAGTGTTCTTTATTATATGGTTGTTGACTGCGCAACTAGTTTTTATAATTAAATATAAAAATAGAACACACATCTATATATATAGCTGAAATTAACATAAAGACATCTTAATTTATTAGAAAATTACTTTTCAATAGGTAATACACTTATGCTTTGTAATGACCTAGTATATAATTTACCATTTGCTGTTTTTAGCTGCAAGGCTCGAACTTTGCCGTCATTTCCAGGAAATACATCCACTACACGTGCCATGGGCCACGACAAAGGAGGAGCATTGGGTTCCCTCATAAGTACAAGTTCACCTACAGTTACATTAGGCATAGATTGACACCATTTATTTCTATTTTGTAAAGTATTTAAATAATATTTATACCAAGCTTTCCAAAATCTCCGTTGTAATTGTATACATTGTTGCCAGAACCCCAGTCTATTTGCTTTGGTTTCAGAATAATCTACTTCAGGGTACATAGTTAGGGCAGTACCAATAAGAAAGTGGCCTGGAGTCAGGTAACAGTAATCATTGACATCTTCAGAGAGAGGTAAAATAGGGCGCGAATTAAGCACGGCCTCTATCTGACATAAAACAGTGTGCAACTGCTCATAAGTTAATGCAGCATCTAATACAATTCTTTTCAAATGGTACTTCATACTTTTCACAGCCGCTTCTGCAAGCCCTGCGAATACCAGTGCATAACTAGGCGTGAAATGAAACTTAATGCCTTCTTTCGCGGCATAAGCTTGCACAAGTGTCTGGTGATCAGCAGAACTATAAAGCTTGTACAGCTCAGCTAGCTGGTTCCTTGCCCCACGAAAACAACCACCGTTATCGCAAAATACGTCGCTGGGCAAGCCACGCCTACTGATGAACCTTTTGAAAGACGCCAGGAATGCATCAGTTGACAAATCTGAAGTCAACTCTAAGTGAATTGCCTTTGTGACAAAGCATACATATATGCATACGTAACCTTTACTGACTACAGCTTTTCTTACACGCGAATTCTTGACTTGGATTGGCCCAGCGAAGTCCATGCCTACTTTTCGAAATGGCCTGCATGATGTCACGCGGTGTTGAGGCAAGGATCCCATTAATTGCTTCGCTGCACCAGCTTTCAGCCTAAAACAAACCAAGCATTTATGAGTAACTTTTTTGACTTGTCGCATGCCGTTAATTAGCCAGTATTTTTGATTTAAGTTAGCTAGAAGGGACTTAGGTCCAGCATGTAATAACCTAACATGTTCACTTTGTATGATAAGTTCAGTTATTCGAGACTTTCGAGGTAGAATGATAGGATGTTTCTGTGCAATCGGTATATCCGAATTGTCTAAACGACCCCCTACCCTGATCAGGCCATCTGTATCCATAAATGGATGTAAAGTTTGCAGTGGCCCTCGCACGGAGTTACCTTTCCGCAACGAGTCTATCTCTTCACAATAAAGTATTGACTGCTCATGTTTAATTATTGAATGCAATGCATGTTCCAGCTCATTAGGACTGAGAGTGCCTTTAAGTTTTGCATTCTCTTTTAAGTTTTGACAAAATCTTTGCACATATGCAATTACCCTCGTCATCTTTCCTATATCTGAATATTTATTTATTATTTGGAATGTGTTATGTTGTATACCTGCTGTCAACACAACTTTAGCTGGAGGAGTGGACGTGGACTTCGCCTTTATTTCAGGTAAGTTTTCAGGTAAGACTAATTTTTCAGTATCAAAGTTGTACCTCGATTGCAGAAACTTCGGTCCCTCCCACCAGAGAGCGCAGGTCGGAAGCTCCTTAGGACTGATACCCCTACTAATCAAATCAGCAGGGTTCTCTGCGGAAGGTACATACAGCCAGCGCCACCTATCGGTTTTTTGCTGTATTACCGCCACTCTGTTCGATACATAAGCCTGTAGTTTAGTGAGCTCAGTTTGAATCCAAGCCAAAGTTATTTTGGAATCAGTGAATAGGTACACATCCTCAATTTGAATACTTTTATGTAAAGTATCATAAACTCGCTTCATTAAAATAGATAGAAGCAATGTAGCATTAAGCTCCAGCCGTGGTATAGTTAATGGGTTTGCAAGTGGGTTTACTCGCGACTTCGAACAGAGTAAGGATAATTCAGCCTTACCTGTTTTGTCAACCACGCGGAGGTATATGCAACACCCGTACCCCGTCGTGCTGGAGGCATCCGCGAAGCCAATCAGCTGGACTGCTGCTGCGCTGATGGTTGGGATGTGCCGGTCTAAATTGATAGCATGCATGGCAGCTAAGCTTCTAGCAAATTGAAGCCACTCATCAACTAGCTCATTAGGTATATGTTCATCCCATCCAATATTATGTGACCATATTTTTTGCATGATACTTTTGGCCTTAATTACAATCGGACTAGCAAAACCCATGGGATCATAGAACTTTGATATATAGCTAAGAACTCCCCTTTTCGTCATAATATTTTCATCAAATGGTTCTGGGCTGTCTATTTTAAAACAATCCTTTTGAACATCAAGTGTAAGCCCCAAAGCTTTCATATTATAATTACCCTTTTGAAGGTCAAGCTCACTAAATTGCTGTTCACTCTCCAGTATGTCAGAGAGGACAGAAGGTGTGTTAGAAGCCCACTTATGCAAACTAAAGCTCCCATAACTTAACATTTCACATAACTGTCGTTTAGCTTCAAGCAATTCGTGCATATCGGAACATGAATAAATTACATCATCAACATACATACAATGTTTTATTATAAATGATGCTAGCGGTAGCTCATGCTCATACCTTTGTGCAAGTTCAAGTAAACAGCGCGTTGCCAAATAGCTTGAAGACTTCACACCATAAGTGACGGTGTCAAGACGCATGCATTTTATAGCCTGACTAGGGTCGTCACGCCATAGTATGTTCTGGAGTGAAGTGTGTTCCGGGTTCACCAGTATATTGCGGAACATTTTCTTAATATCTGAACTCAGCGTGAATTCTCCAAATCGAAATAACATAACAATATCAAATAATTCTTTCTGTATTGTAGGCCCATTCAATAAAATATCGTTCAGTGAGATCTTTTTACTAGTTTTCATGGAAGCATCATACACAACCCTAGTACGAGTGCTTTTGCTTTGCTCGTTTATAACTGCATGATGTGGCATAAAATAAATAGGATCTTCATAGAAATTGTAAGAGCCAATATCGACAAAGTGCCCATGACCGAGGTCTATGTACTCATCTATGAACTTTTGATAATCAGTAAGTAAGTTAATGTTGCTTCGCAGTCTTTTTTCCAGACTGAGAACCCTGTGTAAAGCTAGGTCAAATGAATTCCCTAGAGTCTCATTTATTTTGTAGGTTTCTAGCTTCAAAGGTAAGTCAACCATGAATTTTTTATTTTCAAGTTTTACTGAATTGATAAAGATATTTTCAGCTAATTTTTGCTCTGAATCCCTTTCTACTAGTAACTCCGGAACGCTCTCCACCTCCCAAAGCTTCCTGATACTATCACTTATGTCTGTTTCGCACTTTGTACAAATTAAAGATACAACCTGATTTTTTATGATGTTAGATGCCAATGCTCCGGCAATGACATGGCCAAACTTCGTGTTTATGATGCCTGGATATGAAGATTGCTGCTGGTCGCCGAAGTCACTGCATGCATGTAAGCGCTGAGGTTCCTCAAGCGGCAGGAGGACCTGGCAAAAGATATCAACACCTATTAGCATATTTATTTCTGAAGGTTGGTTAAAAGTTGTATCTGCCAAAGGGACACCAGCAGGAATTTTTATGCCTTCCAAGCTGACTGGTGATTGAGGTAAGTTACAAGCTACTTTACTCTTTGGTTACAAGTGATTTTATCAACTACGTGACAGTTAACTAGAGTATTAAATTGGGATGTCAAAGAATTTACTTTTAATGGAATACAATAGCTGACTTTGTTCTGGTTTTCTGTCACACCAATGAGGTTAATATCATTTCGCTTAGGAGTACCTTCACTGCCTTTGCAGTGATCAGTGATACTTGAGAACCTGTGTCTAGTATGCACTTTATATGCACTTCTTGTCCATCTTTTGCAAACACTTTTACCCGTGCTGTAGGAAGTAAAATATTATTAGCAGGGTCTCCAGATAGGAGGACCACTGGTCCTGGACCACCTTCTACATCGAGATGCAGCAGCGTGTGATGAGTTTTCTTGCACTGCCCACACCTAAAGTGGTATTTACATTTGCCAGGGTGTGAATCTAAACATATGTTGCATAAGCTTTTTTCTTTTGCAAACAAGACTCTCTCTTTACTAGACTGTAATTTAAATTTTGGACATGAGTATAATTTATGATCTGGACACTTACAGTAGGAGCACTCCATTGCTGTCTTGGCTGTTGCTGCTAGAGCTACCTTACTCTTGGCTGGCAGCATGGTTGCACCCTGCCGCTTTCCGCCTTCAGCTGCCTCACGCGACGTCCTGCGTGAGCGATCTAGACGCGAACGCGAAGCGGCGCGGCGCGGCGCGAAAACAACAAACATTCGAAACCTATTGAAGTGGCCTACGTGACCAAACGCACGTGGGGTGCGGTGCGGAGCGGAGCGAAATGAAGCGAACGCGATCAGTTGACTTGATATTTTCGCGCGAAGTGGACGCGTATAGTCAAACGTAGTAGGTACAGTCGCCGTCAGATATATTGTAGCAGACAACATGACCAAATACTTCTGAACAATTTAAAATGTCAATATGTTCCATACACTACAAGTTACCATTAATATCTGAACATTTATTACTTCATTAATAACTGAGCAGATGCTTGTCAATAATTTCTATACACACAACTAGTCAAAAATATCTGAACCGTATAACGTCAAGTGCATCTACGCAGATGGGGTAGTCTGAAAACTTCCGAAATTTAAGTTATTTATCACATTGTAGTGTTTTTTTGAAAGTCGGTTGTTTTTTAAAGAGTTTTTTTAAGCGAGAAATAAAAGTTTTTATTTCTCGCTTTCTCATGTAGTCAGTTTCTAATGTATCTAAGTTGCAATATCAACTGCTCATCACCTTTAAAAAAAATATTACTTTTCCCGATGCAGGGACGTTAAACGTTGAGGAGTTCTCCTGGCACTTCACCATCAGCTCTACTTCTCCGTATGCATTGTGACAAACATAAATTGCTTTCCGACAGTAATTACACGAACGACCACGTCGGACCACGCACAATTTAGGGTTCCGTAGTTGGGATGAATTTATCCCAAGAACAAACTTAACATTGTAGTTGAAAAACGTGTTCTCCATACGGAATGTATGGGAGATCATGTTTTTCAAACTGAAAATTTAAGTTGGTTGATTATTTCCCGTTAACCTGTACAGCCTACTTAGCTCTCATAGTTTTCCTTTTAATTTCGGTATATATACTACTGTTGTGAATTTTTTCACAAGTCATTAAGGTAGAAGGGAGGGGAGGGGGGGTTGTTTATTACATCGTATTGACATATTTTGCCTGTAATTATTATTGACTACTTTTTGTACTGACTCTGATTGTGAAATGAATTATTGACTATATCTTGCACTGGCTCTAATTTCTATGTATGAGTCTGACATTCATAATTAATTTATAATTGCCAATCAAATTAATAACATATTAAAAACAATATTTGTACGCCGAGAGAGGCAAAACATGTTGGTCCGGTAAAATTTCGCTTCTATCTATATGTGCATATTCATGTATCATGTTACACATGTTTAAACAAATAAATTGATCTTTATCTTTATCTTTATCTTGTCACTTGACTCTAACAAAAAAATTCAGTTAAAAGCTTAATATTTCGCAAACGGATCCCTGAATCCAAAAATGGTCTGGACAAACTTACAATGTTTTTGAAAGACCTTTCTAAGGATACCCCACAACATGGGGTAGATGAGGAATAACAAAACATCCCACTTTACGTGTAGGTACACTAAAAAAAACTTTTTAATATGTATACATATTCCAAATTACAGCTTTCTAGTACTAACCGTCTCTGAGCTAAGCCGCAGATAGACAAACGGACAGACAGACAGACAGACAGACGGACATGGCGAAACTATAAGGGTTCCTTGTTTACTACGGAACCCTAAAAATAACCAAACCGCTATTGGTGTACCTATAATATTTGAAGAGTCCCTCGATATCTTCAGGATCCCATCATCAGATCCTGACCTGATGACAATGGGACCACCTCGGAAGTATACCGTTTCAAACAAAAATGAAATTAGCAAATCTGTCTTTTTAAGACGGCGTTATGCCAGAACAAACACAAAAAAAAAAAAATATAAACATCCGAATTGATAACCCTCTTGGAAGTTGGTTAAAAATACAAATATTTTATCTATATTGTCACTTTTTTTTCACTATAATTTTTTATTTCATTAATCAAGATCTATTTTCTTTCAATAGTTTGACATTAACATATCATTTGTATAAAATACAAATGATTTTCTATACAATTTTTATTCCCTTTTCATCGTATTTATACCACAGTTGTTAGCGTTTGTGTCTGGTTCGTCCTTTATACCATGCAGTAACGAATTAGGTAAGCTCAGTGTTCGTCTGCGTAGATACACTTGACGTTGTAAGTGTTCAGATATTTTTGGTTAGTTGTTTGTATAGAAATTATTGACAAGCATCTGCTCAGATATTAATAAAGTAATGAATGTTCAGATATTAATGGTAACTTGTAGTGTATGGAACTTATTGACATTTTAAATTGTTCAGAAATATTTGGTCACCTTGTCTGCTACAATATATCCGACGGCGACTGTAACATTCGACAATATTCCTTGAACAACAGGGGTTGAGTACGTAAATCCTGGTACAAATTATGAAATTCCCCATGAGTATGCCTTTCTAAGTACACAGTATTAGTTCCACTTCTCTGCTTTATACACTTCTTCAATATCTCATATTTAAGATATGAATTTTCCAACAACATTAGCTTCCGTCCGTCCATGACAAATGTTTAATGCTAACTGAACTGAACGGCGGCGGAGGGCGCGGAGGGGACGGTTCGCGCGCAGACAGGACAGAGTAGCCGCGTCGCTCCGCACCGCATTAAATTCGCATCGGATCGTTTCGCAATCGCGTTCGCGTTGAGTCGTCCACGTAGGACACAGCGTTAGTCCGGATATCCGTGTTCTCTAGAGCAAGAGCACGCCTATCCAAATATACCTAAAAATCCTCAACCGTAGGGTCCTGCTCTTGGTCTCGCTCCAGCTGATAGGACCGGGAGCTGTAGAGGTCCAGCTTGCGCACCAAGATGCCCAGTAGAATAGGGTCCCAAGTCTCCACCTCTGCCTTCAGGTTGCGCAGAGCGCTTAATGTCTGCCTCACTACCGAAACAAAATTCCTAATCTCATTAGCATTAGGGAGCTTGGTAAGCTTGTCCAAGTCTAAGAGAGTGTTTACATGCTCATTTACAATTTTATATTTGTTATAAAATCGCTTTCCTAACAATTGCAAGGCATTGTCATAACTTTCACTCACAAGAGGAAGATTACTAATAAATTCGTAAGGTGGGCCCTGGAGGAATGATCGCAGGTAATAGAGTTTTTGGACGTTATCCAAGGATGGGTCGCTGTGGATTACAGATTTGAATATCTCTCTAAAGTTTACATACTCGGAATATTTACCTGTAAAATTAGAAATATTGATATGGGGTAATCTAGTCCTAGAAACGACACTGTTACCTGATTCCGAGGTTTTGCCTGCCCTGTTTGTACTTTTTGACTTTATGTTTTCATTTAAAATAGTCAGACAATGGAAATATTTGTTTTCCATGTCCTCGACATTTTCAATATCTGACGAACCTAACGCCAAAATATTTCTATTATAATTTTCGTATTCGTTAAAAACAGCTAATAATTTATCCCTCCTAGATATCAGCGCTTCGACTGAGCTTACATTTACGTCGTTTGACTCGGCTACAAAAGAATATAGTCTGGTGATTGTGCCTTTCGAGTATCCCCTGCTCACTCGCAACTTTTTTAGCACATCATCCATCTTAGCCTAAATTCAAGTATCTACACACTGTATGATATTTACTGGTGAAATTAATTACACAAATTGCGGTAAAAAATATTAAAAATATGAGAACTTCAATTCGGACGTCGCTAGTTTAGCACGTAGAAATAGATGGCCACTAGAGAGCGCGCGCGTTGCCTCGCGGCACGCCGTAGATCAGTCGTACCAACTTAACCGCACTTTCGCACCAATGAGAGCGGACCGGTACCTCGTTCAAACTAGCTCGCTGCGCTGCAATTGGTCGATGTCGAGAATAACCGCGCGCGACTATTAGCGCGAATTCAGCGTGGACGACACCCTCCCATGTATAAATTGGTATAAATCGGCAAAATGATGTAGTCGCGTCGTTGCATGAAGACCGTGATGATGGGGCGTGAGTGTTGTCTCTTTCACTCTCACTAGAAAGGAAACTTGCGTTCCTTCTCGCACTCGCAGATGATTCACAAAATGGCCGATCGATGATCTTCCTTGTATTATTGCAATTTCTTAACGAAAAATGTTTATCAGATTCTTGAAGCACGGATTTGCTATTCCTCTCGCAGCAATCGCTACTTGATATATTATTGCAAGTATATGCTGAAAATCCGTAGGTATGCTCCGCCTTCGCCGCCTTCTGTGGCGTCGCGTGGCCCTGCTGTAGGTACGTTACTCGCAGTGATGTGTTTTCGCCGCAAATCGTTGACGGATCGTAGGGACCAATGTTAACTTCGTGTGTTCGTGTGGACTGTATATTGCTGGTAGCTTGATTCCAATTGAAACAACTTGCTGAATATAACACATTTATTGCTCACTGTTCTATGGCGGACGGAGAGAAGACCAATTTTGACAGTTACTTACATAGACTAAAAACTGATTAATTTTGTGTTGCCATAAACAAAGAGGACATAAACAATATTATGGAAGATCATAAGGCATCTTTGCTATCGCTTATAGCTGTCCCCAGTACTATGAAGATACATCAAATTCAAACTACAAATCACTCACACAATGTTGCGTCAAGAATTTTAAGCTGTTTCTGCGCTCGTTCAGCCAAGAGGGGAATGTGTTTTACTAAAGAATCATAACTTACCAAAGCCTATAAAACGTGCAAAACGGTTTCCATCAACATCTTCTGAATCAAGTGAACTCCCAGATAATGAAGAAATTGTACCCGCGAAACGTATATTTTCATTAAAATCTAATAGATCACAAAATTCACGTGTAACTATTCTCTCCGATGTTAAAGTTAATTATGACCGAGAAACATTGCAAACTCTGATGGGATCTTCAAAATCTTATAATATAAAAGATTTTAACCGGTCACGTACTATTAATGTACCCGGGCCGACCGAAACCATACCGGAGCTGATCACGCCAGATGAATTACCTATTCTTTTTTATCAACCTTCTGTTTCTAATACCAGCGGAAAATCTCAAAACAAACGTCGTGATAATTTCTTTTTGATTTCTCTGATGATAGTGACGATAGTGCCTCATTTTTGTACACAACAAAATAAATTATAATAATAATAATGTTATTTTTTTAGTATTGTGCTTCATGGGACGACTATGGATCTTGTTCTTTCTATCTTTGGCCTGTACACGATAATTTAGAATTACTGCTTTTTTACCACTTTTTTGCAAAGTTATTTACTCTTTAGACTAATTCTATGATTCAGATTTTGAACCACGACACGTGCTCGGAAATCTAAATCATATAATATCCAGAATCTATACTATAGATAGTATATAGTAAACTATTTAGAGATATAAGAAAGACATCTATGGCCGTGCCATGAAATTTTAGTAACTTAATGTATAACTTTTATGCCTGATTAGCAAATTAAGAACTCTAATTGTTTTAATTGTAGATTGCGCCAAATATCGTTAAAAATCTAGTATACCAGTTTCAGTTTTTCAAAGATGATGATGTTTCCTTGTTTTTTGATTGTTAACATAATATACCCGTTAGATTGCGTAACTTAGCCTAGTTAAAATATCGAAAAAAAAAACAGCTATTACTTACATTTTATCGCGTTATGCAGACATAAATGTACTGAACAGTTGATTTTTTTTCACGACTTCTAGGTTGGTCTCGCAGCAAAAATTTTTCATTTTCATGAATACTTTTACCCTTTCAACTATGGTTAAGCAATTCGAAATAACGGGGCTTAGAATCGGGTTTAGTTGGCGTGCATCACTTTTTACGTAATCTTTAATAAGATTACAAAATAACACGACGATGTCATTTAAGTCCTTTTATGTTAGAAGGATGTTATGTTCCTACACTGTTGACATTGTTAAATGTCGTTGTCACCATAAAGTCCTAAGCTGGGATATTAATTATTATTATGTTATTCCTCAAAATTACTTTTCTAAAATAATCGTATTTAATAAAGCAATATTATAAGTCAATCAAAATAGTCAATCATAATAGCTTTTTATTTACCTCCTGGATAAAATGAATGGCCTAAAGAGCCATTAAATAAAACTAAGTACCTAATCATCATTATTATTATGTCCTTTATTTGATTTTAAATACTTATAAATTATATTTTTTAATATTAGAATACAAAAATTAAAACATTTAAAAATATAAAAAATAGTAGCCCACCGGTATCGGGAACAGGGTCCAAGCTACCGGCGGTCAGGGCTCCAGAGAGAGGAACCTCCTGACAATGCGAGCCGAGTCCAGGAGTACCGCTTTCTGAATCAAGCCCTTGATCCAGCTGCCCAACGAGAGCCTCCTTAGGTGTTGGTTGAGGCTCTTGGCAACTAAGCCATTGGCTGATACGACTATCGGCACAATGATCGCTGAGTCCACATCCCACATGTCGACAACCTCGTGAGCCAAGTCAAGATACTTGATTTGTTTATCTTTCTCAGCTTTCACGAGGTTCTCGTCATGTGGGACCGTTATGTCAACAATCATTGTGCGCCGTTCTACTCGATCCACCACCACTATATCAGTTTTATTGGCAACAATAGTCCTGTCAGTGATGATGGATCGATCCCAGTACAATGTGATATTTCCATTTTCGAGAACTGGGTCGGGCACATACCTGTAGTACGGCACTTCCGATTCCACAAGATTGTATTTCAGAACTAGTTGCTGATGGATAATCCTGGCTACAAGGTTGTGTCTAAGCAAGTAATTTTCGTTAGCTAGACGAGTACAGCCGGAGATAATGTGTCGTATTGATTCTCCCGAACGGTGGCATGCCCGACAGATGTCAACCGTGCCGTCTTTCACAATAAATCTACGGTAGTTGTTCGTCATGATAACTTCGTCCATAATTGCACAGACAAAACCTTCGGTTTCCCCAAAGAGGTCACCAAAACGCAGCCAGGCTACGGACGCTAGAAAATCTACATCGGGTTCATGTAGGGCCCGGAAAAAGCGTCCGTGAAGCTCCTTACTCTGCCATACCTCCTTGCGATCGTTAGTGTCAAGCACTACAGGCTTGCGCCAGTTCTCTTTAGCCATGGAGAGCGGGATGAGGCCCTTGTCCATCGTGACCACATCTCGATGCATCCCCACGTCGGCTTCTAGGAAATATTCCTTGAGACTGCATATCTCGCGATTGTGGAGGGTCTTAGCGTTTAAAAAATCTCGACCTCCACACTTTCGCGGGATATACAGTCTCATTACCGATGACCGTGGGTGGTGCATTCGATAGCCTAGACCTGAATCCTCCAGCAGTGTGCTTAGAGGATTCAAGGCTAAACAGAACCAGAGCGGACTCAAACTATCGCCCTGAAATATGCCTCGCTCGATCCTTATCGGCTCGCTATTCCTCTGGATATTTCAACATCCTGGATAGCAAAGGACCGTCCTCCATTGCCCCATACACGCCATCAGGAAGGTGCGCAGAGTTGCATCTACTTTATACAACTCCAGCACCCTCATGAGCCATGTATGTGGCACCGAGTCATAGGCCTTCTTATAATCTATCCAGCATGTCGACAGATCCTTTCGGGAACGGCGAACCTGCTGGCTAATGGCCATATCAATGAGGAGTAGCTCCTTAGTACCGCGGGACCCGTTCAGACATGATGACGTTGGTGTCTATATGTTTGTTAATTTTAACTCTCAAAATGGATGTAAGAACTTTATAGACCGTCGGTAAACACGTGATCGGCCTATAATTTTTGGGTTCCGCGGTGCTACCAGATTTATGGAGCAGACGGGTAACTCCTGTCGTTAGAAACTGGGATAGCTAACCAGACTCCAAAGCAGTCTGGTACTGAGCCGCCAAGCGAGCGTGCGACCTTGTAAACCATTTAATCCAGAAGTTGTGCAGCCCGTCCGGCCCTGGGGATTTCCAGTTAGGCAACGGACGGACTGCACGTGTTACATCTTGGGGGCAGATGGTAATAGCCCCCATTTCTGGTATTGGATCGCAGGTTCACTCGACTTCCCGAGTCCAATCACCTTCGGTGTGACTGACAGGCACCGACCAGATGCTGCGCCAGAAAGAGCACATGGCAACATCATCCGGCAGACGCATGTTAGCCACACCTTGGTTTGGTTGCTCCCAAGCCCTATAAACCCACCTTTCATCACTCTGGAAAGTGCGGTTCTGAGTGTATCGTTCTACTCGCCGCTTATACCTACGAATACGGTTCGCCCATGCATACACTTTCTGCTTCAGGAAATCGATACGTTCTGTGACACGGGCCATATAGTCCTGAGAGCTGTTATCAGTCCCTAAGAACGCCCGCCTCACAAAGCGCATCACTCTAGGGCGAGTATTGCCCTCCCTGAAGCAGATTAGTTTGCCGATGAGCGCTCTGGCCCCACCAATACGGCGCTCAATCCTGCACTGCCAAGCTGGTACAGCTGGTTTCGGTCGTGTAGCTCTAGAGTCATTAGCAAATTTGACGTGAGCTACACGACATGCCGCTACAGCCGCGCAGTACAAAATTGAATGAGTATCAGTGAGGTCTTCGCAGTCATCAAAATAGTTTGACAACTGCGAATCCGGAATCGCCACCAGCGCCCTATTTTTGTTATGCATGGGCAAACGAGGTAAGCGTGGTCTAAGTTCGGGCGATATGAATCGATATTCCTGAATCGCACCCTCTAAAGCACTCCTCAATTCCTCATTGCACAGGGTACTTACGTTTGTAGCCCTGTCATCAATCCTCTCGTCAGCTTGATTTGTAGTGTCCTGTGGTGGCATTATAACACTCTGCGGCGGGGGAGTGATGACATGGCTACTCTGCATTTCATTTCGCAGGCGATCAAGTACAGTGTCATCCAACATATGATTACGCTGGATGACCCGTACCTGATCCGACAGTCGTCGTGCCGAAACGTTGACAGCTGGCTCAAGCACCTGAAAAAGAGAGAGCATCCGGACACGGTACGCGGTTAGGTTGTTTCCCCCCTCGGCAGCCCCATAGTAAGAGCGCATGACGTTTTCGTTAATGGATCGTGTCCATCTCATGCACTGCACACTTCCGCCGGGAGCTGGGACCCTTTCAGAGGCCGGTGGGCTTCGAGGTCCTAAGCCGTCCGGCGGCCGGCATCCTCCCCGTCGACGAGCAGGTGGTGGCGTCGTGGGCGGGGAAAAATACTCGTCGCGTGAGCTTGACGCAACTACCACGGCCAGTGTCGTCACAGCGCTCACAGTGAGGCTGGGTGCCGGTGGTGGCGAGGCGGAGCTGAGCGAAGAGTCTGGAGGTGGTGGGCGTGCTAGGCTTGCGGCTGATCTTGTCAACATAGTTTCTTGGTTTTCCTATTTTCCATTCATTGTTATTTGATCGAAGGTGGCATCTGTCATGTCACCTCCGATTCGGCAGTTTTTAATCAAATTCTATTGCATTTTGTGAGTTTTTATTGGATTTTAAATGGTTTTCCGGTTTTAGGTTTAGTATGTATAGAAAAACTCTTGTAAAAATGCTTCAATGTTAAAATTAAAGTTATAGTTTGAAAACGAGACGTTCTGTTGACACGGTGTTGCCAGTGTTTATTATTATTATTTCCTTTATTTAACATTTTAACATATAAAATACATTTTTAAATATTTCTTAAAAACTATATAAAAAACATTTAAAAATATAAAAAATAGTGTTCCGCCGGTGTCGGGAGCAGGGTCCAAGCTACCGGTGGTTAGGGCTGCAGAGACAAGAACCTCCTCACAATGCGAGCCGTATCGAGGAGTACTGCCTTCTGAATCAGGCCCTTGATCCAACCGCCTAACGACAGCCTCGAGAGATGTTGGTCGAGGCTTTCGGCCATCAGGCCATTGGCCGTTACGACAATCGGTACAATGATAGCCGAGCTCACATTCCACATGTCAACAACCTCGTGTGCTAAGTCGAGATATTTTATTTGTTTCTCTTTCTCAGCTTTCACGAGGTTCTCGTCATGCGGAATGGTAACATCGACTATCATTGTGCGGCGCGCTGATCGATCTATCACCACTATATCAGGCTTATTGGCAACAATAGTCCTGTCAGTAATGATAGATCGATCCCAGTACAACGTGACATGGTCATTTTCGAGAACTGGGTCGGGCACATACTTATAATACGGTACCTCAGAGTCAACAAGTTTATATTTCAAAGCAAGTTGCTGGTGAATAATCCTGGCCACTTGGTTATGCCTGTGTAAGTACTCGCCGTTAGCCAGACGCGAACAACCAGAGATAATATGTCTGATGGACTCACCCGGACGATGGCATGCCCGACACACGTCAACCGTCCCGTCCTTCATAATATGTCTCCGGTAGTTATTCGTCAAGATAACTTCGTCCATAATTGCACAGACAAAACCTTCAGTTTCCCCGAAAAGGTCACCGAAACGTAGCCAGGATACGGACGCTAAGAAATCTACACCGGGCTCATGAAGAGCCCGATAGTAGCGCCCGTGAAGCTCCTTGCTCTGCCATACCTCCTTGCGGTCATCTGTAGTAAGTACTACAGGTTTGCGCCAGTTCTCTTTAGCCATGGAAAGCGGGGTGAGTCCCTTGTCCACTGCGACCACATCACGGTGCATACCCACTTCGACTTTTAAAAAATAATCCCTGAGGCTGCACACCTCGCGGTTGTGGAGGGTCTTAGCGTTTAAAAAGCCTCGACCCCCGCACTTCCGTGGGATGTACAGTCTCATCACCGATGAACGTGGATGATGCATCCGGTTTGCGGTCAGGAGTGTACGGACCCTTCTGTCCAGGGCGTCGAGTTCGGTCTGAGTCCATTTGAGTATGCCGAAAGAGTACATCAAGACCGGCATGACCCAACCGTTGAAGGCGCGCACCTTGTTTCCGCCCGAGAGAAGATTAATTAATACCTTCTTCAGGCGACCAAAGAAGCGTTCCTTCAACGATTGCTTCATGTCAGTAACGTTGATGCCTAACGCTTCCAACATACCCAAATACTTATAGCTTTCGGCTGAGGAGAGGGATCTAAGGTGTATGGAGTCCGAGAGTTGAGTTCCCTCGGATTCCATAATCTCCCCTCGCTTTACATGCATGACTGCACATTTGTCCACACCAAATTCCATCCTGATGGCGCTACTGAATGTTTCAGTTACCTTCAGTAGTTCCATCAGTCGCAATTTGTTGGGGGCAAAGAGTTTCAAGTCATCCATGTAGAGGAGGTGAGATATGACCTGACCACCTCTCCTCAACCGATAGCCCAGACCTGAATCCTCTAGCAGTGTGCTTAGAGGATTCAGGGCTAAGCAGAACCAAAGAGGACTCAAACTGTCGCCCTGAAATATTCCCCGTTTAATCCATACAGGCTCATCATTCCCCTGGATCTGTCGACATCCTGGATAGCGAAGGACCGTCCTCCATTGCCCCATACACGACATCAGGAAGGTGCGCAGAGTTGCATCTATCTTGTACAATTCCAGCACCCTCATGAGCCATGTATGTGGCACCGAGTCGTAGGCCTTCTTATTATTATTATTATTATTTCATTTTTTATTTGTACTATTTTATTTCTTATTATTTTTATTGCTTTTTTGTTTATTATTTGGTCTATCCCTTAATGGGATTTATCTATGTCCGTAGGTGTGTCCGTGACATCACAGTGGGCCCTATCAGAATACCAGCGCTGCGGTATTTATTTTTAAATATCGCCGCATTATGCTGAGATAGTGGCCTTTTTCGCCTCGCACAGGTCGTTACTTTTCTGTTTGTATTATTTTTATTTTTTATTATTACTTACTGTTTGTATTTCCTGTGCGTGTCCCAAATAAAATATTTTTCTTTCTTTCAATATTTATTTTTATACGTGTTATGTACTAGTATTTATAATTCCTATCGGTTATCTTTTCTGTTACATTAAGTTTTTATTTTCATATCTGTTTCATATCCGTTACTTACAATTATTATGAATAACACCCAGTTAAGTTCTTTTTTTATCTTTATTTAAATATATTCGAGGGTTTACCGGCTATTTGCACTAGGCGTAATTTTTGGAAGTTTACAGGAGAGCATTTCAAGTTGAATTTTTAGGATTTTTTTATTATAATAAAACAGGTATCAATGTTTTTATGAAAAAGTGGCCTATGTTTTTTTCCTTTACAAAATCCGCACAATTTATTCTAGTATTAATTTTTTAGGGTTTCGTAGTAAACAAGGAACCTTACTTCTGTTGAGAGAGGAGTCCCGCAGGGCTCTATGTTGGACCCAACTCTCTTTATTTTGTACTGTGCGGATATTAGAAAATGTCTCAGTACCATATATACGCTGACGATGTCCAAGTTTATGTATTCTTTAGGCCAGATGAGTACGATAGTGCCATTAAGGATCTTAACGATGATCTTTATAGAATCGCCGCCTGGTCAGAGGAGAACTGCCTGTCATTAAATCCATCAAAAACGAAATATAATTATGGTATTTGGCACAAGACAGCTGTTGGCTCGACTACCTGTGATATTTGACTTAAAACTTATGGGAGAACCAATTCACCGAGTGTATGAAGCGCGGAATCAAGGTGTTATTATGGACAAAGATCTTCGTTTTGAGAAATATGTAGCGGACTCGGTCAAAACTAACTGTTTTTATCGCCTTAAGGTTCTATATAATATGGGGCCTTATTTATCCGAAAGACTACGAGAACAGCTAATGGAAACGCTGGTTCTATATAGGTTGAACTACGCTGACACGGTTTACGGCCCGAGGTTATTAACGCGCACAGACCGCCTCATCCAAAGGGCACAAAACGCTTGTGCTCGGTTCTGTTACAACATTCCTCGCAGAAGCCATTTCACACCTTTCCTTAACAAGCACTTTTCTTTGAAAATGAAGTCCAGACGCAAACTGCACTTGGCTTGCCTTCTGTTTGGTGTAGTTAAATATCAGAAACCGGACTACCTATTCAACAAGCTAAGTTGGGTTTTGAGTAGACAGGAATGCGGGAGAAGGCAATGCTCGCAACAGCCTTCGACTCAGTCTGACGGTACAACCGCTTTTAGAGGCAGCTTTCGTTATGCGGCTTCAAAAGTATGGAATAAGCTGCCACCACCGATTAGGGTAATTAACACGATAGACGCTTTTAAATGACGCTTACGGCAGTACCTCATAGAAGCGCAACGGAAGCTGGATATGGTCTTGGTCAGACTAAATGTCTCAATTATATGATGTATGTACCTACCCACTTGGGTATATGTCAGTGTCTCTGTCGGTGAATGTTGCACGAAAATGTAAATAGGTGCTATACAGTTTTACTGCTGGGAATTACATATTCTTTGTAATTTTTATTTTTTTATCTGACACAAATTTATTTAATTTAAGTATGCTGCATTATAAAACTGATTTATATCTGTATCATTTTCACTGTTGGGCATTACAACCCGAACAATATCCGTCACATGACACTCTCAGGCCCAGTTGAAAACCAGCGTCAGGCACTTATAGTTGTCTGGCATTTTTGCTGAACTGGGCCATTGTGGCGCAGCCCCGAGGCACACTCCCCATCAAATTTCTGCTTACATCGCACTTTACACTTTTTATTTGATTTATTTTTTGTTTAATCTGCTATGTATTCTATTGTGTGTGTTAGTCTGTGCTAAATAAATGTATTTTTTTTCTTTCTTCCTTTCTTTTAATTTCGCCATATATCCGTCTGTCTGTCAGTCCGCGGCTTAGATCAGAGACTCGTTGTACTAGAAAGCTCTAATTTCGCATAGGTATACATATTAATCATACCCACAAAGTGGTAAAATAAAATCACGAAACAAATATTTTTTTTCGATACTCGTGCACGTAAAGTGGGAATGTTTTTTTTTCTCATCTTCCCCATGGTGTGGGATATCTTTGGAAAGGTCTCTTTAAAATATAGCGAGTTTTTGACACCATTTTTGGATTCAGGGATCTATGCCAAATATTAAGCTTTAAAGTGCAAATTTTTGTTAGAATTAAGTGTTCGAGGCACTGCCTCGAACACTTAATTTTTAGCACTTTATACTAAAAGTGAATGATTTGAAATTAGATGCAGGTTGAAGCGACATTTACATAGGTATGGATTTCAGGTGCAGGCTAAATGTTTTAAGCGATATCAAGCATGGATTTCAGATGCAGGCAAAACGACACAAGCGCCAAAAAACCAAAAACTTCGCAAAAGGACCGAAACAACATTCACAATACACGGAGGCAAAGCGAATGTTTTTAATTTCATTTCGTTGTCTAGATTTGTCATTATTGACAGTTAGTGTTGCTAGGTAATAAAAAAAAACGATTTGATAACAACCGAACTAATATTATAATCGGATGTAAAATGATTTGATAGCCAAACACGATGAGTGTTTTGTTTGTTTTTAATGTAATTAAAGGAAAATAAATATAAAACCTTTTGAAAAATCGCTTGATACAGATTTTCAAGAAAATACATACTTTTTACACAGATTTAGAAATCGATTATTATCTTTAATAAAAGACTGAAATCACAATTATTAATAATGTGGCAACACAGAATCAGCCTCCAACCATAAAATGGCGTCGCTTTTTGAACTCAATCGGCATAAAACTTATTAAAAGACTTGTTTTTACATTTACTTTCCTGCGACGAGAATCAAAAAAATATTAATTTTAGTTTTAATTATATTTTTTCGTAAAAATACTTTTTACACAACAACTTGTCCACGTTAAGCCGATAATGAAAAATTCCCTTTATGTTGAGAGAAATATATATATTACAAAATATTTTGTAGATATGTCCATGTTTTATAAAATTGTATAACTTTTGTTTCGCATCAATCAAGTGAAATCAAACTAGACCTTAATGATGTTTCAAGCGGCAAAAAAGTGCTCAGATCGCTATAAAACCGGATTCAAACGGCGCAGCGACGATCCCGAATATGATTATAGCTCAATATCGGCCAGAATTTAGCTTAATACAAATAGCCCGTGAACCCTCGAATATAGTTTGATCACAATGTGAACATGTCATCCACATAGCCTATTTTAGTTGGAACAAGTTTTCGTTGTGCTCCTATTTGTCAAAAGATTCAAGTTATGTATTGATTTAAGTTATATTTATTCACATGTGAGTCACCCTCCCGTCGTGACCAGCTTGTCTGATGATGATCTATCTCTTTTCGGTGTATTTCTGAACACAATGTGAAGACGGGAATGCTTTTACTGAACATTTCCCTGACTCGGAATAAATGTGTTTTGTGCGTAATGTACATAAATCTTGCGCGTCCCGGCGTCACGCGTCCCAAATAAGTTATACAAATAGTTCACTATAAATAAGTTCGTCGCCATTGCTCCGTCAAGAATAGCATCCTATTCCGAAGTTGAATTTACAGAGAGCGCAAAAAGTCCTGATTAAAGTTAGACGTTCTTCCTGTATGCAGGTCATTTCACAAGGTAACTAGTGACCATAATCGTAAAGCAGAAGGAAGAACCTGTGGTAGGACTTGTAAAAAACAATAGTATCAACCCACGCTTACCTTAACAGGTGGTCCCGATGTCGCTGCCAATGTGCTGTGTCGCGTCAACGGACAGTCTATACGGGTGAGGCGTTGTACTGGTGAGCAGGCGATCCATCACAACTCATTGCGAGTCACGTTAAAGATCACTTTACCGTGATAATAACTATGTTAAATTGGCGATTTAGCGACCGGTTTTGTTGGAGTCCAATTTAAACGCCGGCATCGTTCAAGTTTGATTACGGGGGTCAGCGTTCAGTAGTTAATGGTCAGCGGTCAGTAGTCAATGGTCAGCGGTCAGTGGTTGTCGGTGGTCAGTGGCATTGATATTATTTTATCGGGTAGCCGCGAGTTCGGGATGGACTGCCGAACCACGGCGCCGTGAAGTCGGGACACTGATGTAACATACAATCACTACGTAGGTACATGTGGTTATAAGAGTGCCAATGTAGGTAGAAGTCTACACAGATCTGTCTGTGTCTGAATGCCTGAGAAGTCTTAGTTAGGTATGTCACCTAACTAAGACTACTGCTTCTCAGGCATTAGCATGGTTGTGGGAGCTTCTGGTTTAGCATTCAACACTATTCACTAATTTTATGCACATATATGTACTATATATTCTATCTTTTACAGTTCTAACAGTACGGTTATGGAATGCCTTGCCCGTGTCGATAAGGCGTGCTCAATCTTTGTCCACTTTTAAAATTGTTGTGAAAAACATTTCCTCTCTCCAACATCATCATTACTTAAAGTTCCTTGCTCTTGTTTCATGTTTATTATTTTCTATATACTTATCTACGTGTATATCTATATATATAAAAATCTATTGCTGCTCGTATGTCTCGCTAAAACTCGAGAACAGCTGGGCCGATTTAGCTGATTTTGGATTTGAAATGTTTTTCGTAGTCCAAGGAAGGTTTAAACGGTGACGGTACTATACATACTTGCATTTTGCATTTGCATTGACTTTAATGTTTGGCTAGTACACTGAACACATAATGTTACACACTTGGATGAAGTTTCACAAATACGCAGAACATTTTAAATTAGTGCAAAGCCATATCCGAGATGACATTGATAAAATAACGCGTTCAAAAAATACCCGAAAACACGAGATACACGTGACATCACGACACGGTCTCTGAACGCATATTCTGTGTTATTATTCTGCTTTATTTATTGCTACATTATGACGTTGAAGAGTTGGCAGCCTCGGAGTGCGATGACGTCATAACAGCGACGTCACATCGACACGTCACGACGTAACATTGCATCAGTCCGTGTCAAGGCTTGTGCAGACCAGCGCGACTTGTCGCGCGACGCGACACCGGTTATTGTTATACTGTGAAGTTTTCTTAGAAATTGTATTGTTCGTGTCGCGTCGCGCGACAAGTCGCGCTGGTCTGCACAAGCCTTCAGACGGACAAATTTGTTTACTCGAAGCAGCTATGAATGGTCGCCGTATACCTAAAATACATTATGTGTCACTACTAAGGTATACATTGGGTTTATGACACAGGCTATTTGTACCTCTGTAATAGTGAAGGGACATGTTATTAAGCATAAGAATATGCTAGGTGTCGCGAGACAGTTCATGAAATTGCAAACCTAGAATTTAATATAGGCCTGGATTCGCGATGATGTTTTAACATGACCAATGTGACTACCGGCTAATAGAGCAATTTTGAATTGGTCGAGGAGGTTTTATTTACATAACCCATTACATAAATTGTCGTGATGACCCAGTGGTTAAGGCCTCGCCTCTCATGCACAAGGTTGTGGGTTTAAATTCGGGCAAGTACCAATGCGACTTTTTCAATTCATATGTACTTTCTGAGTTTATCTTGGAAATTACTGACATCGGTGAAGGAAAACATCGTGAGGAAACTTTTTTTTTTTTTTTTTTTTTTTTGAGAATGGGAAATCATCAAATGACTTCTCCCGCTCTGGGCAGAGCGAGAGGGTGTGTCAGACTTTTACTGACTAAAACCCACCCGTGTTCCTTCCGTTGCCTGTTTGCCGGGGCCGCGTTATCCCTTTCGGACAAACCCGCAACCCCAGCAGGCATTGGTCTTTCGACCCCGTCGGTTGGTGCTGACATCTCTTTGAGGCGCGCGTGGAACACAACGCGCCGTCGACACGGGCCTGGTCCTTATCGGACGGCGAGCTGCCCATTGCTCACCGTCCGCAAGCCCGCGCCTACGGTGGCCGGAAGTCGGCTCTGGACTCCCGACGCCCGGGGCGTCTCCTGCGGCGACTAGGGCCGCGAGGGCGTGCAGCTTGCATCTCCCACGCGCGCTCCGCCTCCTCCTTCGCGAGCATAACTGCTTCGCAGAAGGAGGTGACGGCCTCCCATGCACTCTCGCTCCGAACCATGGCCTGAACCAGGGCCTGACGCGAGAGATCGCCGCTGCCGATCGCCTCCGTGAGGACACGGCGGTGCTCCGCCCAAGCCGGGCAGACCTCCACCGTATGCTCCACCGTGTCCTCCGGGCGATCCACACAGTGGTGACACCCGGGCGTTTCCTCCCGCCTTACGCGGAACAGGAACCTCCCGAAACAACCGTGTCCGGTGAGGACCTGCGTCAGGCGGAAGGTGAGGACGCCATGGCGCCTCTCAAGCCACTCCTCAAAGAGGGGACTTATCGCCGCAATTGTGGCGTGCCCAGCGCTGGGTTGCGACAATCGCACACTCCATGCCGCCATGAGATCCCGCCGGAGCTCTGTCCGCTGTGCCGTGATTTCTCGCGGCAGCGGAGTGACACCCCGGCGTTTCGCCTCCTCGCGCAACTCCCACATGTGCGCGAGAACTTTCGCCTCCAGATCCCATGGCGGTAGTCCGGCAAGGAGGCTCGCCGCCTCACGGGAGACCGTGCGGTATCCCCGGACCAGCCTGATGGCCATGACTCTTTGGGACGCGTTCAACCGCCGGGCCGGTCGCAGCCTCAATGAACGCGCCCACACCGGTGCCCCGTAAAGGGCCATGGACCGCACGACCCCCGCGTAAAGCCTCCGGCAGGAGGCGTTTGGACCCCCCAGGTTGAAAAAAAAAAAAAAAAAAAAAAATTCAAAAGTCATTTATTCAAACTAGGCTGAGAATCAGCACTTTTCGAACGTCAAAATTACATAAGACAGTCCCCCAAAACGCCCACCCTTCACCACTTCCTAGTGCATTAGCTGGGAAGAAGAAGTGGCGCAACAAACTCCCCAGCAGCACAGCTGTCTGTTCAGTTAGAAGAACAAAAAAAATAAGATTCTATATAATAGTATTCAAAATAATTTAGATAATTTAGATTACGCAACACAAAACATAATTTAAATTATTAGCCATATGTTAGCTAGCACACGCCAATATACCACACAACATCATCGAGAACTATACTCAGGCAGAAACAAAAACTAAACGTAAACAGAACTTATCTAAATAAAAGCCTCCAGGCATAAAGGGCGTGCCCGCTTACATATAGTTGTAACTGGAAGTTATAAATGATAAACTAGGACCATCGAGATAAAATAAATAAAACAAACAGTTAATTACTAATAACAATAACTAATATGATCAATTGTCGAGGTCACTAGCTAACCACATATTGCAATACAACTCATTAGAAAAAACATTGTAATGAGTAGATTATGTCAACAATAAATTGAAATAAAATTAAAAATAGCTTGACTTATAAAGTCGAATAAAAAAATAAAAAAAATACAATTATATAAACTCATATAACTTGTCAGTAGGTAATCTGGAGAAAGAACATAAACATTGTCTTGAGTTAATCACAGCGACCAACTATTCTTATCATTTAAGTAGTCGTTTATAGAATAGTATGCCTTTGAACAAAGCTTGGATTTTACTTTCGTTTTAAACGCATCAAAAGGCAAATCTAGCAAAGAAGAGGGTAGCTTGTTATAAAAGGTTATACCAAGCCCAACAAATGAGTTATGAACCTTATGAAGCCGGTGAAAGGGAGCTCGTAGCTTGTCCTTATTTCTAGTGTTAACATTGTGAAAATCACTGTTTTTAGTGTATAAGTGTATATTTTGCCTAATATATAAGATGTTGGCGAAGATGAATTGGGACGCCACCGTGAGGATACCAATATCTTTGAAAAAATCTCTCAGAGAAACTCTGGCACCTAGCTGGTAAATAGCTCTAACAGCTCGTTTTTGAAGGACAAATATATTTTGAATATCAGCAGCTTTGCCCCACAGCAGAAGACCGTAGGACATAACGCTATGAAAATAACTAAAATAGACTAACCGAGCTGTATCGACGTCAGTGTATTGTCTTACTTTCCTGACGGCGTAGGCGGCCGAACTGAGCCTTCCCGCTAGGCTCGATATATGTGGGCCCCACTGAAGTTTGGCATCTACTGTTATGCCCAGAAAAACTGCCGAGTTTACAGACTCAAGCACCTCTTTATCTAAGACGATGTTGGGTCCTAGATTTCTAACATTTGGTAGGGCGAACTTTACACATTTCGTTTTCTTGGCATTGAGAACTAGGTTATTTGTCGTAAACCAATCCGTAACCATTGAGAGAGCACTGTTTACATCGTCAAAATCTTGTCTATTCCTGTCTACTTTAAAAATAAGAGAGGTATCATCTGCAAACAGTACAACTTCACAGATACCCTTTAAATAGAATGGTAAGTCATTGATATACACTAAGAACAAGAATGGACCTAGTATTGAGCCTTGAGGTACACCTAACTGAACTGGTAGACCGGAAGATTTCACACCATTAACATCTACACATTGGGACCTATTGTGTAAATAAGAATTTATAACGTTGAGAGCTTCGTTTTGAACACCGTAATGACGCAGCTTACGCAAAAGCGTGTCATGGTGCACGCAATCAAAGGCTTTGGAGAGGTCACAGAAAACCCCAATAGCATTTTGCGAGTTCTCCCATGCGTTAAATATGTGTTTCAGCAGAGCAACACCCGCATCTGTAGTCGAACGACCTTTTGTAAAGCCATATTGTTCATTATGAAGGAGGCTATTTAAATTAAAATGTCTAAGTAACTGCTTGAGTATTAACTTTTCAAATATTTTGCTAAATGCTGGTAAGATAGAAATAGGCCTGAAATTGCCAACGTCGTTTTTATTACCTGATTTAAATAGTGGTATGACTTTACTATTCTTCATGAGGTCAGGAAAAGTTCCTAAATCAACACATTTATTAAAAGTAACAGCTAGATAGGGGGCTACGATGTCTATTATATTACTTAAAAGTTTAATGGAGATGCCCCAGTAATCACCAGTGTTTTTAGACTTGAGTGTGTTAAAAACATTAACTACATCACGAGGCGTTACATGTTCGAAGCTAAATAAGGGACTATTTTTAGATACACTACTAAGCAAAAGGTTTTCAGCTTTAGACGGGGATGAATTTAAGGAGCGAGTCGTAGTTACAGGTATGTTGGCAAAAAACTCATTAAACGCCTCGGCTACGTCAGCTGCTTTATTAACTAATTTATTGTCGACCATAATCTCAAGTTGTTTATCTTGTTTAACCGACTTACCCGTTTCATTGTTAATAATTTTCCAAGTGGTTTTTACTTTATTATTGGATTTTTTAATTGTATCGCTTAAAAATTTAGATTTAGCAAAAACACAAACCTTTTTAAATAATTTTGAATAATTTTTTACATGCTCTAGGAAAGGAGTATCAAACCTGATTTTTTTCAAACCATATAACTCGTATAGTCTCGCTCTACTTTTATAAATTCCTGGAGTGGCCCATTGGTTAAAGCCAACGGAGGTACCATTAATTTGAATAGTTTTGGCCTTGAAAGTAGATTGGTACTCTTTTTGCACAACATCAAAAAGGGCTCCATAGATTTCATTGGGATTCTCGTGTTCTACTATAGATGGCGTAATTCTATGAGCTATATTATTTTTAAACTTATTACAACGACTAGCCGTATAAGGCCTGCATTCTATTTTATGCGGTTTTTTATGTAATGGCATGGAGAAGCTAGCTAATAAACCACAGTGGTCAGACGTTAAGTCACTTAACACTATTTTATTTTTGGCATCACAATCACTAAATATATTATCTAGACAAGTTGAAGAAGATGCTGTGATCCTGGTAGGTTCAAAAAACAAGTTTATTAAATTATAAGACCTAAACAGATTAAGGAGTCTAATACTTAATGGAGTAACATCTAAAATATTAACATTAAAATCTCCACATAAAATTATACTTTTATTAATTGATTTTAACCTATTGAGTGAATCCTCCATTACCGATTCGAAACTAATAAAATCACCAGAAGGGGGTCGATAAACGCAAATTATAACGTATCGCTCGAGTTCAACACAAGACAACTCAATAGTGCGCTCGATGGAAAGATTAACTAAATCTAAACGTTGTTTACATTTCAACTTGTTTGAAACAAGAACTAAAGATCCACCGCGAATGGCGCTTTTCCTTACAAACGCACTTTGTACAGTAAAATTATCATCATTGGTAAACACTACTTCATGTTCTTTCAACCAGTGTTCAGTCAAACATAACACCTGAACATCATAGTTCTCTATAAATAAACTTAACTCTAGCTCTTTGCCGGACAGACCCTGCATATTTTGATGAACAACATTCAAAATATGCGGCTCACCCGTTGTCGCTCCTAATAGTTTAAACTATAAGGCGTATCAAAAGTAGTGTTAGTACCACTACTAACAATAATCGGTGGTACACTACAGGTACCTGTGTCACACTGTATATTGTATGCTAATAGATTAGCAATTTGTCTCCTACAACTTGGTGGCAAATACATTGTATAATTTGTCAGTTTGTAATCAGTAATTAATTGATTACAATCAAAATATAAAATAGCGTCACTGTGACGACATGTCCTATTATAAATTAACATATTTAAATTATAAATGTGCCTATTTTGCTCATCAGACAAATATTGAGAATAAGGCAAGGCACAGAAAATAAATTTACAACTATTCGTCTCATTAAGATGTAACATCAAATGGACACATTCAATTATGTCCTTTTTTCTTACAGTTAAACTATCCCCATATAATAAAATAACAGTTGAACTGGGGTTTATTTTTGTCAATTTAATACTACTAATTAATTGGCTAATACTGGCACCGGGTAAACAATTATTTATAACATATTGTTGTGAACACTGATTAAATACTCTACCAAAACCTTGACCAAATTTGTCAGAAAATACATAAGTTGTATTAATCAAATTATTCCTACTATTATTAACATTATTAATACAGCTACCTACATTCTGAACCACTGAGGGCATGGGCGTAACTACTTCAGGCTGAGTTTCCTGAGAGGAGGTGCAGCTAAAAGAGAGGTTATTTGTCAGAGACTCGTACCTCTCTGCATTGTACTTGACCAGGTCTGCCAACTCATTGGCCTCCTGCATACGCTTACTTAGGTCTTGTTGACAAGCCTCATATTTTCTAAAGATATCCTTTAGAGCATATTCCCTAACAAACAATTCATCCTGTAGGTGCTGTTGGGCAGGAGCCGCTTCAAAGCAGCCCCAGCCCTATCCAGTTTGGGAGCCAAACGTCGGAAGTGCTCCACGAAGTTCCACCGGCTGTCGAGGACGAGTCCCAGGTACTTCATCGTCGACTCGACACCGATGTGAACCCCTCCCGCCGTAATCTGGGAACCCGACAGTGGCGCGTTCCGAGGACCATAGAAACACATGGCCATGACCAGCGTGTCGTCAGCGTAGCAAACCACGCTAGGGAGGTCGGCGTGCAGCACCCAGTCGTAGCCGATGTCCCACAGATGCGGCCCCAGGACCGATCCCTGTGGGACACCGCACGACATCTCTCGCCGGTTCCACTCTCCGTGGTGACCGGGGTAGATGACGGCCCTGTCCGTCAAATAGGCCTCGACCACTCGACAGAGGTAGGTCGGCATCCGGTGATACCGGAGTGCCTCCCTAATGCAACTCCAGGGCAGGGTATTGAAGGCATTGGCGATGTCAAGAGACACCGCCAAGACCACCCCACCCCGGGCAACAGCATCCCCCGTCGTGAGGGCTCGAACGCGCATGATGGCATCCACCGTAGAGCGCCCCTTGCGGAAACCATACTGGCTCTCCGCCAAATCCGGCCCCACTCGCACCAGCTGCCCGACAAGGCGGTCTGCAATTACTCTTTCAAAGAGCTTGCCCACCTCATCAAGCAGCACGATGGGCCGGTAAGCGGACGGAGAGTCCGCCGGGCGCCCCGGCTTCTTGATGAGGACCAGTTTCCCCGTCTTCCAACGAAGTGGGAACTGGCCCCTCTCCAAGCATGCGCTTAGGAGCCCCCGAAGTCGAGGCCCGAGAGCCTCTAAGGCCAGGCAAGGCATTTCGGACATGGCCTCCCGGAACCACTCCGCCTCGTCGTTTATGTCGGCAGGCCTGTCCGGTGATGACACCCAGGCCTGCACGATCGAGGCTTCCAGGAGAAGCTCCCGGTCCAGCTGCTTCAGCGCCCACCGCGGACCACTCGGGGTCTGTCTGACCGGCGTGCCCGAGGTCTGGGCGGAGACGTCAAACCGGATGTACCGGTGATCGGAATAGGTCTCCACCCCCTCCATGACGCGCCAGTCAATGACACGCGGCGACAGAGCGGGGCTGGCGAACGAAATGTCCACCACTGACTCGCCCCGCATCCGCACGCACGTGGGGACAGAACCCCGGTTTAGGACGACCAGGCCCGACTCCAGAGCCCAGTCCTCCACCATCCTGCCCCGTGTGTCCGTTAACCGGGAACCCCAAGCCACGTTCTTGGCATTGAAGTCCCCGAGGACGATCACGGGGAGGGGATGGTACCCGACGACGACGACTCTCAACTCCCCAAGGGAGTTGTGGAACTCGGCGAGAGTTCGGTTCGGGGAGAAGTACGCTCCTACCACGACAATCTCCCCGAACCGTGCTGCCACGCAACCCGGTCCCCTCTTGACGGCCTCGAGGGACGGGGTACCGGCGGCGGCCGACGAAATTATGGTCACTGAGCCGCTCAGGTCCTCCACCCAGTCATCCCTGGGCGGGACAAAGTACGGCTCAGCGACCACGGCGATGTTAATCGACCACTGCGCCATGCTCTGGAGCAACAGATCCTGAGCAGCGGCGCAGTGGTTGATGTTCGCCTGGAGGAGGCGTAATGGGGCCATTAATGATAATCCATTTTAGCCTCCTCCCGGGCCCCCTGTGATGGCCCTGCCGCGGTGCTAGCGGCGACAACAACGCCTTTAGAGGCGGCAACGGCAGCGGCAATGGTGGCGGCTGCGGCGGTGACGACGGTGGCAGAAGGCTTGCCCCTGCCCCTGCATTTGGCGGGTGGAGCACAAGCCTTGCTCCCAGCCCGGTGATCGGCCGGCTTGCCAGCCGCCGCACATGCATAACAGTGCGGCGTGGCATTGCACGAGCCGGCCTTGTGACCGGGCCGACCACAGCGGAAGCACTCCTCGCTGCGATCCACCTCCGAGGTGCACTGTGCTCCCACGTGGTGCCCCACCCGGCAGCGGAAGCACCTCAGTGGTCTGGGTTCCAGCAGCTTCACCTGCGCGGACACCCAGCCCACCCGGAGCCTTTGGCCCTCCCCGGCTATTTTTTGGGCCGCCGACACAGGGCAGCTCACCGTAACGGTTTGCATGCCCGTTGTGTCAGGACGGATGGTGCCAGCCCTCACCTGCTCGGCAGAGCACCCTCCAGTCCTAGCCACGGCGGCCACAACGTCTTCCGCCGTCACGCAGTCGTCCAGGCCCAGGATGCGCATGTCAGCGCACTTAGTGGGCCTGGAGACTCGGGCCTCCTCCGCATTGAAGGACGCCCTAAGCCTTTCGGCCAGGGCGTCAGCGGTCGGGCCGCTAGCCGCACCGGGGATCTCCAGCATCCGAGCCCCCGTCGCAGTGACTTTCATACGGAAGCCATCGGCGACGCCGATCTCCTCCAGGTTCACTGCCGCCCACGCCTTAGCGAGCACCTGACGGTAGGTCACGCCCTTCTTTTCCGCTTCCGGCTGTAGTGTGATCACTACAGCTGCGGACTTCGGGGCGCGGAGCCTAGCCGTCGCGCTACGCTTCTTGCGCTGTTGCCGCCTCTCCTTCCTTAGGGCCGCCCTTTTAGCCTTACCCGCCTCCCTTTTCTCCCCGGCTACTTGCCATTCGGCATCGGCCAGAGAGGAATTAGGAGGTGGGGGCGGGGGCGACCGTCCTGCCGCCATGGCCTTCTGCGCAGCTGCCAGCACAGCCGTCCCGCCCTTTTTGGGCTTGGACGGCGCCGCTTTCGCTGGAGGTGCCGCTTTCGCCGGAGGCGCCGCTTTCGCTGGAGGCGTTGGCTTGGCCGCGGACTTGGCCGCTGGCTTGGCCGCAGACTTGGCCGTGGACTGGGCCGCAAGCTTAGCCGCGGGCGCGGCCGAAGCAGCCACGGTGGCTGCAAAAGTGGCCGGCCTGCTCGCCGCTAGCGGAGGGCACAGGACAATGCCCTCCAGTACAGAGAACCGGCTGCTGAAGGCAGCCAGCTCCTTCCGCACCAGGGCCAAAATCCGGTCCTCCGCCGGCAAGGGCAGGCCCTGCCCTTGCACCGCTCCACGCTGTAATACAACGCGGGGGCCACGTAGTCCAGCCAGGTCTGCTCGGAGCTCCTCGTTCTCCTTTCGGAGAAGCTCCATAGCGGCCGTCAAGCGGCTGACCTCCGCCCGCATCTCGGACAGTGCGTCTGACGGAGGCCCGACCTGAAGGGCCCTCGCTGCCGCCATAATGGATGCCGCGGCCGCGGGCATGGCCTTGTCCTTTGATGACTGCAGCTTCTTCAAGGCCACACTCCTGATCGCGGCTGCTACGACCTCCGCAAACCTGGCTGTTCGCTCCGAATCGGAGCCCCCAGCGGCAACCTTGGCGGCCTCGTCGGTCGCCACTCCCCCACCGGCACGGCTCGCAGTGGCACCAGCCTGTGCCTTCGTGCCCTTTCGAGGGATGGTGACCCCCTCCGGCTCCTCGCTTGAGGCCCCGGACGAGACCTCAGAGTCGCTCTCCCCGCCGATTCCTGGAGGGGTATCGGGCCGCTTGATGCGACCCCGATTGCCACGCCCTGGTTTTGAGGTCACCGACACGCGACCTCGGCCTCTCCTTACCGTCGGCACCTTAGCGACCGGCAGGCATTCCTCGCCCGAGGATTGTTCCGCCGATCCTGCGCGGTCCGACTTCTCGTCACGCGACTTCTCCTCGCGCGAGCGTTTCCCCCAGAAACGCCCGCGTCCCGTGTCCTGGTCGGACCTAGTTTGGTCCCCGGAGGGACAGGAGTCTCCTCGACCCTGGTTGCCGTCACCGGCAAGCGGTTCCTCCGCCAATAATATTGGCACGTCATCGTTTGTTTTGTTTAAGAGGTTATCCATAATAAATCCCACGAGTACAAAAAATTTCCAACCAACCAACCAAAAAATAGTGGTTCGCACTAGTGACTAATTAAGCTACCCATTAGTCAAGCTATCAACCTCCCTCACGGTGCGCCGCCGCTTGGAGGTTTGGGGTGATTTTTTATAGAGGTTTTCTACCTCGCGGCCCGGGCGGTTAAGCCAAGACCCTCGACCCCCGTCAAATGCCAGAGACATGACCTTGACACTCTTCGGGGCTACGAGACCAACGGTGGCAAGAGAAAAGACTTCCTCCTGCCTGCCCGACGGCAGGGTTAGTGCACGCCGAGCCCGCTCCCACCAGAACGCTGCTCAACGTGTGCTCTTAACGAGCACACGTTAGAGCGTTCACTCCTCCGACAGGATATTGGCATACGGGCAACGAGACCCCTTAGGCACGCAGTACCTATGGGGAAACATTGCCCGCACCCCAGGGTGCATCGTCCCGGAGACTGGCCTTCCCCCCGGACGCATCCGTAAGGGAACTCCAGCCTCCAGGCACACGGGGAGGTTTCCTGTCCTAGCACCCCATTCGTTGCTCCCCCTGCCTGCATACTAACAGCGCCGCACAAAAATTCAAAATTCAAAATTCAAAAGTCATTTATTCAAACTAGGCTGAGAATCAGCACTTTTCGAACGTCAAAATTACATAAGACAGTCCCCCAAAACGCCCACCCTTCACCACTTCCTAGTGCATTAGCTGGGAAGAAGAAGTGGCGCAACAAACTCCCCAGCAGCACAGCTGTCTGTGAAAAATGAAATGAACCAGCGGCTACTGTACAACCGCCAATACTTCAGTACCAGTAGTACAGTGCCGACACAACCAACCGTCTGTTTGCATTGCTCTCAGTAAATCAATCGCGACCAGCGTTTCGAACGGATGTCAACAAAAAATGAGCACACTTCGGTTTAAAGACATTTATTTCTCAAAAAAAAAGAACATTACAGTTCACTTAACATATTGAGAAAAGTAAGATAAAAAAAATAAAAGTAAGTGCGATTCTCTGTGTTCACACTATGAGAATTAAGAGATAAAGGTGACAATCGGTATTGTTAGGGTTGTTTTCTAACGTGTTCTTCTAGGGTTTTTTTAAATGTATACATGGTGTCACTATTGGTTACATCATCAGGTAGTTGATTATACAGTTTTGCTCCCTCGTACAGTATGTTTTTTCTTCCATAGTTAGTCCTGGGTGGCCTTAATTCTAGTTTGTCTCGTCGTCTAGCGTTGTATGTGTAAGTTTTCTTTTTAAAGTTTAATTGTGAATGCGTACCTTGTGTTATGATTTTATGTATTAGAGTGCATGTTTTAAGTATGTATAATTGGCTGATTTTAAGTATTTTTGTATCATTGTAAATTTTGGTGGTTGGTGTTAAGTAGTCATAGTTAAAAAGTGTTTTTATTGCTTTATTTTGCAGAACTTGTATTTCTTGGACGTTTGATTTTGCTGCAGTTCCCCATATCTCAATGAGATATTCAATATGGGGTTTAACAAGAGAGTTGTAGATCATTGCGCGAACTTTTTTAGGAATGCAAATAGATATTCGGCGTATCGCTCCTATCAAAGGAGATATTTTACACTTAATATGATCAATATGGGGTCTCCAAGTTAACTTTGTATCTAAAATGAGGCCTAAGTATCTTTCACTGTTTGATTTTGTAATTTTTTCGTTGTTTATTGTTAATTGGATTTGATTGAGAATTTCTTTGTTTTTTGCAGCAAAGACCATGTATGCGGTTTTCTTTGTATTGATAGTTAATAAATTTGACAGGAACCATTTATTTAAAATATTCAAATCATTTTGAGCTTCTTTCACAATATCAGTTAAGTTGTCACCAAAGTAAAATAGACAAGTATCATCTGCATAAAGTGTGATACTGCCCGATGTTTTAACACTGTTTATGTTGTTAATATAAATCAAAAATAACAACGGTCCTAGAATAGATCCCTGTGGAATTCCGTATGTTAATTTGGCAGGTAAACTTTGGTAACTTTCAATTTTTACTATTTGTTTCCGATTTTCTAGGTACGAATTAAGAATTTTATGAGCGGGCCCTGATATCCCTACGTTAGTTAGCTTACTTAAAAGCAAATTATGGCTAATCGTGTCAAATGCCTTTTTTAGGTCTATAAAGACACCTAGGGCATATTGTCTTTGGTCTATAGCATTTTTTAATTTAGTCGTTAAATCCATGGTTGCTGATAAGGTATTTGATTTTGGCCGAAATCCATACTGTTGCTCAAAAAAGAAGTCTATGTCTGTCAGGTAGGTGTAAAGGCGAGTGTAAATTATTCTTTCAAATATTTTGGAGAGCACCGGCAGTACGGATATCGGACGATAATTGCCCGGATCAGTCTTGCTTCCAGATTTTAAAACCGGGGTTACCCTAGCAACCTTCAGGCTATCGGGAAATATCCCTTGTTCGAGGCATTTATTTATACAGTCAGTTAAATTGTCTAGTATTAGGTTTTTAATGCATTTTATTTCTTTAACAGTAATTCCATCAATTCCGCTACTTGTATTAATATCTAAGTTATCGATGATTGTATTTATTTCTTTTTTTGTGCATGGTTCTAATGTTTGCAGTGTATGGGTTTGTGATTGTGTTTTATTCAATGTGGTATGAGCTTGTGTATGTGTTATTTTACTGGCTAAGATAGAACCAACTGTGGAAAAGAAATCGTTGAAATGTTGGCAGATTTGTTGCCCATCTGTTATTTCGTCAGTTTCCGTTTTTAGCTTTGAAGGAGCATAACTATTTTTGTGTTTGTTATTTGCTAACGTATTAATCAAGTTCCAAATTTTCTTCGGCTGTTTCTGACACTTCTTAAAACTGTCGAGGTAATACTTCCTTTTTGTGTTTCTTATTGCTTTATTGGCTTCATCTCTTATATCTTTGAATTTTAATTCGATTTCATTGTTGTCAATGTCTTCCTTGTGAGCGCCCCACGCCTCGTTGCGTTTGTGTAAAACATTTAGCACATGTTTATTGTTCCAATTATCTCGGGGTTTGTTTAGAATTTTAACTTTTTTTATTTTGTTTATTTTGATTTGTTTTGTGATGAAATCTTCCAGTCTTCGATAGTCATTCTCTTCATTATAAAATTCGGCATTTTCAATTGATTTGTACAGCATGATGTAATCTGTTGCTAAGTATTCATGTTTTAACTTTTTAGTGACTTTAGGTTTTCTTAGTTCTAAATACATCTGCTTATGATCCGATAGTGGTGTATCAAGTAAGGTCATATTAAAGGAATCTCCTTGAATGTTTGATGAAATGTGGTCAATTATGGTTTTCGTATTTTTCGTTTCACGAGTACAGTAGTTGCTATTTATGTTATTTAATATCTGATATCCAGATTCGTTTAGCATTCTTGTGTAGATGTTTGCTCGCTGGTCGACATTTAACAAATTGATGTTATAATCGCCAAAAATTATAGCTTTTCGTTTTTTGTCTAGTTGTGAAGCATAGGTTTCTATAAATTCGTTCAAGTTTGTGCTGGGCGGTTTATAAACCAATCCAATGTGCAATCCATACTTTTCCAAGTATATCCACAGATATTCGTTTTGGCCTTTACTGCATAGTTCTGTAATTTCGTATTTTATGCTATTGTGAATATATGCGGATACTCCACCTCCAATGCGCCCCTTTCTGTATGAATATACATGTGAATAGTTCGGTATATGTAATAGGTTAGCTTCGGCGTCTGATTTAATCCAAGTCTCAGTGATTAAAATAATATGAGTGGTAGTCCTAATTGATTTTAACATACATTGCAGTTCATCTAATTTGTTACATTTAACTAGACTTCTAATATTTGTGTAGAAAAATTTAAGTGAAGTTCTCTTCGTACATATTTCTTCGCAACAGGTAATATTTTGATAAGTGATGTTTGAAAAGTTTTCTACATAATCTATATTCTTAGTACTTTCTTCGGTTAATTGCCGTTTTTTGAAGTTGATTTAATTACTTTAGGAACCCCCCCCATGTATTTTATAATGAGGTCGGTCTCACCATTTTGTTGACGTTGCTGTAATTCCGCACGAAGTTCCTTCATATACTGTTGTTGAAGTGGGGTTTGGTCCGAGTAAATGCGAACTTGATCTATGGCATATTTGCTATTATTACGTAAGATATGTTTCGCAGTATCCTGTGATTCAAAACACACTTTTAGCGGTCGGTTTTTGTCGGGAATATACTTGCCGAGTCTTATTATGTTGCATGGGTTCGGACATTCTGGGTAATTAGTTTTAATAATGTGCATGACCTTGTTTTTGTCATGTTCAAGTCTAGCGGTTCTGTTGGAGTTATTTATTTCTGGTATACCCACAAAAATGACGGTTTTTTCTCGGCGATAGCGGTCTTGCAATTCCAGTATGGTACCTTCGAAAGGCGTTGGCGGGTTTTGATTTAGAGCGGGCGCGTTGGCGGACTTAATTTGAGAAATATCGGCTTCAAGTTCTGTAATTTTTTGTTGATTCGTATTGTTTGTTGACTTTAATTCTGATAATTCTTGTTTCAGAACATTTTGTTGTCTGATTAAGGATTCCGAATTTTCTTTAGTGCTTTTTATCTCATCTTTTATTTCCGTGATTTCTTTTTGTAGTCGTGAGTAATTTTCTTGTTGTGTTTTTGCAAATTCCTTAAAAAACGACATTATTTCCATACGAAAATCCTCAAGTTGATTTGTGTACTCATTATCGGGTTGTTTCCTCTTGTGTGTTCTGTGTGTAATATTAGGAGTTTCCTCTAGTGTACGTAGATCGGGGACTGACCCACTTCCGCCGGCGCTTGTGGCCTTGCAACCATTCGGGGATCGTAGTAAACTCATGTTTACTTACTTGTAGGTACTCGTCGCGCAGCTGGGTCTTGGAGTGAGTGAGTTAAAAAATAACACCGCTCTCTTTTCCTCGCGGGGGTGAAGGGCGCCGCACGCGTAGTTGCGCTCAGGATGCTAATGTTAAACGATGTAAACTAGTCGAGCACTGCTTTAGTAATTGTAGTTATAAATGTTCATTATTAAGGATCTAATTATACTGTCACGTGAATAAATGGACTGATTTATAAAATTAACACCCCGACACACGTCTGTTCTCGGTGATCACAGAGATCGATTCACTTTTAAAGTTAATCAAAAACTCACATGCGATTTCTTTTTATTGACGCGTACAACTTAATCGGCCAACCTCATCTAGTTCATGGTATAATAATATACTTCGCCAATAGGCCTAGCATGCCAAGCGCGAGAACGTTCTTTTTCTCGTTTTGTCGAAATTTGTCTAAGATTATGGCGTCATTCTAATCCTAAATATGACCGTACACGACGACTAGACTCGAAAAAGGCACCTTGACATTTTTATATCTCACGACGAGAAACCGATGTTGCAAATGATTTAAAACAATTTTTTATGATAGCAACATCGGCTTGGGATTCCGTTTCTTTCATTCAAAGGTGCCGATTCTCTTGTTACAAATGCCTCTAAACTAGACTAAAAATCACCAACATTTTGTTTATTCCTGTCAAACGACGATTTCCTATTTTGAAATAGACTAAAGTGACAAAACTTAACTATATTTTAGTTTGACAAGACTAATATGGCACTGAGTTATTAATTTAGTGAAAAGGCAAATTTTGCTATTCTGAATTTGACGTCTTTCACCTAAAATTTTAATGGTCAGATAGACAATCAAAATTTTAATGACTATTTTTCACCGTGATTAAAAAGGTGTGGATTAAAATGAATTGTCATGAACCAAAATTCACACCAACACTTCGACGGTGCCAAAACAGTACTGTATCTTTTTTTTCTTTTCTTTTGCTTATATCTCAAAAATGGTGTGTCCTATCGCAAATTATGAAAATTCCGACCCCCTTTATAAAACGCAGAAACCCCTAAGCACCTAAAACCCAACATGTAGGTAATAATTTTTCATATATTCCATACGAAAATTCCATATAAAACTCGTTGTTCCAATATAAAAAGTAGTTTAAAACAAAGTATTTTCATTATTCGCTGATAAAAATGCTTGGCTCATTGCTGGTCCTGCTCCAAAACCACAACTATTTGATTATATATACATTTGAAAATACTGTTGGAGCTGCTGAAGATTTTAGGACCTTCTTTGCATTGTATAAAATCAATTTCCTTTTTATTATACACTGTGACATTTGAATCACAGTTTTGTTAGAACAAACGTTGTTCAGACCATGGTCTACTACCATTCTAAACAAACTGAACTAGGCGTTCTCAAATTAGTCGTATGTTGCTCAAACGTTTACAGCTAATGACATGCAACCGCGTGAAGTATCGTTCCGCCCATTTCTTTTGTTGACTGCCGCGGGCCACCCGCACCTACCCGCGCCGCCGCCCGGGCGGTAGCCAGTCGACCGAAATCTCTCGAGTGGGCGACGCGTATGCATCCGATGTACTTACGTCACAGGTACGCATCGCGGGTTTTTTTGTGAAATGAGTTCTAACTATTCGAATGTGAAAAATTGGAGTGAATGTTGTCTTGGTGCACACGAAGCTTACCCGGTTTTGTGGTATACATTTTGTTTTTGTCTTGTTCCTGTAATATCCCAATAAATAAATAGTATCTAATAATCAATACAAAAGGTACCCGTATTACAACGCGCGTTTTTTGTGAAAATGAGTTCTAACTAATTGAATGTGGAGTGGTTGGATAGGGTGCGTTTTTTCGTAATTGCCGGTGACAATCTGGCGGAAGCTAAGCTCATGTACTCTTGGAGTCAAATGTTGTCTTAGTAAAATCATATTTGAATGATAGACTACAACAAGTTCAAATAAACGGTGTAAATTCATTGGGTTTAAAAGTCAAAATGGGTGTACCACAGGGCTCGATGTTGGGTCCCTTCCTCTTTTTAGTCTATATAAATGATTTACCTCATTTACTGAAAAACCGACCACAAATGGTGTTATTTGCTGATGACACGTCACTGATTTTTAAGATAATCAGACATGTACAGGAGCTTGACGAAGTAAATAACGCTATGCTTAAAGTCCATAATTGGTTTAGTGTAAATAATTTGGTTTTAAATGAGAAGAAAACAAAATTCATAAGATTCGCGTTACCAAATGTTAGAAGTAGTGAATGTCATATTGTACTGAATAGGGAGACACTAGAATTCGTCGAAAAAACGGTTTTCCTGGGGATCACGCTTGACTCAAAACTACAGTGGGGTCCTCACTTAACATCACTTGCAGGGCGGCTAAGATCAGCCGCTTACGCTGTTTGGAAAATCCGCCAACTAACAGACGTGGATACCGCGAGACTGGTCTATTTTAGTTACTTTCATAGCATCATGTCTTACGGTATTTTGCTGTGGGGACGGGCTGCAGATATTAATTCTATCTTTATTCTGCAAAAGAGGGCTGTCAGAGCCATATATAACCTCCGCAGACGCGAATCTCTAAGGGAACTGTTTAAGAAAATTAACATCATGACGGTACCTTGTCAGTATATATATGAAAACATTATGTATGTTCGGAAAAATCTACATCTTTTTAGTAAGATAAGTGACAGGCATAATTTTAACACTAGAAATAGGAACAAATTAGATCAACCACGTTTCAGATTGTCTAAAGTGCACACTTATTTTATGGGGTACTGTGTAAAATGTTAATATATAAAATACCACTGGATATTCTTGAACTGCATGAGAAGAAATTTAAAACATGCATTAAACGCACACTATGTAGACAAGCATATTATAAGTTGGATGATTATATCATAGATAAAAATGCTTGGCTTAATGCTGGTCCTGCTCCACAGCCACTTGGGCTCACTAGTTAAAAATTTAATGTTTGGAAGAGTTGCTTCCCCTTTTAATTTTTTCTGACATTACAAACTTAATGTTTATTTTTTATTTAAACAAGTTTTAATTGTTGAATACTCCAATGGATAATGACTTTCTTTCTTTTTGGTAGTAACATTCTATTAATCTCTCAAACACATTGCAAATTAGTTTTGTATAATTTAGAAGCATTTTTTCAATTTTTGTAAATGTGAGCACCATGGAGCCGTTTGTATTTTTTTTTTTTATTTATTAATATGTATGTTGACTTGAAAGATCACGGTAGCTGAGAGTATGTCATGCTCACTTAAATGTCTCGCTGATGGTGGCGAGTGTGTTGGATCATTCGGTTCCCTACAAAATGGTTGAGCTGAATGGTGCTGATCCACGCGTCATGTTCGTGAACGGGCGCCGTCAGTTGTGACTGGTCATCTCTTATCTGCCATGGCTTATTTTTAATCTTATATTTTAATTTTTTTTTGTACATTGTTCTCACATATAGAAGCAACAAGAATAATGTACCCAGGATTTTGTAATTTTCTATATTTAAAAGAGTGTCCTTGGAGTTTCTTGCCCGTTCTTCTCCATAAGATCTACGTTTTGGAATGGGCAACATGCTAGTAAAATATATATGTATTGTTGTACTTGACATAATTTTTGCATATTGACACCAGTATTGTTTATTGACATTAGTATTGTTTATTGAAATAGTCATATCATTTGTTTTCAGTCAGTGTATTGACATTTTAGATTTTTATTTTAGATTTAAATTATTATTATTTTTCTCTTTTTTATTGACATTGGTTTCTATTGACATTTAGTATTTATTAATTGGTATTATGAAATAAGTGATTTTTTATAATTGTCTTTTTACTATCCAAGCTTATTTTAATTAATTATTGAGACTTGTCTGGCTTGAATATGTACTTTTCAAACATTTGTACGCTCTCTGGCATAACATAGCGAACTCTTTATTATCTTTATACCATTATTATTGTACCTATGTTAAACAAATGAATAAATGACTTATGACTTATGACTTATGGCAACTAGCTTCAACTTTCTGACTAACTGACGCGACTATTTGACAATTCAAAAGTACCTGTAAGTGGTTTAATTGAAATAAATGCTTTGAGTTTGAGTTTGAGTTTGTCTTGGTGCACGCCGAGCTAACCCAGAATCCGCCCCTAAGACGACCCACTGACCCAGTTTTGTGGTAAGTTTTGTTTTTATCTTGTTCCTGTAATATCCCAATAAATAAATAATACCTAGGTAATAATGTCACTTTAGATAAAATAGGTACCCGTACCTAGTACCCACAGGAAATAATTAAAACCATATCTGATAGTACCTACCGTAAGTTCGCACCTAGAACGAAATTATAAAATTACAGGTCAGCCACCTCGCCGCGCTATCGGTACGGTGCGTCGCTGGTCGCGTCGTGTAATCGTGCATATCTAGAAAATAGGTCCCTACCAAAGTTTACCATAGCCAAAGCCATACCTTTTTCTTTTTACCGTTTTGATTGAAGTAGCCACTTATCAGTGATAAAATACCTACCGAATTTAACTTTTAACTTTGGTATTTACTAGTAAGACGTACAAAAATAAGTGATTACAAAATTTCGTTTATGGAGGTATGTACATTTCCCAGTATTTAGACAATGCTGTGTTCCGTGCATGCTCGCGCGCCGCGCCGCGTCTATATTTGAGAAGCGAGCGCCGCAGTGTCTGAGTTGCAGGAAGAAACGATAATCCCGACTTTTTTAACTGTCTTTTTTTTTTCAAAAACGAATGTTTTTTTTTTTGGATGTTATAAAATGGTTGTAGACCATGGTCTGAACAACTTTTGTTCTAGCAAAACTGTGATTCAAATGTCACGGTGTATAATTGCAGAGCACAGGTGTGAGCACTATGTACTTTTAGGGGTATGAGTAACAGGGTGTAAAGTTCACTCATCCCCCATAGAAAAGGGAGGATCCTCCGACCAGCCGGGTGTCGTGTCTGGTGGGCAGCTACCCAGAGGTTGAAGTCGGGAAGCTTGTATATATGTTCATCGCGCGGTAAACTCTAATTGCGTGATGCAGGATTTGTGTGACGTCAGGATGTCGTGCGACGTCAGGTCTTTGATGCGTAGTTTGCATGTAGCGATGTAGATGCTGCTACATACTTAAGAGCTAACATTTACCGGGTATTACGTCTTTTATTGACTTGAATGTGCCTTGGCGGCTGTGAGTATGTCATGCTCACTCAGATGTCTCGCTGATGGTGTTGGATCATTTAGCTCCCTTCAAAATGGTTGAGCTGAATGGTGCTAATCCATGCGTCATGTTCGTGAACGGGCGCCGTCAGTTGGGACTGGTCAACTCTTAGCTGCCATGGCTGATTTTAATTTTTGAATTGTTTTTTGTTTTATCTTTTTATTACGGACGCTTCTAACGTGCACATCTTTCTACATTGTTCTCACATGTTTAATTTCAACATGAATGATGTAACAATATATTTAAAGAGTGTCCGTGGAGTTTCTTGCCCGTTCTTCTCCATAGGTACCTACTACGCTTGGGAATGGGCAACTAGCTTCATATTTCTGACTGACCGATTCCTTGATTCAAAAGTGTAAAGGGTTTAATTGAAATGAATGTTTTGAGTTTGTGTTTGATTAAATATTGTAAAATAAAATAATGACTTCTTACTACTACTTATTTTATAAGTACAATTGTGTAACTGCCATGTTATTTTGGAGTTTTTTTTTGTATCGTAATTTCATCGTCTTTTCTCGTCGTCAAAATCGAGGACGAGTAAATACGGCATAATAATACAATACGATACGAGTTAATACGAAAAAACGCAGATTATCTCGTGTTGAATTGTCAAAAATCGAGATAACTAAGGTCCCATCTTAGAGGTTGTCGAAAAAACATGAAGTTTGATAGAACGAGTCGACTATTTTGTATGGCAGAGCTGTCAGAAAACGAAAAGTGACGGAAATAGACGACAATTACTCGCGCGAGAATGAGTAATTGTCGCGTGTGGCATGTTAGGCCTACTGGTATTTGCGGCGATAAGTCCCCTCTTTGAGGAGTAGCTTGAGAGGCGCCACGGCGTCCTCACCTTCCGCCTGACACAGGTCCTCACCGGACATGGTTGTTTCGGGAGGTTTCTGTTCCGCATAAGGCGGGAGGAAACGCCCGGGTGTCACCACTGTGTGGATCGTCTGGAGGACACGGTGGAGCATACGGTGAAGGTCAGCCCGGCTTGGGCGGGACACCGCCATGTCCTTGTGGAGGTGATCGGCGGCAGTGATCTCTCGCGTCCGGCCCTGGTCCAGGCCATGGTACGGAGCGAGAGGGCGTGGGAAGTCGTCACCTCCTTCTGCGAAGCAGTAATGCTCGCAAAGGAGGAGACGGAGCGCGTGAGGGAGTGGCAAATGTCGCGTCCTCACGCCCCTAGCCACCGCAAGAGACGCCCTGGGCGTCGGGAATCGCAGGCCGTTTCCCGGCCACCCCGTAGGCACGGGCTTGCGGATGGTGAGCAATGGGTAGCTCGCCGTCCGATAAGGACCAGGCCCAGGTCGAAGGCACGTTGTGTTCCACGCGCGTCTCAAAGAGATGTCAGCACAACGGAAGGGGTCCGCTAGGACCAATGCCTGCCCTGGTCGCTGGAAAGTCCGAAAGGGATACCGTGGCCCCTGGCAAAGTACATGTAACTGAAGGAACACGGGTGGGTTTTAGTCAGTAAGAGTCTGACACGCCCTTCCGCTTCGCCCAGAGCGGGAGAAGTTATTTGATAATTCCCCAACCCCCAAAAAAAAAAACAGGGCCAACTGGTATAGAATTCCGAGACACAGTGGTCACGTGGGTGACACATGTCTACGTCGTCACCACATTCTATGTTACCGTAAGTTTGTTATAGTAATTCCCCAACCACCGTTATTACCTGTGCGATTCGATAAAACAATGAGGTTTTGATTAACAATTACATTGGTTTATGTATAAATTGAATTATTTAGTTTGATTAGACAAACGAAACGACAATTTAAATGCTTTGTACATATATTTTAACATAATGTTGACTGATAATCTTTCCTTAATTCGTGTTTTGTTGCAATAAAGTGGCAACTGGATAGCGGCGTAAGCATGTGTCACTCCCGGACTACCAGACCTTGTTTTATTAGACCATGATCTAGTTTATATATTTTTATTAAACCAAACGGTCATTTTCGGGTCAGTGACAGCTCGGCTCGAGTCAACTGAACCCGAATAATAATACCAGATACTACGTCGTCAAAACGCAAAACAAAGTGGTGTGTACCGTCGGCATGAAGAGTATCGACCGCTTAAAATATTGAAGATTTTTTCAATTTATTGTTAGAATTTATTTATGGTGACGGATTTTTTAATTAGGTGTATTAAGGCTTGTGCAGATCAGCGCGACTTGTCGCGCTACGCGACACGAATAATACAATTTCTAAGAAAACTTCACAGTATAACAATAACCGGTGTCGCGTCGCGCGACAAGTCGCGCTGGTCTGCACAAGCCTTTATTCTCAAAATCCGCTGGGCGACTTAAAGCTATATATAATCTAGTTTAGAACCTTAATACTACATAATGCAGGATCAATAGCCGGGTGGTGCAGCGATGTGCGTGTGATCAGCTTCCGTGTTCCGGCCGAATAGTGCTGATCGGTACTAATCCGCGCTCTTATGCTCATGAATTTTTTTATTCACTTGCACTCTCCGCCACGGGCACTGTACACACCACATTAATACAAAACCTCTTTATTTAATCATGTGGTAAACACTGTCTGCAGTGGACGCACCCCATCTGATGCAATACTATTTAGAAGAATGGAATAACATTATTACAACATTTCACTCTCTAAGGTAAGGCAACGCTATTACTGTGAGGAAATTTTGATTAGAAGAAGAATGGCAGGACACCATGTAATCTTGGTGTCGCATTAAGACTTTGCGTACATTCGTAATAATAATCTCAAAGATAGATCTCGAAATACTTCTGATCATTCAAGTGTCCCTTCTCTCGGTCTGCTAGAGATCATAATATCATCACCTGATTGATATTTTGTGGTCGGTATTGACTCAGGCAACTCTCTATCGCACGTAGTTGGCACAAGTGGCCCTTCTTCGCCTTCTATTGTTGTGTCGGACACACACAGTAGACAGTGCTAAGTAACTAAGTAGTCTGTTCGCAAACAAAATAAAAGTTGGTAAAGTACCACAGACTCGTTTTATTGCAGTCGGAGTCTCGGACGGATCCACTGTAGTTACATTATATTTATGTTTTATGGCTTTAAGCTCTTTACACTATTATGTGAACGAAAATGTTTCAAACAAAGCCTTATCGTTTTAAAATATTTCAAAACAAGGATCTTAAAGCACATGAAAAGAGCACATTGCCTAATTAATTTACCCTAAAAACGTAAGTTATTCGTAGAAGTAAGAAAGTAGTATGTGTACTAAGTAGTATGTTACTGGTGACTTGTGGTGGTAGCCCGCCGTGCTGAGATATGAAACTTAGGGATTTATGAAGTAATGAAGGTAAGCCGGTAAGATGGCGCACACGACATAACTTACACACGCGCGTGATTCATTGCTCGCCGGCTCGCCAACAATGGACTATTAATTACCTACATTGCCAACAAGGTAAGCGACTAAATCATTTTATATCATATTGTAAGTCTGGGCTCTGTTTGCGGCATGGTTCGAACCGTTTCATCACAATTCAAATGTTACTGTTAATAGCTCTACAGTTAGAAATCTACGGTTCCTTTTTTCCATTCACCTGTACCCTGTGGTACAGGTGAATGAGTAGACGACACCAATTCCATCAAAAAGTGGTCTGATAGTTTTGGGGTGTCAGTAAACCCCTCAAAGTGTCAGGCCATTGGAATTGGAAGCTCGCGCACGATGGGTAGGGTGGCGCTTAGCGCTCTTCCTCCTATTATTTTTAATAGTACCGTCATACCCATTACCCCTACGGTGAAAGATCTCGGTTTGCATCTTGACTCGACATTGGGCTGGCAACGCCAGGTATCTAGTGTTAGTCAAAGGGTCAACGGTACTCTGCGATCCCTGTATCGTCTGAGAAACTTTTTGCTCGCTAAGACCAAACCTATGCTTGTGCAGACTTTGATTTTCCCTATCATCGACTATGGTGACGTGTGCTACTTTGACTTGAATGCGGTTTTGCTTGATAAGCTCGACAGACTGCTCAACTATGGTATCCGGTTCATATTTAACTTTAGGAAATATGACCATGTGTCGAATTACAGGTCTGAGCTCAAATGGATGTCTATTCGCCAAAGAAGAAGTTTACGCGGTTTGACCACGCTTTTTTCCCTTCTGAACTCACCCACCCCTCCTTCTTATCTCTCATGTCTCACTTCTAATATCTATGTTCTTCACACGCTAAGAATCTGCGTTCTTCCAACAATCTTCTTCTACTCTGTCCTTCCCATACTTCTGACTTGTTTATTCTTCCTTTCATATTCAGTCCATTCTACTCTGGAATGCGCTTCCTCTTGATATCAGGACGGCCACCAGTCGTTATGCATTTAAGCGGAAATTGCAGAGTTATTTTCAAAACAAATAGTGTAGAGTCATCTCAATTACCTCATTTCCTTTGAGTTTGTATCCTTATTTACGTACTTGTATACATATTTAATTAATAATTTATTCTTGATATTTTAATATTCTTTATTATTATTATCTCCTCTAAATCGGAGCACCTGCCATCTTATCTCTTCACCACCCTTGGTTGACTGGTAGAGAATGCCTAAGGCATTAAGTCCGCCTTTGTACCTTATTGTGTGCGAGAAGTTTAAATAAATAAATAAATAATTCCCTTTGATATCAAGTATCAGCCAAGTTGAGAAGTAACTGTTTACATAAATACCCATGCCAAGCTGAGTTTGCAGTTTATATCCTCCCACTCGTAGATCTTATACAATACTTAGGTTGGCCTCAAAAGCTGATAAAGACAAATACCCAAGTCAAAGTCAAAGTCAAATCATTTATTTCAAATAGGCCCTTGCAAGGCACTTTTGAACGTCAAAAATTACAAAAAAATTGAATTAATTCTAGTCGCTCCTTCCAAAAGGTAGTTTTCGTATGGAGAAGAATGGGCAAGAAACTCCACCGTTAAACACCGTAAAATGTTTTACAATATTTTGTATATGTAGGTACATTAGTTATATAATTATATGTGAAGACGATGCATCTAAAAATAAAAAAATAAATTACTATACCACAATATAGGTAAAAATAATTTTAAAAAGGGAGCAACAACAGATAAATTTATTACTTATGTGATAGATTTAGTTAGGTTCTTACATATTTACAAACATTGCAAAAGTAGACGATTTTCCAAAAAAAAGTTACAATTAATAAGTCAGTGTGTGAGGAAGTAATCACAGAATGTAAAATCAATGTCATATAATAAAATATAATAATTTATACAACTTAAATTAGCAACCACCGTAATTTTGTCTAGATTCTAGATTATCCTATGGAGCTGGACCAGCATGTTTCCAAGCATTCATATCTTGGATATAATCCTCTAAGTTAATCCTTAATTACATTATATTATTGACGATTGTGGTAAGGATCTGCTCTGGAGTACTTCAAGAGTGCCCCTTTTGCTGCCATTTATTTGGTGGCTGGCTGGGCCCGTTTCCCGCCGCCTTTAATTATTGTCACAGTTACAATTATCACGAAGCAGATTTCGCGCGGCTTCGTTAAGATCCGCCCGGGGCGATGCGTTAGCGTTAAAAGCTTGCTTATTCCGTATCGTCTCTCAATTCACTACCTATTTAATGAATACCATATAACCATACATTAGAACCTGAAAAAAAAACAAAATATGTACCTACTTGTAGTATTGCCGTGACTAAGAAGCAAATGAACACGGCTCAACGCTGTGGCGGCATCTCATCGCCACATACGAACTACGCATCAAAGACAAAATCCTGACGTCACAAACACAAGATAAAGATAAAGATATTTTATTTTGCAAATATGGGTACAATACATGGTGCTATAAGGAATTGGTTCAGCCATATTTTACCAGTAGGCATGCAAAAGTTACAAAAATTATAAACTAAATCCACTAAACTAATCTACAAAATTTTAACAAACAGAAAAAAAACAACATAAAGACCAAACTTAATCTTATTTAAAAAAATTACAAACTAATTACAAACTCAAAACTCCACTCAGACTCCAGCATCGCGCAATTAGAGTTTACCGCGCCAACGACATATGCCATATCCGACATAAATCGTTGGGCAGTTGCCCGCCAGACACGACACCGTCTGGCCGGAGAATCCTACCTTGTCTAATGAGGATGAGTGAAGTTTACACCTTGTTACTCATATGTCTAAAACGCTATTGACTAGCATTTCTCTGAGACAGTTTCAGCAGTACCGCCTGCTTCGAACTGCGGCCCGAGCGCCCGAGCGCCCACTGTCGATCGCCGGCAGAACATTATTTTATCCGAGACTCAATCTATCTGGATATTGCGAACGCTTTGAAATATTATAAGTTCGTAAGTCTCTTCGAAGTGACAAATATTGCTTTAAATTCCTCTGAATCGTGATAAATGTCGAATCACTCAATAAATCACTTTATACTTGGGTCCCGGGATCTTATTTCGGGTGCCTTTTGTATCAAAGAGCGTTTACGCCATCCGTGTGCTGTTTGGCTCAATATCAGTACTTTTCGACCCAGTTAATATCCATCAAACATTATTTTAAAAACAAATTAATTCCTAATAACTTTAGGAAATATTGATGTCTAAATAACTAATTAGGATTTTTTTTAGATTAATAGAGTATTTGTGAATTTTATTAAGATAACTGAACAAAGGTTTCGATAATTTCACTATGAGCGTCAATTTAGAAGCTTAAAATATCTTAAATGAGTGATCAACCAAACTAACAATATTTTTTATCTAACTACAAATATCCTTAGGAAAAACCTTAGTTTAAAAAAAAACATTTTAGGTTCCCTACATGAGAAATTAAAATCCAAACAAAACGAAAATACAAAGAAATTGTGGTCAGTAAAATGCTTTTTTTTGACCATCATTAATTTAGTATAATAATAGGTTACTGTAACAGAGGAACATCTTCGTAAAATCTTGCAATTTAAAATCGCCGCGCAAACCGTTTCAAATTAGCCCCCCTCCCGCTGCATACCAAGGTGGCTGTGTACAAGACGTACATTCGCTCGCTGCTTACGTATGCCTCCCCAGCTTGGCTCGCCCTCACTAGCGAGACCAGCAAGAAGTTCCTTCGCGCACAGCAGAACCTGACGCTGCGGAAAATTACCGCTGCCCCTCGCTACGTGAGGAACAGCGTTATCCAGCTGGATCTTAGGATCGAGAGCCTGGACGACCACTGCAGGTGCCTTGCGTCAAACATGTTCGCGCGTGCCGACGGATCTGCTTGGCCTCACGTCAAGCACATAGCGCCCTGGGGCCCAATTCTGTAAAATAACTAACGTGTCAATAGTGTGTCAGTACCGTCTCAATAGGATAGTTATTGACATTTGGTATTCCACAAATTTTTAATAGTCATTGACTTGCCACTGTAGTACCATTGAACGCTATTGTAAGACTATTGTAATAATTGGTAGTCTGGTCCACTATAATGTGTCAATGGCATCGTGATGGCCAAAGATACGGTAGTCTGTAAATATTAAGTCTATTTGACAGTTGTGTTTGAATAGTGTTTTGGCCATTGTGAAGCCATCGAACAACGACACCTCTTTTCCATATGGAATTGGTCTAATTTGATATTTAAAAAAAATTAAAATAAAGTTTCCGTTTGTGTTTACGTTACGTATTTAAAATAATAAAGTGGACATAGTGTTTCGCCGCCGAAAAGGCTAGGCAGAGAGAGAGAGAGTGTTTCGCCGCAATGAGGCCGTCAGTACCTACTTTGCGATGGCATATTTTGGCATTGCCTAATAGTGCCGCCGACGTTTGCTTTTGCGCCAGCGCCGCAAATCTCGTGCACTAATGAGGATGCAAGTGAATGTCTTTCGGGAACTTCCCGAGGCGGAGTTTGTCAAAACGTTTCGGCTTGGTAAGGAGCAAGCAAGGAAGCTAATTGACGAGCTCATTCCCTTTCTCCAGAGAGCGACGGCAAAATGGAATCCTGGCCTGGGTGCCCACCTGACAGGAGGCGCCTATCCCCGCGACCTACTGCCGGACGCTGACGATCCCAACCCACCGGACTGACGCCTGAGTAAGTCGCCCTCACTCACACGCGGCTTACTCATATAATAATACTCCACACAGACCACATGCATTCGACTTGCGTCGTGTGCTAAGTTTATATAGGCATGACGCGCACCGAACCCCATACATACGCAACTCCACAAGCGCATAAACTCACGTCTCGAATCTGCGGCGCGGGCTCGCAATTCGATCGCTGACATGACCGGTGTAACACAACACAATGCCTCACACACACATAACAGCCCCTTAGTCTGGAGCGTGACCGGCTCGACGGCTGGAAGCGTCTGCAGACGGGGGTCTACATCCTCAGCGGGGAGCGCCTCAAGTCGGCACCTCCGTCGCTGGTCGTCTCCCACCGGGCCTCCTCCTGGGAACCGGAGGTCTCACCTGGTAGCCGTACTTTAGAATAGTGCCGTGGTGCTCCTGCTGAATACCTATGTATCCACACACGGTTAGTACTAGAAAGCTGTAATTTGGTATATGTATGTATATTAATCATGCCGACAAAGTGGTAAAGTTTTTTTCAACACACTTGCTCGTAAACTAGCTCTTATTGAACCGGTTTTAGGGTCATAATTCAGTGTATTAAAAACGCGTGCTTTTTACTTTATAATATCGGACTAGTGCTGTAATGCCACAGTTAACTAATCAGGATTTGGTTGCGACTCGCTAAAAACAATAAAATTGGACTTGCCTGGGAATTGAACGCAATATCTACGTTTTACTGATTAAATACGCTCTAATAAGGATACACGTATTATCACTCCCTCTTTAACATCCTATGCGTGTTTCTTATCTTTTAATTAAACTATTTTAATAATCAATAAAAGCGAAAACTGGAATAAATTTTGAATTTTTATAAAAGTCAAACAACCGACCATAGGCAACCGACATCCTTTTCAACTGGCCAAAATTTATCTTGTCATTGAAAAGTTACTGATTGACATAATAAATATCGACTATTTGTTCAAGGAGTATTTTATTAATCCTTTATTGAAAAAAAAAACTATTTTAATGTATTTATAATTATTATACTGACAACAATCGTGTTTTTCGGCTAGGATTTTCAAGATGCTGTTGGAGCTAGCCCGCGTTTAAAGATGCGGTCCTATTTCCTTATTAAATAATGTCGTAGGTCTATATGTATTATGGGGACACACAAGTTTTAGAATATTATACTGCTTTAACACTGAATTTGTTACGAATCATAACGAATACCTTCAAAAAGAGCACGGGTATTGAATGGCGGGCACGCCATTCAATACCGAATGTCAAAAGGAAGACTGTTTCTGGAAATTGGAACTCCAATCATATCCCCTTCAAGTGATCTTAAATCCTCCGAGCTAACTAGAGGAATACAATATATCGTTACTGTTAGAAATATTATAAAATGTTTTTGTCTTTGACATTCGACATCTCCGATGGAAGTACGAGCAGAGAATATGAGCTACTCCCGGCATCACCAATTAGTTCAATTAGGGTCTACATAAAAAATTAATATGACTCGCGGTCCGTTTGGAAGACGTTACCTACTAGCAACCAAGATTAAAAGATGTTCAAGGACCTTGCGTATTTTTGTGATTTTTGGAAATCGATCATTTAGATTTGTATAGTACCCAGCTAGCTCTATTACTCCCGAAAACATTTGCAGCTTCATGCGGCTTGCGTCAGCTCCGTCCGTTGTTGTGTCGACGGTACAAAATATAAAGTGTGGGCTTAATTCAATTACTCAAAAAAATAATAATAGGTTTTGTATAATAAAATAAATTTATAATTTAACTGTTTACTTAAAGTCCGTACAAAATAAGTCAGCGGTCCGGATCCGGACCGCGGTCCACCATTTGGTAGTCTGTGAGCTACACCATCTTTATGCTCGTCTCGTATTATTTGTCAGGTAGGTATTTGGTTAGCGTATTTTTTTTTAAATCTTTGACATACCAAACGTACGTAAGTACCCGGGCTATCTTGTTCGTTTTCACGGTTTTAACTTCGAACATAATTCAATGGATTTGTTTTTTATGTGAAAGTTACTCAATATAAAAAATACTGATGAACACTACCTACCAAAACATTCGTAACATCGAAAGTACCAAAACGAAAAGATCATACTACCACATCACTAAAACCATAGACAATTTATAGCGGCCATTGTTGTTTGACGAATTTTGAAACGCGACATGGCAGTATGGAATTAGTAAGTACTATCATTGCAGCATGGAATTTGTATAAAGAAATTGACTTTGAATACATGGAACTAGTATGAACTTTCCTATACTATTAAATGAGCATTCTCTATTTTAACCCGAGCAGAGATTTGTGCTTTTTTTAATCTCATCAAAGAGACTTCTTGCCTTTTATGTTCTATGTTATGGGGTTTGGTTTCCTTCAGGTGGACTAATGTGCGTGGGTACTTCTTGCCTTTTTTATGCCTACTGTGTAAATAAATAAAATGTGATACATTAACATAATCTTTCATCAAATAATATATTTTTCACTACATATTAATCTTAATTTGCGTATTCAAATTATTATTTTGTGTTAATTATATTTTTATATAGGCTGTTCAACGATTTTGCCTGTGCCTTTATTTACAACGGCGCGCGCATCGCTAGCAGAAAAAAAAACCAGCGCGCCATTTTCCGTAAATATTTGTTATCGTTTCTGTTTTGTTGTTAAAAAAATTATTGTCACCAACCGACGTACAACAGTTTTTAAAAGAAGCTCCTGGCAACAGAGGTCAGTTGAACTTTAATAACGTAAATTATCATCTCTATAGTTACGTTATTGCAGCATAAGTTCTTACAACTAGTTTGGTTTTTTCCTCGCAAATTTGTTGAAAAACGTCGTATGAAACGCGTATGCATTGGTCATTACCCAAAGGCCGTTAAAATTTGCTTTTGTTTATTGTTTAAAATTTGCGCACGAGCCATAGGCGAGCGCGATAATTTAGCCGAGTGGGTATATATATATATATATAATAAATAATACAGCACACTCGTATCATAATGTACCATTTTGGGGGTATCTCCCCTACACGTAAAGTGGGGGTGTATTTTTTTTCTTTGCTTCATTTTTTATTTTCGTAAGTTCTTTTAAGTTAAATTTGATATGGAATAGTAAGTAAAAGCACGTAATAATACACATAATTACTTAACAACTAACAACAATACATTTAAAAGGTCTCTAATTATACATATGTACATTATTTAAAAATGTGCATCTATCAATTTCTTTGTTTAATGACTTTAATTAGTTTATAAAATGTTGATATGATTTAATACTGAATAGTAAGTAAAGATACCTACTAATACAAATTAGTAAAGGTAAACTTACTAACTACTAACACAAGTAAACTAAAAACTAACTATATACAACACACTTTACTTACTTTACTATTTCCTTTCAAATATGACATACAAACTAATAAAAAAAAACAAGAAACTTCCAATCTACCAAAAATCTTATTCACAATAGACTAGACTAGAAAGCTGTAATTTGGCATATGTATACATATTAATCATGCCGATAAAGTGGTAAAGTTTTTTTTAGGGTAACTCCCCTACACACGTAAAGTGGGGATGTATTTTTTTTCCTCATCTACCCGATGTTGTGGGGTATCGTTAGAAAGGTCTTTCAAAAATATTGTGAGTTTGTCGAAAACAATTTTTGGATTCAGGGATCCGTTTGCGAAATATTAAGCTTTTAACTGATTTTTTTTGTTAGAGTCAAGTGTCTCCCCCCCTTCTAGCTAAATGGTTGTACTTGGACTTGTGAAAAAATTCACAGCAGTAGTATATATAACGAAATTAAAAAGGAAAACTAGAGAGCTAAGTAGGCTGTACAGGTTAACGAGAAATAATCAACCAACTTAAATTTGCAGTTTGAAAAACATGATCTCCCATACATTCCGTATGGGAGATCACACGTTTTTCAACTACAATGTTAAGTTTGTTTTTGGGATAAATTCATCCCAACTACGGAACCCTTCATTGTGCGTGGTCCGACACGCACTTGCCGGTTTTTACGATCTGCCAAAATGCCTTTCGAGCGGAGTAATGAAAACACTATGAATTTTTTAGAACTGCTGGAATCCAAAAATAACAATATGGGATTTAAAGGACAAAAACCAAAAATTAAAACAAAGTTCACGATGACTGGGCGAGAATTAGTGAAGCTTTAGAAGTCACTGATGGCCACGTTCAGGCCTCCTTTAAAAATAAAAATTCATCTATCCGATCTGGAGCAGGTACAGACGATATATTTCATCCGATAGGATTTGGATTCGATGTTATGGAGAGGAACCACCACCTTCTACGAAGACGAATTTTCTTTTTTTGAATCTGTTATCTTATTAAATAATGATCATAATTTTGTATTGCAAGAAGATACAGCGCGGAGGCTGTAATTATTTCGACGTCTGCCATTGCCGAAAGTCGAAAGCGATGTGAGTGGTAGGGCACTGTGTGGACACATTTTCTCTCGATCCTGCTACGGCAGTATTAAGGGAATTATGGCAGGCAGAGCGAGGAGTAGCGGCAGGGGCAGAATGCAAATGAAGCATTAGTTTTCGAGGGTTCTAAAGCCAATACTGAGGTCAAAATGTAAATCCAAGATGGCGGCTGCGAAAATATTGTTTTTGTTTCAAATGATACGTGAGAAGGAACTTTGTTCCCGACCGCGATTTTTGGTAGAGGGAAATCTCATGGGCTCGCGTCACCGACATGCTAGTCAGTAAATAAAGCAGTACCCATAATGTAGCTATGAGTATGACGTGTTGCGTTTAATGTTGCTCGGACTAATAATAAGATAAGATGAAGATTAAGAAATAAATATGATTCATCACATTGTTATGCCTGATGTAAAATAAACACGAGAAGAAGCGTAATATTTAAACTGTTTCTTTTAAATATTATAAAATTATTATTTAGAGGATTAAAATTCCAATTAAATATTCTCGCTATAAATTATTGCTCTAAATTGAACGGATCAAAGTGGGTTTAGTCTGACTATAAACAGAGCGAACGCGCCAACTCTACGCACACATGTACGCGTGCTGTTGTGCGAGTGATTTTTGGAAAGAATTTACCTAAACTTGACTCCCCGCGCTAGACACGTAAACGCTTTTAATGATCTCTAACGACATCCCCGGGAAAACGTGATTGTTTTTGTTGATTCGCCGACTCGCGAAGGGATTCGTCATACCTGTGTCAATTAGGTAAGTAACCATCAAAGTCAAAGTCAAAGTCAAACAATTTATTTCAATTAGGCACATAAAAGGCACTTATGAACGTCAAGTTTACAAAAAATAGAATTGATTCTAGTCGCCCCTTCCAAAAGGTAGTTTTCGTATGGAGAAGAATGGGCAAGAAACTCCACCGTTGTCTAGACTCTTTTAAAATGTTTTTACAATATTTTGCATACATTAATTATATAATTATATGTGAAGACGATGCATCTAGAATAAGATTACTATACCGCGATAGGTAAAAAAGAATGAAAAATAAAGCAATTACAGATAAATTAAATATGTGACAGATACACGGTGCTCACATATTTACAAACATTGTAAAATTATACGATATTCCTAACATTTTAACAATTAATACTAATAAGTCAGTGTGTGAGTTCAAGAAATCACAGAATGTAAAATCAGTGTTATAAAAAATAACAAATACATAATTAAATAAGCAACCAGTTTGATTTTGTCTAGACTCTAAATTGTCCTATGGAGCAGGACCAGCATGTTTCCAAGCATTCTTATCTTGGATATAATCCTCTAATTTGTAATATGCTTGTTTACAGAGTGTACTTTTAATATGAGTTTTAAATTTTCTTTCATTTAATTGTAATATATCACAAGGTATTTTATTGTAACATTTAACACAGTACCCCATAAAAGATGTATGTACTTTAGATAATCTGAAAAATGGTTGATCTATTTTATCTTTATTTCTAGTATTAAAATTATGTCTATCACTTATTTTATTAAAGATATGTAGATTTTTTCTTACATACATAATATTTTCATAAATGAATTGGCAAGGTACCGTCATAATATTAATCTTTTTAAATAGTTCCCTGAGAGATTCGCGACGATGTAGATTATAAATGGCTCTGACAGCTCTCTTTTGTAAAATAAAGATGGATTCAATGTCAGCAGCCCGTCCCCACAGTAAAATGCCATACGACATAATACTGTGGAAGTAGCTAAAATAGACCAGACGCGCGGTTTCTACATCTGTTAACTGTCGTATCTTTCTAACAGCATAAGCGGCCGAGCTTAGCCGCCCCGCAAGAATTGTTATATGAGGTCCCCATTGTAATTTCTCGTCTAGCGTGATTCCTAGGAAAACGTTTTGATTAATAAATTCTAGTTTTTCTCCATTCAATATGATGTCACATTCGCTACTTCTAACATTAGGTAATTTAAATCTAATGCATTTGGTTTTTTTTTTATTTAGTACCAAATTATTTACCGTAAACTAATCTTGGACTTGAAGAATAGAGCTGTTAACGTCGTCAAGATTTTGTGACCGTCGGTTTATTTTAAATATCAACGATGTGTCATCTGCAAATAACACCATCTTAGGTTGATTTTGAAGTAATTGTGGTAATCACCTTGACTAAAAGGAAAAACAAGGTAACATTAAAAAGAGAAAAGGCTGTAAGGTTCCATTGTGACCCTTTACTGAGATTAAAAACATAAATGCGTTATTATGGATACGCTAAAAGCCTTGGCGAGACGCCGGAATTAGATTTTGTAGAGATGAACCAGCCCCTCTATCCCACCTCACCCTCCGCACTCTCTGCAGCCCTGGTACACCGCCGGAGAATAAAATTGTGTTTATTTCATGTGGAGGACTTTCTTTCCCTTTAAAATACTTACTTTTAACTTAGTAGGCAAACTACATAGGTACGGTAGGTACGTCATGAACTGTTTGCAGGTATTCAGTGTGAAAGTGAGCCCAGTTGAGTTAGTGATTATGCATGTTGGTGTGATAACAGATCCTCTACCGACTGCCGGTAATGTTATAAAGCTGCTGCATAATCAACCAGAAGCCTGCTTATCATGCACACTGATCTACAGATTAGCTGCTGAATATCTAGACATGCAATCGCCATTACAATATTAACATCATAGTGTGACGCGTCTTTATCTATATATTGATCAGTAATAATCAGCGAGTATATCTTATCGTTGCAGTTATTTGCATGATTTAGTACGGGACAAAACACGAAGCGCGCTACCAGCGCGGTGCGGCGACTACGCGCTGGCGCAGCGCCGCCGCACAGTGGGTCGAAACTATGATTTTAGTGAGATAGGGACCAACTTTGTTTTTTTACTCTTTTCTTTATGCGGATGGATAGAGCTATTTAACCTCAATAATAATGGTCTTGATGTTTTTTTCCTAAGGTTTATACTTTGAGTAGAAAAATGTGTTTTGTTATTTTTTTGTATGGAGCGGATCAAATTAAATTAAATTCCTGCTAAGTAGCGTGTGATCCCGCTTTGAAACTTTATTTTTCTTATACCTTGTCTAGTCTACTATCATTTGATGCTATGAACATGTGCATAAAGTTGCAACTTTGCCAAATAAATGGATCGAAAAAAATTATGAATGAAAAGCTTCATTTTTTAGTTCTTTTAAGTTAAATTTGATATGGAATAGTAAGTAAAAGCACGTAATAATACACATAATTACTTAACAACTAACAATAATACGTTTAAAAGGTCCCTAATTAGCTAATATATACATTATTTAAAAATGTGGATCTATGAATTACAATTTGTTTGTTTAATGACTTTAATTAGTTTATAAAATGTTGATATGATTTAATACTGAATAGTAAGTAAAGATACCTACTAATACAAATTAGTAAAGGTAAACTTACTAACTACTAACACAAGTAAACTAAAAACTTACTATATACAACACACTTTACTTACTTTACTATTTCCTTTCAATTATGACATACAAACTAATAAAATAAAAAACAAGAAACTTACAATCTACCATAAATCTTATTCATTATCGCTATGACTATCTTGTAAATTATCTACATCAATAAAATCTATATCGGATTCTGTGGGAAAACTCAGCAGAAGCTCTTTGACTTTTGGAGAGAGAACCTTTATATTTTGTCTCACCATTCGAGGTCTTAATGTAAATCTATTTAAAAATAAACTTCAATCTTTACTTATAGATAAGGCTTATTATTCAGTTGAGGAGTACTTCGAAGACAAAATGTAACGTAATCATTGTTTAATAATGAATTAATAGTAATCCAAAATTTAATTGTCGTTGAAATAATATTGTAATCTACCCAGCTTAATTCTTAATTTAATCTAAATAATTTTACTCTTACTGAATTTGACCTTTTATTGCAACATCATGACGACTATTTGTAATGGATTGACTATCAATGTATATTTTATATATTTTTTTTAAAGATATGATCTAATTGTTTAAATATTATGACACTATATTATAATTTGCATACTAACAAGCTGAATATGGTGAAACCGTACCTGTATAACATCCTTGTAAACCCATATTATGCGAATAAACTTGATTGATTGATTGATTGATTGATAGACTTGTGATCTTTGGATCAGAAGACAAAAGAAGATTGTGTAAAATATCCTCATTTGTCGCCGTTCTACTTACCTTTCTAAAATGACTCTCTCTATATTTCCGGAAATCTTTATTGCGAGATTTATTGCGAGCTTCTAATGCCTCTTCCGACAGTTTACCTATAGGTATGGCACTAAAGTGCTTAATTATGTCACTCCTATGTACCAACAATTTATGTATACTGGAAGGCATATAATACCAGGGATATAATTTAACATACAATTCTGCAGTATCTCTACAAAATTTGGAAAACTTAGAAAGGTCCACGCGCTCTCCAGATGCAATAGTCTGAAGAATCACGTGAAACCTTTCAATGATATCTTTATGTATTCCTGTTATGCGAGCTGTTGTTTCTGCATCTCTGAAAAATCTTCTGGCAGTATTGCCATCATTGGTTGGGCCTACTCCTTGCTTGACTATATCGATAAGTAAACCGCATTCCTTCTTTAACGCTTGCTGTATAGCGCTTTTTCTGAGTGACAATTTTTCTTTGACATCGCCCCTGCAACTCCATTTTTTTAGTCCAAACGATAAGCTGCAAACAAAAAGAAATGTCAGTTAAAAAATAATCTCACAGAAAATTATATATCATGAAGAAACTTATGAAGTAATAAAATTATATTTACCAATATGAAGTAAGCACTCCATGCATCTTATCCAGGCATGTAAATATGACATTCCATATTGGAAAATTTCCTCGTTGTTTTCTCTAGTGCAAGTGACTCTAAATTGTTCATCTCTGATGGTTTTGCTTCGCAAATATCAAAGACAACTGAAGATGTGTTTGACAAATATGACGTTATTATGCCATCTATCATCGTCATGTGCAATTGATGCTTAACTTCAACTTGATTGATTGTTGATGGCTAAAGTCTTCCTATTTCTTGTGTTATGCTAGCTTTTATAGTTGCCACTGTTGACTGCGTTTTTTTGGTAAATTTGAACATTATCGGACGGCAATAGAAAGGTGATGAGGGTCGGTCGTTTTCCCAAATAGTTGTTCCATCACATTGTTGAAGCCTTATAGGAACTAGACTGGCCATGAAAATAGTTGAATCATCAAACTTTGTTTCAGTCTTTTGTTTGTAATTACTTTGAACTGAGGCTCCATCAAAGCCCCGTTTGCTTATAAGCAGTAACTCTGTTGCCGAGTCCAAATCCAAAGCAATCACATCTAAAAGCCTAGATACCGTCAGGTTGAGTAAAGCTTGCAGTTTAATAGCAGCTCCTTCTTCAGTTATAATTATGTCTTCTTTCCTTGGATAACATTTTCACTTCGCTTGTTTAATTTTATAATAAGAAGGGTATAAATCAGACCCATTTTCACTTGCTGCTTCTCTTAGACTTACGAGTATATACTGCCACTTACTTAATGTAAGTGAAACTAATAAAGACAGTGCCTTATCGGGTTAATATGTACTACTTTTTGCTTTACTTGTACTTAAACACTCCTTAACTTTTTCTAGATCTTCGGGGTGATTTAAAGGCAATCGTTCATTATTTTTCCTACATCCTCATTTCCAGTGTTTCTTGAACTAGCAATTGTAGCAGCTTTCAGTTCATCCGGGGATAACGAACGCGATTGGTTAATTTGTTCAACGCGTCTTCGTTTTTGCCTGGAGCTCAATTCTTCGAAAAGTTTTCAAGGTGTAAATGTAGATGTCGAAGCTTCTGTAGTAGATGGTGGTAGATTTTCAACATCTTCTGAATTACAAATCTCGAACCTTTCCTGTTCAGTGTTCACAGCTTCAGGTATCATTCCTTTGAGTTTATTGCATGTTCCAACCAATCACCATTTTTTCTTATAAACTGTGCTAACGTGCGACTACTTCATTCCCATCTTGCACTTATATTTGAACAAAAGCGCGTACAGAATTTTTGAAGCTCAACATTGTTCTCTTCCGTCACGTTTATTTTATGTTGTAGGAATTGAAAGAGTTTTTTACTATCCGACAGCGACTTCAGCTGCTCTCTTAAAACCATAAATAAATCTAAATTGTTAACTAAACTCTCCATATTAACGAAAAAGGGACGATCACAATCACGAGATGTTAGTAGTAGTACGAATAAACGAACACTAGTTAGTATATAATAAATATGGTCATTTTATACTTCCAGAGACAAACAATTTTTACAAATTTTTCTACTACCCTCATTAACCAATTATCCTCATTAACATTACAGTAATGGCTTAAAGTGAAAAAACATTGTTTTTTTTTTAAAGTAACTCGCAAATAGAGATTCTTAGATAAATATCCATATTTTTAAATAATACATATATTAGTAAATTTAAGCTAATTAGGGACCTTTTAAATGTATTGTTGTTAGTTGTTAAGTAATTATGTGTATTATTACGTGCTTTTACTTACTATTCCATAGCAAATTTAACTTAAAAGAACTTACGAATATAAAAAATTAAGCTTTTTAATCCATGTATTTTTTTATTTTTTTCGATCCATTTATTTGGCAGAGTTGCAACTTTATGCACATGTTCATAGCATCAAATGATAGTAGACTAGACAAGGTATAAGAAAAATAAAGTTTCAAAGCGGGATCACACGCTACTTAGCAGGAATTTAATTTAATTTGATCCACTCCATACAAAAAAATAACAAAACACATTTTTCTACTCAAAGTATAAACTTTAGGAAAAAATACATCAGGACAATTAATATTGAGGTTAATGAGCTCTATCCATCCGCATAAAGAAAAAAGTAAAAAAACAAAGTTGGTCCCTATGTCACTAAAATCATAGTTTCGACATAGTGCGCCGCCGCACGGTGGGCTGAAAATGAAGCTTCATCGACATAGCGTCGCTCAAAATTAAGGTACCCTAATTTTGAAAAAAGAACGATGTCAGCTTATTTATTTACTTAATAGCAATATTTTATGTAGTAGAACTTTTTTTGATAAAGCTATTATTTAACAAGTTATCTGCGATTTAATATTTTTTTGTATGGAGCAGAACCATTTTTTTAAATATTTTATTCCTTATTCTTAAGCTTTCCTAAAATATAACTTTCCGTATCATAGAATGCATTATTTAAGCTATATTATCACTAAAGCCTGAATCTCGGAAACCCTCGGAACATTGCCATTTTTAACGACAATTTTTTTGTTATTGTTATTAGTAATTAACCGTTTTATTTTACCTTGATGGTCCTAGTTTAACATTTATAACTTCCAGTTACAGCTATATATGTAAGCGGGCACGCCCTTTATGCCTGGAAGCTTTTATTAAGATTCTGTTTACGTTTAGTTTTTATTTTTATTTCTGCCCGAGTATAGTTCTGGATGTTTTTGGCTGGTATATTGACATGTGCTAGCTTACATGTGGCTAATAATTTATAATTTAAATAATGAGTTGTGTTGCGTAATGTAAATTATTTTGCGTACTATTATATTGAATCAGTTTTTTTATAACTGAACAGACACCTGTGCTGGGGAGTTTGTTGCGCCACTTCTTCTTCCCAGCCAAAGCACTAGGAAGTGGTGAAGGTTGGGCGTTTTGGGTTTCGTCTTATGTAATTTTGACGTTCGAAAAGTGCTGATTCTCAGCCTACTTTGAACAAATGACTTTTGAATTATAGATGCCCTGCATACCCCACAACAGCGTTGTGTCTTGTGCGAGAGAACGTGGGAGGCCATTCCTCAAAGTGATTTTGATGAACTGATTTAAGCATGCCAAATCGCTGTGATTGTGTGCTTCGTGTCAATGGTGGAAACACAGTTTTTTTTTTCTTTACAATGTACTCGTACCAATGTGACTTTATCAATTCATATTATGTACTTCCTGAGTTTATCTTGGACATGACTGACACCGGTGAAGGAATACACCGTGAGAAACCTGGACTTATATGGTTAATAAAAGTCTGAAATCACCAACCCGTCTTGAGCAAGCGTGGTGATCAATGCTCGTGCCTTCTCTGTATGAGAAGAGGCCTTTGCCCTGCAGTGGAACACTAACAGGCTGGTATTATTATTATTATTTAATAATAATAATAAAATTTATTTATTTCAAAAAAAGTGTGGTACGTAACGTAAACGTATGTTTAAGTAAACATACGTTTGCACCTTTTAGTTCTAAGCAGTCTATTATAAATTATTTGTGCTCCTACTGTGGGAACCTGGGCTGGCGATCCTTAATACAGGTTACCATGTAACCTAGCTAGGACGCCAGATTCAATTCTATTTATTGTTACTCTTTTCTTATTATCCGAAAATTGTGAATTTATATTTATCGTAACAGACTGTACCACACTTTTTTTGAAATAAATAAATTGTATTTCGTTTATTATAATTTCGAACATATAAAATACATTTTAAAATATTTCTTAAAAAACCATATAAAAACCATTTAAAAATATAAAAAATTGTGTTCCGCCGGTGTCGGGAGCAGGGTCCAAGCTACCGGTGGTTAGGGCTGCAGAGACAGAAACCTCCTCACAATGCGAGCCTTATCGAGGAGTACTGCCTTCTGGATCAGGCCCTTAATCCAACCGCCTAACGAGAGCCTCGAGAGATGTTGGTCGAGGCTTTCGGCCATCAGGCCATTGGTCGTTAAGACAATCGGCATAATGATAGCCGAGCTCACATTCCACTTGTAAAGAAAGAAAGAAAGAAAAGAAAGAAAATACGTTTATTTGCGGTACACATGACGCAAGGTAAGAAGAAAACACGAAAATAAACAGTTTGGGGGAAAACATGCGTCACATCCACGCAAAACGGCCATCGCTCAGCATAAAGCTGCGACCCTATGCGAGACAGAGCCCCAGCGCTGGTTTTCAGCGACAGCCGGCGTTGACGTTATGACGTCAACCGGTGCAGCAGAGAAAAATAACAAAAGATAAAATGAATAAATACAATACACAAGTCCTAAATTTTTATAAAAAATATAATATTTAAAATGGTAACATTTCGTACCATCGGCGACTCACGCGCCACAGACAGTCTGTGCGCGCAGCTGTCGTTTATGCTTTTTGTTTGACGTTTTGACATATTGGATACGTAATAAATATAACATGGCGCATTATGTAATTAATGTTGTGATGCAATGCATAATAATATTATCAAAGGATGCATTGGGTGATTGTGTAGCTATGTTTCTTGTAAATAATGTTTGTGAAAGTGTGAATAATGTTTGTGAAAGTGTGAAGGTGTAGATGACAAGCTAGTTGACATGTTATATGAGATCAATGGTAAGTGCCGAACAATTGTATTTATCAGGGAGATTGTATTGGATTTAATTACTATTAAAATGAAATGAAATTAGAATGAAAATAGATGAAATTGGATTGGAGTTATATAAATAGGATAAATTTGTTATCAGAGTAACTAAGATACCTACTTGACAAGCCGTAGTGTGCCAGTTGAGTAACTAGGTTTAACCATAATTTACAGAAACACGATGGCCTTGTCGGCAACCTCGTGTGCTAAGTCGAGATGTTTTATTTATGTCTCTTTCTCAGCTTTCACGAGGTTCCCGTCATGTGGGATGGTAAAATCGACTCTCATTGCGCGGTCTATCACCACAATATCAGGCTTATTGGCAACAATAGTCCTGTCAGTAATGATAGACCGATCCCAGTACAATGTGAAGTGGTCATTTTCAAGAACTGGGTCGGGTACATACTAAGACTTGTAGTACGGTATCTCAGAATCCACAAGGTTGTATTTCAAAGCAAGTTGCTGGTGAATAATCCTGGCCACTTGGTTATGCCTGTGCAAGTACTCGCCGTTAGCCAGACGAACAGCCAGAGATAATATGTCTGATGGACTCACCCGGACGATGGCATGCCCGACACACGTCAAGCGCACCGTCCTTCATAATATGTCTCCGGTAGTTATTCGTCAAAATAACTTCATCCATAATTGCACAGACGAAATCTTCAGTTTCCCCGAAAAGGTCACCAAAACGTAGCCAGGATACGGACGCTAAGAAATCTACACCGGGCTCATGAAGAGCCCGATAGAAGCGCCCGTGAAGCTCTTTGCATTGCCATACGTCTTTGCGGTCATCTGTAGTAAGCCCCTCAGTCTTGTGCCCCTTGTCCACTGCCATCACATCACGGTGCATACCCACTTCGGCTTTAAAAAACTATTCTCGTTTACATATCTCGGGACCATGGGGTCCAAGTCTTTTGGAAGGCGTACGAGGAGCCGAAGCCAACTCGCAGAGGCCCCTTAGACAATTTTAAATGGAATGAGGCACCAACCGACGATTATCCCTCTATGCATTATGCAAGTACACCCAAGGACAACCCCCGGTTGGTGCAGGACTATTGCAAAACATTGCAAAAAAACATTGGACTATGGGTTTGGCTGGCTATAGTTGATTGGTTACAAAGAACTATGGAAGGACTACGACTCCTGCCTGACTTGCAGTCTCAATAATGGGTCCCCGGAAAATTGTCGCTAGCACAAAGTGACGTAGCGACAAGGGGGCAACATGTCCTGAGGTGCTTGAGGACTGGAGAGGTATTCCACGGCTTTCAGAACAATCCCAGAGCCCGGGAGCTGGTCAAGATCCCTACGAGCACTTACTGGAATACTTCCTTCTTCCGAGCACGTTTGCTCTTGCGAATCTCCACTCAAGCCGGTCAATTAAGGTAAGAATGAGGTGGGAGCTCTGGTCCTCATCATTGTTCACTCCAGCCGGGCACTAAAGGCAAGACAGAGATGAGGAACAAGATTCCTCCCAGGAGATAGGGTCCGTGGGATCGCTACTGCCCAACAAATGAAATGAAATGAAATGAAATGAAATTGTTTATTCTGTAAATAGGATATCGGAATCACTTTTACACGTCTTATAAAAATTATTTAAAAAATAAGCTAGATGAGGTCGGTGTTTCCTATCTGACTACTCTAAGAAGAAAGGCCGAAACAAACTCAGAGGTCGCAGTCTCTTTTAAAGTCCAGACATAATCTTGGTCAAGCCATGTGAGGACCATGTAGATTAGTGTCTGAAATGGTCTTTTGAGGAAAGAACCACACATATTCGAGTGGACCTGTCCAGTCAGTGCAAGCATTTGTCAGTAATCGTGGAGCTCAACTCAGAACTTAAGGAGCTCAACTCGACGAACAATACCAAAGACAGGATATTTGGGTAGGCCGCATCAACTACTTAAACTGCCAGACCATCATTAAAACTGACTGAGAAAGAAAAAATAAATAAAAACGAAAAAAATAAATTAAAAAAATATCCACTTAGTCCTCACATTCACAATAATTAAAATAATATAATACTTTACAAAGTAATCGTGTCATTTTGAATATAAATTTCAACAATGTGTATATAAAACTGGTTTATTGTGATGAATAATTAAAATGTCAAGTTTTATGGTTTAGCTTAGCAGAGCGAGCAGCTCAATCCCAAGCTATCTTCTAAATAATCAGAAATTTTATAGTACCCTTTTTTACAAAGCTTGGTTTTAATACAGCTTTTAAATCGTTTAATGGGTAAGTTTCGAATGTCAATGGGAAGTTTGTTGTAAAAGCGTATACATTGACCCATGAACGAGTTGCTTACTCTGTGGAGACGCGTGCGATGCACAGCAAGGTTGTGTTTATTCCTGGTGTTTAAACTATGAATATGGGACATTTTCTTAAAATTTGATATATTTTTGTGTACATACAATAGGTTTTCAAAAATATATTGTGAGGCTACAGTCAGAATATTTATTTCTCTGAATTTCTCTCGCCACATGCTGCCCTGCGGGTTCTGTATCTCTCTTGGTCTGGCTCCTCATCTTAGACCTGTTCCGGCAAAGTAAACTCTACCTGCACAGACCCAGAGTTTGGAGCGCGCAAGCTCCACCACGACGTCAACGTAGAGATACGGCGGGTGGGGTATCATTATTTACAATAAAAAAAATAAAAATCATTTTTTTTCCTTTTTTGCCATTCTCATTTATAACGAAATTAACTTAGGTTAATTTCCCTGCAATTTTCAAAAATTGCAACTTTAATATTTTTTCCAAAATATAGGGATAAGTTTTTAACTTAAACATAGGAGTAGTAAAGTAAGAAGCCAGTCTGGAAGACTAGATTTGGTAAATATTAATTGGATATTTATTTTTGTTAAAAATGTACTTGATCCCTAGAAACTTTTGATGTGTGTATGTATTAACTTATCCAGCTGTTTTAATTATCTCTATATACATACTATCTACCTAAACTAACTATCTGTAACAACGGCCTGCGCAGCCTACCTATTATACGCAGCCATTGCCGATAGAAGTAAAAAAGCCTAATAACTATTAATTAAAAAGTTTCAATTTTTTTAATTTTATGAGAGTTGCACGTGAATAAAGACTGTCAGTATGCTACTATTTTTGATTGTATAATTAAAACGATAACTGATATTTGTATAACAGGACCGATCTGGTCTTTCTATAGGTTTTTTTTTTTTTTGTGGACATGAGCTACAGAATTGAGATATACGAGTATAATAATTCAAATACTATAGAGCTCTGAGCTCGGGCGAGGTATAAAGGTATTCACAAAGGAAGGCCTCAATGAGAGCCGCCTTGATGTAACTTGATTGATTATAATGAAGTAGTCGCCGCCGCCGCCGCGGGCACATTTTGTCATCGCGTGACGATCCAAACTTTCTGATTAATGACGATTTATCGTCGAGGGCTTTAAGATATTTTTTTTGCGACCTGAGGTTGGGTTGGTACGAGTATAAGGGAAGGTACAAGTGTCGCGGTTCCACCTGACTGCTTCACGGGGACTTATTATATCATTTTAGTTGTTATTGGCTTCGCCTTTCGTATTTAGTAATGTCGATAATAGCGTTATTTTTGAGCCTGTGATGAAAAACTAGAAAACTGTATGAAATAGTTTTCATTTCACATTGGCTGATGATGCTGTGATTGAATAGATATTATTATAATACCGATTGGTGATAATATGACAGGGTGATAAGAAGTTTCTTTAGAGAGATGCTCGTTGCCAGCTCGAGCGAGTTTCTTGTGCGGTCCACACACCTCGCGGACACTACACGACCCAGAATGGAGGCTAAAGTGAACACTTGCGCACTTGCGGAAATGTTTGTAATGGGCGAGCGGTATCATCCACTCCCTGTTTAGTTACGCATTGTGTACTGAAAGACCGGAAGGAAACTTGTGGCACTAATAGTGGGAATACGACATAATATTATGGACAAGATCAAAAGATTTTATTTTTGTTGGTAATTATGATTTCTTTTAAGAAGAAACCGAGCAAATTTTGTCTAACGACAAATAATATAAGCGACCAAAATTATAATTACAAACATTCATTAAAAATCTGGCCTAGAGTAGGCCTTAAAGACTCTTTGAATTAGGTTCCAGAAGGTTTCATTTGTTATTCTTAGTTATACGGGCTAAGTAAGGCAGTTAAGGTAACTATGTAATCAACGAAAATGCCTTCGAGCAAGTCCTCGCAGTTACGATGAAAGAAAAAGAATATTAACAGTGTTATTTGACTGAATCGAATCACATAATAGCAGTAATTAATGTTCGTATGAGCTCGGAGGATATTTATCTGTAATATTAAGGAAGCAGAATGGTGATGTTTCACGTATTCCGCCTCCAGGCAAGTGGGACAAGATTAGGCACATCTGATAAATAGATTATTATAGCGTGGAGCATCTAAAACTAAATTAGTTTTTGACCAACAAATCATCATGTGCCTAGCCTTCTCATAAGTATGCTCAGCTCGGCTTCCAGTCTGCAGCGGCTGCAGCTGAATATCAGTATTTTACATGGAGCGACTGCCTAGCTGACCCCCACAACCCAGTTACTATGTAACACGATACCAGGCGAAAGACTGGTTGTCAGACTTTAGGCCTTCTTACGACCCGTAAGGACTGTCAACGATCCAGGAATGACAGCCGGGACCAACGGCTTAGTGTGCTTTCCGAGACACGAAAGGCTCTCGGTATGTAAAGTTAGTCAGCCATCCACGGGCCGACCGTGGCAGCGGCGGTTAATCGATCGATCAATCCGTGCGGCTGTTATTATTTAGTCATGAAAAGAAATCAGAATTGTGTCGTAATATTTTTCAGCAATGTAATAATAATGACAATAATGGCAATAGTGGGTCAATAATGATCGAAAAATGTCCAGCGATTTGCCAAAGTCAAGAAATGACTAATAACAGCGAAGTGGAAACGGTATCTGGCACTTCCATTGTCAGTTTATCACTATATTTAGCTACACTTACTTAGATAGAAACTCTTCTTTTTCTTTGAAAAAGACGGACATTTAAAAAATAAATAAATTACTGAGTAATGATAGTGTGCATGCATTGTGTATCATTTCAGTCGCTGTCTCATTATCCACAGGAAGTGGTGGAGATGGCACGTTACGCACGCTCGCCGGAGGCTCGTGTCGCCGTTGCAAAGCATCCTTACACTGTAATCTTTCAACGAGCATAAAAGCGTATTGTTTAAGGGAACTAATTTTTTGAGCTGTTATTTAAATATTCGAGATGTTATTATGATCAGTAGAAAAACATATTGAGCAGTTATTTAATTTAATGGCTGTTGATTAATTATTGCGACAGTAAAACGTGGACAGTAATAAAAATTCAATTTGTCGGTTATTTTATCATACAATGTCAATTCTAAAAATAATTGAGCAGTCCAATAACTGAATGAGCGGTAAAAATGATGGTCTATTGATGGTGAATCATTTGGGTTAGGTTAGAATAGTGACCATTAACGCGTGAAACTTTAAATCAGTGCCATTGTTTAATAACATGCTCCGTCACTAGTGGGAGGCTAAGGCTGCATGTCCATTGAAGCGGAGCGAGGCAGCGGAGAGGAGAATGGCAGCGGAGTGGAGCGGAGTTGCGGACAATGTCTGTCCATCAATGCGGAGCGAGATAGCGGAGCGGTGTTTCAGACTGTGCGGAGCTAGACCGAGTCCACGTGATGAATAATAATTCCCCGCTCCGGTTCCCCGCTCCGGTTCCCCGCTCCAGTTCCCCGCTCCGGTTCCCCACTCCGGTTCCCCGCTCCACTTCTCCGCTCCGTTTCCTCGCTCCGCTTCCCCTCTCCGCTTCTCCGCTTCGTTTCCCCGCTGCGCTTTCCGGTTTTGTATGAATTTTTAAACTAGTTCGCAAATCCCTGTCCACTGAAGCGGAGCGGAGGTTTTATGCAATTCCATTGGTTAATATTGTCACACCGCTACTCCGCTCCAATGGACAGGCAGCCTTAGAGGCGGGAGAGCGGGGGACAACGATTTTTGTTCTGAAACCAACGTGACTCGTCACTATCGCATATTAACCAATTTTAATTTATAGAAAATTACTTGAATTTTTTATAAAGCGTCGAGGGACATTTTTCATTCTGTCAAGAGACCGCAGCGTTAGTTGGCGTTTGAGGCGGCTGAAATAATAATAATTTGTATTCAAAAGGTCACTCTCAATGACTCCTTTTCTTTCGTTTTTTTTTTTGTATAAATTGTTCGCAATACACACCTTTTGTGAGCATGAGCGCCACATTGAAGAGGTTTTGATTTAAATGTAGATTCATAGACACATCTATACAAGGTGGCAGGGACATCGACGCGAAAACTGATACCATGGATTCAGTACATGATTTTGAATCCCCCTGCGTGGAAATTTTTCACCGATTATTTAAAAAAGAAATAGCTGTTCCATTCATTTTGACCGCGTAGGTATTGCACTTTTCTATGAAATAGTAGATTTTTTTTTTAATGAGTCCGAGCACGCTTTATTAAGCGATCCTTCGCCCCTTTTTTGTGTGAGTACCCTTCATCATAATGATGAGGACGGTGGTTGTGCCAGTGATTAAAAACAAAACAGGAGACTCATCAGTTCGGTCGAATTATAGGCATATTTCTCTGGTAACGATTGTCGCTAAAGTGCGGTAAGTGTGTGTAACGTACATCTAAAAAGATATATATCCTAACACGATGCGCAATTGGATTTCCGACTTGGCTTATCCACCAAAAGTGCCTTAAGCACACGGTCAGGTACTACTGTGACAGGAGTATACCAGTCTATGCAGCGTTCCTGGATCTGTCCAAGGCCTTCAACCTAGTCTCCATACGACATTCTTTGGGATAAATTAATAGAAACAGGGATGCCCAATGAGCTGCTAAACGTTTTCAGGTACTGGTACGGCAACTAAACTAACGTTGTGAGGTAGGGGAATGGCTGTTCTCTGCCGTACAGGTTGGAGTGTGACGTGAGGCAGCACAACAGTGAGAGTCAAAATGGCGGGTGTACCATAGCGAATTAAATTATAACAAGTACCAAACAAATGTACCTAAAATATACTATTTTGTACCTGGCTTTGACAAATCTGTACCTCATTCAGAACGAAATTATTTCGAAATTAAGGTACACTCGCCATATTGACATCAAGATGGCGGGTGTTCTATAATATTTTATTATTTAACCATTACTATTTATTAGACAGAAACGTCCACGCATTGATGGCTCACCTGATCCAGAATTTCAATGCTCAAAAAGTGAACTGATCGACTGTATTCGTCAAGAAATACGGAGTGTCCTGTCATTGGAAATATCAACCAACATCAAAAAAAGTTTCACTAATGAACTGGGTGACATAAAATCATTGTTCCAAGAACTTAAGCAGTCAGTCGACTTTATGAGTAAAGAGTTTGATCGGATGAAAGCCGAACTTGAGACCTGTAGGAACGGAAACAAAATCCTTCACAAAGAGAACGATTCTCTCAGGCACACAATCTCTGAACTTTCATCAAGAGTAAACCTGATTGAACAGCATGCCCGTCAACAGAATTTAGAAATCAATGGCATACCGGAAAGCAAAGCAGAAAATCTGGTTAAGACTGTTCAGCAAATTGGAAATGTAGTCTCTTGTTCCGTCAAAGAAGACGACATCTTGTCTGTAGTACGGGTAAGGAAACTGGACCCAGAAAGCAATTACCCCAGAGCTGTAGTTGTCAAGCTGCGTAGCATGCTGCTGAGGGATACCATTCTAACCTCAGTGATGAATTATAACAAAGCGCACCCCGACAAAAAACTTAACTCGCAACACCTTGGGTACGGCAACTTAGTTAAGCCTGTCTTCGTATCAGAGCACCTGTCACCTCTAAACAAGAAAATTCATGCGGCCGCTAGAAAAGTCGCGAAAGTAAAAGGATACAAATATGTTTGGGTTCGAGATGGCAAAATCTTGATAAGGAAGGAAGATGGACAACAAGCTATGCAAATAAAAAGCCTGGAGGCTGTCTCTTTACTATAAAGGGATCAAAAACGCACAAAGACCGTGATCTTGCTGTCAGAATTCACCATCTATTATCAGAACTTCAGGGGTCTTAAGACTAAATTGCATAATCTCAGGCTAGCCGCACAACTTAATAACTATGATGTGATTATTGGAACAGAGACATGGCTTGATGACAGCGTAAATGATGGCGAATTATTCGACTCCCGATATATCATTTATCGTAGAGACAGAGCTTCTACTCCTCTTGGCAGCAAAAAAGGCGGAGGTGTACTGATCGCTGTTTCTAGGGCGATGGACTCAACACGTGTAACAAAATGGGAATCAGATGCTGAAGATCTGTGGGTCAAGCTCAAAACCGATAGCAGAAAGGGCAACCTATACATCTGTGCGGCCTATCTGCCACCACCTGTGCAACATGGCCCACTTAACTTGATCCTGAACAACGTGGATGCAGTGATTGAATCGACGGGAGGAGATGTAATAATTGCTGGGGACTTCAATCTCGGGTTCATGGACTGGAGCACGGACAATACTCTCTCTAGCTCACCGTGTACAACTGCTAGGAACTTTGCAAACAGGTTAGGCTACTCACTGATTGATTTTATGTCGTCAAATAGCTTAAAGCAAATCAACATTGTTAGGAACTGTTACAACAGAACTTTAGACCTTATTTTATGTAACTTCCACGGTGGATCTGTCAGTGAATGTAAAAATCCAATGACGCTGGTCGATGTTCATCATCCTCCTTTAGACATCACCATCAAGAATATTTCACCCGCATTATTAAAAAGTATGAGTTCTCTCAAATATAACTTCTGGAAAGCCAACTATGCACTCGTAAATGAGAGGTTGAGGAGCATCGATTGGGCGAGTTTGTTTTCGGAACTGCCGGATGTGGACTTAATGGTAGACACGTTTTACGCACAACTAAATCGAATAGTGGACGAATGTGTTCCTAGACATAATAGACGCAATAACAAATTTCCTATATGGTTTTCAAAATGTTTGATCAAACTCCTCAACGAAAAGGAAAAATTGAGACTTCGTTTTAAGAAGTACAAAAACCCCAGGGACAAATATGAATACCGTATATTGGAGGAACGTTCTAAAAACATGATCAAAAAGTGCTACAGCACATACGTCAATAATACTGAAGATAACATCAGACTGAATCCAAGGGCATTTTGGTCATTCGTTAATGCCAAAAAAGCCAAGTCTAAGACATCCCATCTGAGATGTATTGGAGCGGGAAAGTGGCAACCTCTGGAGAAGAAGTGAGTAAACTGTTTGCCTCACACTTTTCTGCAACTTTTGCATCTCCTGCTGGTACAGTCGCGGTGCAAACAAAGTCAAAAGAGTACCCTCAGCTTGCGCTAGGAAGCCATTATTTCACAGAACGAGACGTACTCAAAGAATTAAAAAAACTAAATATCTGCAAAGGTCCAGGGCCTGACGGCCTACCGCCGCGTTTCATAAGGCAATGTGCCAAATATTTATCATTACCGCTCAAACTTATTTTTAATAAGTCCCTTATGTCTTCTAAGTTTCCCACGCAGTGGAAAAACGCACACGTTGTTCCAATATTTAAAAAAGGGGAGCCTAATGATGTTAAAAATTATCGGCTCATATCTCTACTTTCAATTTTCTCGAAACTGTTCGAATCATTAGTTTGTCCTGTATTAACTTCGCTAATTAAAACTCAATTGGCTACGCAACAGCACGGTTTCTGTACCAATAAATCCACTACCACCAACTTAGTTCATTACATTAATGATATCAGCAGATCCGTAGAATCCGGTGTGCAAGTGGACTCAATATACACTGACTTCAGTAGCGCGTTCGACAAAGTAAATCATGTGCTTCTACTTCAAAAACTTGCGAACCATGGTATGCATGGTCATTTGCTACGCTGGTTTGAGTCATATCTCTCAGAACGACAACAGAGAGTTATCATAAAGGGTTATCAGTCGCCACTTTATTACTCAACATCTGGGGTGCCACAGGGATCACATCTTGGTCCTATCCTTTTCCTGGTATTTGTGAACGACATCATACACTCCATTGAAAACTCAAAATGCTCTATGTTTGCGGATGATCTAAAACTATACAAGGAAATTGAATCAAGTACCGACATTGCTTTGCTTCAAAAGGACTTGGACGCAATTCATGAGTGGTGTCATAGTAACATGATGACTCTCAATGCCGCAAAGTGTTATCATATAACATTTACACGTAAAAAGCTCATTCAGCCTTCAGCATATCACTTAAACGGCATAACTCTTCAGAAAGTCGATACCATTCGTGATTTGGGAGTCCAACTTGATAGTCAACTATCCTTTATAAATCACTTTGACACTATTGTCGCCAAAGCAAACAAAATGTCGGGATTTGTAAAAAGAACTTGCAAGGAATTCCGGTCAACTGGCACCCTTAAGGTTCTCTACAACTCTCTGGTGAGGAGTATACTGGAATATGCATCTCCTGTATGGAATCCCGCGTATCGTGTCCACATCGACAGAATAGAGTGCATCCAAAAAAAGTTTACGAGATACCTCCGCTACAGATCACAGACTTGTGTTCGCGAAGCTGATTATCCTCAAAGGCTCTGTCATTTCAGGATGAGCTCCTTGGAGCAACGAAGAAGTTGCTCAGATTTAATTTTCCTTTATAAGACCCTCCACAATTTGGCGAATGTACCGGAGTTGGTTTCGGAGATCAGTCTAAATGTGCCCCGCCGTACCTCATATAGATCCAATTTTAAAACAGAAACCTTTCAATTGCCTAGAAATAGAACTAATCTTGGTCGTTCAGCTCCTTTATACCGGTTTTTGTCTAGCTACAATAAGCTGAGCACGCGTACGAATGACTTGGACATATTTTCGAACAGTCTGAATGAATTCAGACGATACGTACTCAGTTCTTGATCGATTTGTTTGTTTATTTCTTTTACAAAAAATGTTTATTTGTGTGATTCATTGTACTTATTTAATATTGTACAATCTAATTCAATCTTTAAATTCAAATTTTAATCTATTTTATTCTTTTAATTTATTATAAATAATGTAATAATTTTGTGTCCTAATTTATCTGTTATTTTTATAGCTCTAATTTATAATTGTTTTTATTTTCCAATTTAATTGTTTTTTTATTTTTATTATAATGTATTTTAATTTAACTGCTTGACATTTTAGATTTAATGTAAACTTAGTAAATTTTAATTTTGTTAGTTTCATATCCATTTCAATTTTTATTATTGATTATACAAGTGCTGTACACACCTATAAGTGACGAATTCACCGCAAAGCTGTTGAATATATTTAATGTAATGTTTTAGTGAATAAGTCGTTGGTGTGTCAATAAATAAATAAATAAATAAATTACTCATAAAATGTAATTACAGTAAAAAAAATACCTAAAAAGTACCTCAAGTAAATAGAAACACACACTTGATCATTGGGATAGTTCCTGAGAAATAAAACAACCGTGTCTTGTTATAAGAAAACACGATAATTATCATGATATATTGGTATAGTTATACAGGCTGTGACAAGACCCTTAACGAAGCCAAAAGGTACTTGTTCTCTCCGTCATTGCGATAATTTTTTCTAGACCATACCTGGGAACCTTCTAGTTACGGAGATATTGGGAGTCAAAGTTCCAACTTTTTCACATGTTTTTTGTTTTAAATACATGTTTTTACTGTAAGCACTTCCATGATCCCAATACTATTCAATCCATCCATCAGCACGATGTTTTGCGTGCGTTACATTGAGTCCTACCGCAAAACGTGATTTTTCACCCCCCCCCCCCCCCCCCGAAAAAAAGTCGGTTCCCAACAATAATTTTTGCGTAAAGTTACTTAGTTTGATGTATCATCATGATGTCTTGGTTTCATCAGTAGACTATCATCTCAGATTAAGAACACGCAAGTTGTAAAACAAATATACAATGCCTATGTTCGCAGTAAATTAAAATATAATTCATTATTGTTTAATATTAGTAGGTAAGATGGATAGTCCCATTCTACGAGAGTCAATCATTTTTTATGTTCCTGACCAGTTATGCGTAGCGTTGTAAGACGACAACATAGAGTCCTCTGCTACCCGCCTACATGGCGTGCTCCCCGAACCAACACCACTCCCACTGCTACAGCAATTAAGTTAATAAATGAGTTTTTTAAATATTCCTGAAGCAGATTTATTTTTTGACTCTCGAAGGACAATCACTAAACATGTGTATGACACGACGGGGTATCTACTCTGTGCCGTGTCTGATTAGTCTCCGGTGTAATTCTTCGTTGATGGTAGATATAGGTAGTCGGTCTTCAATCACACACAATTCTTAACTCAAACTCAAAGCATTTATTCCAGATAAAACGTTTACACTTTTGAGTTATCACTTTGTCACTTAATTTAAGTTAGTTGAGTCATTGAGTTTAAGTTAGTTGGTGAAGCTAGTCGCCCATTCCAAGAAGAAATAGGTACTGAAGGAGAAGAACGGGCAAGAAACTCCTTAGCCACTCTTTTAAAGTCCAATCATTATGTTACAGAGGTTGAACACACGCCATTGTTGTGTCTGTGCCCTTTTTTCCGTCAGCGGATATATCGCGTATTCCAATACAAAATCTTATTACTTAGTTACTTCAATAAAACTTATAAATAATGCTAAAATGCTTATCAGTTAATTATTTTATAATTAAACAATGCTAATATTCACAAATACAAAGGTCATTCAGAATGAAAGTAAAATTAGAACCTTCATTACTTTTTACACCTTCATTCTTACTACTTTTGACAACACTTCCTGTGCTTCAAGGAATTTAATCAAACAACAGGTATTCATTAGCAGTAAATTGCAGTGTAAAATAATCTTATTACTTTATAGTTAGTTTTCTACTATTGAAACTTATTTAGTTCTCGTATTAAATTATTACATTCAGTTATTGATTATAAATATTCCCAAATCGCGCCATCTTCGTGACATTAGGTAGCGCTTTGCCATAAACAAATTTACTATCAAATGACCACTTGTCAATATGACTTAAAACCCAAAAATCATTCATTAAATGTTCCCTTTTAATTCCAACTATAGTTTTGGCTCTAACATCGAAATTAGATTAATAATTTCACTATCAGTGATATCGACTACCACAGGACTGAGTTCACAAGCTTGGCAATAGATGGCGTCTGATCTCAAAGGAACTGATACTTTGATTAATGCTTGTGACAGCATAGCACTTTATGGCTACGCATAGGATTATGTTATAATCTTTACAGGTTGATGCCTTCGCGGCGACATGTATATTTATTTAAATATGAAGAAATAATTGTTGAGTTGTTTATGTTTAGTCTAAGAAGTGTTTAAAAATTTTAATGTAATTTTGTAGAATTAGCATAGATATAAGCGATTTGGTGTAAACTGTTAGCTTATATTTGATAAATAAATGAATGAATTATGTGAAGAAGTCCGAACTTATGGTTTTTGAGGCTATTGCCAAGAAATGTCCAGTGAAAGTGCCACCAATAAAAAATTACGATGTTCCGATTCGTTGGGTACATCAGTTTAAATACTTGGGGCATTTCATTTCTGACAACCTTAGAGATGATGTTCATGTTGAACGGGAACGCAGGGAATACGGTGGTACGGGCGAACATGTTGGCCCGTAGGTTCACTCGATGTACACTGCACATCTCTGTAGGTACTCGAGTGCCCTATGGATCAGCTATACCGAACTCGCCGTCAGTGCGCTGCGCATCCAATATAATAACGTGTCCAGGGCGATGTGATGCGGCTGCCGCGTTGCTGCAGTGCGTCAGAGATGTTCGCAAAAGTCCGAAAAGACAGCTTCTCAGCTATCGTACGGAACAAAAGTGCGTCTCTGCTCGTCAGATTGGGTGGCAGTGGCAACGGCATGCGGCATCCTGAAGGTGATAGCTGACAGACTTGATGAGAAAACCATAATGGGACATCTGATAAAAACAAAACTGTGTGTCGTAGTGTATAAGTACTAACAGTACCTGGTCGACCGAGCTCTGCTCGGGTCAAAAAAGAGAATGCTCATTTAAAAGAATAGGATAGTTCAATACTAATTCCATGCTGCCACATTATTCCAAGGTAGCCAGCTTGTTTCAAACTTTGGGCGACCGAGCTCTGCTCTAGTGAAAATACAGAGAAAACGAATTTTCCCAGATATGAGACCTAGCTAGATCGATTTTTTGCACTGTATCGCAATGATTGCAACATTCATCGAAATTGTTAGAGCCGTTTTCGAGAACGTGATTTCAAATATATATACAAATATTGCTAGTTTAATAGTATAGGATAAATCCTTAAAGAAGTACAATATAGTAGTACAGGTAGGTAGGATAGAAGATATAATTGTTACTAACATCAGTATATTTAAAATATAAAAGATAATTTATTTGTCAAACATGTGTTTATTAAAAATCGACCATGCAAAATCTTATATATTTTTTATTTTTTTAAAACATACAAATAATTAATTCATTATTAAACATTCATTAATACATTTTATGAGAATAATAATCCTACAGAAATAATATTATACAGTTCAAGTACCTATGTTAAAAAGCATCTGTCATAAGGCATCTGTCATAAGACATCTGCCAAAAAGTCATTTAGATTAAAATAGTACTTGTCTGTTAATACATATATTTCGAATCTTGTTTTTAAATTGATTTGCTGTCATAGGTCTAAAGGACTGTGGTATTTTGTTGTATATTTTCGGGGCCATACAAAAAAAGCTTTTCCCCATGAGGGCAGTTTTTGCTGAGTGCAAGCAAAGTTGGCTATTGTCATGTCTGTTGCGCGGAAAAATGTCAGAGTGTCTTGGAAAGAGTTGGGGGTTAGACTTTACAAATGGGACGGTAAAGTTAGTCATTTGTATTTTTTTAACAATGGTCTACAGCTATCTGTCGACTGTAACTTGAACATAGCCCGATTACACCTCTTTAGGGCTTAAAACGCTATATCCTTGTCCGTAGTGTTACACCAAAATTATTATGATACCATAGCGCAGAATTGATGCCACCAATCCATGATAGGCCGTCACCAAAGCATCTGGGTTAAGTTCTGAGGACAATTTGTAAAAGACAGATTTTTGTTTGTTTTTTGTCAGTGTGAACCTTTGTTGTCTGTTAAATTAATAACCCACTGTATAAACGTAAACCGACTTTAATTTATAACATGATAAGATTGATTATTGATTAAATTTATAGAAAAGCACTTACGATCCATGCCACATTCTAGTGGGATGTAAAACAAAGTGTGCAGCAACCCTGAAGGTTCGAGATAAGTTGGGATTTGTTTAAAACACCCGAGCCTTGCGGGTCGCTGTGAGTCGCTGTGGGTCACTGCGGGTCATTCGTACCAACATGTATGATGCCCACCGCATGCGAAATTACAAAAATGGGGCAGAAGCTGACAATATATCTATGCAATTTCGTTTCCAGCACGCCTGTCTCATTCAGAGGAGCTTATCACTACAGTACTCTAACCAAATCAAGTACCTGCCTATAAGAACTGAGCAGAAGGTCATTTCCGGGCATGATTTCCAATCTCAAGTAACTTCTTCATATCGAAAATCCATACAAAAATGGTAACACTTTCGTACCAGAAGGAGCTACTATCCAAAACTCGCATACATCAGTATATTGAGATATTTCCCTACTCTCCCTCCGAATTAGAATGATGTTCAAACTTTGCCCGATGCCTACCGTCCATCTCCCGAACCTTACCATGTTTTTTTTACATCAACCCTATATCAAGTTATCTCCCTGCAGACACATTGTCCAAAGTATGTAATGTTTGAAAATTTCCCCCGACGGGGCTCGACAGATAGCCTCACGTACGGATGTGTTAGTAGGTTTTATAGATAGATAAGATAGATAGATAAAACATTTATTCAGTGCATACAAAAGACTCACAAAAGCACAATTAAAAGATAACAAATTACATGAATATACATAAAAACATGATGCCACTATACAAAAAATAAAAACATAAGTAATTAAAGAAATGAAGTGACATTATTACCTACATACTTTGTTTAAATGAAAAAAAAAAGGAAAAACAAGATGCGGTGTACGTCTAAAGGTTGCACCGAATGGGAGTCCAGCTCAGCATGTGTCAGGCAAATATACCTGACGCTGATATTCTGCTGGATCCCTGCAGTGACATACGGACATCGAGCAGACGAGATAAATTGGTGTTGTGACAAAGTGTTATGCGTGTGAAAAAAGTAAGTATACCCGCAACTTAGTAAAGTCAACGCAGTAAAGTTTTGCCTTTGGAAAGGAAACGTTCTTGTTCATTAATGTGTAGATATTGTTGATTACTTTATTATATATACTATAGTCATATGTATAATAATATTGAAATAAATAATCTTAATATAATTATAGTAGCGTGGGTGCAAATAAATAAACGATTCAATGGCAAATTTAAAATAATAATGTTTACTCATAGTAAATAAATATAGGTAAATAGCATGTTTATAATAACTATTATATACGTATGTAGAACAAAAGATCCCCAGCTATTCAATGACTAAATACCCCCTTGTTCACAGGTTTGTGATCACCAGTTACGCCAACTAGACGGATTGACTCGGGAAGAACACGACAGCCAGTTATATAATGGATGTGTTCGAAATGGTCATACCCAGTTTTTGCTGAGAGGCAATAAGAAACTGCCGCAGTCGAACTCTGAAGGTACCAAGACATTTAAGATTCCTTATCGGCGGGGGAATATTGTTCCAGCATTTGGATGCGGCTTATCTAAAACTTCCCCTGAAAGCAGCTGTCTTGTGCGATTGAGTGGAGAGTTGCTGCGAGCACTGCCTACTTGCGCATTCTCTTCTACTAGTAATCCATCTCAGTTTATTGTATAAGTAGGTCGGCTGCTTGTATTTTATAACTCCAAATAACAGACAAGCTAAGTGCAACTTACGACGTGATTTCATCTTGAGGATAGGGTGCTTATTTAAGAATGGCGTTACGTGACTTCTTGGTGGGATTGAAAAGCAGAATCGAGCGCAAGCGAAATGCACTCTCTGGATCAGTCGTTCAGTTTTAGCTAGAAGTCGAGGGCCAATCCCGGTGTCCGTATAGTTTAGATTGGATAGCACGAGTGTCTCAACCAACTGGATCCGCAGCTCCTCTGAGAGATAAGGCCTTATTTTATAAAGGACCTTAAGCCGGTAGGAACAATTGCCCACTGACTCTGCCACGTGCGCTCCGTATCGCAACCCAGCGTCCATGATCAGACCCAGATTACGTGCCTCACTGACACGACTGACCGACTCATCCAGTAGGGTAACGTTGAGCGTTGCCGGCACCGCACTGATTTGGTTCTTGGTTCCAAACAGCATGTATTTGGTTTTAGAGGGGTTAAGTACCAAACCGTTATGTTCAGCCCAACATGCTATCCTGTCCAGATCTTCGTTTAGATCCTTTATCGCGTTGTCATAGTCATTTGGTTTAAAGGAGATATAGACTTGTACGTCATCAGCATAAATATGGTACCTACATCGCTTCAAGGAATTTATGATATCCGCACAATACAAGATAAATATGATGGGGCCGAGTATTGAGCCTTATGGGACTCCCCTGTAAACAGAAGTGAGTGATGAAACAAGAGATGTGCCATTACTTAGTCGTATTTCCACACGCTGTCGACGGTTAGTGAGCTTTGGAACCAGTGTATCGTATTTTGCTCAAATCCATAGTAGTTAAGCTTTGATAGAAACAAATCTATATTTATGCAGTCAAAAGCTCGCGAAAAATCAAGTAGGACTAGAAGTGTGCATAGGCCCTTATCCTGAGCTGACAGAATATTATCTGTCACGTCCAAAAGAGCCGTAGAAGTACCGCGTTGTTTGCGAAAGCCTGACTGTAGCTCAGGCAGAATGTGTTTATCTTCTAGATATTTTGACAGCTGCTGGCATACAGCCTTTTCAGCAATTTTAGAAACGCAAGGCAGAATACTAATAGGCCTAAGGTCCTTCAAGTCAGTAGGATTTGTTTTTTTAGGCAGTGGCCTAACGAAAGCAACTTTCCAGATGTCAGGGAATGTTGCTGAGACAATTGAGCTGTTAACAATGTCAGTGATGGCTTTTAGTGTATGTGGGAGGGTAAGCAAAAGCATATTCAAGGTAACCCTATCACAGACTTCAGCGTTAGATTTTAGCTGGTGAAAGTATCGCAGAATCTGATCTGCAGTCACTGGTTGTAATGCAAATGCAAAACTATCATCACCATGACGATGAGACTCGAAGAAAGTGCGTTGCGATATATTACAGACAGGGTTACCAGGAACATTCAACATTATCATTTTCGACATTATCATCGAATTGTGTCTATGTGTACGTGTATTAAAAGTGTAAATATCAGTCATTTTTTTTTTTTTTTTTTTCAGGATGGGAAATCATCAAATGACTTCTCCCGCTCTGGGCAGAGCGAGAGGGTGTGTCAGACTTTTACTGACTAAAACCCACCCGTGTTCCTTCCGTTGCCTGTGTGCCGGGGCCGCGTTATCCCTTTCGGACAAACCCGCAACCCCATCAGGAAATATCAGTCATGTGTTTGTAAATAATATCTGCATAATATGTTTTAAAATTCAAGTAATCTGTGTATGGTAAAACTACTAATTTGCTGTAAGCCAATAGTAATTGATAAAAAAGCTTATCTATCCACAATTTATCGAAATAAACTACATTCTTAGAATATATTTTGTGAAGTGTTGACCAATGTCGTTGATAGCAAAATAGATCCCCACTCAGTACCACAGTTTTAAGTGATTATGTGACATTTGTAATACTATCCACTAACCACGGGGCATTGAATACTACCAGGGAAGTTAGTCTCTGAGCTACTTAGTCATTAGCAGTACCGTAGCGGCGTAGCAATCTTGCAGATTTACGACACACCATCGTAGCGGTACTTTGAAGCGAGTTTACACTAACCATGGATATATTGAATGTCAGTGCGGCGCCGGCGGAGGTTCACATGCTCGACGTGACAAAGCTATGACTGTCGATGTGACCCGTGAACTGTCAACAGTACCCAGTAACTAGTTCAGTGCGGTGCGCCATGTGATCCCAGACTGTGTACTCTCGCTTAGATACAGTCCCGCGCATGATAAACCAGGCTGCGGTTTACAGCCTCAACAACAGCACAACCCTATTTTAAGAGCCTTTTTTCCAACTTTCAACACGTATTTGTTTGGGCGTTCTCGAAACTTGGTCCCCTTTCACAGTCAGTTTATTCCAGCACAATTTACACTCTAAACAGTGCAAAGGCTGTATATTTTCAAGGCGCTCCATAATTTTCATGAGCACAGTTTAATGTCGTCTAAATAAGAGAGTGTCCCCAAATTATACCGTTGCGGCGTGTGGGCGTTGTGTTTTGATTTATGTTTCAAATAAAATAAATTAAGAGTGGGATAAGAACAACCCAAAATAACTTTTCCTTTTATTATAGGTCTACTGACGATGGGTTTTGGAGATGATGGAAAGATATGTTAATAATTATGACCTCCAATAGCTTGCCGATTGACCAAAAGATGACTTTGCAGGGGTTTTTTTTGTGGGAAATTATCAAATAAGTTCTGCGGGAGCGGGGGGGCGTGTCCAACTCTTACTGATTAAAACCCACCCGTGTTCCTTCAGTTGCCTGTACGTTGCCAGGGGCCACGGTATCCCTTTCGGACTTTCCCGCGACCCCGGCAGGCATCGGTCCTAGCGAACCCCGTCCGTTCTGCTGACATCTCTTTGAGGCACTTTTCTGGGGTCAGGTTGACCTGTCAGTCGCTTGTAACAACACTGATGCACTGGCTGCTGACCGCTCCAGTTACAAGAGTAAGTATTACCTAATGAGAAGCGTCGCTCACGTACGAAGAGTAGTTGTTACACTGTTGAAGTTTCGGTTTCGGCCGAAACTAAGACCGTTGCCGAAATTCGGTTTCGGTTTCGATTTTGGTCGCAAAAACCAGTTTCGGTCGGACACTAAGTTAAGTTAAGAATATATTTCTGCGGTAGTGCAGCTAGTGACAGACCACACCTCTTCCTGGTTTCACTCAACTAATTATTATGCATTTGTGAATTGGTACTAATTCACAAATGCATTATTGTCTCTAAAGACAATAATGCATCCGATGGTTGCATGCGCTCCTCGTCTGACGCAAACCCCTCCGCATCGCCGCACCGCCGCCGCCGGGGCCCCGCACCGCTGCTCTGCCACACCGCTGCCGCCATAGAAATATAAACTTATATCTATGGCTGCCGCACTACCCATCGCTGCCAGCACGCTATTTTGTGTAGAAGCAGTTAACATTACAATAGATATCCGGAGCTGGATGTATGATCGTATCCAAATCCAGATGTTCCAGATGTAAGATCGTAGCAAGTGGCGTGCTGTAGTTTCTACCTAACCCGATGGGAAAAAGGCGTGAGTGTATGTATCCGAAGCTGCGAGTGGCACGTGTACATTTGAATCGACCGCCTGCCTGCAGTATCGCTGGCTAATGAACAATCTAATGTGACGTATATAATATACCTAAAAGAAATATCACAACATACGACTCGTAATTTTCGTAGTGTGTTATATAATTTTTGGCTGCTTTCATTTGGTGGCTCCAGAAATAATTATAGTTCCTACCTACTTATGACATGTATCTACCTAAGATAGAAAATAGAGTTTTTTTTTTATGTTTTTCATGGTATCCAAACGATCGATGAACTAATTTGTATACAGACATGTTATACTCGTTCGAATGATGACACAGCTTGCTCTCGATTGTTAGCGGGTCTCAGTAATATCTAGAAACCTATAAGAAAGGGGTGAACAAGATGTCCAACTACGGAACTTATTTCTGGGGAAAGAATGACAAGTACGTACAAATAAAATGGTGCGGTGCGCCTCCTGGTGGACGCCCCCGAAAACTCGTGAAACCGGGAAATTAAAAATCAGATTTCTTTGAGATATTTATATCAAGGCTTGATTAGTAACCTTTTTGTTTATTTATAGTTACAACCTACGCGATACGAACGTATATCTATTATATTCTGCATGAATTATATTTATTCAAGTTTAATAATAACATTGAATAAATTAGTCGAAATTTGAATTTGAATTACATGAGCTAATTTGTTGATTAATAATTTTAACAAAAATGTCGAAGAAATACCAAATAGTACCTGTTAAACATTTTATACACCTTTTCAGTTTTTCTTATGTTGCCATCCTTGAAAACGTCATTACTGTTGAACGAACTTCTTAGGTGCTTATTACCGATGATGGTCTGACATAATAGAGCTACTTGGCAACATTGGTCTAGCCCGTACGCTTTACTAAGTTTACTCAATGAGACGAGCCCGCCTTTATGTTACTCTGAGAATGCACAGGTCGCGAGATAAGCGGCCGCAACTGTCAATATATTCTAATGTAGCTGTAGGTAGAAACAAACAATCCGGCAGATAGACACGGCTGCGGCTGTAGATGTCTGTTTTTTTGCTTTTTTAATCAAATGGAAAGCGCTATTTTTCGCCTTCCGTCCGACCGCAGCGACCGCACTATCTGCCGACGATGAGCTCTCTTTGTATATTAACCTTTTACAGAATTGACTTATTCCTACTTCGTTTTTCGTGAAGCGGCATTCTACAGCTAACATGCCATCAGCATACTGCTGTATTGTGAATTGTGAAGATATCGAGAGACTGCGATATTTTGTTATTAGAAGTAATTAAGTAGATGTTTCATTCAAAGTTTTGCAGTGGCTCAATGGTGTGGCAAAATCAAAATCACTCTTACATCTGAGTCTTAATTTACGGATAATAGATCTGTTTAAATATTTATTATTAAGTAAATTATAAAAACCGAAAAAGGTCATTTAAAGCATTGCTTCATGCTGTGACTGTCTGTCACCTACTCTTATTTAATAACCAAATATTATATTTATTTATTTTAAAACTAGCACATGGTTTGGGCCACTTAGGAACACATAATTTCTCTATTTGATGGGAAACAAGCTACGGACAAGTATCGCGAACAGGTCGAAGGCAATAATTTAACAAATTCTGAAGAATGTAGTAAAAGAGGGGGGGAGGTGTAACAGGGCGTAAAAACTGAAAGCTACGTTAGTGACGAAGAGAACGTGACGTATGGCGTCCCGCAGGGCAGTGTCCTCGGCCCGACGCTCTTTTTGATTTATGTTAATGAACTCTGTAACCTTATTATCAACGGTGCGAGGATACTGTCCTACGCGGATGACACCGCTATTATCTTCTCTGCTAAGACCTGGGACAAGGTTAGGCTGGAGGCTGAGAGGGGACTAGCTAGAGTTGGTGATTGGCTATGTGTGAATCTACTTACGCTAAATACCAACTACGTCTGCTTTTTTTTTTTTTTTTTGGATAGGAAATCATCAAATGACTTCTCCCGCTCTGGGCAGAGCGAGAGGGTGTGTCAGACTTTTACTGACTAAAACCCACCCGTGTTCCTTCCGTTGCCTGTGTGCCGGGGCCGCGATATCCCTTTCAGACAAACCCGCAACCCCAGCAGGAACTACGTCTGCTTCACCAAATACTCAAATTCTCAGCCTGCGCCTGACTTTAACATTAGAATACATTCTTGTCGTACCCTAACCCAATCTACCTGTAGTTGCCCTGTAATTCATAAATTCCGTCAAGTACCTAGGTATTGTAGTAGATCAAAGGTTAAGCTGGTACCCACGCCTCGAACTAACTATAGCGAGGGTAAGAAAACTCATATGGGTTTTCAAATCTTTGAGACATGTAATGAATGCAGAACTACAGAATAAGATCTATATCGCACTGGCCCAATCTGTAATCATATATTGTGTCTCGGTATGGGGTGGAGCAGATCTAGAGAGGGCACCGAGATCCTTGATTAAGGTCATGTACTGTAAGCCCTACAGGTTCCCTACTGAAACTCTGTACGCAAGCTCTAAGCTGCTCTCCGTTAGAAAACTCCACATACTACACATGGTACTAAGATATCACAAAATTCTACCCTTAAGCCATGACAAACTTAAAAAAGGCGGTGTGATATAGTTGCCCCTACATAGTCAGCACGCTCAATTTTTGCTAGTCGTCAAAATGTAACTCAACCCCCACGCGTCTATAATAAAGTAAATCGCATACTTAACATTTACCCTATGCAGCTGTACGAGTGTAGGGAGGCATTGACTGAATGGCTCTTCACACTTAATTATGATGTCGTGGAAGACATTTTGGCGACTCTGGGTTGAATGTCATGCATACTGACACACACACACACACATACTCACACTCCAACACACACACACACACACACACACTCCAACACACCCCTATTCATACACGCACACACTCCAATTTTTTTTTTTTTTTTAGTAAAGTATCCGATTTCTAATCTGAGCTCACAATACCGGTAACAACATCTGGATTCAATTTTCAATTCAATTTATTTTATTCTGAACAAAAATACATTTGTGTCGAATACAGGATTAATACAATAATAATAATCAATAAAAGTTACAATTAATTACAAGTTATTAATACACGGAATAATAATAATAATCAATAAAATTTACAAATAATATGGATAAAAAGTCAAAAATAAAATAAGAATTCAACTCAATCAAAAAAAAAAAATCAAGAAAAATAATAATAACATGTCAAGAATGAGACTTAAACGATAAACAAGTTACACTGTGGCATTATTTTTGTCCCTAAAAAACTCTTCTATACTATAGTAGCACTTCGTCAATAGGAATGAGTTTAATTTGAATTTAAATATTCTTGGATTATTAATCATTTTTAATTCTAATGGCAATTTATTGAAAATTTGTACAGACTGTACTTTAGAGCTATGTTTGACAACATTTAATTTTGGCTGCAAATAATTAGGCAAATCTTTCCTGCGCGTTTCCACCCTAGTTACCCTTTCTTCCTTTGTCTCGTATTTCTCTAGGTTTTTTAGAAAACTACTTAGTAGGACCAAAATTTAAAGACAAGGTACAGGTAAAATCTTTAATTTCACAAAATGCTCTCTACAAGATTCAGTTTGCTCTATGCGAAGAATAGTTCTGAGGGCCCTTTTTTGCATAACAAAGGCTGCATTTATATTGTATTTATAACTGTTCCCCCATAGTTTAATACTGTACCTCAGCTTGGACTCAACTAAGGCAAAATAAACATTTCGTAACTGAGCAATGGTTAGTTCGTCCCTTAAACTTCTTAAGGCATAGCATGCACTGCTCAGAGTATTTGTGATTGCTTCCAGTTCTTGTTTCCAGCACAAGAGCTCATCAATTTGTATTCCTAAAAATTTTAAATTTTGCACAATTTCCACTTTATTCCCCAATGAAGCTATTTCAATACTATCATTATTCCTCACAGTTGATTTGAATAGCATACATTTAGTTTTCTCCACATTGAGTTTTAAATTGTTAGTGGAAAACCAATGTTCAAAAGCAGACAGTGCATGATTCACTTTGTTTTCTAAGTCCCTTATAGAGATATCGTTCATAACAGCACTTGTGTCATCAGCAAAAATAACCATTTTGATGTCTGGTACTATCTTATACATATATTTAGCTAAGTCGTTAAGAAATATTATAAAAAATATTGGACCCAAGACTGAGCCCTGTGGAACTCCCTTTTGTACTCTAACAAGCTTAGATTTGTTAATTTTTTCATGTCCGCTTTCAACTGACTTAATTTCGACATACTGTGATCTATTCTGTAAATAAGAACTGAAAAGCTTTAAGACGTTATCTCTTATCCCATAGTGTTCTAGTTTGTCTAAAAGGATTTTATGTTCAACAGTATCGAAGGCAGAGCTAAGATCTAAGAATAGTCCTGCCACTTTTTCTTTATTATTCAGTTTGCTAACCACATCATCCACTAGTGAGTCTATTGCATCAATGGTTCCTATGCTTCTTTGATACCCGAACTGTTGATAGCTAATGATATTGTGTTTAATCAAATGTTTGACAAGCCTATCTTTCATTACCTTTTCAAATATTTTAGAGAATACCGGTAATAGGGAAATGGGTCTATAGTTTTTCGCATCTAATTTGGAGCCTTTTTTGAATATGGGCAAAACACGAGCAATTTTATATTGCTCAGGGAAAACACATTGCTCAATACATCTGTTTAAAAAGTCAGCTATTGGCTCAGCTAATATGTCAATGTTATCCTTGATGATACTTATGGGTATTTCGTCTTGACCGTGAGAATTTTTATTGCACATATTATTAACCATTTTGAAGATTTCTACCGGGGTTACTTGATCAAACAACATGTTATCGTCTACTCTAGCCATATTGTCGGTTAAGTATTTGTTAGCTAAGCTATGATCAGAAGACTTTAATGTAATTTTGTTGTCAAATTGGTCAGATAAAATGTTGGCTACGTCTACAGGGCTGTCATATATCTTATTATCTTGTTTAAGTATTACAATATCAGTGCTTTGTTTTTTATTAGAATTACGTCTACTATTCACTATTTTCCACATGGCTTTACTAGATTGAGGTGCCTGATCAATCTTTTTCCTAGTGTCGAGCTTTTTTGCACATCTTACTACCTTTCTAAATATCCTTAAGTAGTTTTCGCGATATTTTAAAATTGATTTATCACATCTCTTTTTATCAATAAGGCACAAAATGCGCTTGACTTTGCTGGATACTTTAACTCCTTTGCTAAACCAATAACTTTTACCAGACTTATTGAGATCAATTAAAATTTCCTTTTTTTTAAAAGAATTATCATGTACTTCATTAAATTTTCTCATAAATGTATTTATGCCGAGATTCCAATCTATCTCTGCCAACTTTTTCCTAAATTCCACCTTATTTTTTTTATTATATATTCTTTTTTTAATATACTTAAAATTACTTCGTTTTTTTTCTTCTGTTACTTTTTTTACATTTATTGTGCAAAAAAGACCGGCATGTCCATCTGATAATCCGTTGTGGTCAATATGGATATCGTTAATATTAGTATCTATTAGATTTGTCAATATATTGTCAATACATGACTCTGTGCCATTACGTACGAATGTTGTAGTGTCAAACAAACATCTAAAATTGTAGCATGTGAGCAATGATAAAAATGATTTTCGGTATTTGTCATCTTTCATCATATTAATATTGAAGTCGCCACAAATCAAACACTGTTTATTGAAGAAATGCTTCAATAGTTGTTCCAGCCTTTCAAGAAAACTATCAAAATTATTATTCACAGGAGTTCTATAGCAACAGACAATATTAATATTAAATTCTAAATCTTTTAGTCCACATACCTCAAAATAATCTTGTTTATAGAGCTTTTTACAAATTTCTATGTCCTCTATTTGTCTGTCATCGCTTATTAGCACCAAAGTACCACCTCTTTTTTTGTTTACTCTTGTGTTGTAGGAACCAAGTTTATAACTAGTCATTTGTAGTTAGATTAAGTTGCCTAGTAAGGTAGATTAAGTTGAGCCTAGGCAATACCCAAACGAACCTTTGAAACAATTGAGAAATTGTACAAAATCGGCCATTAAATCTATTCTGCGAAACTGTAGGAAGACGTACGGACGTCCTAGTCTAGACTAGTTAAATGTCCGAATGGGCTGTCGCAAGATAGCGATATTTGATTAACATTTGAAAATACTGTTGGAGTTGCTGAAGATTTTAAGACCATCTTTGCATTGTATAATATCAATTTCCTTTGTCATAAATAATTTCAGAGCACAGGTGTGAGTACTATGTACTAAAGAGCTGACATTTACCGGGTAATACGTCTTTTATTGACTTGAATGTGCCCTGGCAGCTGTGAGTATGTCATGCTCACTCAGATGTCTCGCTGATGGTAGCGCGTGTGTTGGATCAATTAGATCCCTTCAAAATGGTTGAGATGAATGGTGCTAATCCATGCGTAATGTTCGTGAACGGGCGCCGTCAGCTGGGACTGGTCAACTCTTAGCTGCCTTGCCTGATTTAAATTTTTGAATTGTTCTTTGTTTTATCTTTTTATTACGGACGCTTCTAACGTGCACGTCTTTCTACATTGTTCTCACATGTTTAATTTCAACATGACTGATGTAACCAATATTTTGTAACAATTTATTTAAAAGAGTGTCCGTGGAGTTTCTTGCCCGTTCTTCTCCATAGGTACCAACTTTTTTTTTTTTTGAGGCTACTAAATTATCAAATAACTTCTCCCGCTCTGGGGGAAGCGGGAGGGCGTGTCAGATTTTTACTGACTAAAACCCACCCGTGTTCCTTCCGTTGCCTGTATGCCGGGGCCGCGATATCCCTTTCGGACAAACTCGCAACCCCGGCAGTCCATAGGTCCATAGGCTTTTTTATTTTTAGATGCATCGGCTTCACATATAATTATATAACTAAATTAATGTACCTACATATACAAAATATTGTAAAACATTTTAAAAGAGTAACGGTGGAGTTTCTTGCCCATTATTCTCCATACGAAAACTACCTTTTGGAAGGGGCGACTAGAATCATTTTTTTATTTTTTGTAATTTTTGACGTTCAAAAGTGCCTTGCAAGGGCCTATTTGAAATAAATGATTTGATTTTGACTTTGTACCTACTACGCTTTGGAATGGACAACTAGCTTCATATTTGTGACTGACCGATTCCTTGACAATTCAAAAGTGCTTGTGGGTACCTACTTAAATGATTTAATTCGGTATGTAAAGTTTTTTTTCAGATATTTTTTTAATATTTTTAATTGATAGATTTAGTTATTTTAAGCAACTAATTTCAATATTTTGTTATTCCAAGCTGTAGTTATATTTTTATATTTTTTTAAAGTTTTGTTCGTGCTGACGTAATAACGTAGACTGAATAGCTTAAGATCTTTGCCACGTAAAACACAATAATAAATATCCTAAATTTGACGTTTTTGCGTGACATCAGAAATTTCAAGCATGACAGTAGGGAGGAGGTATATTTATCAAATCAAATCATTTATTATTGCAACATTATTATCTATATATTATCGTAACAGATATAAATAACAGATATTTAAAAATAACAACTAATGTTCCTAACAATATAACTTATCTGTTACTGAAAATAGCAATCCCCACACAGACTGTTACCACGGCTGTGTTTGTGATGGTATCCGAATGTCTTTATTATTTTTAGTTTGACGGTATTAATCGCAAAATATTCCAGGTATTTACGATATTTTTAATAAACCAATACAGATGTTATTCAATTATATTGAGAGAGTTTGCTTGGTTTGTTTGTTGTTTTTTTACATAAAAATACTTTAATCTATGGAAATTTGTGATGCAACCAAAAAATTCAGTGATCGTGAATCACCTTTATTATTATCTTTGGTTTGACGATTGACGGGATTGGTCGCAAAAGGTTCTGTGCATGTATGACTTTATTTTAACAGAAATTAAGATTATACTCAATTGAAAGTAATTTGGCTGATTAGATACTTGACATTTTTAAAATTTTGAGCCTTTGAAATTTAGAAATTTAATTGCTTTAACTGCTTTTTAACGGAAGAGAACTGGTGAATTGTAATTTAATTTTTTTTCCAAAACATTTCAGTGTTTATGGTGTATTCATCAAACAAGCTGCCTAGCTTTTTACAATTATGTTGGGGTCGGTTTCCAGTGTAACCGGATGACTAAAAAATTAAAACAAAAAAAGCTTTTAAATGCTCTAAAAAGAAGAAAATAAAATTTTCTTTTAAAATATTAACTTATAACAATCATATATCAAATCATATATAAATTGTGTATAATCAACTCATTATACACAATTTATATGATCATAAAAGTTTGTCGCGTGATTTACTTGTGTAAATAAACTACATAGTATTTAAGGGAGTAACTTAATCTGCTAAGTAATTTTTTTTTAAATTACAGTTTAATTATATGTTTAAATTTTAAAAGAACATTTTATTTTCTTCTTTTGAGAGCATTTAAATAAAAGCTTTTTTTTTTAAAGGTTTTTTGCTTTTAATTTATTTTTTACTTTTTAGTTATCGCTGGCTAGGTTTATTTATTTATTAAATTCTACCTCAAGAATAATCGAGGTCTCTACACCAAATTTCAGGTAGATTAGAGCAACGGAGCTTATAATCACCATCTTTTTTTAACGTGCTTTTTTATTCTCAGCGAACCCTTTTATTTAATACCCATACTATATAGGAAAGCATAAAAATCTTCAAAAGTCCGTCATATTGGATTAAGAGTGATGTCAGAATATTTTTCTAATTATTCTCGGCAAGCCCTTTCATTTGATACCTATATTGCAGAAGTGCATTAAAAATAACTATTCCGCCGTCTTGGATGTTCCGCCATATTTGATTTAGAATGACGTCACACAGCTTATCGTGTATTGTCATCCAAACTAAACGTGTATACAAAATTTCAGCTCAATCGGTTGAAGATATTCTACCAGAACAAACATACATACATATATTGCAAGTTAAATAAAAGCTTTTAAAAAACAATAATTTTATCAGCCTAGGGCAGGGGTGGTCAACCGGTCGATCGCGGCAAGTAGACAAGTCAATCGTGCATGGCAAAAAAAAAAATAAGTACCTATAATATACCTTACAGTAATATTTATATGTAACTAGCTTCTACCTGCGACTTCGTTCGCGTGTAATTTCTTGGTCCCTCGACCAACCGCGTCGCGTCGTATCTCCCGCCCGCGCTTTTAATTCGTTTTCGCTTAGCTAGGAAAAGTAAATGATCTTTTCCTCGGCTATTAGGTATGTAATCCCGGTAGTACGTTCCCGTAGGATATTATCCGACATCCACGCGGGTGAAGCCGCGGATAAAAACTAGAAAACTAATAATAAAGCTGAAAGTTTATTTGTTTGAACGCGGTAATCTCTGGAACTTCCAAATGGGTTTGAAAAAATATTGCTCTTGATAGCCCAATTCTTAAGGAAAGTATAGGCAGGCTATTTAACATTACGCTATGACCCCATTAGTAGCCGAGCAAAAAGATAAAAATTCAGAAAGCTATTTTATCATAAAGCTGCTATCTATGCTATCCTATGCTAGTCTTGAAATCTACATATTTGGATGTCTTACGAGTGAATGTAATAGATTTTGATTTAATAAGAATCTTTATTCGTAAGATATATTTTTTTTATTATAAAAGAGGTAATACCGGTACCGGTAAACAAAACTTGTAAAATAATTAATCACAAAGTTACCATAAAGTAATTTAAAAGTTGATCTCTGAAAGATTATATTTGTAGTAAAGTTTGGACTGTAATATGACATGACAGAAATATTTTACACTTAGGCTTTTAATTTAGCCAGTACTTTAATTTCTTTGATTATAAAATAAACAATGGGTCCTGAGTCCTGACTTTCGTAAGAAATAAAGACTTCGTGATTCATAATACAGGGTGACCGGGCCATAGACGCGTTAGCGAATACGATGGATTTGGTAAATGATTCTGAACCCCCTTGCGTCGAAATTTTTTGTCGTTTATTTAAGAGTAAATCAGCTACAAAATATATATATGTCGGCGGATGGTATGAGTCTCTCTCGTTATCAGGCATATTTTAACTACTGTGGGCGTACTATGGGTAGTGTTGGTTATTGCGCAATAGAAAAACCGTTGCAGTTCAGATCAAATTATAATTTACAATAACATTACTCACACTAGCATTTCACACACTGTAGGTACACGACACAACTATTCGAAACGCGGGACAGTTTCTAAACGTCTTCACTGGTTGACCGCCACCCATCAAGTCTGCCTCTGCTCTGCTGAGCCCCGGGCTGGCGGCCGATCAGAGCGTCACGTTATAGACTCTGTCGAGCGCCGCCGCTAGGCGGCGCTGGCGTCCCGATTAGTCAACTCAGCAACGAATTTGCGACACGGCCATCCTGCTTGCACACGTCCTCGTGTGTTAACCTGTAACCAAAGCTCAACCACAGTGCCTGTTCGTCTCGGCCAATTCTGACCATTTACGGGTTCAATCTTTTGAGATTAGGAAACTTGAATCCTCAAAACTTTATAGTTTTAACAAAACAATACTTCTACTTTTCATAGAACTAAACAAACTTTGATTAATCATAGCAAAAATCATCAACCAGAGCCATGTACCATCGTTTTCCACACAATCATCTTTTTCACTAAGAGGCTTAGACTCTTGGAAACCCACACACGAGTAAACCACTCTAACGCCACGGCTCTCCAGCCGACCAGCAATCGCATTGCTCTCACACATCCAGCGCATGGATCAAAACTATGGTCTCTCTAGACCCCGACCTCCGCCAGTCTCTACTGGTTCCGTCGCACAGCAATCGCATTGCTCTCACACAATACGGCCGATAGAGAACCCTACTCGCGTGTTTCCCATAGTTTAGGCTTGCTCATCACCACTATGATCACCATCTACTTCGGCTGGTACATGACCTACTGGCATCTTTCTTAACCTATCGTAAGCGTATTGTAAGTACGGTTGGAATTTAAAGCTTTCAACGTATAGCGGTCACCATCCAAAACTTCCGCTACCTTAAACAGACCTCTGAACTTCTGATCTAACTCAATCAGATTTCGTATTTTTTTTGTTTTCTAATAACACGAAAGCATCAACTGAAAATTTTGTTTTAGCTATCAAATCGAGCCTTGTCATAGTCCTCATTACTTTTAATATTCTCCATCGCAATCTCGCGGACTTCATCAATGTCGACTTCGTCATTAGTGTCCTATCATAATATTACTTTGCAAATAACTGTCGGGAAGCACATCACAAATTCAAAACAAACAAAACCTCATGTTGGTGTTCGCTCATCGTTACGCTACATAAGATTTGTTCTGTGCTGAATACACGTGTCTGACCAATACCAGTCAACGCAACAACGTTATTAACTCATTTGCCACTTAATTGGCTGCACAACTCTCCATTACTAATGAGCATTCAGCAGCAGAATCGTAAACAAAACAATACCGCTCACCTTTTTGTTCTAACGTCCAGGGTAGTTGGACGACGCCAACATCCACTCGTTGGTCACTGCTTGCAGCACGTGCTCCACCATCCGATTGGCTGTCACAGCATGTTCGTGCAACGAGCCGTGATGAGTGCTGGTTTCTCACACTTGAAACACACGAAGGGCTTCGCTGACTGCTGTGGGGCTGCTTGGCTGGATACTCAAGACGTCGTAGATCTTCCTCTGCTCCATTTGGAACTGCTGACGATCCTGGTACTGCCTCTCGTCCAGTCTCCACAGCAAAAAAGAAAAAGAAAAGAAAGAAAAGTGTTTATTCTGCACAAACTAAACGCAAATTACAAAAAAAATACAAATTGCAAATACCCCTTTACAAATTTGCCAAAAACCTCGTATTCATTATTCAACACAGAAAAGAGCTAGCCCTTCAGGGCCAGAGGCTAAAGACAATTTACAATAATTGCGTAATGTGTTGCGACATAACAAATGAAAACAAACGATCAAACCTACAAAATGCCGATTGCAAAGTGGATTGGTTTGTGGAATTTGTTGCCCGTTCTTCTCCATAGGAACCTACTACGCGTTGGAATGGGCAATTAGCTTCATATTTCTGTTTGAACGACCCCTTGACAATTCAAAAGTACCTGTAATTGGTTTATTTGAAATAACGCTTTGAGTTTGAGTTTGGAAAAATAACATAGCTTTGAGACGCTCTCACTCTCGTTCCAGCTTCATCTTCTCGCATAGACTCAAAGAAGTAGGACTCCGGCGAAGACTGCGACTTCTACTTCGAAGACGCCTTGCATTGCCGCCGCTACGCAGTCTCCATCTATCTGGCTTCAGCTGTGTGGCGCAATTTCCTCAATTGGCGTTGATAGGCGCCGCGAGCTAGTCCCTTGATCGCGTGGCATGGTTCGAAATTCATGAAACAGAAATTTAAAAAATGGGTTAGAATTGTCAAACTAAACAAAACTACACAAAAAACGTTATGAAACGTTATGTTATGTTTTGCAGGGTATTTCGCAAATATCTCAGAAACGCTGCGTCTGAGCTCAAAAACAACCAAATTTTATTACCCTTTTACAAACCCCACGAAAGGGATAAGAATGTTAAAATCCACAAAAAAAAAACTTATTTTTCTGTCCTACCCTCGAATTATTTTGTTCAAAAACACGGCACGCCAACAACTTTTAGCGATTTCATTTTGCGCCTGAACAACACGAATCCCAATTCTGATGTCGGCGGATGGTTTGAGTCTCTCTCGTTATCAGGCATATTTTAACTACTGTGGGCGTACTATGGGTAGTGTTGGTTATTGCGCAATAGAAAAACCGTTGCAGTTCAGATCAAATTATAATTTACAATAACATTACTCACACTAGCATTTCACACACTGTAGGTACACGACACAACTATTCGAAACGCGGGACAGTTTCTAAACGTCTTCACTGGTTGACCGCCACCCATCAAGTCTGCCTCTGCTCTGCTGAGCCCCGGGCTGGCGGCCGATCAGAGCGTCACGCTATAGACTCTGTCGAGCGCCGCCGCTAGGCGGCGCTGGCGTCCCGATTAGTCAACTCAGCAACGAATTTGCGACATATATAAAAAGTTTATTGAAAAGTTTATTTTTTTAAGTTTTTTTAGCTGTTCCATACATTTTGACCGCGTAGGTATTGCACTTTTCATTGGAACAGCTGATTGAAAAAAATATAAGCGACGAAAAATTTCAACGCAGGGAGGTTCAGAATTATGTACCAGATCCATGGTATCAGATCGATGGGGATTTGTGAACTCTAGTTCCGAAATCCCCATTGATGGGGATTTGTGGACAAGAAAATTCACAAATCCACCTTGATGAGGATTGATAATGGGGATTAGTGGAATAACCCTTGCCGTCAACCATATTTAATTTGTTCCGCGTAATTTTGAACCTGTGATATCTTTTAAACTTTTTATTTAAATGGTACGTATGTATGTGATGTAGGTCACGTAAATCAATAAAGATAAAAATGATAGTAAATATGTAGTTTATTGCTCGCGGTACTTTGGGGTAGCTTAATTAGCTACAGCTATATTCACTTAGAAGTTGCCTCTCTTTCTATCGCGTAACTCTTAGATCTTCTGACTACGTTACACTCGTGGAGTTTCTTGCCCGTTCTTCTCCATAGGAACCTACTACGCGTTGGAATGGGCAACTAGCTTCATATTTCTGACTGACCGACCCCTTGACAATTCAAAAGTACCTGTAATTGGTTTATTTGAAATAAATGCTTTGAGTTTGAGTTGAGTTTGACTCACTGAATTGGCCCGATAATTCGAGCACGCCGCGTATTTGTAGCTTCATTCCTAAACTGCGGAGTGTCCCATCTGTGTTCATTTGTGATGTAAAGCGTGTTTACAGTAGCACCCTAAGCACCGGCAAAACATTCATGCAGACAAAGTTTTAATAACTTTCTTCGAACAATAATGTTGTGAGAAAAAAAATCTTGTTACCGGCAAAATGTCGGGATGTAAACTTTTCAAATTAAAGTCAGGACCCACTAATCCTCATAGGTGTGACATGGCGGAGGCACTCATAGCGAGGTATAAATCACGTCATCTGTGAGTGTGACGCTAAGTGACTCGTCGTGCCTATCACGATTTTACAGTGCGCTATGAACAGCCATTTGTAAACAGCTTTTATAATGATCATTATCAATCACGCCGTCATACATACCATCTGTCGCTCGGGTATTAGCTTCTCCCATAAAATAATAATTATGTAATAATAATATATTTGTAACTGATAGGTAGGATTGGGGAACTGGTGACTGAATTAGGCTCCGTACCTATTTGGTCATATAATGAAATCGAAACTTAGTTTTAATTGATGGTCTCACATTTGGGCACTTAAATACTCGTCACTCAGCAGGGTGCACCGCATACATACTGGCTGCGAACAGTCTCGGATCATTTCACAGTAAGTTTTAGCGTCAGCTTATCGTTTTGTCCAGTGTGCAGCGGACCCGTCACCGGAGCTTCTGCGCGTGTGTCTGCAGCGTGTCCATGTCACGTTCACACGATCCGCGTGCATCTTTTAACCGCTCCTCCCTCCAAAAAAATAAACTTTTCAATATTCAAGCCCCGCGGTCTGACACTGACGTGCGCTTTACGTCACTGTCGACATATTTCAGATTTTTTTATTCTATTCTATTCTATTTTTCTTTATGGCAATGATGCCGATGTCGACAATTCTGCCAATGTCAATGTGTGGAGAAAACGTGCGGTGGGAAACAAAATAAAAAAATAAAAATTGATAGAAGCTAAAATTAAATACCAATAAGTAATTGAGATTAATGCGAAACTTGTTGACGGATATTATTAGTACACTGAAACAGACAGATAAAAAATATTGTTATCTATATGATTAAATATGTGCATAAATGGTCACAGATCACATAAAAAAAAAAAACCTCATAATTTGATGTCATTGACACGAATAAAAAACATCAAAGCTGCAAAGAGCTTTGGGGAAGAATGTGTTAGTAGGGATGGAAAGTTAGTTGGGACAGGGATTTTTAATTTAGGAAGATGGCTATATAAGTCATGAGCTGGGTTATTATTGGAGCAGTTAAAAAAGATGTGCTCCAAAGTACCTTCATCCAACCCACATTCGCAGAGCGATGAGTCTCTGACCCGGATTTTATGAAGGAAAACCGGAGAACAGCAGTGGCCAATACGGAGACGACAAAGAATTGAAATTACTTTCTTAGATATTTTTTTGTAGGGATAAAACCAGGGCTTGGGTGTAACATTGGGCTGTATTGCGTGATAAAAGGCTCCTTTTTGTTTACTTGAGTTTTGCCACTGGACTTGCCATGAGGTTAGTAAGCTCTTTTTGGGAAGGCTCAGCAAGTCGTAGCCCTGATATTGGAAGTGTTTGAGGTCAGAGTCTTGGGACGTAACAGCATCCTTAGCAAGAGCATCAACATATTCGTTTCCTCTTATGCCACAATGACTTGGAATCCAAACCAAGTGTACAGTTTTGTGATTCTTGACACAAGAGAAAAGGGACTTTTTGATTTGAAGCAGTACTGCACTATGGAGTTTACTCTTAAAAGGATTCTGCTCCAAAGCTTGTAGACAACTAAGTGAGTCCGTAAAGATGACACCAAGTCGAACGCTAGATTTTTTTATTATTTTAGGTCTAATTGACAAGAATATCCGTCAGGCCATAGAGTGAAACAGCCCACAGACAATATTAGCCATTATTTAGCAGTAAAAATAGTGGTTTAAGCTGCGTATACATGCCGTATACAAAAGGAAACAGTGGGATTTGAAGGAACTTTCGTTTGGTGTATCAATTTGGTTATTGTGGGGAGCCTAAACAGTCCTTTAATCCTTCATTTTTTTTTTGCCAACTAGTTTAGATGTGACTTTTGTAAAGTTAATACCAGCAACTTTATAAATATTACCCTCGCATAATAGGAATGCACGCTGTTAACATACATACATGTATTGCGAAAGCGTCATTTTACCGGGCGTTTGTTTCATATACAGGCTGTTCAGTTTTTGCAATGAAGTGCATACAAAATGTACTATTGCTAGACCTACTTAACAGCTCATCTGGCGATAATTGTGACAGTGGATTCGAAATGCATGTTGCATCTAGAAATAAAAATCGTAAAATGGATGGGTAGATGGCCACATAAGTACCACATAAATCGTAAAGATTATGTTCAGTCAGGGCAGCTAAGGCACCGCATGCAAAATATTGTAGGTTATTAACATACCGCCATTGTACTATAACAGGTCTAACACTGTTTTTTTACCAAATATTAGTACCTATTAGAAGTGTTAGAGGTACCAATATTTTTATTTCACTTTCAAGTACCTAGGTGCTAATAAATAAAATAACAATAAAAATTTATGTTAGAATTATCGGGTTTTACTCAAAAATCGTTGTTTTTTTGTTTATTTTTTATACTAATATTAGAACATCCTGTTGTTTATCTTAAGATCAATATCGTCAACTGCTTACTGTATATTTCATTATACTATCGGGTAAACCATACATCTATTGCCCAGTAATTGCATCATAATAATTGTTCTATTGATGATAAGTCAGAATCATCAGAGTTCAGACTCTCTTCTTCTATATAATAATATCAGCCTATTATTGTCCCACTGCAGGGCAAAGGCCTCTTCTCTTACAGAGAAGGCACGAGCATTGATCACCGCGCTTGCTCAAGACGGGTTGGTGATTGCAGACTATAAAGTCCAGGTTTCCTCACGGTGTTTTTCTTCTATATATGTATATATATGTAAAAACATAAAATAAATTAATGTCAGAATTATCGGATATGTGTACCTTGTGCCTTTTTGGAACACAAAGCATATGAAATATTTTTGAACAAGTACTGCAATTCAATTGGTTTTTGATCGCAATGGAACGACAAACTACACAAAAATGTATGGCTTAGGTAATTACCAGTGATCGGAGTAGGTAGATTGAACTGGGGTCATTGATCCGAAACGTATATATTACTATGGACATTCCTCCGGAATTGGTGGATTATTAAAAAAAAACCGGAACTTATGTAGGAATTGTATTCTGCCAGAGTGGAAGGAGTCATTTGATGATTTGCCATCCTCAAAAAAAAGGTAGGAATTGTAATAAAATGAGCAATTTTATTCTTTATTATTCTTCCTATTTTTTTTTTTGTCACGATTTGACAAAACCCAACGACCAATCAGAACAAAGGATCATGGGTGGTACAGTAGTAATAATATCACTACCAAAATTAACAATATTTAATTGAATCCGGAAATACCGGAATTACTTTCCGGAAAAATGGCTTATCCATGTTATTCTTTCTGTGTGCATTTATGATACAAGTACTAAAAATCAATCTACCTACTCCGATCACTGGTAATTACAGTGTCACTCAAATATGTAGTATTTTTTGTAACATCTGTTCTACTTGTAACTTCTTTGGTATTGTTTCAAATAGCTTATTTTAACATTGAACCTTTGCGTGGTCATTATTGTCCTCAGTTTTGTCTATCATCTCAGAATCTATATCAGAATTTAAATTACCAAAGTATTGTCCAAGGGATTTCAATGCTAATTATGCATTTTAGTTACCTATTGTAAATAACTCTAGACATTAATTACCACATGGCAATTACTGAAATGGTGGGCAATAACTTATTGCCCACATCTAAAATTACAAGTCTAGGTGTAAAACTAGCCTACTTATATTTTAAACTCGCAACGGTATTTTCGTAAGTTTTCAATGAAAATCAAAGTTAACAATACTTTTTCCCGTAAATATGCTATCGAAATATCTAACGAATTGCTTACAGGACATAATGTTTTTCCTTAAAGTGGACAATCACTGTTCGTGGGCAATCACTCTCTCGTTTACCCTAATGTCTTCGGTATGTTAAGGTTTAGAATAATACCGTTGTCCTCAAATGGGCGTCACCGCTGAGAATGCCCCGCGCACCCCCTCATCATAATTACGCGCGAAGCGGTCACAAAGTTTCTTTTTGCAGGGCTGCCATAGTGCCATGACTCGCGACGCTAGCATAGGTAGCCCGCTTTTACTACTTACTTAACTTTTACAGGGTAAGTTTATGATATTAGTCAGACACTTTTTGATGTAAAATAATTCAACAATTTCCTAAAAACCAAGAAGTTATAACTAAAAATCTCACATCGCACAGAGCAAAGTTTTTTATAGAGTACCTAAGTATTGGGTTGAATCCGTTTTAACTATTAGAAGTGTATTCAGTGTGATACCACTGATTACAGACTGCACTTACTTGTTTAGTGAGTTAGTACCAACCCCACACCAATTATCATCGTTTATCACTACTTACTTGCTATTGCAATTATTGCAAATTTTTGCGGACGGGAACCACTAACCAAAACGTCAGCGGTGTATACATTTTTTTTTTTCATAAAGCTCTGACTAAATTTCGAATCACATGATCACATCACCTTACGGCAGGCCACAGAGTAATAAAATACCTAGTATTCATTAGTAGGATCCTCAGAGTAATAACTAAAGCATAGAGGGAGCGTGAAATTTCAGTCTAGTTAAACTGTTTATACTTATGAAACATTCAGTTTGAAAAACAAGGACAGATATATAGTTATAAGGGTTGCTTATGGCAAAGCTGTCCACCTTTTATGTCTCGGTCGTGATGTGCCGTATTTGGCAGAGGTATCGATATAAATTTATTTTAGACAGGTAATTTAGTTATTGAATTGAATGTACGTTATTGTCATGTCATACATTCCATGGATGATAAAATCAAAGAATACATTGTTTGTTTAAAAACGCTCTGGTTCCAACAGGCTTTTACATGGATCAGCACCATTCAGCTCAAACATACAGTAACATACGAAGTTTCTGAAAACAACAAAGAAAACTAAGTTGGTGTGTTGATTAATCTACTATACTTTATTTATCGCCAAAAATACATATCAATATACATTAGGTAAAGTAAAACAATTGGTAAAGATTAACACGTTCACAGTCCCCATACAAACCTTTTGGTAGACACCTTTTTTTTTAAATGGGAAATTGGCAAATAACTTATCCCGCTCTGGGCGGAGCGGGAGGGCGTATCAGACTCTTACTGACAAAAACCACCCGTATTCCTTCAGTTGCCTGTACGTTGCTAGGGGCCACGGTAACCCTTTCAGACTTTCCCGCGATTTTAGTCGACCCCTCAAGCCTGCAAGAAAAACAACTGAAGATACAAGAAAAACATTTTTTTTTCACGGAGCTTTGGGGCACAGAACTGTGAAGTTTTTGTGATAGGTAAAAATTAACGCGAATTGACCAATAAGTGAGCGCACGTGAGGACGGCTTTACTTACCTTTATTAGGGATGTGGTATGGTGCCAGGTTTAAGCCTTCTCCATTTATCGCTACTTACAAAGCAGTCGTTCGTAAAATGTTTAGTACATAATCGGCTATGCTTAGTTCAATAATTTCTGGCTCTTGGAATCACTTTACACCAATTTTCTTTCTCATTTGTAGGTATACTGAAAAAGAAAACGATACCTTTTCCAATTTATCGGCATAAAATTATCATAGCGATAAAAAGTATCTACATCACTAGCATAACATAACCTCACAATTTAACGATTTATTTTTTTGAAAATTAATTCGCGATCACAACATAATTTGTAATAAAGGTAGTTTGAAGAGATCATTATCATTCTAATATGTATGATATTAGTGATGACGTCCACACATTTCGCGTGATTTTATAGGAAAACTGTAAAAAAAACACTTACCGATAAAAGCTTACAAATTCATTGTTTTCTTTCCGTTACGAATGTGATTTACACGAAAACACAAAACAAGCCATGTTAGCAGTCTATTGATCTGTCCTTTGCACCTATTTTTTTTAGAAAATTGTGCATATATCTATAATTTTGAATAAAATAATGACCAACACCTCAACCAGCACACGTACTGAAATTCACGCCATAATATACGACTAAATCAAATACTGTGTACGATTAACCGTGTACTAAGTAACTATTGTGTTTTTTTTTATTGGTCGTGTACTATGAGACCAAGTGTGACCGTTTGACAATTTCGGAATGTCCATTTAGTTTTAAGCATAGATGAATGCATATGCATTTGTCTCTTTTAAGTGTACAATCTGCGCCATAAGAGATAAGAGCTTAGATATATCGTAATTTGTCGCTAATTTGCATGCCTATGCTTTAGTTATTACTCTGAGGTAGGATCAGCTGTAGTCTACGAATATTATAAGGAAGAAGCGTAATTGTGAACATAATCAATGAAAAATTCAGCTCCAAACAAATCATCACTACATTCAACTACATTGACAAAATTATCTCGATTATTCGAACAAAAGAACACACATGCAAATAAGCCATATGACGTGTGCTCTTGTAACGCGTTGCATTCCGGCAAGCGCGGTGATTGGTTCTCGGCAGGACAGATAATAGTAATTGGTTCGCGCGCCTGCTACAGTGCGAGATGCGTGGACGATGTTATGCATTATGTATGAGAGGATAAGTCATAATAAAAATTATTATATTTTGCACTATCCATCGTATCAGTTGGATTAATTTGTTGTAATTTTACTAAACCATTTTTGAATACACTTATTTAAAAGTTTGAGTTTCTAGTTTTTGAATTACTTTAAATGTTTAATGCGTTGTAGTATTGTATCGTACGCATCTAAAATTAAGAAGTATTTTAATCAGTTTAAGGCTTTTACCTACGAATAATACAGTGATTGGTCGCCTCAATTTCAGACCAGGAGATGCGCGGATGTTGTTATGAAAAATAAGTAAACTTCTTTACGTGTCTACTTCTTATCCGGCTGACCCAGAAGGATGGTAATGTTTTTCGAGAGTATGTACGTATGTATGTATGTGTATTTCTTTGGCACACTCTGTAGCATAAACGGCTTGATGGATTTACATATGAGGTGTCGTTACATTCGTCTTAATTGTGGGAGCGACATTAAATGTATAATTATACTGATGCATATTATCATTTTTCATTTTAACTAAATACAAAAATCTGCAACATCAAGTGAAATTTCAAAATGTGTGAGCCATGTTGCGTTCGTATTGCATAACGCTTTCCAGAATCACAAGTATATGATATGAAAAGCTTAAACTTTATAGTAAGTGACGTCCTAATTATAAAGTTTTCTTTCGACCGCAATAGGAATTCTATAAACTAGTGGTAACATCACACGGAGTACACTACTAGTATATACAACGGAATCAACAGAATACTTACTGTATAGAAAATTTTAATTGCGCGATGTAGGATTTTTGGTTATAACTTCTTGGTTTTCAGGAAAATGGTGAGTTATTTTACATCAATAAGTGTCTGACCAATATCATAACCCTACCCTGTAAAAGTTTTATTCAATATCTGTATATTTATGCTTTTTTTACCATTTTTTTTAATCTTATAAATTTTGTTTGACAACAACGCCATCTAGGGAACGGAAACTAATGTCGTAAAGTTTGTGTAACAGCAATTTTTTTTGTGGAATGTCATACTCTTGCCTGATTATTGCTGTGTTTTAGTAACTTTATTTTTCACTTTATTGTTTATTATATATGACAAAGTGAGAAATGTAGTTTTATTTTCACGGTACAAAAATAAAAACATCCACTACGGAGAAAAGCGTCACATCCATTCTCAATAACGTTCCGAAGAACACTGGCGCGGTGCGAACGCTAAGGAAATGAGCAAGCGTATTATCGAAAAATCCAAATAAAATCGTATAAAATTAGATTTTAACTATTAAATAGTTAGAATTTAATTTCATTACTAATCGATCACTCGATGCAGTTTGGCATTTAAAATATTATGGTATAGTTTAAATTTTAATTATAATTGTTAATGAAGAGATACACTGCTGTTTAAGATATTTGAGAGGTGTGTTTGAAGATTTTTTTGATGTATTAAAATATGTTTAATTATGTTTTGAGTTCTATCAATGGTATGCAAAAAAGACTTGAGAATATTGTTCTTTTTTTATGGCAATTTTTTTAAGTTTTAAGAGATACACTGCTTTAAAAAAACACCTTTTTGACCGTTTTCAAGTAATCTCCGCCTTAACATAACTGTCGCATATCGGCCAATAGCTTAAGATTCTCCAATGTAAAATATATATTATCTTTACTGTGTGTAAAGATAATATATCAATTTATCTTTACACACAGTAAAGATATTTTTTTTTTTAAATATATATTTAATGGACCACCCCATTAAATTGTACGGTGAGCGATATATGCCGAAGATAATTAATATGTATTTTATATTATCTTCAAAGTGTGTGATACCTTAAGGAGCGCGTGACGTGACAGCGCCAGTGTAGCCACCTTAGCCCTTTGCGGGCTAGATCTAGCACTTTTTACTGTAGGTAAACTCGTTTTTTCATGCTTTAGCCCAAAAAGAGCAATCTAGCCCTTTTCAAGCGATACGAAACTTCGCACCACGATTACCAAGTTATGAAACAATGCGCGTCATGTAGTAGGTATAGATTTCGTCAGTTCACACTTTATGATCACTAATTGGATATATTTTTAGTTTTGCTATGGTTACATTGGTAACCCTACCTACTCTTTCTGCTTCTTTACTGGGGAATTCCCCAAGTTGGTTTCTAAGTATAAACCGACTAATTTAGGATGTAGTTACAATTATAATTAGATTTTGCACTTTCTGAAATTAATACGTTTCAAATAAACAATTTTTAACCCTTTGCATTTGTACGAGTATCTATGTTTTTAGCCCTTTCTCCTCCTCTTTTGATGGTAAAATTTGCTAAATCTAGCTCTTTCTAGCTTGTCCGACTGCCCCTTTTCAAAAACCAAGGTGGCAACACTGGACAGCGCTCGCGACACACTCCGCGCGCTTGTTGCGGCGCGGCGCGACGTGCTCACTACCTGCAGCTCGCGGCCGGATAGCCACCCGCGCCCTCGCACCCCCCGCCAGCCCCACGCAGGTGACTGATACTGCGGCACTATACAAAACCTTTATTGCTTGCCATTTGTTTTGGAGCCTCCGTACTCTGCCATGAATAGCGCCCATTAATCAAACTACTAGAGTTTGTTTTCTTTGACAGAACAAACTGAGCTGAAACCTAGTTAACCTTCGTAAACTTAAACAAAGCACTAATGAATTTCTCTAAAGACTTCAGGCTTCCCTAGATCAATATTTACCTTTGTACTGCTTACTTATCCAATGTGCAATCGGCAATAGTTGGCGGCGCGCCAGCCTCGAACACTTTCGCACAAAAAACGCTTACGTATAGAGGCGCCTTAGGAAAAACTTGCAAACCAAAGAAAATATACAAGAAACGGAAGAGAGCAATCGTGACTGTGGCGCGCGTTGGACGCCGCAAGGGGTGAGGCGCGCGGTGCAGGCGTGGGAGGGGGGGAGTTGCAGTAGTCGGTAGCCACAAGACACATCCACACAAGGAACAATCACAGTAAACTCAATCCGAACAACTGCCATCACTAACAACGGGACATAAACGACTAACTCAATACTCAGTAGATGCGGTGTGGTGGTGGTGGTCGTTGTGCTTAAAGAACTACCAGAAATAATTACGTGTGTTCGATACAGTGTACCTTCTGTGCTAAGCTGTGTCGTGTGACGCGGTGTAATACGTTACGTAGGAGAGCGCGCAACAAAACGAACTGATCATGAACTGATGTTGTGGGCAACAAACTTGCGCGCATCAATATGCACTAACATGCTCGTAACGCTGCGCTGCATGCTTATAAAATCTTCAGTACATTATCCACCCAGATGGTGCTACTTCATACATCACTAGTTTACAACTTCTCGTGAAAGAGTTCGTCCGGAAAATATGTTTTTTAGATAAGTCTTTATTTGCCTTATACATGGTATAAACTTGTTACAGTCTGGTTTTGATATAATGCCCACATGTTTAGCTATGCAGAATATTGTATCAATTGCATGCAAAATAATTCATAACGTGTTAAAGGTAAAATATAGAATGTCGCAGATTAATTGGAAATACAATGGGTGTCCGGGACATCGACGCGAAGCCGGTTACCATGGATTCAGGACATGATTCTTAACCACCCTGCGTTGAAACTTTTCGTCGGTTATTAAAAAGAAAAATAGCTGCTCCATACATTTTGATCGCGTAGGTATTGCACTTTTCTATGAAACAGCAGATTTTTTTTTTAATAACCGACGAAAAATTTCAACGTTTCCCTGCCAACCTGTATACCTTTATATACACATTTTATATTTTCAAGTTAAAGAAATCATTAATGTCATAAAAATTATGTCCATTCAGCCATTTGTATAGTTTATTTTTAAATCAGTAATGATTATTTAATAATTTTAGTTCTTTTGGTATTTTATTGTTTAAACGTACTTACACACATCACAAGGCAACTTTTAGCACACTTGGCTGACTTAGAATTATATGTTAATACAAGTCTGTGTGGTTCCCTTGTTGGCCGAGAGATGAATTCATACGCTTTTTTAAATAATTCCTTACCAGACATGTCCTTTGAGTACATTAGTGTACACAAAGGACATGTCTGGTGGGGCAATGGCCGATTGCCTAGGTAATCAAAATCAATGTTCAGTAATGATTGTTATATTAATAATCGTCGTATTTTATATTTTATGAATTAATAAGTTTCAGGAGTCAGTAACTTGCGAGAACTGGTAAAAATAAGGTTTATACACCGGGGATTTTTCTTACCCTCTTTTATTATAACGCCATCTGTGAGCGACCACAGGTACTAATTGGTGGTATTCCTTTGCGAGGTTAGTGAAAGATTTAATATTTTGATGGCCTGTGATCAGATTTTGCAGTTTTTTAAATATTTATATTTGTGTAACAAAAATGTAAAACAACTATTGTATATCTCTTAAATAAGTGCTTAAAGGTCATTGGGCATTTTGTTCGGACATTTGACCCACGGCGTACACAAACGAAATAGGGCAAGGTATATAGATAAATGTATCTACACCCCAGTGGGCCATGGGAGAATTGAGAAAAAATATATTTTATTTATTATTATTAAGGCATTTTTAAAGCAATTTTGTAACGAATTAACTCAAAACTACTGGACTGATTTCAAAAATACTTTTACCAGTCGAAAGCTATTCATCCCTAAGGGGCATTGTTAATTTCCCATGGTGTAATTCCCACGGGAAAGAAAGTAGAATGTGCTAATTTTATCAAAAGCAGTGGTCTTAAACTATTTAAAAGACAAAAAATAAAATCCAGTTCTACTTAAATAATATTTTTATTCTGCTTGATCAAAATCTATTGTTATTTCATCTCAAAAGGCTGCAGGTGCATCTATTACATCTTGGTGCCTGGCCCATGATAAAAAGTAAACTAGGCGTACAACATGCGCACAGCTTCCAACAGTGCGGCGGCCGTGTATACACGAGCAGTAATACTGATCAATGCCATTTCTTCCAATTCATGTGGGATCTACTAAAATATACGTATAATATTGTTTACAACGGACGTGTCGCGACTGAATTCGGCCTCTTATTAGTATCTTGTTTTCGATCATTTCTTGGTGTCGGTATATTTCGATGTGGTATACTCCATTCAAACGCATGTGCTCTTGGCAATATGACCTCGCGATTCTCAAGTGGTACGATCCCAACGTAAATAACATTCATTCTTCATATGTAAGGCGCGGAAAGTCTTCAAAATCCGGATCGTTTTCGTCGAGTCGTACGAACGCTACTCTCTGCCTGTTCAAATGATGTCTTATCACATAATCTGACAGTTCATTGCGTTGATTCATCCGCTCATTTACTATGGATATGAACTGTTCCGCATACATATGGTCTTCATATAGATTTCGATTGGCATTAATTGTTGCCGCAGGTATTCTGAAGTCGATCATCATATGTCTCATAGCAACATTAAAATAAACATGGTGGAAGATTTTAAAATATTTTTTAAATCTGCCGTTAACTAATGTCGTCAGTTGTTCTCCTCTTGCTCTCGTTGGCGACATGTGAGGATTATATCCGCATTCTTCAATATTATTGATCGAATCTCGAAATCCACGATCCATTATAAAAATTTCATCAGTTCTCAAGAACCCATGAATCGGAGAATCTTCTCGCATCAGGTCGAGCATAATTCTCGCGTCCGAAGTATTTGCTGTATATGCTCCCATAGCATCTAGTATGTAGCCATCGGTACATACTAATAAAAAGGGTTTGACTAAGTTCCGAAACTTATGGAGACTGTAAGTTTTACGTTGAAAAAGGAAATTCGCACTCTTCTGCAGATAAATATACATATGTTCCGTCACATATGACAATGGCTTCGGGATCATTTTGGTTACCACCGAAAAAATGGCTAGGGATTGAAAGGTTTCTGGCTATCACATCTTCTCTTCTAATATGATTTAAGCCCAAATGCTGTGACACAAAATCATTAATTCTCTTGCTATCACCAATTTCCTTTCTAATGTTCTCCTCGACATATTGAATTTAGTAGCTAAGCGCTCATCTGGTTCACTGGTTCTTATTTTAGCTAGGTAAATTCCAAGAACCGTGGCAGGACGTTCTGATCTATCACGCAGAGAAGGCGTTTGGTTAAAAATCACATTAAATTGATATTTTGAAAGACCCGTCCAAAAGTGGAATTCGTTGTCATCTATTTGTTCGATATTTTCATAATCAAATTGATTTCTCCGTTCGAAACCCCATTTGTACAGATTCATCATGCCAACAACATGAGCAACATTAAAGCTTTCGAGTGAAGGGGTATTAATTAAGTATTCCCAATCATTTCTTATAAAATGAGGATTGCAAACCCGAGCTAATTCCGGTATGTAATAATTATAATTATACAAAAGTTGAAACTTAGCATACGGTGGAACAATTTGGGCCACCACATTTCTGCAGTTTGGAAAAACACATTGCCTGGCTGTATTTGCTGTTCGCAAATATCCACTAGGCGTAACAAAACTGGGACCCAATTTTGCACCCGGAACATCTCTCTGGTCTGCCTCTCCTTCAACTTGATGGGGTACATGATCTTAAACTGCTTGATCTTCCACTGGTTGATTTTGCACGGGTTGGTCATCCACTGGTTGATGTGGTATATTTTTATTTAGTACAGGCTGGTTTTCTATGGCTTGGTTATGCAATTGAAGATCAAATCTCACCCAGCAAGCATGGCATATGGCCCTTGAGCCATTAAAACAAATCTGAAACAATTGATAAAAAATTGCATATACTGTGAAATCGTCATCATCTTCACATCAACCGGAGAACTTCTACTGTCAGTATACAAATATCTCCGCCAACTGCCAATGACACTCACAAGACAAGAGCGTTGTCAATATGTGTTTTCGTCGACGTAACACAGGTAGATTACACGACACACAACTATTTTGTCTTTTCATTTCAACGTAAAACCAATCGTCAAACAAATCCAATAGTCCATAAAACTCGCACAGGTAGTCGATAAAATGAATAAATAACAGAAACACAGGTGTAAACGCACAGATCGAAACGACGGATGACGTACGACTGCGGCGCGGTCCAAGCGGCGCTGGCGCATGCACACTTCGATACCTACCTGGTTTTATCTACCTGCCAAATGTGCGAGCGAGAGAGAGATATTTCGTAGAGCTATACAAACATTTATAGTGACTGTACGATACGTTTCCACAGTGCTAAAAGTAAAACTTCTGTTTTATTAACAAAAGTTTATTAACTTTTTAAATGTTAAATAACTTTTTTTCCCATTGGATACTTAAAAAAAAATACATATTTTGAAAAGTAGGATTGAATTCTTCAATTTAAAACTGATTTGGTCTGTGAACGCGAACTTTCATAAAGTGGGTCAGAAACGCCCAATGACCTTTCTTTTTAGTAATCATAAAGTATTCTTATTCTTTATTGAACACATAAATACACATAAAATTCTATTTTTATCAGCTTTAATTCCGTATTTTGGTTTAAATATCCTCATTAAACATAATATTATTTATATTTACCTACTTGTTGGTATTGAATTGGGATTAAAACAAATAAAACGTATTTATTGCCAAACAAATTATTTTTTACCATTGTCACTCGAAAAAGGGCATTTTATTCATCGATAACAGTGAATAAAACTCTCTTTTACTTACAAGAGAATAAAAACATTTTGAATTTGGAACAAGCATGAACTATCAAACTACGTACAAAAATAAATGAAACGTACTGAAAGTAGGTACCTACTGACAAATATAATGGTAAATGATAAATGATTTTATTTCTGTAAGTAGGTTTGGACAAAACAGTTTTACACATCAATCATATTTTTTTAAACTAGATGAGGTCGGCGTTTCCTATCCGACTACTCCGAGAAGAAAGGCCGAAACAAACTCAGGGGTCACAGTCTCTTTTAAAGTCCAGACATAATCTTGGTCAGATCATGTGAAGATCATGTAGATTGGTGTCTGAGATGGTCTTTTGAGGAAAGAACCACACAGATTGAGAGGACCTGTCCAGTTAGTGCACGCATTTGTCAGTGACCGTGCAGCTCAACTCAGAGTTTAAGGAGCTCAACGATTCGACGAACAATACCAAAGAAAGGACATTTGGGTAGGCCGCATAAATTTCTCAAGCTGCCAGACCATGTTAAAACTAAATGAGAAAATAAAAATAAAAAAGAATGACCCACATAGTCTTCACATTCACAATTATTAAAACAATATAATACTTTAAAAAGTAAATATTCATGTCATTGTGTATATAAAATTCATTAATGTTAATGTGTATATAAAACCCAGAAATAGTCTTAGTCAGATCATTTGAGGACCATGTAGATTTGCGTCTGAAATGGTCTTTTGAGGAAAGAACCATACAGATTTGAGTGGACCTGTCCAGTCAGTGCACGCATTTGTCAGTAATCGTGTAGCTTAACTCAGAACTTAAGGAGTTCAACGACTCGACGAACAATACCAAAGAAAGGACATTTGGGTAGGCCGCATAAAGTACTCAAACTGCCAGATTATCATTAAAAATAACTGAGGAAAAAATAAAAAAATAATATGATCCACATAAAAATAAATAAAAATAAAAATAAAAATCGTTTATTTTCAGGTGTCGACGGCTCATAGCGTGTTAGTAATCAGTACAAACTTAAAAACTATGTTAGTAGTAACACTTAAACACACATGAGTACAACAATAAAAACACAAATACACAATAAAACACAAATACACAATAAAAACACAAATACACACTAAAAATACAGCCAAGATAAGAGGAGGAAGATTCATCAAGTCCCATGTCTGACATGCAGTTTGATAAATCTATCCATTGTAGGCCCTTCTAGCCTTTCTCCAAACACCTTATAGTCCCCACGTTCACAATAATATAAAAATAAATATATTAAACTTCACAAAGTAAATATTCATATCGTGGTACATATGATTTAAAATATTAAAAATAAAATTATGACTGTAAAAAAAAAAAAATGGAGCAGCTTAATCCCAGGCCTTTTTGTCCTCAACGTAATATTTAATGGTATAAACGCTTTCTGGCACAACTTACGTTTATTAATGATTTGAATTTATTAAGGCTTAGATCTTGTACGTCGCTTGGAAGTTTATTGTAAAAACGTATACATTGACATCTGAACGAGCTACCTATTTTCTTGAGCCTTGTTGTAGGTACTACAAATTTGTGTTTGTTCCTATTGTTTATGTAATGGATATCACTGTATTTTTTATACAATTTTATATTTTTATGGGGATATAAAAGATTTTCAAAAATATACTGAGAAGGCACAGTCATTACATTAATTTGCTTAAACTCTCTGAGAGAGTCCACTAATCCCACTAATCGCACTGAAACAAAAATTTTATAAGTGCGGTTCGGTGGAACAGTTTATCAATATTATTTTCAGTCTCCAAACGGCAAATAAGTAAAATATTTTTGTCCAAGGCATTATCAAACAAAACATATCGATTGGTGAATTTCCCAAACAGAAAATTTTCGTGGCGTGCATGAAAATTCCACTGCGGAAAGTTAAAATACAGTCGAAATATGTTTTTCTAAATAGAAAATATTGCTACCCACTCGAGGCAAAAAATGTTTTTAGTTTGGATTTTAGTTAATTATATTAAAAAAAATATTAAACCACCAAATTTGTCATCGCGGTGGTTGTCCCCAATACGATTCTGATGGTAATTTGCCTCGTACAAGAAAAACTATTTGTTATTTTTGTTCCACGCAGTGAAGGATCTCACTGCGTGGAACAAAAATAACAAATAGTTGTGTAGTGACCGTCGACCGTAGTGGTGTGACCGTCGAACTGCCAAGTTCGAACCCAAAGCACACAACTCTGACCTTTCGGATTCATGGGCGTATTATTTAATATTATCACTTGCTTCAAAAACGGTAAAGGAAAACATCGTGAGGAAACTGGCATGCCTATTGCCATGCGAGATATTTCTCGCCGATATGTAAAGCCATGTCAGAGGCCCATGGGCGGCTTTAAAACTCTCACACCAGGTTACTAAGCACACGAAAAGAAGAAGAAGAAGATTTAGTTTTACGTTTACTTTTATTTAATAGGCCAGTAGTTATAGTATTGACAAACGGTGGTATTATTTTTATATATAACCTACCCAGAGAAGTTAATGATAAGTGAAAATATTTTGTCCCGCGAAATACACTCATCCCGGTGAGCAAGAGACACCGGCATAGTTTGCATACGGCATCTAGGGCCCGCTCCCCCACGCTCACCTGGCTGTAGCCGGTCAACGCTGAGCGCTCACGTGGAGTACCGGTCGCTATCTCGCTGCGTCTTCCCGCTAAAAACTTAATAATTAATTTCGGTGAAAGAGGACAAAAAAAAAATCTTTTCGGTGGCGCTTTTAAGTTGTACAGAGTGTTTATAACTTTTAATTTCGTGTGTCGTACATGCGCCTTACGTATATATTTACTTGAGTAGTGCTCTTTGTGTTTAGGACGCAAAGAGCACTACTCAAGTAAATACATTTTCATTATTTTGTTATTTTCATTTTTTTTGTCTTTTTTCTCCTTTCTGTGTTCTCATAACGGTGGATTCGGTTTGCTGAAACCATCACTAATATGAGAAAACTCACCGAAATTACAAAAAATCTCATTTCGATGTCCTAAATGTGAATTCGGTGGTCATATCGCTCACTTCTTTTAATTTCGGTGCCAATAAAAAAAAAAAAACGAGTTATCTTTATTATGGTGTCTTTGTAAAATCTGTTATTTATCGACAGTTAGTCGATACCGTACTCTTTTCAAAAGGGCTATGCTTGGGGTTTCTCTACGAGATCGACTCAGAAACGAGGAGATACGCAGACAACGAAGGTTGCCGACATAGCCTAACGTATAAGCAAGTTTAAGTGACAGTGGGTAGGGCACATAGCGGGTAGAACTGATGGGCAGAAGAGTTCTCGAATGGAGACCACGTACTGGCAAGCGCAGCGTAGGACGTCCAGCTACAAGGTGGGCAGACGATCTAAGAAAGGTCGCAGGAAGTAGCTGAATGCAGGACGCTTACAACCAGTTACTCCGGAAATCCATAGCCCCCTATGGATTTCCGGAGGCCTATGTTCAGCAGTGGACGTCTAGCGGCTCAGATGATTATGTTGATGAGTAGCAGACGGTCCCATTCTCAAGCAGTCGCTCGTTCACAGTCGGTCTCATTCGCAAATGATCTTATTCGCACAATATCCCATTCGCAATATGGGCCCTTTTGATTTGTGAGGGGGGTACGTAAATGAACTGAGGTATCAACATTTTCATTGCGGTGACGTAAATCTAATTTTGGTGGTAAGATATATAATTTCCACCTTTTATCCTGCCCTCTGTAAATTCAAATTCAAAAGTAATTTATTTCACATTATTTTGCACTTTTCGAACATCAAAATTACATAAGATCTTCCCCCAGAACGCCCACCCTTCACCACTTCCTAGTGCGTTAGCTGGGAAGAAGAAGTAGCGCAATAAACTCCCCAGCGGGACAGCTGTCTCTTCAGTTACAAAAAAATATGATTCTATATAATAGTATGCAAAATAAATTACATTACGCAACATAAAACATAATTTAAATCAGTAGCCATACTTTAGCTAGCACACGCCAATATACCAACTAAAATCATCGAGAACTATACTCAGGCAGAAATAAAAACTAAACGTAAACAGAACTTAATAATTATCTAAATAATAATATTTCCTTCAAACTGACGTGGGGATGCACCGAGATGTGGTCGCAGTGGACAAGGGCTTCACCCCACTCTCCTTGGCGAAAGAGAACTGGCGCAAACCTGCAGTTCTTGATACTAACGATCGTAAGGAAGTCTGGCAAGGCAAAGAGCTTCACGGACGATTTTTCCGTCTTTTGATGGGCCGATTGTAGACTTTTTGGCATCTGTATCCTGGCTGCGTTTCGGCGATCTCTTCGGAGAAACCGAAGGTTTTGTCTGTGCGATTATGGATGAAGTTATCATGACGAATAATTACCGGAAATACATTGTCAAGGACGGTATGGTTGACATCTGTCGGGCATGCCACCGTCCCAGTGAATCAATCAGGCATATTGCTTCCGGTTGTTCTCGTCTTGCTAACGGCGAGTACTTGCATAGACACAATCTAGTGGCAACCAGCAACTTGCCTTGCAATACAACCTTGTTGAGTCAGAAGTACCATACTACAGGTATGTGCCCGACTCAATTCTCGAGAATGGTCACGCCACATTGTATTGGGATCGATCTATCATCACTGACAGGACTATTGTTGGCCAATAAGCCTGATATTGTGGTGATAGATCGACGAGAGCGCCGTGCTTCATTGTTAATATCGCTGTCCCTCATCTCGTGAAAGCTGAGAAAAAAAAAACAAATATCTCTCACTTAGCACACCAGGTTGTCGACATGTGGGACGTGGACTCTGCAATCATTGTACCGATAATCGTAACAGTTAATGGCGTAATAGCGGGAGAGCCTCGACCAACACCTCAGGAGGCTCTCATTGCGCAGCTGGGTCAAGGGCTTGATTCAGAAAGCAGTACTCCTAGACACGGCACGCATCGTGAGGAGGTTCCTCTCTCTAGAGCCCTGACCACCGGCATCTTGGACCCTGTTCCTGATACCAATGGGCCACTATTTTTAATATTTTTAAATGATTTTGTATGGTTTTTATAAAAATATTTAAAAATGTAAATAATAAGTAATTAATATGAAATAAAGAGAATAATAATCTAAATAAAAGCCTCCAGGCATAAAGGGCGTGCCCGCTTACATATAGATATATATAGCTGTAACTGGAAGTTATAAATGATAAACTAGGGCCATCGAGGTAAAATTATAAACAGTTAATTACTAATAACAATAACAAAACCATGAACAGCAAGACGAACAGTCAACCCGACGCTACCACACGCAGTGATATCTAAGGGAGCATGACGAACTTGCTGCCGGTTGCTTAGGCAAAAAATAATATGATCAATAAATTATTGTCGAGGTCAGTAGGTAACCACGTATTGCAACAAAACTCATAAAAAAGCATTGAAATGAGTAGATTTAGTCAACAATAAATTAAAATTAAATTAAAATATCTTGACATATAAAGTCAAATAAAATAAACAATTATTTATAAACTCATGTGTTTCATAACATGCAGTTAAAGTGACTTATGCGCTGCCACCGACGACGCTAAGGAAATGGTGCCACGGACATGAAGAAGAAGCACTGTCTATTGAAGTCAGATGAATCCTGAACTGAGAGGTGCAGGGCGTAAGATTTATTTCAAGGAATATTACTGTACAGCTAAGCTAAAGGGCATTCTTTCATCAACCTCATTTAGAAGAACGTGATTTTCAAATAAAATTGTCATCTATACAGGAGGAATTGATAATTGCAAATAATGAAATTGACAATTTGAACACCGAAAATACTAATTTAAAATGGGAATTGGAGATGTCAGAAAATTATAGAACTATACAAAAAGGTAGGATACGGGGAATCTTCCTCCACCCCACCAATATCGACGCGAAAAAAATAAAAAGAACGATGAGAAAAAAAAATCTCCCAACAATAGTTTGCAGACATGTAACTTGAACAACAATACCCCAGTTACGGAACAGAAAAATGAAAAAAAGACACATCACATACATAATACACAACCAAAATATATAGTAAGTCAAAGAAAGGTATGCATTTTGAGTACAAACAACAGAAATAAAATTTTAACGACGGCAGAAAATACATTCCTAGATTACAAAATTTGTCACTACCTAACACCGGGGTGTGGTATAGAGAAGCTTATTAGGAACATGGATCTTAAGTTGAGCAACTACACTATGGATGACTACTGCCTGATCTTCATCGGCGAGGAAGACTTTCGCAGAACTAACAACTATATCGATCTCATAATAACTTTACGTGAAACACTTTTAAAAATTGATTATACTAATATTATAATATGTGCACCTACATTTAAATTGAATTACTACTCTATGATGTTTAACGGTAGAATAGAAACATTTAACAGTCTCTTATACTTAGACGCTTGTACCCATCACTATGCATATTTGTTTGATACTAACTTTTATTTGTCATATGACTATAAAATGTTTTTGCCAAGAAGTGGATCTGTCAATAATAATGGCATAGTAAACATATTTCAAAATATTAATTTAATGCTTGATGAGATCAGTAGCTGCGGAGATTCTCATTCAATTGATCGGGATTATGGTGAGTGTCCCCCTGTTTCTCCCTCATGCACAAAAGATAACACGATTTTTTTTCTTTCTCTAATAAATATATAAAAATGTTACATCAAAATATTGCTGGTTTAGTAAACAAAGCAAATGTCCTAACTGTATGTTTAAATGAGTTGTCCGAAAAGATAGATGTTGATGTTCTATGCATAACGGAACATTTCATTATGGAGGGGTGCCAACATCTATTGTATGTACCAAATTACAATCTAGCTGCCTATTTCTGTAGAGAAGGAAGAAAAAGAGGAGGGGCATGTATTTTTGTGAGAAACGGCCTTCAATATTAGGAAATACCAATAATTTCAAAATTATCTTCATCTGGCATATTTGAATGTTGTGCAATTGAGCTCACTTATTTTAAGATAATTGTTGTATGTATTTACAGAGTACCAAATATAAATAATCTCAATTACTGTTTTGACAAAATGGAAACGCTTTTGCGAGAAATATCACGCATACGATACAACAACATTGTAATGGCTGGGGACTTTAACATAGACATGCTTAAACCTAATAGCCACTCAAAAGCTTTCGAACGTCTTTTAATGAGTTATAACCTAAAACTAGCATTAAAGCAGCCGATTCGCATGGCCAGTATGACATGCATAGACAACTTTTCTCACAATTTTAGTAAAGTATGTAAAACTGACGTAATAGAATTGGCATTGTCCGATCATACGGCACAGCTGCTTCACTGTCCAGTTCAAACCAAATGTCTCATTAATTATTGGTACATACATGGCTAAAAAAGACTACAGGCTTAACAATATTTCTAAGTTTAATAATAATAATAATAATAATAATGCACCAGAGGACAGTGGTGAGACAACCTTAAAGTGATCCCTGAACAGGTTGGCTATACCCTGAGCATCGCTACATCCCTCAACACAAACAGGCATGCTAACCTTACCCTTCATTTTCTTAGTGTCCTTCCAGAATGCCCGGAAGTTTTTCCCGGAAACTTTTTCTGCTAAAATGTCCATCTCAAGCTGTTTATCGTGATTTTGACAAAACTTTAGCCTGGACTTAAATACTTTACGTGTTGTATACATGTCGTCATACAAAGGCCCATTATCTGGTTTGCCACTCGACACATACCTACAATACGCCTGCCTAGCCTCATTGTGAGCCAACCTTACATGCTTGTTCCACCCTACCACACTCTTACCTTTCCTATGTATCCGAACAGGTTTGCTTTGTACAGAAGCATAACATAATATGTCTATAACATCATTATATAATTGGTCAATAACAAGTCGGTGTTTTAAGATATCACACATCTTATCTGCACACATACCAAGTTCAACAGGGAAATGAATGTCTTTTAATTTACTATTACAAATGTCAAAATACTTTACAGTTTCGTCCTTAGATCTTTCTCCCCAATTAATATAATTGCAAATCCAATTGTCAACTGTACATTTTTTTCTAATTATGTCAAAGTCACATTCTACAATTAAAGGCAAGTGGTCCGACCAATACACTCCATAGTCAACTTTTACATGAACTATCGTTTTCCAAGCTGATTCTGTAACTAAACAATGGTCTAGCCAACGTTTACACCTGTGAGCTTCACTAAAGAATGTATATGTATCAGATGACAAGCCTAACTTATCTATGTCCGCACATAACCAATTGTTATCCGAACAAAAATTCAGTAGCTCGTCACAAAAAGCAGCAGACGGGTGCGCATTAATATCACCTAGGATATAAACTGTTTCTATGTTATTATTTTGAACAACGGCACTAACCTCGCCCATAGCGTTCGAAAACATTGGCAGATTGACTGGCTGGTCCGTTGGCATGTAAACACATATTATCAGTACCTCCCGCTGGTTGACCGTACATGCTTTGATTGCCACAAGTCGATCACTTTCACACTTCACGATTGAAACATTGGTAAACACACTTTTTCGCCACAAGATTGCTCCACCACCAAACGGTCGGCCCCGTCTCACACCAGCCGATAGGTCCATTGCAGATTTCCCGGTGAAGCTAAAGTCGTCATCGATGCTGTCGAGGAAAGGTAGGTCCTGTGGGACCAGCCATGTTTCCTGAAGGGCTATCACATCAGCTACCCTGCACAGTGATCTAACACACTCCACACTCCGTTTCACATTTTTACAATTAAAGCTCACGAGCCTCATCTTTTAATTGAGTCGGTCCATTAAAATGTTGTTTGTCCAGCCCGCTTCTCAAATTCACAAAACGACGGAATTTAATTCCATCGGGCCACATATTATCATCCAAATACAGTTGTAACTTGTGTTTCGAGACATACAGCTTAAAAGAATTATAACCCTTGTCATATTTCATTTTAATTTTGGTTAGGCTAACTTTCTCTTGTGTTTTTGAGTGTATATAATTCACTACATCAGACTCCGCTGCATCTTTATGAACGTTAGAAATAAACACTGGCTCTTTAATATCCGCCGCCTTGAAGTTGTTCAAAGGTTCCGTGGTAGCTTTGCCAAATTGACTTACAAACTGATTACGTAAACGCTTCTTCTGTACAAGTATCCAACTTTCATTCGGCTTATCCTTTTTAAAGTCACCATTCGCCTGTACAATTTCTGCCATTGATCGCTGTTGCATCTCAGGGTCGTTAATAACAGTAGGCGTAATCACCTTACTAGTTGTAGAAGTGGCAATAATAGGTACTTCCTTGTCAGCTGTTCGAGATAACAGATTTCTCGGTGCAAACTTTTTTCCAACAGACTCGCGCCCGGCACTGTGTTTTTCTCTGTCTCGCTCAGCACTACCGGTCACACTCGCCGAGTCATCAGCTGCGCGATGGCATGAAAGAGACAGCCGACATGGAGTGCTCTCAGTTTCGCGCGCTCTCTGTGTCGGAACGTGTGTGGTTCGGTTCAACATTGGTGATATGCCTACCGGTCCACTGTCCATACAAAACGCACCTCGTCGAAGCTTATTTATATTGCCTTCATCTAATGTCAGGATGGAGCCATATTTACAATTATGTAGCTCCTCTTTTATTTCTTCCAGCTGTTTCACGGTCACATACGTATTTTTAATTTCCATTATCTCAGTTTTTAATACCACTAACTTCTTTAGCAAACCCGTTACGTCGACGTGGTCAAATGTCACGGGAGGCAGTTTGCATAAGTCTTTGGCCACAAAAATAGGTATAATCTCGGGATCTGTTGTTTTCAACAACGTTAGGATGTCTTCCAGATCCCTGTGTCGTTTATCCTTTCTACGAGATATTTTCTTCTTACTCATAGACAAAGATTCAAATAATAACGACTTAGCACGGTCAATATCCTCTGTTGAAAATCCCGTCGCACAGATATTAATCATGCTTTCATTGTCCATCACTTCATATTTGTTCTGCACAAACGACAACAGTTCATTTATCACGATATTACATGACGTACACTTTACAGTTTTCGAGTTCGACATTTTCGCAGCGCTAGCACAGGGACACATCCGCACGGAACGGCGCACGCGCGAGACTGCAAAATAATAATAATCATATAAAAAATCTATCTTTCGCAGAGATTTATGACAGAGTCGATCCGAATGAAGCATATAACAAATTTCTCGATCTATTTAAAATAATATACGACTTGTGTTTTCCAACTAAATTGATCAAAATACATGTCTTAAAAAAACCTAAATGGTTGTCAATAGGAATTAAACAAGGTAGTAAAAAAAAAAAGAAAACTTTTGTGGCAATTTACATTAAACCCATACAAAAATAATAAACACAGCTTCACTACCTACTCTCGTTTACATAAAAAAATTATACACCTAACACTAAAGGCGCAAAACAATCATAAAATAAAATCATTTAAAAATAAGTCTAAACTAAATTATTAATCGTGCAAAATATAACATACCTGAATCTAGTATTACTAAAATTATAAATAGTAATAGTACTCAATTATTTTATCGATAAAGTTCAAGGGAAACTTGATGTGACTAGCAAACTTAAATGTAAAAGAATTGACCCAAATAATAAAACAATGTTCTTGGTCCCTAGTATACCACGGAATATAGAAAGAATAATCAACTCGTTAAAAAATACAAATGGTGTAGGATATGACGGTATTGCAAAAATACTGAAACATGTGTCAATAGAAATAAGCGGTCATTTAAGTCACATTATTAACCTAAGTATTAGCACAGGTGGTACCCTGATGCGTTAAAAATATCAATAATTAAGCCAATTTTTAAAAGAGAAAATAAAGAGTTGATGGAATATTACCTTAATGCCAGTTATTTAAAAAAAAAATAGAAAAGTATATTTATAAGGAACTTTATAAATTCACAGATAAAAATGACATTCTGTGTGAGGAACAGAAAGGATTTCGTATAAATAGGACTATTAATATGGCTATATATGATTTTATATATAATGTCATTAAAAATGTTGATCACCGGAATCCTGTATGGCATATTTTGCGACATGACCCAGGCATTCGACTATGTACATGATGCTACTCTTTAAAAAAAACTCGAAGCCTACGGGATTAGAGGCAATGTCCTTAATTTGTTTAATTCGTACCTACAAGATAGAAAACAAATAACTGAAGTCAATAAAATTAATATAGTTAGTAAACATGAAGAGAGATTTCGGTCTTCAGAGCGTAAAGTATTATTTGGGGTACCGCAAGGGAGCGTTTTGGGTCGCTTTATATTTATTTTATACATAAATGACCTACCGAAATCTATTGAACTACCTATAACACTATTCGCGGATGATAGTACGATTACAATAGCATGTAAAGGTATAGATACGTATCAGATTGACATTAATAATAGTTTAAGACAGACGGTAAACTGGCTAGATGCAACCCATGCCAAATTACAGGTTTCTAGTACCAACCGTCTCTGAGCTAAGCCACGGACAGACAGATGGACATGGCAAAACTTCCTTCCTGGGTTCCTTGTTTACTTCGGAACCCTAAAAATTATTGACAGTTTTCTCGTCAGTCTTAAAAACTTGGTTACTTATGGCAAAAGTCACGCAACACAATTTTATTATTAGTCTAATTACAATATTATGTATGTACTATGTAACAATTTGGCACAATTTTCGAAGACATCAAATGGTCCTCGGAATGCGCCACTGTCGGGTTACCAGATAACGGCGGGAGGGGTTCACATCGGTGTTGAGTCGAAGATGAAGTACTTGGGACTCGTCCTCGACAGCCGGTGGAACTTCGTGGAGCACTTCCGACGTTTGGCTCCCAAACTGGATAGGGCTGGGGCAGCTTTGAAGCGGCTTCTGCCCAACCTAGGGGGTCCAAACGCCTCCTGCCGGAGGCTTTACGCGGGGGTCGTGCGGTCCATGGGGGCGCGTTCATTGAGGCTGCGACCGGCCCAGCGGTTGAACGCGTCCCAAAGGGTCATGGCCATCAGGCTGGTCCGGGGATATCGCATGGTCTCCCGTGAGGCGGCGAGCCTCCTTGCCGGATCACCGCCATGGGATCTGGAAGCGAAAGTCCTCGCGCACATGAGGGAGTTGCGCGAGGAGGCGAAACGCCGGGGTGTAATTCCGCTGCCGCGAGAAATCACGGCACAGCGGACACAGCTCTGGCGGGATCTGATGGCATGGAGAGTGCGATTGTCGCAACCCAGCGCTGGGCACGCCACAATTGCGGCGATAAGTCCCCTCTTTGAGGAGTGGTTTGAGAGGCGCTACGGCGTCCTCACCATCCGCCTGACGCAGGTCCTCACCGGACACGGCTGTTTCGGGAGGTTCCTGTTCCGCATAAGGCGGGAGGAAACGCCTGGGTGTCACCACTGTGTGGATCGCCCGGAGGACATGGTGGAGCATACGGTGGAGGTCTGCCCCGCTTGGGCGGAGCACCGCCGTGTCCTCACGGAGGCGATCGGCGGCGGCGTTCGGAGCGAGAGTGCATGGGAGGCCGTCACCTCCTTCTGCCAAGCAGTTATGTTCGCGAAGGAGGAGACGGAGCGCGCGAGGGAGATGCAAGCTGCACGCCCCCGCGGCCCTATTCGCCGCAGGAGACGCCCCGGGCGTCGGGAGTCGAGAGCCGACTTCCGGCCACCGTAGGCGCGGGCTTGCGGACGGTGAGCAATGGGCAGCTCGCCGTCCGATAAGGACCAGGCCCGTGTCGACGGCGCGTTGTGTTCCACGCGCGCCTCAAAGAGATGTCAGCACCAACTGACGGGGTTGAAAGACCAATGCCTGCTGGGGTTGCGGGTTTGTCCGAAAGGGATATCGCGGCCCCGGCACACAGGCAACGGAAGGAACATGGGTGGGTTTTAGTCAGTAAAAGTCTGACACACCCTCTCGCTCTGCCCAGAGCGGGAGAAGTCATTTGATGATTACCCAACCTCAAAAAAGAAAAAAAAAAGGCCCGCATCAAGGTAAATGAGGCAATATTGGTAAAACTAATATATTATTTCAGAATTAAACATGCCACGGAAATTTTAATCAAAATACGATATTTTGAATAAATGAAGGATCATTTATTTGTCCGAAACATGAGTATGCACACATACAATGCATGCAGGATTTTATGTACATTGTAGAAAGAATCACAGTCATGTTTTACTTTAACGGCGTACAAATTGTATATTTAATTATTTATTTAATATAATTAACTATTATAAATAGAAAAAAAATATACAAATTGTACTTCAAGCAAAAATGTTAACAGCGGTTATTTTGCATTAAAGTACTTTGTTAAATATTTAAATATGCTATTCAACAAAATTAAACATATTGTACTAGCGCAAGATATTATTAAAAGTTTTTTGCCATAGCATTTCAAGCAAAAACGTAACAGAAATAAATTTAGTTTAACTTTTATTTTAATGTGTTTAATTTTCTTGTAATTAAGTGAGATAGAGCCTATAACTACTTTTGTAAATGTGTATTTTATGTGTTTTTATCTTTATATGTGCGTTTTGTTTGTGCAGAATAAACAATTTTTCTTTCTTTCTTCTTTCTATAAATAAAAGTTAAACTTTTAATTCTGTTACATTTTTACCCAACCGTTATTGCAAAAAAACTTTGATTAATATCTTGCGCTAGTAATTTAATTAATAGTTGTTTAATTTTGTTGAATAGCGTAATACTTAATTAAGTAATTTAATGCAAAAAAACTGCTGTTAATATTTTTGCTTATTACAATTTAAAAAAATCGTTATTAATTTTTTATGGAAATTACCATGGACGAAAATGTTAAATTTTTTGACCTACTTGTGATACCTAATCTCTTCGACAAACACTCCATACAAACTTATCTGTTAATGTTTTTTTCTACCACGTAAAATTGAAATTAGAAGTTTAAAAAAAAAAAAAACGTACACGCAGGGGTGAACTTCGCGGTATATATTTTAACATACTCCCTTGTCCATACCCTACACGTTAAACGAAAAAAAATCGCTGTTTTAAATTAATGCAAAGTTCTTTCCCGGGCTATCATCGACTGAAACACCGACAACTCGCACGCGAATTGTAAATTATACGTTCTCAACGAATCATAATAGACTCCGTAGTAGTGGCTTTCCGGTGACGATATGTTATTGGGGGCTGATGTATTTTTCCAGACCCTGTTACCGGACGAGCAGTGCACAAGCATCAACGTGCCAAGACAAAGCAAGCAGTCATCAGGGCTGCCCCAAAATGCTGCTCATCCATTGCAGCAGCCGGGTAACACACAACTACATATCTTCAAGACATACCTCGGGTACATTGTAGGAAGAAATCTGCCACCCAAGGTATCTCAACAGACATGTAATAGAGTAGTATTAAAATGTGAATTAGGTCTCAATTAGACACTTGCTCAGTTTTGAACCAATGAAAAAGTTCCAGAAATATTTACTGAACAAACATCTGAGCAAGAGCTTTGTGAACATATTTTTCAAAGTTCAGTTAAATTAATTAATAATCAGTTTGAGGTTCCTCTGTCTCTAAAATTACCTTTATTGGATATAAATTATACTCCTGGTGAATCATTTCACTTAGCTTTAAAAAGGTTTTTAAATTTGGAAAAGAGACTCCATGCTGATCCTGATCTATTCATGCAATATAAAAAATTTATTCATGAATATCTAGCTCTTGGTCATGGTCATTATATTGATATAGAAATGTGTGATTTAAATAAACATGCATTGTATTTTCTGCCACATCATGCAGTTATTAATAATAACAGCAAAACCACAAGGCTTCGAACAGTTTTTGATGGTTCAATGAAAACGAACAAGAAGGTTTCTCTAACTGATTTGCAACTCAATGGACCTGTGGTTCAAAAGGAATTATTTGATATTATTTTATCAAGCCGCATTGGTAGATATACATTTACTGCAGATATCAAGCGTATGTTCAGAAACATTAAAATAAATCCTCAATACACTACCCTTCAAAATATTTTGTGGAGGGACAATCTTGACGAGTCAGTCAAGTGTATTAGGTTAGATACGGTTACATATGGCTTGAAAAGTTCAAGTTATTTAGCAACTCGCTGTATAGATGAGCTAGCAAATAGTCATGAAAAATTATACCCACTAGCTTCTTCTATTATCAAAAATGATCTATATATTGATGACATTATCTATTGTAATGATGATTTAGAAACTACTATCACTGCCAGAGACCAACTTCGTGATTTGCTGAAATTAGGTAGTTTCTACACTCATAAATGGTCATCAAACGATGAAAATGTGTTAAACAATATACCATTAAACGAAAGACACTTTGATAGTTTAGAATTATAAAAGGATAATTATAACATGAAAGCCGTAGGACTTCAAATTAATGTAAAGGATGATCATTTAATTATCTCTACTCCAGAGATACATATATGTAGGATCAGGAGTGCCGAGAGGTATATCGTCAGGGTTTGGAGTTCCCATTTTATTGGGATAAACAAGACTGTATAAACAATGACATGGTTTTTATTACAGTAGGTATACAGCAGTTACACTTTATAAAATAAAACAATACAAATGGAGTAACAATACAGAATCGAACAGACTTCTGAGGTCTCAGTTCGTATAGTGGCCAAGCCACCCAGTGACAAAGTGTATCTACTCGCTATCAGCAAGCCAATACAGCTATGTGAATATACAACAGCGCTGTACCAGATATACCGACAGTTTTGTCGGGAGCAGGGGCTCTTTATTAAGTCGAATCCGAAGACCGACTGACTCGCATACCGAGTGCACGCTATTTTATAAGACGAAGCCCCCACCTTGCAATCCCTCCACAACAACTCTGTCGATGACGCACGGAAGTACGCCACGTGTTTACTTGATACAAAACACTAAAATGTACTGAATCTAATAAGACTTACATTATACACTAATCAAATAATACAACAATAATTGTTGTAAATAAACAATGGTGAATTCAGAAAGCAAATCATTTTAAAATTAAAGCAACATGTCATCAATTGTTTTGAACAAAACCCTCGGTTACAATAATACGGAATAAGTTGCCAAAAATCAATTAGTGCGTACACCGAGTACTTAATAAATTATGATCCGATTTATTAGACAATTATTGAGAGTAAAAATCACTTAAATTAATAATAAGAAAGACAAATCATAACAAATCTGTTGACTACCCACAATTGTAATTGACAACCAACTCCGACACGGCCAGAACTGACGTTCCACACGACCTCGTGTGATCCTGAAAAGAAAACTCGTGGTAAATATCGATCGGCCTTTCTGACAAACAAAGTCCTTAACAAAAGGTATGTTGAAAATAAAAATCCTGAATTAGTCAAATAAAATTATTATCAATATCAGTTGCATCGCAATAATTCAAAATGACCATACTGCTACAGACAATCCATAGCTCAACTAAAGTAGAGATATAGTCTCCCAGCCGAAATCACACCATGGGATTCTACAAGTAATTTGGAGTCAAATAGACAACCCGCATAGGCGTCAACATAGACAACCCGCATAAGCGTCAAGTTCAAAATCCAAATCCAGGAGTCAACATAGACATCCGATTTAGGCGTCAAGATAATCAAGAGTCAACATAGACATCCGATTAGGCGTCAAGATAATCAAGAGTCAACATAGACATCTTATCAATTCAGCTATGCTATGTCAGCAGGAGATGAATCATCATCAGTGTCAACATTGACATCATCACTAACAGTGACTGGACATTCAGGCATTCTTCGTACACGATCATGGGCATATTTGTAAATTCTATTGGTACTCAAAGATTTTAACAAATATCTATCATCATCCAAAAGTTCTAAAATTCTATAGGGTCCTCATTAGCAATAAGTACAAAGAATCCAACTTGAAACTTTTTCAAAAAAGCATTAGTCTTATCATAACGGGCTTAATCGTATTCCGCACTTTTAGTTATACCCAGGGCTGCTTGTTCCCTTACACGGCACAGATTTACTTCTATCTCCTCATTATCAACAGACATTAAACCTAGAGGTCTAGCAACTCGTCCAATCAATAAGTCTAAAGGACTAGATTTAGTAACCCGATTAATTGTGTAATTAAGAGCAATTCGAACGTCTTTAATGGCATCTTGCCAGGATCGCTCACTAAATTCAACGGCAGTAAGCATACTTTCAGAGTTGTAATATCAACACGATTCTTTACTGCTTTGTTAATTGATTGTGGAAGGGGGTTTCTTAAAAGAAAATCTACATGGTTCATATGTCTGCCTTCTCTATAAATAATGTCAAAATCATAAGCCTGCAGAAAAGCCCACCATCTACATACTCGGGGAGTTAAATCAACTGTGGTTTATATTCGGATGGAGCATCAGTATCAATATCATGAAAATTCGGAGTCTCGGGAATAGAGCATTGATCAATCATCTTATTTTTTTGTAATGGTAAGACTATTTCCGGTCATATTAACTACCAAACCTAATTTTAATATCTCACGACCTATCGTGATACTATGACTTTTATATGCATCCGGGATCAAATGAAAGAGTATCTCTTAATGGTAACCATCTATTTCTACTTCATTCAGAATTTGTTCGGTACATATTATGATAGTTTCCTATTTCCATTATATTGACCACAAGAAATACGTTTGCCAGACTACTTGTCAGCAATAAGAGAACATTCAGACCCAGAGTCATAACAAAATGAAAGCGACTCACGAGATTGCTGTAGAACACCTGTGACAGGTCGTACATCACAAGCTTCAACTCGTTTTACGGACGGTTGGCTGCTCGAAGGCCGACTCCCAGCATCTTCACTCGAACCTCCCGGCCGCCTTCCGGTCGCCTTTGGGCAGCGAGGAGCGACGTGTCCCGACTCCCCACAGCGGTAACAGACGATTTTCTTTGGTGTCACCGTATGTGACGAGCTGGCTGGTCCAGGATGTTTGGTTTGCTCGGCTTTCTTGCGACAGTTTGTAGATTTATGCCCCAATATACCACAAAAGTGACATACTATTGTACCTGGTTTGAACCTCTTAGGTTGAGAAGAATCGTGCTGGTCAGAGGGAATCTGGGACTTTCTCTTAAGATGGGACAAGACACTCAGTTCTTGTTGAAGTTTATGCCTAGTTTGTACTTCGTTAGTAAATGCTAATCGATGAGCACGGGAATCAATTTTGGAGACACGGGCCAGTACAGTAGAAACAGCAATGTGTTCGACACTCAGGCTATTCCATTTAGATATCAGTGAAGTAATCTGTCGACTGGCATATGCGGCTAAAGATTCACCTTCTTTTGGTTGACTATTATGAAGGTTAATGAAGGTAGCGGCAATAGTCTCCGAAACGTCATAACGAGAGAGGAAGAGACTCTTAAAGTCTGTCCAGGTCATGCCTGCATACGATACTTGGGAAAGCCATACGTTAGCACTGCCCTTTAAGGCTTTAGTGAGGGCAATAATAAGAGTGCCACTTTGAAGAGGCTTTTCCGATAGGCAAATATCAACGGTTGTACTCCAAGATCGAGCATTGGAATCAGGTAGGTCTGGATCAAAATCGGGCAAGCGAATGACAGTAGACGGAGCGGAGTGCGTCTTAATCGCTTTAATTAACTGAGCCATATTATGGTTCTGAAGCTCTAACATTACTCACCATGGATCACCAACACCTAGCGATTCCTGGGCTAGACCTAATCCCACTTCTGATGTAGGATCAGGAGTGCCGAGAGGTATATCGTCAGGGTTTGGAGTTCCCATTTTATTGGGATAAACAAGACTGTATAAACAATGACATGGTTTTTATTACAGTAGGTATACAGCAGTTACACTTTATAAAATAAAACAATACAAATGGAGTAACAATACAAAATCGAACAGATTTCTGAGGTCTCAGTTCGTATAGTGGCCAAGCCACCCAGTGACAAAGTGTATCTACTCGCTATCAGCAAGCCAATACAGCTATGTGAATATACAACAGCGCTGTACCAGATAAACCGACAGTTTTGTCGGGAGCAGGGGCTCTTTATTAAGTCGAATCCGAAGACCGACTGACTCGCATACCGAGTGCACGCTATTTTATAAGACGAAGCCCCCACCTTGCAATCCCTCCACAACAACTCTGTCGATGACGCACGGAAGTACGCCACGTGTTTACTTGATACAAAACACTAAAATGTACTGAATCTAATAAGACTTACATTATACACTAATCAAATAATACAACAATAATTGTTGTAAATAAACAATGGTGAATTCAGAAAGCAAATCATTTTAAAATTAAAGCAACATGTCATCAATTGTTTTGAACAAAACCCTCGGTTACAATAATACGGAATAAGTTGCCAAAAATCAATTAGTGCGTACACCGAGTACTTAATAAATTATGATCCGATTTATTAGACAATAATTGATAGTAAAAATCACTTAAATTAATAATGAGAAAGACAAATCATAACAAATCTGTTGACTACCCACAATTGTAATTGACAACCAACTCCGACATATACAGGGTGATTGGAAGATGGGTGCAAAGCTTTAAGGCAAAGATAGTACAGACAATTTAGAACCATTTAAGCCATGGTTGTCATAGACGAAGTCTTACCAAATATTTTTAACCAAATTTTTAAGTTTTTTTTCGGAAATTCTCAAAATTTTATGTAAACTGCATAATTATGGCCAAATTGAATGATAAATGAGTTCATTTTTTATTTATTTAATTAAAGTAATGTGTAAGCAATCAAGCAAAACATGTTTTAGGCTTCTGTGTCATTAGACATTTTTTTTACAGACATTTAAAGCTCAGAAAAAATAAAAAAATTGTACAATACGTCTTTTAAACCTTATTAAAAAAAAAAACGGAGGGTGCTTTTTTTGTTCAAACCTTTTTGAAGACATGCTTGATAATTGCTCTTTCTTTTGAGGTATCATTTATGCGGATATCTTACAAATTATTGAAATTAGGGCCTACAAACCAATTTGAGGGAGAAATTTTTTATTTTAGGCAGACTAATTAAAACAACATTTGAATTAAAATTATTTATTTTTCATGTTCAAAATGACGGCCGTGATTCCTAATACAAGCACGGCCCCGTCTTCTAACTTCTGTAGTCGTTATTTTCAACATCATCTCCTGCTTCATTGTCTCAAACGCTGAATTTATTCTTTGTATCAATTCTTCTCTAGTGTTTATTTCTATGTTGTTATACACCAGTTCCTTGTCCCGGCCCCACACGAAAAAGTCCAACGGGGTCAGATCTGGGGAGCAAGCGGGCCAAGGGATGGGTCCATCCCTGCCGATCCAGCTATCAGGAAAGCAATTGTTGAGGTGTTCCCTTACATTTAAAGTCCAATGCGCTGGACAGCCGTCTTGCTGAAAGATGACTGTTCGGTCGCTTTCGAAGATCGGGACACCTGATTCCTCTACCAGCAGTGGTAAATCAATTTGCAGAAATTGCAAATAATTTTCGCCATTCAATGGATCAGGCAAAAAGTGGGGCCCAATCAATGTTGTGCCAATTATTCCAGCCCATACATTCACAGAGAATTTCATCTGAAATGACACCTGCTTCTAAAAATGTGGATTGTTGTCTGCGTCGGCCCATTCATGGATGTTGTGAAAGTTTGTAATACCTTCCCTTGAAAATTTACTTTCATCCGTCCACAAGATTGATTTCAGAAACCACGCATCTTCGATGTCTCTGTTGAGGAGGAAACGGCACAACTGAATTCTTCTTTGAGGATCTAGCTCTACTAGACCTTGCACACTCCTGCAATGGAACGGATACTTATCATTTTGGTGCATTGTATGCCACACCCATTTTGGTCCATTGAGAAATGTTTAAATTTCGAGCTACTGCTCTAGTACTGGTAGTAGGATCCGCTTGAAATGCTGCTAAAATGTCTTCATCGACGGCAGTTTCGTGTCTGCCCGGGTTGACTCCAGGTTCCACGCGGTGAAACCCATCTTGGGCAAGACGACGAAACGTGTTGTAAAACACTCGGACATTCGGTATCCTGCGATTCGGATAGCGCTCTTGATACATCCGTCGCGCCAAAGATCCATTGCCGTCTGCTCTACCGTACATAAATACGATATCCGCATATTCTTGATTGGAAAAAGTAGCCATAGTCACTTAACAATTAAGAAAAACGGTGTAGGAGCGCACTAAATGTCAACTCAACACAATTAAGTCAAAAATCAACACGTGCAGGAGCGCGAGGCTACGACTGGGCACGGTAAAACAAAAAAGTTCAAAACTAACGCAAACAACACGTGCAGGAACGCAAAGGGCTACAACTGAACACGGTAAATTGTGAATCAACACGACAACGTCTACTCACAAGGGCAGTAGTTTGACTAATAAGGAAAAGATGTAACGGCTTCATCACAGACCGACTGACCCTGACTAAAGAAAAACGACTTTGTTGCCTCGGTAACTAAGACCATTTTGCTGTAAAAACCAACTCTTATCGCTTTTTGCTATTCATTGGGCGTTCTACCTGGAAATGCCGTCGCACCGCGCTCGGTGGCCATTGTTTAGAGAATCCCCTCAATGGGTTCCCCTCAATTGGTTCCTGCATGTGCCAAAAATTCTTAGAATTGAACAATGTTATCATTTCGAGCACATAAAGTATTCTTTTAAGCAAAACTTTTGTGTTTTGTTAGACTGCCTAAAATTTAAAATTTCTCCCTCGAATTGGTTTGTAGGTCCTAATTTCAATAATTTGTAAGATATCCGCATAAATGATACCTCAAAAGAAAGAGCGATTATCAAGCATGTCTTCAAAAAGGTTTGAACAAAAAAAGCACCCTCCGTTTTTTTTTTAAATAAGGTTTAAAAGACGTATTGTACAATTTTTTTATTTTTTCTGAGCTTTAAATATCTGTAAAAAAAATGTCTAATGACACAGAAGCCTAAAACATGTTTTGCTTGGTTGCTTACACATTACTTTAATTAAATAGATAAAATATTAATTCATTTATCATTCAATTTGGCCATAATTATGCAGTTTACATTAAATTTTGAGAATTTCCGAAAAAAAACTTAAAAATTTGGTTAAAAAAATTTGGTAAGACTTCGTCTAAGACAACCATGGCTTAAATGGTTCGAAATTGTCTATACTATCTTCACCTTAAAGCTTTGCACCCATCTTCCAATCACCCTGTATATCCTACAAAAAGGAGCATTCTTAGTTATATAGGTAGATTCTATGATGCAATGGGATTCGTGCGCCTAATTGTAGTCACAGCGAAGGCCACAATGCAAAAATTATGGCTACTGGACACAGGTTGGAACGACAGTCCACCTGCAAATGTTCAGCAAGAATGGTTTCAATTTACCAATAATTTAGCTGCAATGCAGCCAATCCTATTAGATAGGAACATTAGAATTTCAGAAGCAGACTCGGCAGATTTAATCGGCTTTGCAGACGCTTCTAGTAAAACAGCCTACGGATGCTGCGTGTACCTGCGACTCACAAACCAATCAGGTACAGCAAAATTACATCTACTCTGTTCCAAATCGCGAATCAACTCTATCCAAAAGAAAGGCATGACCGTGCCAAGGCTTGAATTGAATGCAGCACTATTGCTATCGAAATTAATTTCGAGGACTTATAATACACTCAGAGTTAAAATGAATATAAGGCATGTTTGTTTATTCAGCGACTCACAAATCGTCCTTGCATGGCTAAATACTGAGCTAACAAAACTTCAAGCTTACATAACGAACAGAGTAAGTGTAATACGTCAAAACGAAGCTGGATGTAGTTGGCATTATGTCAATACAAACAGTCCTGCTGATCTCAGTAGCCGAGGCGTCAATCCGAATGAGCTGAGTAGCTGCGATATTTGGTGGAATGGTCCAAAGTTTCTGCAAAACAGTGAGTACAACTTTCCTGCTTACAACTCTACTGCTGATTCGTTTGGAGAGGAACCCTGCTTGGCTCTTTCCAGCAACTTGGTGTGCCAAAATCAAATCCGCTTGATTATGTGTTCAAGCGCTTGTATAATTGCTCAAATATAAATAAAATAATAAGGCTGTTATCATACATATTGCGATTTTTAAACATTGTTAATAAAAATAAAGTTAAAATAAATACAGGCTTTTTGCAAAGTTCAGAGTTAGAGCGTTCATTAATGTTAATAATTAAACATGAACAAAATATATATTTTAAATCTGAAATCAAAGCTTTAAGCAATAATGACAATTTGAAAGGAAAACTATCAGAATTGCATCCCTTTCTCGACAACCACGGTCTTTTGCGCGTTGGGGGTAGGCCCCATCATGCTGATATCGCTTATTCACAAAAACATCCTGTCATACTGCCCAAAGGCTCTTTAATTACTGGCTTGCTTATAAGGTGTGAACATGAAAGGTTACTGCACGCAGGGCCTCAGCTTTTACTCTCGCATCTAAACCAAAGGTTTTGGATGTTATTGGGTTATTAGAAGTTAAGAAAATAACTCACAAATGCATTGTGTGTTTCAGACAAAAAGCCTCGGTGGCCAAGCAGCTAATGGGCTCCTTGCCGGCTGCACGTGTGACAGCTACCAGCCGCCCATTTGAGAAGGTCGGCGTGGATTTCGCTGGGCCAATTAATGTAAAACTTTCTCGAGTAAGACGATCCTTAATAGGTAAAGGTTATATCTGTGTATACGTATGTTTCGCGACAAAAGCCGTTCACTTATAACTCGCATCAGACTTGACCACGGAAACTTTTCTAGCGTGCTTAAGGAGATTTATCTCTAGACGAGGGTTGCCCACCGAAATTCACTGCGACAATGCAACTACCTTTAAATGTGCAAGGAGTCAATTAGTTGACCTCTATAAACTGCAAGCTTCTCAGAATCACCAAATGCAGGTTCAAAGATTTACCGCCGAGCGTGGGATACAATTTCACTTTATACCATGTTACTCACCTACATTTGGGGGGCTCTGGGAAGCGGCAGTAAAGAGCACGAAGTTTCACTTAAAAAGAATATTGCAAAAAACTGTTTTACCCTACGAACAGCGTAATACGGTATTAACTGAAATCGAAGCAATGCTTAATTCGCGACCGTTCTTACCTTTATCTTCAAGCACTGATGATTATTGTTATCTAACACCTGGTCACTTTATTATAGGTGGTGCAATGTCAATGTACCCTGAAAATAATGTATGTAACATTCCACAAAATAGGCTTAAGTTTTGGCAATTTTGTACTTCTCTAAAACAGTCCTTTTGGAAAGTGTGGTATCAATACTATTTAAACTTGTTACAGAATAGACCTAAGTGGCGTGATAATGTATGTAATGTCAAACAAGGCAACTTAGTCATTGTCAAACAAGGCACCTTAGTCATTTTAAAAGAGGACAATACTCCTCCTATGTCATGGCCCATGCCACGATTGTTCATTTGTTTCCTGGACATGATGGTAAAATTAGGGCAGTGGAGGTTCGGACCCCAAATGGAAAAACTCATTCCCGGGCCATCAATAAAATCTGCCTACTACCAATAGAATACGATGATGGTTCTTAGATATTTCTCTAACTGTTAATGTTAAAAAATAACATTGTTTTTCTTGTGATTACATAATAAGTTTTAGGTTGGTTTTATAACCATTTAATCTCTATTTTTTGTATACTTGTTATAAATAAACAAATGTAAGCTTTCAGTTTATATAATTTAATTTTATCTAAGTTTACATATTAAAGTAAGTTCATTGCTACTTCTGTGAGGCCGCAGCATGTTGGGTATTTTAGTAATAAGTATATTGCAACACCAACATTAAATGTAATTTATTAGGTTATCTGTGGCAACACGCCCCTTCCAATTGTGACACTGGTGGAATATAGATATGAACACTACTTGTCCGCCTTTTTATTCAACTTTTCCTCGGCACCACGCTACCAGCACCTCATCAGCCACCACCACCTAATACACCGCTGCACATAATAATATACTTTGCATCCCTTAATTATTTATTAGATTTCTAAAACCACATCCAATGTAATTTCATAACTATGAATTCTTAAGTCTTATTTACAATCTCATTCAATCCTTTCCTTGTAGTGGAACAAGGTATCGGACTTCTTCTTATGGGAATTCATTTATTTCTTATAACGGTGGGAGAGTGTCCAGTCCGGAGACGAGCTCTACAGGGCCGTACGGGGTGGAGTGCGGCGCTTCCCCCTAAGGGGGAACCGACTTAAACACTAATGTTAACATAATTAGGAAAAACGAAAATTTTATCAGCCTAGGGTAATTCAGGTACTGTCACACCCTCATTTTGTTTTAACAGTACTGAAACAATCGTATCCTTCCAAATCAGGTATCATGTGAGTTCCAGGAAGCCAACATTCAGTTAACGTTATAATATCCCATTCAATTTTTGTTCTTGCTAAGATTGTATAGAAGCTAGCAATATTTTTAGTAATACTACGGATATTTTGGTTTATTATTTTGAGTGATGTTGGGGCCTAAAATTAGGGGGAGCACAGTTGTCAAGGTCACAGGTCGTTGAGTCCGAAACTGCGCTTAAATCGATATTTTGCGTGATATATAACCGCCAACCGCACTGTGAAAACGACGAACAGGAATTTTCAATTAGTATTGAATGTCAAATGTGTGTGTTTTATTTGCTTTCTTAATCAATAGAATAAGAAAGCAAATAAAAGTCCCGAGCAAACTGTTCGATTATTCACAAGACACAAACTGATTACTGTTTTATATTAACTATCTCTTCTCTATATATTTACGCGGCCTCAATTTTAGTTAATACAAACATCAGTAGCTTAAAACATTACAAGCTGTAGACTTAAAAATACATTACGCAATAAACCTTCCCACACTGCAGTATATAGCAATAGTATTTTTTGTATGGACATAAAAATATATAATAAGTTACCCATAGACATTAAGAACCTCCATCCAATTGGTATTTTTAAAAGGAAGCTAAAAGACTTCCTGAATAAAAAGGCATATTAATCTGTAAAATAATTCCTTGAAGAAAAATAAATATCTAATATTCAAATGATTTTGATACTTCATTATAATTTGATATAAATTATGAGAATAGTATGATATAAATTAAAATGTATGAATAATGACAATTAATATAATGCAAACTGTATAACTGTAATATTGAGTATGTATTAGTAGATTATTAACCAAGGGGATAAAGCAGTGTCTTCTGTCGCGGGTGACGATTTAAATCACGAGCGTAACGAAGGACTCGAGGTTTACTCCCGAGCGTAGCGAGGGTGTTAAATACTTAAATCACGAGCGAAGCGAGGGATTTAAGACGAGTCCTGAGTGTAGCGAGGGATTTAAGTTCACCCAAGACTAAGACAGCTTTATCACCGAGGAAAATACTCTACTTTTCGTACCATTTGCGAAAAAATTAACACAATAATAATATGAGATAAGCATTTATTAAAAATAATGACAATTAAAAGTAAAAGTTAACATTCGAAACATTGTTCCAATTATTGATAGAGAGAGTTACATTTTTGTTTGGTACATTTATTGTTGATGAGTTGATTTGAGTATTTCTCTGTTCTTGCGTCTGAGGAACTTGCGTTTCATTGTAGATAGTATACGTCGGAGATAGTGGTGGTGGTGCATCGTGAGTTACGGACGAAGATAAGATGCCGAAGTTGATGGTTGTGGCTCTGATGGATTAAGTTTTATATTTTTGTTAATTTGACTGCTTAATATGGTTTTATTCGCCATTGAGCTTTCGATATAACCCTCAGCTACTCCATCAGAGCTCCAACCACCGTGTCTTTTTACTGACGTAATTTCCGCCCCTGAATCCGCCAAGAAAGTCGCCGAAGTTCTTCTAAAGCAGTGACCGGTGTAGAGTTCAACATCTTTAAGTTTTAAATATTTAACAATTTCCTTCGGCATATTGCTAATTTTATTTTTGCCGATGGCTTGTCGAGTACATTTCCTATTCCGATAGTTTATAAAAAATCTATTGTTTTCCATGTTGGTGGGACGTAATGCTTGGTATTTATGAATGATTTTAGTATATTGTCCTTGTACAATGAATGACCGATTTTTCTTTGTCTTAGTTTCCTTTACATTAATCAGCAGCAACTCATTAGAATGATTTTCAACGTCCTCCACCTTTAAGTTTACAAGTTCACATCCGCGGCAAGCACCATTGAGTCCAAAAATTAAGGCCACCTATAACAAAAATAAAAAACAGGTAAATATATAGAATAATTACCATAACTAACATACGAAATATTCATAGTTCAATCATGTATACTTACTTTTGTGGCCAGAAAAATTTCGTCAGGAGCTTCATTAAGAATTTTTTCCACATTTTGAGTCGTAAAAATGTTAGACTTCTTTGCGCAATTCCCTTCTGATTTTCTTTTTAAAAAAGCCAGTTATTTCGTGAATCTATTTATTTCAATGCTGTGTTTGATGCTTATTGTAGCTTTCAGTTTTGAGTATATGCACCAAAGTGTATTCGGATTCTTTGTCTTGGATAAATAATCAAAATAGACAAGAAGTACTGATTCTGAAATTGATAGGCTATTCGCACTTCTCCACGTTGAAAATTCTTCATAAGTTTTTAAATAATTTTCCTTGGATTTTGTTGGAAGCAAACTATTTATAATTGCGGCAGCATTTGCACTGATGGAATCCGACAATTCACTGTCACTGTCGCTTTGATTTAACATCGTAACGTATTTTTAGAACATTAACTTATTTATAAAAATAAATTAAAATAAACTTAACGTTATGTATTTGAAGAAAACAAAAACGCGGCAAATTCCTAGACTAATATTTTTTTGTCGGAAAAGCAAAGGCATCAAGCTCATACGGCCTCGTCGGTTTTCGTAATTTTATTTAATAATCATAACTGCATAATAAATGCGTATTCCTTTTTCAAAAAGATGTATAATGCTATATATACAAACTCAATGGTGTAAACACAGATGTAGTTCAGTATAAATTTCGGTAAGTATTCCAAATTTAAATCACATTCTCCCCCTAGAGGATGAATGAAATTCAGTACAATTTTCTTTCTCTGTTTTTAACAGGTTAAAAATGACTATTGTTATGTTCGCTTTTTGTGGCATAGAATGTCACTTTTTTGAGCAAGTGGTACGAAAAGGTTTTTTTTTGTTATAACAATACAGGCAACTAAGTTCTAAGAACCTACCTATTGTTAACATCTTCAAAATTCTGTACCTTTATTCATAATAAAGAATATGAATTTAAATAAATGTGTAGAACTACAATTGGCGAGAGAGCGCCGCGCGAATATTCGTGACAGCTCTTGATGCGTGATACTGAACAACGAAGTTGTTCGACTAACACAACGTCAGCGCACTATGTAGCGCGTGCAAGCTCTCAACATGCTATTTGCTAAATTGAAAATGTATTCAATTGAAGCCGTCACCTATAGTGACGAATAAGCGTCTCTGTTCGAGTTTTGAGAACAGACTGCGACGAGTGCTCCGACAATATATGTTATCGCAAGAGCATCTACATGTTAAGATTATTATCATAATCTTATTCGTAACGAACTAATTATTCCAATTTATCATAACCTTGATAATTTCGCTTTCTGCGGGATATTGTTACAATCAATACAACGTGTTATTATCGACTGCTGCTAGAGTTCGGCGTTATCTATTGGCTTGTTTGTGAATAAACACCTAGTATTTTTTTAAGAATAATTATTTAATTCTGATCTGTTCTCTTTAAAACTATAGTTAAAATTAAAAAAAACGAGATTGAATGACTATATTTAACGCGAAAGTTTGTGAGGATGGATGGATGTATGGATGTTTGTTACTCTTTCATGCAAAAACTGCTGAACAGATTTGAATGGAATTTGGCACACAGATAGTTTATAACCTGGATTAACACATAGAATACTTTTTATGCCGATATTCCCACGGGATCGAGACTTATGCGGATGAAACCGCGGGGTGCTATTAGTAAAAAATATATTGTAGATATATCGATGGTGGGAAAGAGTACGTAGTAGTAGTAGTAACTCGTAAAAAACTACAAAACTGTTAGAATCGACACAATGTCCCGTTTTGTCGAGTTTTTTGCAACGTCGTAAATCTAAATAACTGTCCAATTTATACGGTGTAACGCGCATACAAATAATTAAAAATCCTTTACAGCTTATAATCTAATATTTTGAATAAACATTGGCTTACGCAAATGTTTAAAAAAATCCGTTACAACATTTTGTTCAGAAATATAATTTTAAAAGTGTTGATGAACATGGTCGTTTGTAGTAAGAGTATTACAATAATAAGTCCATTAAGTACGACAATGACATAATGTTCACCAAAATAATTAAAAATGACGTATTTTTTATTTTATTATTTTTACTTTCGTCACAAAAGTCGTAAGGTTGAAAATGATATTCAACATTAATTTGTACGTATGTGTAACGAAGTTTTTGTTTCATTTCTCAATTTTGGCATTAAATTTACGTTGAATTGACCATTTATGCTACCATGGCACATATAAAAAGTTTGGATCCGTTTGAAAGGCTGCAATCAATCGTTACCGAAAAGAATGTTGCGGTAAGTTTTTTTTACATAAACCCTAGTACCCTGCCTACTTAATTTTATTACTCTTTTAGGGGTATGAGGAACAGGGTGTAAAGTTCACTCATCCCCCATAGAAAAGGGGGATCCTCCGACCAGACGGGTGTGATGTCTGGCGGGCAACTGCCCTGGAGGTTGAAGTCGGGAAGCTTGTATATATGTTTATCGCGTGGTAAACTCTAATTGCGCGATGCAGGATTTGTGTGACGTCAGGATGTTGTGTGACGTCAGGTCTTTGATGCGTAGTTTGCATGTAGCGATGTAGATGCTGCTACATCACTCCCCTCCGGAGACCGGAGGTCGATAGTGGGTTGAGTCTTGAATCTTGCGATGCTTCACAGTGCCAGCTGTGGTTCCAGTGAGTTGGAACCGGGTGCCGCATAGTACGCGGTGAGTCGGAACTGTCTGCGGTGGTTCCCCAGTGAGTCGGGGTAGCGCTGCGTTATGATCCAGTGGGTCGGATGTGGTACAGCGCTGGGTTGTGGCTGAGGGTGATGACCAGGAATACGCGTTCGCTGCATGCTGGTGGTCAGGATACCCGTTGAAGACGTGGGTGCTGACTGGCTGTGTGACTCGCCTCACGAAAGCTTGCGGGAGTGATGATGATGATGACGTCACGCTGAAGTAGTTGCACGAAGGCTGCGTTGACGTTCATACTCGGGGTCACCAATTTAGGGGTATGAGGAACAGGGTGTAAAGTTCACTCATCCCCCATAGAAAAGGGAGGATCCTCCGACCAGACGGGTGTGATGTCTGGCGGGCAACTGCCCCAGAGGTTGAAGTCGGGAAGCTTGTATATATGTTTATCGCACGGTTAACTCTAATTGCGCGATGCAGGATTTGTGTGACGTCAGGATGTTGTGTGACGTCAGGTCTTTGATGCGTAGTTTGCATGTAGCGATGTAGATGCTGCTACACTCTCAAGCTTCGTCCTCGATATTAGCACTAACACACATGTAGTTTGTACACACATGTACTCACAGACTCGCCATTTCGCATTGAATTTAGGAGAAAAAATAAATTATTTCATTCAATGTAAGGTAGATTAAAACTTTTGTTCGTGACTATGACATTCGCACCGAGCCAGCTCATTCACGCATCAGTGCTTCGCTGTTTCGCATCTATTCCTTTGTTTTGCAGTAATTCTAGTGCGTTTTTATATTTAAGCCATAATGCCGAAAAGAAAGAGTGATAAGCGCAATAATTATAGTTATTTGTCTTCGCCTTATATCCTACAGGGTAAGTCATTGGCCCACTTATTTCATGTTAACATTTTAGTAGGTTACTTTTAGCATAGCAACTAGGTGGATTTGAGGGCACGGATCATTAAACAAAAAAAACCTTTAAAGTGGTTTTGTTTGTGTTTTTGAATTCATAACGGATTCATAACAATATTTAAATTGGGAAATCGGATTGTCCTTCCGGGGCCTTCCACTTCCAAAACTAAGTAGATACTTGCTGCTGGGATCTACTTGTGGGGTTTTTTCATAGCTTGTACCTAACCTACGATATTCCTAGAGCAATAAATATTATATCGCCTATTGGGATTGCGTGTTCCTCACAAGGAGTCTCACTTCCCACCCGTAAATAGGTTTATCTAAGCAAAATCGTCATAGATTGGGGTTGGTTCGCAGTGCGAACCAACCCCAATCTATGACGATTGCGCCACATTTCGCGACGACACGGATCCACAACCTGGATGCTCTGTACTGGCAACAAGCTCCAGCAGAATGTAGTGACGAGGAGGTAGTTCCGGCTACTGTCGACAACATCTCGGCACATGTGAACATACTGCCACCGAGCTCCGTGACCGCCGCACTGCCCCCTGCGCAAGTACTCGCTGCGCTGGCTGTTGAGGCTGCCCTGAATGTCATAGTCACGAACAAAACTTTTTAATCTACCTTACATTATTTTTTTTTATTTTTTTTTCTACTAAATTCGATGCGAAATGGCGAGTCTGTGAGTGAAACTATGTGTGTTAATGCTAATATTATCGAACGAAGCTCTTCGAGTAATTGTGGTTGAGCTTCACGTACAGCTAAGTTCGTTTATCATCAATTATTACTACAAGTAAGTACAGTCAGCATCAAAGTTCATGACCATATTTAGATTTTCAAAATCGCTGTACATCTTATTCACTATTAGCACTTCACTATACAGCGATTTTGAAAATCTAAATGTGGTCATGAACTTTTGATGCTGACTGTACATACTATAATAATTATTCTTAACCAAGGCTTTTTTTTTTTTTTTCTCTAGAAAATACTGTAAGTAAATGTTAATCTTTTTGTATTTGATGTCCATACAAAATAATTTCGATGAAATGGAAAATCTAAGTAGATTTTAGCATAATCCTAAGCAGAATTAATAGTTGTGTTTGATTTCAAATAATTGCGATTTTTTATGCTTTCTACTTCGTAAACATTTATGATAATGCAAGTTTCATTATGTCGTTAGTGAGATGTGTTTTATTTGAAATAGATTATGTTGTAAGGGACGTTTGTTTCAACGAATTCAATAACAAAAACGTAGCACAGGAAAACAATTTAAATGCATCGTATGCGGTAAGGGACAATTTATGGATTGTATTGTTAGTTACCACTTTAAACGAGCTATTTAATGAAAAATAATTTGTCCTTTACTACCAATAAACGTGATCACTATTTCTGTTGAAGATGTGGATGGCTTGATACTTATTAATGGAAACACTTTTTATTTTTATTTTGTGTATTTCTGAGACGTTTGTTACAGACTGTGACATTAGGAAAAACATAAAAATAAAGAAACAAACTCATATTTGTCGCAAATACGTTGACTAATCGGGACGCCAGCGCCGCCTGGTGGTGGCGCTCGACATGGTCTACAACATGACGCTCGGATCGGCCGCCGCACAGTGGATCGTCCCCATACAAGAGGTCGGACATAGAATTAAAAATTGAAAAAGTATTTAATTGAAAAAAATGAAATATACAGTTGCATTACTCTATTATGGAACTACAAAAAATGTTACTACAATTTTTTTATTTGACCAGTACTTTATGAGCAATTCGATGAAAACTGTTATTTTTCTATGGAAATGGTCACAAAAATGTCTGTATCTCATGATTCCCTCCTTGTTTCGATTTGCGGTTTTCACTACTGTTATTTACCCATTTTATGCCACATTTTCTTCAAGGACACATGGTGCCCCCAGCGACCCCCTTCCGAGATATTTTGCTTTTAGTAACTATACTTTTTATTGTATAACTGATGAAATGGTAAGTATATTCATTACTGAGAATAAGTCATCCCTAAGTAGTTCCTTAAATAACAGGTGCATTTGCGATTACTTTAATGACTTATGAACGCTTCTGTTGCCATACAACAAAAGCGTTAATGAGTCCTTAAGTAAAGATTACCAGTACTTGCTTAATCTAATTAGTTATTGTAATTACTATGTTAACAGCCCTTAATCTCTGCATTGTGATTGTCTAATGTCATCATTAGCTTATCAAATTCATTGCTAGTTGCCTACTTGCTGCCCTATATATTTGAGTGTGTTTAGCAAATGTAATTCAGTTGTAATTATAACTTCTATCAAGTGTTGTCATTATGGCTTTCCGTGGGTTTTCTACTTATCTAGATCTTTACGTTGCTCTTCGTAATCATAAAGATCTTCGTGACTATGACAACTTTTCGTGACTTTGACAATTTATTTAACACATTGAAGTCGAGTACTAACGTCCAGTTAAGTGAAAGTGATGTGACGGATCTCAAGAACTGGTGTCGACGATTTTGCTATAGGGTTTACACCAAATGGGTGCAATCAAGAAGGACAGTCGACAGGTTCATTAACAAGAACGGAGAGTGGTTAAATTCCGATATCGTTTGGCCAGATTGCTTTAAAGAAAATGTTGTTGACACTGAAGAAGCAAATGAAAATGAGGCAGAAGAGGTAGTCAGTCCATCAAAATCAGATGCATCAACTTCAACATATACATCTCCTCGCAAACGCTTTGAAGATTTATCGACTAGACACAAAAGAAGACGTGTTAATGAAAATTTTGCTAGTTGCAGTCGTCCGGATGAGCTTTTGCATACTGTTGAAAGTATACTTAAGTCTGCCGGAAAAAATGATATGGCCAGAATAATGAAAAATTTGCTGGAAAATCCTGAACACGTCTCAACAGTTTTAAATGTCCTGGAAACTAAGCAGAATCCTTCGCTTCGTGAAGTTCCTACTCACAAAGCACTTGCTCTTTACGTTTACTTGCAGTTATCCAAGTGGCGTTACATCACACTTCGGGACTTTAGTTTAAAAGAAGGTCATGCGAAATACCCAAGCTACTACTTGTTAGTTAAAGAAAAGCTTAAATGCTACCCGGCAAAAGAAGACATAACTGTGACTGAAACTTCCGCAAAGATACGGATCCAAGCCCTCCTTGATCTCACAGTTAGGAGGCTGATCGATTCACTTGAATCAAATTTTGATGCTGGTGAACCACTTGTGCTTCACAGTAAATGGGGTTTTGATGGAGCTTCAAGTCAAAGCATTTACCATCAAACGACAACAACAAGTGAACAAGACTTATCCAGTGTATTTATGGCAAGTCTTGTACCGCTTAAGTTAGTGACTTCTAGTGGAAGTATAGTGTGGCAGAATGATCGGCCATCGTCAACCACATATTGTCGCCCGATTTCATTTACATTTATGAAAGAAACGGAAGCGAATGTTAAGGCTGAAATGGAAATATTTGAGACCGAGATTCGTGAACTGAACCCGACTGATTGCGGCAATGCTACTATTACTCACAATCTATGGCTAACCATGATTGATGGTAAGGTACATTCAATCATATCTGGTACATCGGCAGCAGTGTGTGATTTGTGCAAAGCTCGCCCAAGCGAAATGAATAACTTGGAAGAAGTGAGAGCTAAACCCGTGAATACAGATTTATACAAGCATGGATTTAGTTCATTGCATGCTTGGATTCGGTCTATGGAGTGTTTATTACACATTGCTTACAGAATGGACATAAAATCATGGCAAGCAAAAGGTGACGAAAAAAACAAAAAAGTTAAAGATAAGAAAGAAGCCATTCAAGAAGCTTTCCGAAGAAACACAGGCTTACTTCTACACGTTGTTAAGCAGGGTAGTGGCAATACAAACACTGGAAATGCTGCAAGAAGGTTTTTTGCAAACCCTGAAACGACTGCGGAAATTACTAAATTAGACGTTAATTTAATTAGAAGACTCGCCGTTATTTTGCAATGCATTTCCTCAGGCGAAAAAATTCAAGTCCAAAAATTTAAATTATATTGTGATGAAACAGCAAATTTATTCGTGGAATTATATCCATGGTATAACATGCCAGCAAGTTTACACAAATTGCTGATTCATGGATCACAGATAGTGGACCACTTATCAGTAGTACCTATAGGTTTTTTGTCTGAAGAAGCATCTGAAGCAAGAAACAAGGATTTTCGTAAATTTAGAGAATATCATACACGAAAGCATAGTAGCATCGCCACTAATGAAGACATTCTTCATAATCTGCTATTATCTTCCGATCCTCTTCTCACCAGCTTACGACCGAAGATGACAAATAAAGCCAAAAAGTCTTCATTTAGTGAACTAGACGATTTACTCATAGTTGATCAGAGTGAATTGGAGTTCATTGACGTTTCAACTGATACACTTGCTGCATGTAGTGACGTTGAAGAAGATGATGACGATAATAATGATCATGATGTCGTTATTGATGAAGATGAAGAAAATATAGTTTAAGTCTTATAGTACCTAATATTATTATTAACAAGCAGTTTCTTTGTTAATTTCTTGTTTTTGTGTATTTTTTTTTTATTCTGTTCTTTTTTTGTTTTGTGTTATGCCACCCATTGGCCAATAAATGTTTTTTTTTTCTTTCTTTTCTATTGTTGTTAGTAACTAAATGGTCGTGTTAATTAATTAATTTTCTATTATAATTTAGTTCTTAGTAGTTGTTTAATTTTTTAGTTTGTTTTAGGGTACATAGTTGTTTTATTTTAAAATTATTTTTACAGTGTTATATTATTTAAATAAAAAATATTTTTATACCTACATATTTTCTTATTGATCATAAAACTCTATTTCTTTTCGATGTGTTATTGTAAATTCGACTCAGTCATTACTAAGCTAATGATGACATTATCCAATCACAATGCAGAGATTAAGGGCTGTTAACATAGTAATTACAATAACTAATTAGATTAAGCAAGTACTGGTAATCTTTACTTAAGGACTCATTAACGCTTTTGTTGTATGGCAACAGAAGCGTTCATAAGTCATTAAAGTAATCGCAAATGCACCTGTTATTTAAGGAACTACTTAGGGATGACTTATTCTCAGTAATGAATATACTTACCATTTCATCAGTTATACAATAAAAAGTATAGTTACTAAAAGCAAAATATCTCGGAAGGGGGTCGCTGGGGGCACCATGTGTCCTTGAAGAAAATGTGGCATAAAATGGGTAAATAACAGTAGTGAAAACCGCAAATCGAAACAAGGAGGGAATCATGAGATACAGACATTTTTGTGACCATTTCCATAGAAAAATAACAGTTTTCATCGAATTGCTCATAAAGTACTGGTCAAATAAAAAAATTGTAGTAACATTTTTTGTAGTTCCATAATAGAGTAATGCAGCTGTATATTTCATTTTTTTCAATTAAATACTTTTTCAATTTTTAATTCTATGTCCGACCTCTTGTATGGGGACGATCCACTGTGCGCCGGCCCGAGGCTCAGCAGAGCACCAGAGCAGAAGCAGACTTCAGGGGTGGCTGTCAATGGGCACGCCACAATTGCGGCGATAAGTCCCCTCTTTGCGGAGTAGCTTGAGAGGCGCCATGGCGTCCTCACCTTCCGCCTGACGCAGGTCCTCACCGGACACGGTTGTTTCGGGAGGTTCCTGTTCCGCGTAAGGCGGGAGGAAACGCCCGGGTGTCACCACTGTGTGGATCGCCCGGAGGACACGGTGGAGCATACGGTGGAGGTCTGCCCGGCTTGGGCGGAGCACCGCCGTGTCCTCACGGAGGCGATCGGCGGCGGCGATCTCTCGCGTCCGGCCCTGGTTCAGGCCATGGTTCGGAGCGAGAGTGCATGGGAGGCCGTCACCTCCTTCTGCGAAGCAGTTATGTTCGCGAAGGAGGAGGCGGAGCGCGCGAGGGAGATGCAAGCTGCACGCCCTCGCGGCCCTAGTCGCCGCAGGAGACGCCCCGGGCGTCGGGAGTCGAGAGCCGACTTCCGGCCACCGTAGGCGCGGGCTTGCGGACGGTGAGCAATGGGCAGCTCGCCGTCCGATAAGGACCAGGCCCGTGTCGACGGCGCGTTGTGTTCCACGCGCGCCTCAAAGAGATGTCAGCACCAACCGACGGGGTTGAAAGACCAATGCCTGCTGGGGTTGCGGGTTTGTCCGAAAGGGATATCGCGGCCCCGGCACACAGGTAACGGAAGGAACACGGGTGGGTTTTAATCAGTAAAAGTCTGACACACCCTCTCGCTCTGCCCAGAGCGGGAGAAGTCATTTGATGACTTCCCATCCTGAAAAAAAAAAAAAGGGGTGGCGGTCAAGCGATGAAGACGTTTAGAAACTGTCCCGCGTTTCGAATAGTTGTGTCGTGTACCTACAGTGTGTGAAATGCTAGTGTGTGATTAATGTGATCATAAATTAGGGTTTGACGCAGAATGTGCACTTCGCAAAATGTGCAATTGACGCAAAATGTGCACTTCGCATAATGTGCACTTCTCAAAATAGCACTTCTCAAAATGAGAACGTCTCAAAATGAGCACGTCTCAAAATGAGTGTGAATTTTATCACAAGGGGTCAAAGTAAACACCATTTGCAATTTTTTTTTTTTTTGCGCGATTTTTAGCACGATAACAGTAGTTTCTTTGTAAAAAGTAATAACGTTCAGGAAATGTTTGATTATGTATTATCAGTACACGTCAGCTATACATAATTAATAATGAGCTTGTTTTAGTTTTAGTAAGTTCGGAACAAGTCTTTGTGTTGTTTGTGTGTCGAAGGAATTGGGTCCATTCATAAATTAGGTAATTAGTAGCATATAAGTACATGGTGGTGTGATGATCATATCTTAAGTACTTAATTGTATTATTTAGTAACGATATGTTGTTAACTTAAGATAACAGTATTAATTAAAGCGAAGTGAAACGTTAGTTTTTTATCATGGAAGGGTATCAGAATTTATTATTTTTACCTCACTATAATTTGGCTGCACATTATTGTAGAATAGAACAAAAAGGGGTGGTGCATGTATCCTTGTTAAAAATGGGCTACAATGGAAAGAATTACCAAAAGTAGCAAAGTTATCAACTCCAGGCATATTTGAGTGCTGTGGCGTGGAACTGACTAGTTATAAGATAATAATTGTGTGTATATATAGAATTCCGAACTCAAATAATTTAAATTATTGATTTGACAAACTTGAAGTGCTCTTGCAGGAAATTTTACGTACATGCTGTAAGAAAATGGTTATCTGCGGAGATTTTAACATTGATGTACTCAAGCAAAACAGAGCAACTAATAATGACTTTGAATGTCTTATAATGAGTTACAATATGAAAATTGCTTTGAAACAACCAACTCGCATGGCCAGTTTATCGTGCATTGACAACTTTGCGCATAACTTTAACGCATGTAAGACTGAAGTACTAGAATGGGCATTATCTGATCATACAGTACAGCTGCTTCAGGTTCCAGTACAAAAAATATGTTGCATTAAGTATTGGTACGCAACTAGAAGGGACTATAGTACGGAAAATATAGTACAATTTAAAAACCATATATTGAATCTTACCTTTTCAGAACTATATGACACGAATGACCCAAACGTAGCATAAAAGACAAAGACAAAGACAAAGACATTTATTCGTCGGATATGGTACGTACAAGTTGGTTAGGTATAATATGTTCAAGACACATCCGCCGCTAAAAGCGGCATACGAATATTTACATTTACATGGTCATACAAACCTAACTTATTACTACATAAACTCTATTAACAATACGAAAAACTAAGACTATAGATATAAAGATACATTTATACTCTATTAAAATAAAACACAACAGCAACAATATTTGTAGGTATTATAAAACGAAATAAATCTATAATTTATTACCCTTATATTCAAAAAATTCTTTCAGTGTATAAAAATTATTTTGGAGAAGCCATGTTTTTAGATTTCTTTTGTAGTAATTAAATGGTAGTTCTCTTATTACTTTTGGAATATGGTTGTAAATTTTTATGGACATAAGGTAGCTGTTTCTGTAGTGCAGAGCGCTGTTACAAAATTGTTTTTTTAGCTTAGTGGGGTCCCTTTTTGTAAAGCTATTGTTTTCGGTTACTGTGGAGAAGAAGTGTGAATTTTTCCTAACAAATATGGCTATTTCTAAAATATAAATAGAAGCTAGCGTTAAAACCTTCAACTTTTGAAAAATTGGTCTACTACTCTCATATGGAGGCGCCCCAGTTATTGCTCTCAAGCATTTTTTTTGCGCTATGAATGCTCTTTGGATATGTGACGAGTTATCCCATAGGAGTAAGCCGTACCTCAATACAGACGCTACGTAGCCGTGATAGGCGTTGAGTGCAGCTTCTTCATTCGCTGTTTTACGTAGTTCTCTTAGTGCATATACAAATCTGTTATTTTTTTTACATAGGTTTTCAATATGTATTCCCCAATTACAATTTTCATCTAATGTTAGACCTAAAATTTTTATACTATTTTCTTTGTTAATTATTTCGTTATTATGGTTTAAATTAATTTTGGGGGGGTTTTGTTTATAGTTTGCAAATAAGTTTGCATATAATCATTTCATTGAGATTTTCAAGCTATTATACGATCTGTGTTTTCCATTAAAAGTGGTTAAAATTAATACAATAAGAAGAACTAAGTGGTTGTCAAAAGAGATCAAACTATGCAGTAAAAAGAAAAGGAAATCTCTCCTATGGCAGTTTAGACTTAATCGTAGTAATATTAATAAAACCATATTATATAATTATTCTAAAATGTACAACAAAATTATCCGCTTAACACAAAAACACAAAACAATTACAATATAAGAACATCTAAAAACAAATCGAAAACTGCGTGGCAAATTATAAACCGTGCAAAATATAACGTACTTAAATCTAACATAAATAAAATTAAAATGAGTGGCTGTGTCATATCTCAACACAAGACTATTGCAGAATCATTTAATGATTTTTTTATTGATAAAATACAGTCAAAACTGGATGTCGACTGCAGACCTTTTTTTTTTTTTTTTTTGGATCGGAAATCATAAATGACTTCTCCCGCTCTGGGCAGAGCGAGAGGGTGTGTCAGACTTTGACTTGACTAAAACCCACCCGTGTTCCTTCCGTTGCCTGTGTGCCGGGGCCGCGTTATCCCTTTCGGACAAACCCGCAACCCCAGCAGGCATTGGTCTTTCGACCCCGTCGGTTGGTGCTGACATCTCTTTGAGGCGCGCGTGGAACACAACGCGCCGTCGACACGGGCCTGGTCCTTATCGGACGGCGAGCTGCCCATTGCTCACCGTCCGCAAGCCCGCGCCTACGGTGGCCGGAAGTCGGCTCTGGACTCCCGACGCCCGGGGCGTCTCCTGCGGTGACTAGGGCCGCGAGGGCGTGCAGCTTGCATCTCCCTCGCGCGCTCCGCCTCCTCCTTCGCGAGCATAACTGCTTCGCAGAAGGAGGTGACGGCCTCCCATGCACTCTCGCTCCGAACCATGGCCTGAACCAGGGCCGGACGCGAGAGATCGCCGCCGCCGATCGCCTCCGTGAGGACACGGCGGTGCTCCGCCCAAGCCGGGCAGACCTCCACCGTATGCTCCACCGTGTCGACTGCAGACCTGGGGCGTGTACATTCGATTTCAATAACAAAACTATGTTTATGGCCCCTAGTATACCAGACGATATTAAAAAAATAATACGTAATAACGTCCTTGAATAATACAAGCAGTGTAGATGGTATTGCTACTTACATACTAAAACATGTTGCGGATGAAATCTGCGGTCTCTTGAGTCATGTCATCAATCTCAGCATTAGTGCAGGTGTTTACCCTGATGCTCTAAAAGTTTCTATCGTCAAGCCACTATTTAAGAAAGCAGATAGGGAGTTAATGGAGTACTATCGGCCGATATCACTAATTCCTATAATTTCTAAAATATTTGAGAAATACATTTACAAGGAACTAAATTCATTTATAGAAAGACATCATATTCTATGCGAAGAACAGAAAGGATTTAGAATAGGTAAAACTATTAATATGGCCATTTATGATTTTTTATTTAATGTTACATTTAACGTGGATAAGAGGAAACCGGTCTGTGGCGTATTTTGTGACATGACGTAAGCCTTTGACTATGTGCATTATGGTACACTCTTAAATAAACTTGAAACATATGGAATTAGAGGAAATGTCAACAATCTGATTAAATCTTACTTACATAACATAACTCAAATAACAAATATAAACCACATTAATCTGAAAAGTAAACATGAAATTGTATTTCAATCCTCAGAATGTATAGTTTCGTTTGGTGTGCCACAGGGGAGTGTTCTAGGACCTCCTTTATTTATATGATCTACCGAAAGGCATCCCTCAACTTTTGACACTATTTGCCGATGATAGCACCATAACGATACCTTGTAAAAGTGTTGATACTTATGAAAGTGACATAAATTATTCTATAAATCGAATGGTAAAGTGGCTAGATGACAATAACTTAAAAATAAACCTGACAAAAACTAAATTTATACATTTTAGTCAACGGATCAATAGCAACAGTAACTTAAATATACACTACGATGACCAGCCTATAGAAGAGGTAGAAACAACAAAATTTTTAGGGCTCCACATTGACAAAAAAACTGAATTAGAAAACCCATATCGAAATCTTGTGCAAGAAAATCAGTAAATCTGCTTATGCTCTGCACACATTGTCGTCTATAATAAGTGTGGAGGCAGTACTTAAGCTTACTATGGTTTAACAGAATCTCATCTACGCTATGGTGTTATTTTTTGGGGCAACTCAACAGAAAAAGACACGGTGTTCAAGGCGCAAAAGAGATGCGTTCGTTCAATATTTAAAATTAAACCTACTGATACTTGCGTGCCTTACTTTAAAAAATATAAAATTCTTACTTTGCCATGTCTGTACATTTTAGGAGTAGCTGTTTTTGTCAAAACAAATCCACACCGATTTAAACGATTAGATGAAGTAGTCCCACGTGATAGGCGCGACAATAGCAGGGTATGCTCTCATACTACGAGAACAACCCTCATGCGCATACAAAATGTGTACGCCATTATTGGCAAAACATGGACGCACACAACATCTATTAATTCAATACCTTGCATGTCTGATTACTCAGTTTATGTAAACGCATGTTTGACAAATAAATGATCTTTATCTTTATCTTTATCTTTGAGATATATGTAAGCTATAGAAGGTTTACTTAAATATTTATGTATTTACCATCAATGTATCGACCGCAGACAACTCATGTCAATCAGAACCATAACAATTGTAATCTCTTCCTAATTACATACATGTCAAATCGCAAACACATTGGATCCGCTAACTCAACACACAATTAAGTATGAAAGCACCGCGCGGCGGGCTCTGTGTATGTAGATTTGCATAGTGAATAAACAAAATGATGGCACCAGATCCACACCGAATCCGCAGCGCACCGCCACCGGCTACGCGACTGGCGGGCAATCGCTTAAACAAGCGACTTGATATGATTGTTCAATTGCATTGTCACCGCCACTCGATCCCTGACTCAGGCGCTACTCGGTACTCACAAACTCGCGCTGAGCGAACTTCGGCTCGCCGCCATCGACGTTGGGAACATTGAATCTTAACTAGTTAGTACTGCATTGGTTATTGAACGATCTCCAAAGAAAATACTGAATGCTTTTTCTATGAAGTGAAACAAAGGCATTTATTTAAAGAAGGTTTTTGGGTTGCTATTATTGACAGAAACAGAGGTAATTATTATTCTTGTTTATTCTTTTAGGGAAATCAATGATATTATCATTCTGTGGTTACTAATATTTTTGAGGCTTTAACCGTCTTCAAGTTCCTTTCCTTTTTTTCGTATAATGTAGTCAAGTAATTCATTATTAGAATAGGTGCACGTAATGTTGCCAACCATAACGCACAAATAATAGGAAACTGAACGTAATTTTGAGTTTATATAACTTTTAAGAGTCTTTCACAAGTCTACAAATTTATTTAGAAACAAAACAGAAAGCGAACAGTTGACGTAACCCACAGTAACCATAACCCATCGGTAAGTAAAAACAATCCGTCCCTCGACTGACGGAGATTACCACACGAATCTACTTTTTATTGAACCCTTTGCTCCCGCAATAACATTTTTTTTCTGAATGAGGCATATGTACAGAGACAGGCAATGATGATCAGAGGATCTAAAAAAAGTAAATAAAAAAGCTATAGTAACTTTTTTTTAAATCTTCCTAGACATTTTTGATCTCTAGCATTTCATGTTAGAAAAACTGAAGATTTGTTACTGGAAGCCTACTGGTTGCGCGTGTTCGGATTGGTGTGTAGCAATGTAATAAACACTAAAATAGTGACCAAACCTTCCGGTGTCAAATTAGGTCAATTTAGTAGGAGTCGTTAATTCTAGAATGGCGGGTGGGTTGCGGCGGCGGCAAGGCGACGCCAGCTGCGGCTACGGCAGCGGGCTGGCGACGGCAATCGCTTTGTGTCGGACGGAACAAAACTGCGCGCGACAGGCGACGCGACGCCAAATGATGCCGTCGTACCGAGCAGCCGAATCAGGATTGTGAATACAGCTGACAGCAAAGTCACCTATCTGTTGATACAGTTAAACATGATACTGTGACGACGTACTCTGTTATCACAATACTACATTTTTCTTAAATGTTCTGTAAATTCATAATCTATTTAATTAAAAAACAAAATACGAAAATAAAAATAATTTGTTATTGTTTTGCAAAAATAATGATGAGCTTACTTCATGAAGCCTTTAGACTTACCTCAGCCGTAGCAGAAATCAATAATGTGAAACAAAGAATTTAAGGTGAAACAAGATTTACTCACAGTGTGTAAAAGTTAATAAGTATCGTGGAACCTGAATTCCCGGAAAGTCCTCGGAATAACATGTTAATATTGTAATGTTTGTATTGCATGTAAATGTTTTAGAACATGACTATGTTGTCATGTTCTAAAACAAAATAGTCGTTAATATCTTGATCCAAGTTAATATTCTCTTCTAGGAAAATCGTGAGATCGATCACATCGCGTGGGATGCTATAGGATCCTGTCGAGAATATTATAACGAGTAGCTGTGCAAATAAAGTTGTTATAATATCAAGCACACTGTCCGGCACTACACCGATGAAAGATTCCGATAGAAGAGAATAGAAACCTGCCTTCCAGAAGAAATTGTTAACAGTTTTGATTATTGGTACAATAACTAAAGGCGGGCGCGATCTCCTATGAGTACAGACTGAGGGGCCTCGTTTCTTCAAGCTGTACGTTAACGGTTTCATCGTGAAACTCAGCAGCACGAAAGTTTTATTTATTTATTTATTTATCATCATACATCTACCCTTACAGCTAACCAATGCGGTCAATGTGCCTTAATTAATACTTTAACATAATTGTTCCTTATAACTAATACCTATAACTAATTACAAACAAAGCATTCCTTGTGAATTCACTCAGAGAACAACAGAATAGGTCTGTCTCACTCGCTATGAGGTTGAGCGTGCGGAGTGCACGCGTCAGCGGCGCCTCCTTCAGAAGGTTGGTCCTAGCACGCGGTTCCACCAGCAGTCGTGGCTGCCGTCGTCGCCACACGTACCTGTCCGGAACACACAGACTCACCTGGCCTAAAACAACTGCATTATGCACCTTCCCTCTCAGTATTTTAAATATATATGAGGCGAGTGCAAGATCCCTCCTAACCCTTAGCTCGTTGTATCCTACCATACCTAGAATAAATAAGGTTGGATACATTAACGGGTAAAAGGGATAGACTCCATAATAGCGCATATATAGATATCTTATAAATTTATTTTGTACCCTCTCCAGCATGAGACTATATTTAGCTTCATGCGGAGACCAGATAACTGCGTTACATTCTACCTGGCTCCTCACCAATGCGTTATATAATGCTATAATAGCTTTCACATTCGTGAAACTTCGGACCGTACGAAGCATGAAACCTAAATTTCTATACGCTCTTTTACAGCAACGCATGATGTGATCCCGAAAAGTCAGACCAGTGTTAAATTTTACTCCCAAGTCCTTGACTTCTGTGACCCGTTCCATAGGCGACCCGTCAATATAGTAGGTATGTAAGATGGGATTGTGTGCGCGAGAAAAAGTGATGGTCACACACTTCGAGCTATTAAATTGTAAGAGATTTTCTTTGCTCCATCTCACTACCCTATCAATGTCCCTTTGTAGCCTGACACAGTCATCGCTGCTCTTTATCGCGAGGGATAATTTGAGGTCGTCTGCAAACAACAGACAAGACGCGTCTTGGACTACTTCTGGTAGGTCGTTTACCACCAAGTTGGCTGCTCTAAAGACGGAAAATACGTCAACAACATCAGTGACGAAGACGATATATGGTGTTGCTGGGCCCTTCAATAAGAGCCGTTCGAAAACTCCTCGCTATATTTATGTGGAATACGCCGGGGCCCATGGGCTCCGGTATAATGTAAAGAAAAGCAAGCTTTTGGTGTTCCAATCACCAGATCATAAGGTCGCACACGTACACACACACGTCCTCATAGACGGTGTTTCTTGACCCAGAATTTCGCGATTCCAATACCTGGGCCACTGGGTCTCAGATGCTCTCTCAAACTACGAGGATATTGAGAGGGAGCATCGGGTGTTGGTTGTCCGATGCAATATGTTGGCCCGTAGATTTGCAAGCTGCAGTAAAGCCGTAAAAGTTACATTGTTTTTTTTTTTGTATGTGCTGTCTATGGGTCAAATATACGCAGAAGGCAATCAACGCCCTGCGCGTACAGTACAACTATGCCTTCAGGATGTTGGCTTCTATGCTATCGTCAGAAAGAGAGCAGCATCTTGTGAGCGTTGTGGCTGGCGAATGCCCAATATTGTGTACAGTTGCATGTCGAAAAAATAATAATAATAATATCTCCTTTATTACATTTTAAATACTTATAAATTATATTTTTAAATATTAGAATATAAAAAATTCAAACATATAAAAATATAAAAAAATAGTAGCCCACCGGTATCGAGAACAGGGTCCAAGCTACCGGCGGTCAGGGCTCCAGAGAGAGGAACCTCCTAACAATGCGAGCCGTGTCCAGAAGTACCGCTTTCTGAATCAAGCCCTTGATCCAGCTGCCCAACGATAGCCTCCTCAGGTGTTGGTCGAGGCTCTTGGCTATTAGGCCATTGGCTGTCACGACTATCGGCACAATGTTCGCTTAGTCCACATCCCACATGTCGACAACCTCGTGAGCCAAGTCAAGATACTTGATTTGTTTATCTTTCTCAGCTTTCACGAGGTTCCCGTCATGCGGGACCGTTATGGCAATAATCATTGTGCGCCGCTCTACGCGATCCATCAGCATTATGTCAGGTTTATTGGCAACAATAGTCCTGTCAGTGATGATGGATCGATCCCAGTACAATGTGATATTTCCATTTTCAAGAACTGGGTCGGGCACGTACCTGTAGTACGGCACTTCCGATTCCACAAGATTGTATTTCAGAGCAAGTTGCTGATGGATAATCCTGGCTACAAGGTTGTGTCTATGCAAGTACTCTTCGTTAGCTAGACGAGAACAACCGGAGTTAATGTGTCGGATTGATTCTCCCGGACGGTGGCATGCCCGACAGATGTCAACCGTGCCGTCTTTCAAAATAAATCTACGGTAATTGTTCGTCATGATAACTTCGTCCATAATTGCACAGACAAAACCTTCGGTTTCCCCAAAGAGGTCACCAAAACGCAGCCAGGCTACGGACGCTAGAAAATCTACATCGGGTTCATGTAGGGCCCGGAAAAAGCGTCCGTGAAGCTCCTTACTCTGCCATACCTCCTTGCGATCGTTAGTGTCAAGCACTACAGGCTTGCGCCAGTTCTCTTTAGCCAAGGAGAGCGGGGTGAGGCCCTTGTCCACAGCGACCACATCTCGATGCATCCCCACGTCGGCTTCTAGGAAATATTCCCTGAGACTGCATATCTCGCGATTGTGGAGGGTCTTAGCGCTTAAAAAAACCTCGACCTCCACACTTTCGCGGGATATACAGTCTCATTACCGATGACCGTGGGTGGTGCATTCGATATGCAGTCAGCAGCTTACGGACCCTTCTATCCAGGGCGTCGAGTTCGGTCTGAGTCCATTTGAGTATGCCGAAAGAGTACATAAAAACCGCCATGACCCAACCATTGAAGGCGCGCGCGCACCTTATTTCCACGTGATAGAAAACTATTAAATACTTTCTTCAGGCGGCCAAAGAAGCGCTCCTTCAATGATGGCTTCATGTCAGTAACATTGATGCCCAACGCTTCCGACATACCCAAATACTTATAGGTTTCAGATGCGGAGCGGGCTCTAAGGTTTATAGAAACCGAGAGTTTACCCACGGATTCCATAATCTCCCCTCGCTTTGCATGCATGACCGCACATTTGTCCACACCAAATTCCATCCTGATGGTGCTACTGAAAGTTTCAGTTACTTTCAGTAGCTCCATCAGTTGCAAATTGTTGGGGGCAAAGAGTTTAAGGTCATTCATGTAGAGGAGGTGAGATATAACCTGGCCACCTCTCCTCAGCCGATAACCTAGACCTGAATCCTCCAGCAGTGTGCTTAGAAGAATCAGGGCTAAACAGAACCAGAGCGGACTCAAACTATCGCCCTGAAATATGCCTCGCTCGATCCTTATCGGCTCGCTATTCCTCTGGATATTTCGACATCCTAGATAGCGAAGGACCGTCCTCCATTGCCCCATACACGACATCAGGAAGGTGCGCAGAGTTGCATGTACTTTATACAGCTCCAGCACCCTCATGAGCCATGTATGTGGCACCGAGTCATAGGCCTTCTTATAATCTATCCAGCATGTCGACAGATCCTTTCGAGAACGGCGAACCTGTTGGCTAATGGCCATATCAATGAGGAGTAGCTCCTTAGTACCGCGGGACCCGTTCCTACATCTATTTTGAGAGGCAGACATGATGATTTTGGTGTCTATATATTTGTTAATTTTAGCTCTCAAAATGGATGTAAGAACTTTATAGACCGTCGGTAAACACGTGATCGGCCTATAATTTTTGGGTTCCGCGGTGCTACCAGATTTATGAAGCAGGTGGGTGACTCCTGTCGTTAGGAACTGGGGTAGCGAGCCAGTCTCCAAAGCAGTCTGGTACTGAGCCGCCAAGCGAGCGTGCGATCTTTTGAACCATTTGATCCAGAAATTATGCAGCCCGTCCGGCCCTGGAGACTTCCAGTTGGGCAACGGACGAACTGCACGAGCTACATCTTGGGGGCAGATGATAATAGCCCCCATTTCTAGTATTGGATCGCAGGCTCGTTCGACTTCCCTAGTCCAATCACCTTCGGTGTGGCTGACAGGCGCCGACCAGATACTCCGCCAGAAAGAACACATGGCATCATCATCCGGAAGGCGCGCGTCAGCCACACCTTGGTCCGGTCGCTCCCAAGCCCTATAAACCCGCCTTTCATCACTCTGGAAGGTGCGATTCTGAGTGTATCGCTCCACTCGCCGCTTATACCTACGGATACGGTTCGCCCATGCATACACTTTCTGCTTCAGGAAGGCGATGCGCTCTGTGACACGGGACACATAGTCCTTAGGGCTAATATCAGTCCCTGAGGACGCTCGCCTCACAAAGCGCATCACTTTAGGGCGAGTATTGCCCTCCCTGAAGCAGATAAGTTTGCCGATGAGCGCCCTGGCCCCACCAATACGGCGCTCAATTCTGAACTGCCAAGCTGGTACGGCAGATTTCGGTTGTGTAGCTCTAGATTAATTTGCAAATTTGACGTGAGCTACACGACATGCCGCTACAGCTGCGCAGTACAGAATCGAATGTGTATCGGTGAGGTCTTCGCAGTCATCAAAATAGTTTGATAGCTGCAAATCCAGAACCGCCACCAGCGCCCTGTTTTTGTTATGCATGGGCAAACGAGGTAAGCCTGGTCTAAGCTCGGGCGACATGGTTCGATATTCTCGAATCGCACCCTCCAAAGCACTCCTCAATTCCTCATTGCATTGGGTACTTACGTTTGTAGCCCTGTCATCAATCCTCTCGTCAGCTTGATTTGTAGTGTCTTGTGGTGGCATTATTAACACTCTGCGGCGGGGGAGCGATGACATGGCTACTCTTTATTTCATTTCGCAGGCGATCAAGTACAGTGTCATCCAACATATGATTACGCTGGATGACCCGTACCTGATCCGACAGTCGTTGTGCCGAAACGTTGACAGCTGGTTTAAGCACCTGAAAAAGAGAGAGCATCCGAACACGGTACGCGGTTAGGTTGTTTCCCCCATCTGTAGCCCCGTAGTATGAGCGCATGACGTTTTCATTGATGGAGCGTGTCCATCTCATGAGCTGCACACTTCCGCCGGGAGCTGGGATCCTATCAGAGGCCGGTGGGCCTCGAGGTCCTAAACCGTCCGGCGGCTGGCGTCCTCCCCGTCGACAAGCAGGTGGTGGCGTCGTGGGCGGGGAGAAATACTCGTCTTTCGAGCTCGACGCAACTACCGCGGCCGGTGTCGTCACAGCGCCCACAGTGGGGCTGGATACCGGTAGCGGCGAGGCGGAGCTGAGCGACGAGTGCGGAGGTGGTGGGCGTGTTATCATCTCATTATTTCATTATTTTCTTTGGTGTTTTCGGTGGTGACATGACAGCTGATTTCACCTCATGTTCAGCAGTTTTTGATTTATGTCTATTGGTGTATTTTGCTCTTTTTTGGATTAAATGGGGTTTAAGGTTTGTTTTCGGATTCTTTTTTTAGCATATATAAACTATTAAACTGTGTCAGAAATGAATATAATACCATTATTATTATTTTTTATTTATTCATTTTATTTTATTTTGTTCTTTTTTTCTTGATTTTAAAATAATATTGATGATTTTTAACTTTTTATTGAACTAATGATCATTGTGATTTTTATTAGTGAGTAATGTATTTCTGTTATTTAATTTTAGTTATAATAGTATGATGGAGGTGTGTTTTTGAATCTTTGGTTACTAACATAATTGGTAAGTATACTAACAAACATATGGATCACTGTGTCTGAAGTATATAAATAAATTAAAAATATATAGAAAATTAAAAATCAATCATCAATAACACACTCAAAATAATTTCGTGGAATTCCAACGGACTGCTGCAATATCAACATGAGTTGCAAGTAGTCCTTGACACAGAAAATATTGATGTGTGTTTAATCTCTGAAACTCACTTCACTGAACGGTCTTTTGTCAAAGGAGATCACCATGCTGGGATATTTTTTTTGGCGGCCGTCAATAATAATCACATATTATTATTTTGAACGTACACAAAACGCATTATTTTTTGCTATGGCGTCAAAGTCGAGAATAATTTGGGTTCGGAGATATACATTTATCAGGTAAGAATTAGAACGGTCCCGACAAGAGCATCGCTTTCGACAACCCTCACAAAACCGAAAACAGCTATCAGTAAGTACGTGAGTCACACACATGTAATGTTTTGAATCTGAACAGCTCGCTAGGGCCGCTCGTTAGGACCGGTTTAGTCAACGTAAAGAAATTCTTTTAAATGTTGCTTCGTTTTTTTTTAATTTGAATTAGTGTTTTAGTTAAGACACCACGTCATTTTCTACTTAAAAGTCTTGTATCTGATTACAAACATATTTTTCAACTATTTTGTCGATATCAGGTAGAATAGTGATCGGTCTATAATTTCCATATTCCGCAAAACTGCCTTTTTTATGAATTGGGCGCGCTACACCAGTTTTTAGTACTTCCGGGTATTTTCCTTGTTTGACACTAGAATTGACCAATTTGACAATAACGCCTGTCATCTTATCACAAATAGATTTTATGTCAATACACCTAATGTTATCTACTCCAGGAGCTTTGTCTGTATTAAGGTTTCTAATAAGTTTACTAACACTGTTATTTGTAGCTTTCCTGAAGTACATTGATGGGTTATGGGGAAACATATATTCTGATTCGTTCAATAGACGACTGTTATATTTAGGCAAGATCTTCTTAACACTATTTCTGAATTCTGTGGCAAAATTATCAGCTATTGTTTTTATTTCTACATTATTATTTTTGAAGGCTCTCAAGATGGCTTCATCAACCGACTTTTTGTTACGACCAGACAACTTATTTAGTATTTGCCATAGCTTTCTCGGGTTCATTTTATTATTATTTATTTCTTCCAAATAATATTTATTTCTAGATTTTTCTATGATTTTATGAGTTTTGTTTTTTATTTTATTATATTCTAATCGCAGTATTTTATTCGTTGAATCATTTTTCCATTTTATAAATAATAGGTCCTTTTCTTTACACATGTTATTAATTTTGTTATTTATCCATGGTTGTTTGTTTCTTTTACTGTTCTTATTAATTTCACTCATATATTTTCATTTATCGTAACATTTATGAAATAGATTTTTTATGTAATCGTATATTTTGTTTGGACACTCTGCATCATCTATTTTGCTCCATTTTAAGTGGTTAAGTAAAGATTTAATTTTAACATTATCAATTTGTTGTATTGTTTTTGTGTCAACCTGTATTCGTGTTGGGTCAAGCCTAACGCACGACAGTATTCACATGCGGTGATTTGCCAGTACAGTTCCGAGTGCGGCCGAGTACAGATCTAACGAGCGCGTCCTTATAAAGATGTGATCTATACAGCCTACGTGTAGTGTTATTTCCGCGTGTTTCAATTCTTGTGTAGTTAGATGTCGCGCTCATTAGACCACACTCGGACATGCTACTTACGTAGCATTCTCAAATGTTGTCGTATGTCTTTAGGTCTATGTTTACGTCTCCTAGAAAATAAGTGTCGTATGATTTAATAGAAGAATTGGATAAGATACTGCTTATTTCCTTTACGAATAGATGTTTACTCTCGCTTGGTGATCTATAAATTGCACAGATATTTGCGTGGTTCTTGTGAGATGTAGCGATTTGACCAATAATACATTCACAGTGTATTAACGTGTGATTCATTGGTGTGAATACGTATCATCACATCTCTGGCATAAATTATTATTCCATCGCCTTTTCTGTTTTTACGCAACTTACTGTGCATTTCATAGCCATCGATATTATACATATGAACAGTGTTTTCATTTATATTAACTTCTATTAAAACTAAGACATCTATAGTTACGTTGAATGACCGAATTAATTGAGTATACCGACAATAGTTTTCAATTATTAATCTAATATTTATGTGAACAATATTCAGATTAATTTGACTAATGGAAGGTATAAGCTTACTAAAACATTAATATTTGCGCAGTTTAATAATTCTTGGTGATCGGGAGAGAGGGACAACTTATTTTAAAACTATTACCGATACTGATTTTGTCGTCCTGCCTGCGTCATGGTCGATAGCCGGTCGATGTCCATTTCGCTACTAACGACTGTAGGCTTGTATTTGTCTTCTTTACGTAACAGCACCTTTCCTTCCTGGAACCAGACATATTTATATGCTGAACGCAATTTTTGTTGGGCCAGCCACAGTAGCGATTTATTATGTTTAGTAAGGGCGCGACGCAGGATCACTTTTGACTTGGACATTTTAACAGGGGATTCCGAAACAATATGTTCCAGCAAAACTTCTTCCTTTCTGAATACTCGTACCCATGACTGTGCCTGTTCTGCTTGTTTCAACTCCACCTGGATGTTTCGTTCACGATCATTTCGATTTTCCACACGTTTAATATATAGAATCTGTGATCTATCTAAATTGAGCGTTTCAGCCAGCTTGACAGATATCGAATCAAGGTCTTCATTTCGAGCTTTAGGTATTCTGATCACTTCTATCACGTTCTAAGTGAGCTGATTTCCAGCTCAAGATGAGTTTTTTCGTTACTAAGGTGGGTGTACTTCTTCTCCAACTGTGAACGAATGAATGAATGTGCTTATTTTGGGCTTCAACAGTTTTTGTCAGTTCGTCCACTTTTGTGCTGCAGAGGCTTACTGATACTTCGATTGGTTGTAATTTCTTCTTTAAAACTTTTTTCAGTTCGGCTGTAAATCCTTCACAAATTTTTCGCTATCTACGTTGCAGTTACCTAGATTTCTGCTGGAGGTCACGACTTCTTCTTCTTCGTCTTCTTCGTTCGGAATAAAGAAGGATGATTTCCTGTTAGGCGAGTTGTGGTTGCATTCCTCACATATTCAATCCATCCGCATTACGAAGTGCAGATAGCTGTTTCACGGTAAGACCAGAGCAGGCTTTGTTAGCATGAACCGTCTTAGCACATGACCTGCATTCCAGTCCTGGCGATTCGCTGGTTATTCCTTTATTGCAATTATCACATTTGGTCATTTTGGTTAGAGTAGGGGGTAGTTACCGCACAATTAAGTAAGACGTCAAAACCGAACCGATACGTACTACAGAGCGTTAGCGAATCAATTAAAGATGGCGTCTCTCAATGTATTATGCTGGGTCCAGACCTGTTGTACACGTCTGATATACCAGACCTGGAAAATAACGCTGTTGCATCCTTTGCGGATGACACTGCCATTATGGCTTTAGGATCATGCCACAAGAAAGCAGTAAAAAAGGTGCTAATCGCTGTAAATAAAGTGTAAATCGATACATAACAAATTTTATTTTACAAGCATGTTTTTATGCCGATATAAACGTATAGCATCCAACTGTACTGTGGAGCTGTACTAAACCGACCAACATCAAAATGAGAGATATTCCAAAATAAGGTCCAGAGGAGTACTGTTAACGCGCCCTGGTATATAAGAAATGACGACCTGCATCGTAGCCTAAAAATGGAACACGTCAACAACATAATTCAAAAATTTGCTGAGGCCCATGAACACCGACTCCACCGATATGTGAACTTCGAGGCAATTCAGCTGTTAGGCAACACGAATATTATAGTGCGAAGACTAAAACGAACAAAACCATTTGAGTTAGTGTAGCGTAAAAAGTGTAGAAATAATAGTGACAATGACACGAACCAAGTGTTTTTAAAGGGTGTTTTTAAACTCGCAATATTGTGTCTACAGACTGTCAATTTGATAGTTGACAGTTGATTGGTAGTCAGTACGTTTTGCCGTTTTGCCTATCAGACCTCCACAACCCAGTTACTGGTTAGTACGGTAATCCTTGGGTAAGAGTGGTTGTCAGACTTTCGGGTTTCTGGCGACCCATAAAGTACAGATCAGTTTCTTATAATGAAAGGTAAAGCATTACCTGTACCACATGACTGACTCGTCACTCCTTTCTAAGGCAATCAAAACCTCGTGTAGGTTCAGAGTTGCATCTGAGTTTATTATGGCTTATAGTTTATAGCCAGCCAATATGAAATGAGTATTAGCGGAACATTGTTTGTACCTGTTTCGGCCTGCCACTGCAGGACTACTAGAGTGGCACAATGACCTACAACGTGACATATGTAGCTAAGTGCATGTTAAAACACATGTAATACTTAAGTCGTCAATCATCCTCAAAGCTGCAATTTGTCCTCCGGCTCAAACGACTGCACTTACACCGTTTGTCATCCCACTATCAGTCGCGCAGTTTTTATCAAAGAGACAAGTTGGTTCGTCTCGCTCGTCTCTCTGCTGTGAGTTGTCGTCTCACTCGACTTGCTGCTGTTACACAACTTGCGCCGCGATTTATTTGTGAGTCTACAAGTCCAAATAAGACGACAAAGAGGTAAACTAAGAGGTAAAAGTCAGGTTTAGATCGAACTGCGTAGGGCGCTGTTTTTGCAGCGATTTCGCAACACTACAATCGTGACACGGAATCGATACTATGCGATTGTATCGCTTCTGTTGCGCGTTCCAAATGCGACAAACGGCCAAAAGTAGCGATGTACGAGTAGTACAGCGTTTCGTTAACACACGTCTGCATCGCTACTTTTGGCCGCTCTAAAAAGTCGCCGAGGGCGACTACCGTTATAAATTGTCTTCGCTTTTACTTAGCTTGAAAAGATTTTTAATGGGAAAAGAACCTTAAAAATAACTTTACCTTTCAAAACATGTTAACTTTTAGTCAAATCCCGAAGGTGTCGTACAACGATTATGTAATTTAAAAAAGATTTATATCTGCAATATTTGGTGAACCATGTTCAAATTGAATGGGTCCACTAAACCACATCTGCTCATCGGCAAAAGCTTACAAAATATGAACATGTAACTTATTGAAAGTCATGTCACAATTTATTTCAATTAGGCACCTTAATGGCACTTTTGAACGTCAATTTTACAAAAACAATAGAATTGATTCTAGTCGCCCCTTCCAAAAGGTTTTCGTAGGGAGAAGAATGGGCAAGAAATTCCACCGTTACTTTTGTAAAATGTTTTTATAATATTTGGTATACATTAAATAATTCGTTGTGAAAACGATGCATCTAGAATAAGATTACTATACCACGATAGGTAAAAATAATGAAAAATGAAGCAATGACAGACAAATTAATTATGTGAAGATACATGGTGCTCACATATTTACAAACATTGTAAAATTATACGATATTCCTTTTTTAACAAGTAATACTAATAAGTCAGTGTGTGAGTTCAAATAATCACGGAATGTAAAATCTGTATTATAAAAATAAATAATATAATTAAATTAGCAACCAGTTTGATTTTGTCTAGGCTCTAAATGTCCTTTGGAGCAGGACCACCATGTTTCCAAGCATTCTTATCTGCAAAAAAAATCATATTAAAAGTACACTTTGTAAACAAGCATATTACAAAGTGTCACTTTTAATAAGAGTTTTAAATTTTCTTTCATTTAATTGTAATATTATATCACACGGTATTTTGTTGTAACATTTAACACAGTACACCATAAAAGATGTTGTACTTTAGTCATTCTGAAAAATGGTTGATCTATTTTATGTTGTTACATTATTTTACAGTTATGACATCACGTCCACTTGGCACTCGTCCTAAACTCTATCTAACAATAGTAATGAAACGAAGAAATCTGAAAGAAATGTTGTTGTAGTAACTTCCAGTCCCAGTTACCTCGCTGTTAGGTTACGAGCATCCGTATGTAGTACGTACCGTTTGTGAAATGATCGCCGAGTCGCGGTGACCTTGTGGGGTCGTGTCTGTCGCGTGTGTCGTGTGCGTCGTGTCTGTCGCGTCGGGCAGTAAAACTAACGAGCGCGACGACGTATATTGAATAATAAAAAAATATATGTTGTGTACAAGGGACGGCGGTGTGTTTAGAGGAACACAAAAAACTTTAGTGTCGTACTAACTACTTATTAGAATGTATGGTTCGTTATCTGCGAACCTTTTTCTAGGTCACATTAGTCTATGCGGCTGAATATAAAATGGGTGTTAGGAGTGAATACCATATTCTTTTACGTGAAACCTATTTAATTTCGGTCAACAGGAGGTTACTTGCAAAAACCATTATCTAATTAAATATGTTAAGGCAAGATCGCTTATTTCTTTGGAAGTAAAGCGCCTACCGGCATCATTTTAACCATAACTTAGAGAATAGAAGCCATTACTTAATAGTGCATAAATCACTGGCGTAAATGGCGCTGTAATTGAGTGCAGCACGACGCATTTGGAATTAAACTGATCATCGCGCACTGTGTTTATTTAGTGATTACTCAGAAGTACATCGATCCATTCGAGCGGGAGTGGTCGTCTTTGACAAACCTCATGACGTTATAGTGGATGTGATACATAAAAAATATCATAATCTAGACGATTAGAAGTTGGAGTTAGACGACTGATCTACTATGGCGCCACTAATTGCGATACGTAACGTACAAAACTGGCATGCAAGAGCTCGGGTAGCAAGAGAGAGAGATTTCGGCCCTCGACGACCTGCTTTGACCTCGGCTGAACTTGTTCGTCTCCGCAGGGAACGCGTTAGATGGAGGCAATCGGAGGGACCACAGCCTTTATGACTGCGGCGGGTTCAAGCAATGTAAAGAACTCTCGAGCTATTTAATATAACTGTGGCTGCAATGGTGGCAGAGAACGAGACCAGCTCATAAGCATCTACCAGAAGGTGGCAGGCTAGACCCAGCAATAACAGTACAAAGCCACAGTTAGATCAGATTACGCATGTGTTAGATAATTCATTTTAAGATTATTATTATATTAGAATATTGTTTGTTGGATAATGGCATCTGTCATATTTACAAAGCTTGGGACCAATGTAGAAGTACTTAATTTGACTAGGTATTGTTTTTACAGAAAAGAACACTCTTACGAGTAACTTGTAAAAACCATTTAGATGTTATTACTATAAATGTTGACGTAATATTTATCTTTGATTTTATATTGCTATTTTAATAAAATAAGTTGTTTTAAACTATTGACACAAAACTGTCAGTTAATGTTGATATTCTATTGAATTATATCTAAGAATAACAAAAAGGCTGTTATTGAATTGCTTAATTACTTTATAATGTTTTAAAACGGTTTAACTACATATGATTTGTTTATTATTACCTGTATTTGAGGTTATTAAGCCTTAGTATGACATCTGTGATTTATTTAAAATGGCGGTAGATGTTTGACATAAAAAGGATTGTAATGACGTTATCGAGTCAGTTGCTCGGTGGATGTTCAGTTGGTTGGTTCTAGTGCCGTTGTTGTATGGACTAGACCGACCAGGTGTCACGTAAGTTCAGTAATTTGATATTATACTGTAATTATTGCTTATTATGATTGTGTGTTGATAGAATACTGTCATATTGTTTCCATGGAGTTTCTTGTCCTTCTTCTCCATGAAGACCTAGTTTTGCGAACGGACAACTAGCTTTCTGATTAAATAATGACAAGTCTAATTAAATAAATGTCTAACCTTGTCTTTCTGTGCTTTACTTCATACGATCCTTTCCCTACAAAACATATTCACCAGAACTTACATACAGTGATCATTTCAACTTTTAAAACTTGCTAAATTAGGTAATACTTATACATACACTTATAGTGCTTACTGCCTCTTCTACTTCTAACACATGCGTCTGATTAAAGTAGGCACTGGCACGGTTCAAGTCCGCGTTTATCGAGAACGTGTTTGGATACAAATGTGATTTATGTGACCGTTTGTGGTTTGAGAAAGATTTGAAATCTGAAACTGCAGCTAAAACGCGATTTATGGACAAGCGTTTCCAGGACAGCATACGGCAAACTTTTAACTCTATCACTTTTTAATCGCAATAAACTTCGACGCATGCCAGCCATGAGCAGAAGCAACGGATATAGATATCCTCCTTACCCTACCCATCTACTAAAGCTAGGGCCAACCGAGGAGATGCTCCTCTCCCCAAGGTTACCGTACATGCAGATAAGACGGTTGTGACATGCAAGTACCTTATTAATATTCCAGTTGAAATAAATAACATGGTGCAAACCCTACCCCGTCAGTTAGATGAAGTGCGATAAATGTTAATAGTAAGCGGTCAAGACTTATTCACAACTATGCGTACTTGACCGGGTCTGTACACAAAGGTGAACGCAGGCAAGCAAGGCAAGCGTGGCTGCAATATCTCACCAACAAACCTTTATATCAACACTAGATTTCGCCCGATGTTTCGCCCGCGTAGAGGTCGGAATTTACCCCACGAGAACGTACTACCGAGATAAAAAGTATCCTATGTGTTAATCTAGGTTATAAACTATCTGTGTGCGGATTTCATCCAAATCCGTTCAGCCTCTTTTGCGTGATTGAGTAACAAACATCCAGACAACCAAACTTTCGCATTTATAATATTCTATATTATTATTATATTAGGAAGTAGGATAGTAGGATATTTAGTTGTATATATTATATTAAGTAGAATTATAACATTCGTATCGACTGCAAAACACTAGAGCAGGAATGTAGAGGCCTAGTGCCAGCCGTCCATGTGCTGGGGCACATAAACGGCTGAGGTGGAAGAGGCAGCCATTGAACCACTTGACTGGATGCTAGCGCCAGAGTCAGAGATCAGTAACGTTCAACAGCATTCGATGGTGTGGAATGAGTCGAAATGTGTAGATATCGCTCCGGGGCAGTGTATGAGTCCATTTAACATTATCTATGATCGTTACGCTGGAGAATTAAGTTTTCCTTCAGGGCCTGTACTGTAGAGTACAAGCACGCACACACTCCCTAGCAAGAACGTCATTGCAGCTGCGTCTGCAAAAACTGGCAGACAACAGACAACAGCCGCTCCATTTGCGCGGCGTTTTAATAATGTTAAGAGCATGCTATATTTATAAATATAATAATAAGGATTGACAGTTTAAAACTCTTGTAAGATGATCTAATAATAAGATTTGAATGCTAAACGTTATAATAAACATGCTAAATGGTTGGTAAATGGTACCTGTGTGGATCAAAATGGTGGGCCACAAAAGAGATTAATGAAACACAATTTGTATGCAGCTGAGATGAGAATGCTAAGAGGGATGTGTGGTGTTACACAAATGGATAGAATAAGAAATAAGTACATACGAGGAAGTCTGAAAGTGGCACCGGTGAAAAGTTTTTTGGAAATCGATTGTCATGGCATGGGCATGTGATGCGGAGGAATGAGGAAAGTTTTGAGTATCAATGTCGATGGCTATAAGAGCAAGGCAGACCAAAGATACGATGGTTGGACTTTATGGAAGATGATATGGATAGAAAGGGGGTGAATACCGAGATGACGACTAATAGAGAAGTGTGGAAGAAAGGGACATGTTGCGCCGACCACAAATAAATTGGGAAAAAGGCGGGAGAATGATGATGAACGGATGCTAAGCGTAGGAGCGACCTTTACTGACTTGTCGCCAATTTCATAATAATGTCTTGGATAATAATTTTCCGTGTTCCTCCGTCTGAGCTGGTACTTAAAATGATTATTAGATTAGTCGGTGCCGGGAAGGTGTTGACGTAATTTAAATAAGTAAATTGGATGGCAGTATTGCTATGAATACATAATGACTCATGTGATGTGACACTCTATAGTCTGTATGAGATAATCATATTGAATCTATTTGTGTTTAGATTTTGTGATTTGAGACACAAAACTGGTTTCGCATTCCTCGGCAGTACCTATCGTCACAGGTAAATGAGGGCAGCGCTTTCCTGATTCACTTCACGCACCAAACAGTTTCGATTCTGGCAATTTCTTCTTTACCTGTTTAATACGGGATCCCTTTTTTTCGCATAATGTTCTTTTTCCTAATATACTTTGGCATAACTGTTTTAGCATAATTTGTTTTGCCATAATAATTCTTTGCCATAATTTTTTTTGGCATACAGTTTATGTTGGCATAATTATCTTGAAGGCTAATTTGTTTTGGCATATAATTTTAATTTGCATAATGTCCCTAAAGGGCATAAAGCCCTAATGGGTGACCAGTCATTTCACCAAAACTTGATTTACAAATTTTCATTTGACAAGTAACGATTGACAAAAATATGATTTGTTATTTCATCATTACACGATAACAACTTTGCCAAATAATTCAATTAAGAAAATCATTATCCGATAAACTTTTTTTTAATAACGTATGATTTGACAAATTATTCATTTTTTATTCATGTTATCGAATGAATAAAAACGTTTTACATATTAAATTACGCAATTTCCTAAAAATGAAACTCATAAGCAAAAGGGTAATTTTAATATACGTATAAACCATACAAATAAAAAAAATGCCAGAAACGACATAAGCTAACAGAAAAAAATATATAATTTTAGTAGGCTATGCGGAACCGAACTAGTTAGATTAGGTTAAAACTGTGTCCCCTACGCACGAGTCGAGCGAGCGAAGCGAGCGGTGCCGCGGTAGCGGCCAGGGAGTGCCAAAAACGACTAGATTTTTTTTTTTTTTTTTTTGTTGATTTAAAGAACTTCAGACCCCAATGGAAATTTCAACCATGATCCGTTTGTCAAATCAAATCAAATTATTATTTACAGATCATACAATCCAATTTGTTAGTTACATACACATCTTAAACACTAGTCATCATTTTCCTGCCCTTGTCCCATGTTACTTGGGGTCGGCGCAACACGTTTTCTTTTTCCACTCTCCCCTATCAACTGTCATGCTATCATTCACTTCCTTCTCTTTCATATCATTCCTCACACACTCCATCCACTTTTTCTTAGGCCTTCCTCTCCCGCTCCATCCATCAGCATTTATATTCATCACTCTTTTAGTCACATCTTAAACACTAGTGTTAGTACATAATAATATTTGGCAAATTTAGGTCACAATATAATTACTAGCAATGTCAAAACCATTAACAATAATGTCAAAATCACAACCATAACGTCAAAATCACCATTAATAATAATGTCAAAATTATCATCAATAATAATCTCAAAATCATAACTATAATGTCAAAATCACCGTCAATAATGTCAAAATCACTAATAAGACAATAACCAAATATGCAATAATTAACAATAACATTACTTCAAGGCACGATTTGAAGGTAATACCTGTGTGCTGGTCCAGTGCCTGAGTGTTATGCCTTCCATCGACTCGACTTTGACTTCGACTTCGACTTCGACTTCGACTTCGACTTCGACTTCGATTTCGATTTCGACTTCGACTTCGACTTCGACTTTGACTTTGACTTCGACTTCGACTTCGACTTTGACTTTGACTTCGACTTCGACTTCAACTTCGACTTCGACTTCGACTTCGAGTTCGACTTCGACTTCGAGTTCGACTTCGACTTCGAGTTCGACTTCGACTTCGACTTCGACTTCGACTTCGACTTCGACTTCGACTTCGACTTCGACTTCGACTTCGACTTCGACTTCGACTTCGACTTCGACTTCGACTTCGACTTCGACTTCGACTTCGACTTCGACTTCGATTTCGACTTCGACTTCGACTTCGACTTCGACTTCGATTTCGATTTCGACTTCGACTTCGACTTCGACTTCGACTTCGACTTTGACTTTGACTTTGACTTTGACTTCGACTTTGACTTTGACTTTGACTTCGACTTTTTGATTTTGACTATCGTCATAATCATCGCCATTGTCATCATCATCATTCTCAAATAATAAAATCTCTGAGACGAGACGGGCTGACGACGGACTCAAAAATTAAAAAAAAACAGAAAAGTAAAAAGTACTAGTGAAAAAAAGTGACACTTTCCGCACAAATTGACTGCTTGGAAAACGCTCTTTTCGAGCAAATGCATTGTAAACACAATTTTGATTTTATTGTATATTATTCATATTATGTATATTATTTAATTTAGGGTAATGTGTAAATTAAGTGTAATGTTTTATATGGATTATAATTATCTGAAATAAATGAATTAATAATAAAGATCGCAAGGAGGTATGGCAGAGTAAGGAGCTTCATGGGCGCTTTTTCCGGGCCCTACATGGACCCGATGTAGATTTTCTAGCGTCCGTAGCCTGGCTGCGTTTTGGTGACCTCTTTGGGGGAACCGAAGGTTTTGTCTGTGCAATTATGGACGAAGTTATCATGACGAAAAATTACCGTAGATTTATTGTGAAAGACGGCACGGTTGACATCTGTCGAGCATGCCACCGTCCGGGAGAATCAATCCGACACATTATCTCCGGTTGTTCTCGTCTAGCCAACGAAGAGTACTTGCATAGACACAACCTTGTAGCCAGGATAATCCATCAGCAACTTGCTCTGAAATACAATCTTGTGGAATAGGAAGTGCCGTACTACAGGTATGTGCCCGACCCAGTTCTCGAAAATGGAAATATCACATTGTACTGGGATCGATCCATCATCACTGACAGGACTATTGTTGCCAATAAACCTGACATAGTGGTGGTGGATCGAGTAGAGCGGCGCACAATGATTATTGACATAACGGTCCCGCATGACGGGAACCTCGTGAAAGCTGAGAAAGATAAACAAATCAAGTATCTTGACTTGGCTCACGAGGTTGTCGACATGTGGGATGTGGACTCGGCGATCATTGTGCCGATAGTCGTGACCGCCAATGGCCTAATAGCCAAGAGCCTCGACCAACACCTGAGGAGGCTATCGTTGGGCAGCTGGATCAAGGGCTTGATTCAGAAAGCGGTACTTCTGGACACGGCTCGCATTGTTAGGAGGTTCCTCTCTCTGGAGCCCTGACCACCGGTAGCTTGGACCCTGTTCCCGATACCGGTGGGCTACTATTTTTTATATTTTTAAATGTTTTAATTTTTTATATTCTAATATTTAAAAATATAATTTATAAGTATTTAAAATGTAATAAAGGAGATAATAATAATAAAATAAAATATTTGATAAAAAAGTTGTTTGTAAAATAAATAGTATACGAAACGTTGGTTGTAAACTAAAAATTTGTTAATGGAGTTTTGGTGAAACATTAGTGAACCGCCCTAATGACTATTAGCATAATAGTATTATTAAGGCATAATAATTAATAGGAATAACGGACACAAAATTTGAGTTACAAAAGTTAGTGACAGAAACGAATCGCTGCAAAACCGACTCCATTTAATCTTGTCTGCCCTACCCCTAGAGTGTTATTTAAAATCGCGTAGGCGCGGAGGGGCGAGGCGGCCCGCGAGCTGAGGAGCAGGTGGTTTTAACGTTCACCGCCGAGGCTGAGGCTGTGGTGGTGAGCGTTAAATACATCTGCGACGAGCAGCTCGCGTGGGATCGCCGGAGCCCCGCAGCGCCGGAGTCGTGACAGAAACCCTGCCTGTTGCATGTTGCATGCTGTATGCTTGCTCGCATGCATGGTGTATACTTGTTTACATGTTTGCATGCTGCATGCTTGCTCCATGCATGGTGTATGCTTGTTTACATGTTTGCATGCTGCATGCTTGCTCCATGCATGGTGTATGCTTGTTTACATGTTTGCATGCTGCATGCTTGCTGCATGCATGGTTACATTTTAGGAGTTAATTATTATGCGTACTTGTTATGCTTAAAAAAAATGTTTTAGTATCATTATGCGTAAACAAATTTATGCTTTAGAATTTTATGCTTAAACATTATTATGATTAGAGAAATTATGCTAAAAAACATTATGCGTAAGCTTTTATGCGAAAATAATGTTATGCGTAAATATAATTACGATAAACAAAAGTATGCCATGTTATATAAGTCTAAAAATTTTATGCAAATGGATAGGGAACCGTTTAATACGTGTTAATTTTCTAATATTTAAATGCTGTGATGACCGGGGTTCCAAGTAAACTGTTTATTGAAAGAACGACACAGGTAGTATAATGTATATAATGAATAAAGTTCATAACTAGCAATCTAAGTGGATACTAACCCATTAATAATTTTAAATCTTCATCTATTAATTGGCCGTATCGGGCAATTAATTGTAACAACGAAAACAAAATAAATGTGAACAACATGCAAATAAATATACAAAAATATCTTGACAGTGCAAAAAGAATATCTCCGAGCTAGGATCGAACCCGAGGACAAGAAATCTCAACCCGGCGCTATGCAAACTCTCAAACTCTAACTCAAAGCATTTATTTCAAATAAACCAATTACAGGCACTTTCAAATTGTCAAGGGGTCGGTCAGTCAGAAAGATGAAGCTAGTTGCCCATTCCAAAGCGTAGTAGGTACCTATGGAGAAGAACGGGCAAAAAACTCCACGGACACTCTTTTAAATCATGTTATGGTTACGTAATTCATGTTAAAGTTATACATGTGAAAACCATGCAAAACGTTAAAAGCGTCGCCGGTAAAAGAAAAAAAAATGCGCCGGGACCAACCGATTTCTAGTCAACCGTGGCGAATATATGATTCATATTTCGCAATGAATCAATATGCTGCCCTGTCAATCGAATCCGGACATTAATATCCCAGTATATTATGTCTGGACGATAAGGGCATTTTGTTAAGCTGAGGACAAAATGAGCAGGCTCATTCGCAAAATGTCTACTTCGCAAACCTTGCAAAAAACCTCAAATTATCCAACCTACACTTTGTGAAATAGATGCAAACACTTACCCCGTTAATTCCACTACTCGCACACAAATTCACAATTTGGCTGCAACGACAATACATAATTATGTATATTCTATAGTCATTTCCAAACAATGATGGATTTAATTTCCAAAAAAATTATATAATTAATTACCGAGCAACCGTTAGTTTTTCTGTCTTTTCTCTAGTTATGTTTCGGCGATCGGGAATTTAGTTAAACAAAACTTTATTTAACTCTCTCCGGTATCATTTATTTTACTGCTCCCGTCACTTTGTCAATCGTCTAAAATATTTTATTAAAAATATTGTGGCGAGCCTTATAGTAACGCCATCTAGCATTCGACTCGACTAAATTATCGATCATTACAATGCGTTATTGTTTTTTTTTACTAGAATTTATTAATCAAACCGTTTTCCTAGGAATCACGCTAGACGAGAAATTACAATGGGGACCTCATATAACAATTCTTGCGGGGCGGCTAAGCTCGGCCGCTTATGCTGTTAGAAAGATACGACAGTTAACAGATGTAGAAACCGCGCGTCTGGTCTATTTTAGCTACTTCCACAGTATTATGTCGTATGGCATTTTACTGTGGGGTCGGGCTGCTGACATTGAATCCATCTTTATTTTACAAAAGAGAGCTGTCAGAGCCATTTATAATCTACATCGTCGCGAATCTCTCAGGGAACTATTTAAAAAGATTAATATTATGACGGTACCTTGCCAATTCATTTATGAAAATATTATGTATGTAAGAAAAAATCTACATATCTTTAATAAAATAAGTGATAGACATAATTTTAATACTAGAAATAAAGATAAAATAGATCAACCATTTTTCAGATTATCTAAAGTCCATACATCTTTTATGGGGTACTGTGTTAAATGTTACAATAAAATACCTTGTGATATATTACAATTAAATGAAAGAAAATTTAAAACTCATATTAAAAGTACACTCTGTAAACAAGCATATTACAAATTAGAGGATTATATCCAAGATAAGAATGCTTGGAAACATGCTGGTCCTGCTCCATAGGACAATTTAGAGTCTAGACAAAATCAAACTGGTTGCTTTTTTAATTATGTATTTGTTATTTTTTATAACACTGATTTTACATTCTGTGATTTCTTGAACTCACACACTGACTTATTAGTATTACTTGTTAAAATGTTAGGAATATCGTATAATTTTACAATGTTTGTAAATATGTGAGCACCATGTATCTGTCACATATTTAATTTATCTGTAATTGCTTTATTTTTCATTCTTTTTTACCTATCGCGGTATAGTAATCTTATTCTAGATGCATCGTCTTCACATATAATTATATAATTAATGTATGCAAAATATTGTAAAAACATTTTAAAAGAGTAACGGTGGAGTTTCTTGCCCATTCTTCTCCATACGAAAACTACCTTTTGGAAGGGGCGACTAGAATCAATTCTATTTTTTGTAAACTTGACGTTCATAAGTGCCTTTTATGTGCCTAATTGAAATAAATTGTTTGACTTTGACTTTGACTTTGACTTTATGTTAATTTAGAAGCAGTTTAGAATAACATACTATTGTATATAGGTTGTATGACTCAAACTCAAAGTATTTATTTCAATTAAACCATTTACAGGCACTTTTGAACTGTCAAATAGTCGGTCAGTTAGGTAGAAAGTTGAAGCTAGCCCATTCCAAAACGTATATCTTATTGGAGAAGAACGAGCAAGAAACTTCAAGGTCACTCTTTTAAATATAGAAAATTACAAAATCCTGGGTACATTATTCCAACCATTTTGTAGGGAACCGAATGATCCAACACACTCGCCACCATCAGCGAGACATTTAAGTGACCATGACATATGTACTCTCAACTGCCATGCTCTTTCAAGTCAACATACATCTTAATAACATTTTTAAAAAAACGCGTCCATGGTACTCACATTTACAAAATTTTAAAAAATACTTCTAAATTATACAAAACTATAATTTGCAATGGATTTGAGAGATTAATAGAATCTTACTACCAAAAAGAAAGAAAATGATTATCCATTGGAGTATTCAACAATTAAAGCTTGTTTAAATAAAAAATAAACATTAAGTTCGTAATGTCAAAAAAAAATAAAAAGAGGAAGCAACTCTTCCGAACATTAAAATTTTTAACTAGTGAGCCCAAGTGGCTGTGGAGCAGGACCAGCATTAAGCCAAGCATTTTTATCTACGATATAATCATCCAACTTATAATATGCTTGTCTACATAGTGTGCGTTTAATGCATGTTTTAAATTTCTTCTCTTTCAGTTGAAGAATATCGAGTGGTATTTTATTATAACATTTTATACACTACCCCATAAAACAAGTGTGCACTTAGACAATCTGAAACGTGTTTGGTCTAATTTGTTCCTATTTCTAGTGTTAATATTATGCCTGTCTCATAACTTACTAAAAAGATGTAGATTTTTTCGAACATACATAATGTTTTCATATATATTCTGACAAGGTACCGTTATGATGTTAATTTTCTTAAACAGTTCCCTTAGAGATTCGCGTCTGCGGAGGTTATATATGGCTCTGACAGCCCTCTTTTGCAGAATAAAGATATAATTAATAGTTGCTTAAAGATAATATTAATAATGAAGCGGAATCAATCCACACGTGGTAGATGATATGATCGCGTTCGTCATTTGTTCGTCAGTTCCGTCTCGTACGCTACTTGTGATGACGTCACGACACGGCAGAACATACAGCTATCGATCACCTGCCTCTCGTACTTCTTAATGTTATGAGGAATCTCGGTAACTACAGGATAAGTTTTTAGAGAGAGAAGTTTTAAAAGTATTCATTACTGTCATATCTATATTTGATTTTAGCAATAACTTTATGAATCTGCTTTGATATACCAAGGATAACCCTATGATTTTAGCAAAACTGTGCCTAGGCATAAGCATGCAAGTAGGAAGTTATAGAAACAAATTGACTTTGTATAGTAAGTTTGCCTCGAGCTGGACAAAGGCTGACTTGTAACTCTTGTAATGTGTTTCTAACTGTAGATTAGTTTGAGACTAACTCCGCCTCATAGCCCGCTGGATAACCCCGAGTTGGAAGCTTAACTTATATCAAAGAGCATTATAGACAAGAATACAGAATACGATGAATTAGTCTAATTATCAACAGAACTATTTCATATTTGCGACTGATCAAAGTTTAGCCAGATTTTGTAGCATTACATGATAAAATTGGTAACATCTTAACATTAAAATATGGTTATTATGCGGATGAAATATTACAAGTCCAACGCCCAATGATGTTGTAAAGAAACGGCTTAACGGGCTTAACACAGCGCGTAGGCAATCTGCTACAGTGTAGGCTATCCGCTACGGCGTAGGTCATATGCTACGACGGCGTAGCAAGTGTTAGCGTGACATTTCGAGCGTTGTTGGAGCAAAAGTGCACTTCTTTTGTCAAAATATCTATTTACTGTACTACACATGCTACTACTATATAACGTAAATTACTTACAAAGTTCTCGTAGCTTCGAAACTTTATGGCTTATCAAATTTAACTTTTTATTGCTAATTCAGCTTTAATATGGATTTATGGCTAAACCTTTAATCATAATAATCTATGAAAATTGTTCTTAATGACATTGAGTAAGATGACCCCTACAAGTAGGGTCCCCCTCAAGTACCTAATATAAATTTCCGGTACAAGATTATAATTGAGGTCGCAGATAAAGACATACAAAATCACTATTATGTTAACTTCTTGACGAAGCTATATACGGAGCATCATTAGGAATCTAAAAAGACGCCCTTAAGTACATAAATGAACACAAACGACCCTAGAGGAGCAATCAGTGCCGTGTACTTGTACCACCACATTCCGTTCGAAGGTTGAAAGATCTAAAGAGACCAAAACTGAAAGTGATATCTTAAAATAGACAAATGAGTGTTCAATGCATATTCTAACCAGACTTACATGAATACTTATCTTCTTTATCATTATGTTATACCGTTTTTTTAGGGTTCCGTAGTGAACAAGGAACCCTTATAATATCTGAGTTGCAGCTGAAAATCAGCGTCAGATGGTACACTTTGTGTTGCCATCTGACATTTATGCTGAGCTGGGGCCCTATTGGCATTATAATCATTGTTTCCTGTTTTTTTTTTAGTTATAAGGTGTATTTTTCTGCTGTAATGTCAATAAACGCATTTTTCTTTCTTTCTTTCTTCTTTATAGTTTCGCCATGTCCGTCTGTCTGTCTGTCTGTCCGTCTGTCTGTCCGCGGCTTAGCTCAGAGACGGTTAGTACTAGAAAGCTGTAATTTGGCATATGTATACATATTAATCATGCCGACAAAGTGGTAAAATAAAATCAAGCAAAACATTTTTTTTGGGGTACCTCCCCTACATGTAAAGTGGGGATGTTTTTTTTTTCCTCGTCTACCCCATGTTGTGGGGTATCGTTAGAAAGGTCTTTCAAAAATATTTTGAGTTTATAGACCATTTTTGGATTCAGGGATCCGTTTGTGAAATTTTAAGCTTTTAACTCAATTTTTTTGTTAGAGTCAAGTGTTCCCCCCTTCTAGCTAAATGGTTGTACTTGGACTTGTGAAAAAATTCACAGCAGTAGTATATATAACGAAATTAAAAGGAAAACTATCAGTGCTAAGTAGGCTGTACAGGTTAACGAGAAATAATCAACCAACTTAAATTTGCGGTTTGAAAAACATGATCTCCCATACATTCCGTATGGTAGAACATGTTTTTCAACTACAATGTTAAGTTTGTTCTTGGGATAAATTTATCCCAACTACGGAACCCTTCATTGAGCGTGGTCCAACACGCACTTTGCCGGTTTTTTTTTTGTGGGTGGGAAATGATCAAATAACTCCTCCTCGGCGTGTCAGACTCTTATTGACCCGTGTTCCTTCAGTTGCCTCTTCGGTGCCAGGGGCCACGGTATCCCTTTTGGACTTTCGGACCCCGTCAGTTCTACTGACATCTCTTTGAGGCGTACGTGGAACACAACGCGCCGTCGACCCGGGCCTGGTCCTTATCGGTCAGCGAGCTACCCATTGCTCACCGTCCGATAGCCCGCGCCTACGGTGGCCGAGAATCGGCCTGCGATTCCCGACGCTCAGGGCGTCTCCTGCGGTGGCTAGGGGCGTTGGGGCGCGAAATTTTCCTCTTCCTCACTCGTTCCACCTCCTCCTTTGCGAGCATTACTGCTTCGCAGAAGGAGGTGACGGCCTCCTATGCCCTCTTGCTCCGTACTATGGCCTGGAACAGGGCCGGACGCGAGAGATCACCTCCATCGATCGCCTCCTCGAGGACACGGTGATGCTCCGCCCAAGCCGGGCAACCCTCCACCGTATGCTCCGGGCAATCCACACAATGATGACACCCGGGCGTTTCCTCCCACCTCATCTGGAACAGGAACCTCCCGAAACTAGCAGGAACTAATAGAAGTAGCATTAACAGACTTATAACTTGAATTGGGTTCCATTGACATCATATGTCTTACGGAAACCTTTATTAAAAGTGGTTCTGAACTAAACCTTAGAATTAATAACTATAAAATAGCATCATTCTTCTCTCGTCCAAAGCAACGCCGGGGGTGGCTCATGTATACTAATAAAAAATAACGTACAATACAAGGAAATCGTGAACCCTATCCCCCCAATTCCCCTCCAATTCGAATACTGCGCCATTGAAATTCTTAAAAATAACCTAAGAATAGTTTGTATCTATATAACACCTACACATGATGCTACCACATTTCTGTACAATCTGGAACTCCTTATAAATAAACTATGTAAAAACTCTAAGAAAAAAGTTATCATCTGTGGTGACTGGAATATAGACATCCTAAAAAGAAATAAAATATCCAGTGATTTGAATGCCATACTTAATAATAATGACCTGCAAAACCATATTACACTGCCGACGAAGAAAACCTCTTGTTTGGATTTAATTGTAAGCAACACACACGACGCTAAGTCCGCGCTGTACTACTTAGCACTCTCAGACCATGAAACAGCCCAATCAGTAACAGTTAACTTAGAAACGGACGATAAAGTTAAGGACGTTCAAAGTTTTTGGTTTAAAACTATAAGGGATCTTAGCGACGGAAACATAAACAAATTTAAAGACTGTCTGTCAAGCTTATCTTTCTCTGAGGTATATGAATGCAACTCAACAAACGGTGCCTTCAATTGCCTACACGATACAATTAACCTTTTTTACAACTTATGCTTCCCCATAATTAAAGTAAAAAATAGTAACAAGCTAGTGAAGAACCGCGGCCTAACAAAAAATATACAGCGATGTTGTGTTAAAAAACAAACCCTATACCTTAAATAATAACCTTTGTAGAGATAACAAAAAACAAAACAAAAAAATATATAACGACTATACTCGAATATTAAAAAGATGTATACAAAATGCACAACAAATTAATAGTTTGAAATACATCAAGAAAGCAAAAAATGCAAGTAAAGCTGCATGGAATTTAATTAAAGGAGATGTAAAAAATATGACATGTTACTCTGATATTGACACAATACAAATCAATAGTGAATCTTATGACAACCCTAACCATATTTGTGAGCAATTCGATAACTGTTACATATCCCTAACGAATAAAACTCAAAAACCACGAGAATCCTAAAAACGTTTTCCTATCACCAATAGACGAAACAGATGTGTATAAAATAATTCATAGTTTAAAAAATACAAATTCAACTGGTTACGACGACCTAAACACCAAAGTGTTAAAGGTATGTGCATTGAGTCTGGTCTTGCCTCTATGCTTCATAATAAATTTATCCTTAAGCGAAGGAGTATTCCCAAAGCGACTGAAAAAGTCCATTGTCAAACAAGAAAGGCGTAAAGTCGGATATGAGCAACTATAGACCAATCACTCTAATCCCCATACTCTCAAAAATATTCGAGAAAGTTATGTGTAATAAACTAGAGAACTTTTTGACATCGTGTGACTTCCTTTAAAAAGAACAGTTTGGATTTAGGCAGGGGAGCTCCACAGCTTCAGCATGTTTCTCCTTAATTAAACAAGTAACCGAAAGTCTAAATGAAAAGTTCAAAATAAGCTTTATTTTTCTGGATATGACAAAAGCCTTCGACATTGTCTGCCATGAAACATTGCTCGCTAAACTTTCACACTATGGAATCCGCGGGAAAGCCAACGATTGGATCAAAAGCTTTCTTACCGATCGTCTGCAATGCGTAGAAATAACAAGAACCGGTCAAAATGAACAAAAACAATTTAAATCAAAATACAAACAAAACAACTCCGGAACACCTCAAGGAGGAATTTTATCGCCGTTTTTCTTTCATGTATATATCAATGACCTACCAGAGGTGATTAATGAAGAGTGCGTATTGTTTGCTGATGACACAACCTTGATTATTAAAAGTAATGATAACAAAGACTTAGATAAAAGCATTGTTAAAGCTATAGACAAAGCAATCAAATGGCTAGAAATAAATAACTTAAAAATAAATATGACAAAAACAAATATAATGCAATTTCAAGCACTCAACACAAACACAGATAGTCTAGACATTCAGTATAAAAATTCCGTCTTAAACACTGTTGATGAATGTGTATTCTTAGGTGTAACCATGGATAAAAATTGCAGTTGGAAACCGCATATTGATAAAATACTCAAAAAAATAGATCGGTTTGTGTATGTCCTGAAAAGAATAAGACAAACGGTTAATCTAAAGACTGCAATGGTTGCGTACCATGCTTATGTAGCATCTGTACTCAGATTATGTGCAGCCGATTTTTTAGATAGCTGTAAACCACTATTCCAAATACTTAAAATAGTGTCTTTACCATGTCTTTATATATTTGAAACATGCATGTTTGTTAAAAAAAAATAAAAAATGAAAAAAGCAGTTATAAAATAAATAGTAGAACACGACACGGAGACAAATTGAAATTACCCCAAATAAAGTTAATGCTATTTAAAAGAAATATTTACTGCATGGCAATTATTATATATAACCATTTGCCAAATAATATTCAAGATTTGCCATTGTCGTTGTTCAGATTATTATTAGAGAAAAATTATTATAGTGTTAAAGAATATTTAGAGGATAAATCGTTAGTATCATAATAAAATAAAGGTAGCTTAAATTATACCATATGCCATCATTATTATAATTACATAAAAATTGCAATATTTATTCCAATAAAATTATATTCAATTAATTAATTCATAATTACTAATATAATGTATTAGTGTTATTAATATTATAAGTCTCGATTTTTTTGATATTATGGAAAAATTTGTACGCCATATAATGGCAGGATATGCTAGAACCCATATTGTAACGCCTATTGTACCATATTCTTGCAAATAAATATATTTGATTTGATTTGAAACAACCGTGTCCGGTGAGGACCTGCGTCACGCGGAAGGTGATTATGTTATACCTTGTAATTACATAGTGGTATTTTTTAACCTCGATTTTAATGACACGATCAGCAAACACGTAAACTCACATATAAACACACACGCACACGCAAACAAACACATACACACAAATCCACACTCACACACATACTCAATAAGATGGTTGTGATACCGGGCTTAAGCTACGGTTTTCTAAAAGAGCGGTGGCCGCCACATAACGGCCGTAGTGGCGTCATGAAAATCGTCGTTTATGCTACGTCCTTCGTCGGCAAATTGCGGACAATATGTGGCAACCACCGCAGTCTTAGGAAAGCCTAGGCAGGAGTGATATTATGTTATACCTGTAAGATCTGCAACATCTTCTGCAATAGGCTAACTCATTACTTTGAGGTATATTTTAAACTAACGAACTAAATGCCACAAGGCCCTCGCTGCCAGTCATTCTGCGTTTCTGCGTATAAAATAACATCACACTATCAGGTGTCCTCATCGTAATCCAACAAGCGTGAGTTCACCAAGCGTACCTAAAGCCGCCACTGCCAACGTAAACCGACCCGTGGGCCGGACTGCCCGCAGTGACCGATACCTGCCAGGTAACCGTGCTCAACACCTGCTCGGCACCCGTGCCCGACAGCCATTCTAAGTGTACAGATTACAGCGATGTGTGTATACATACGAGTATCACCTTCATTGTGGACATACGTATCAGCTGACTGTAACCGCCATGTTTGAAAATCATCATCATCATCTTCCTGCCCTTGTCCCATGTTACTTGTGGTCGGCGCAATACGTTTTTTCTTTCCACTCTCCCCTGTCCACCGTCACGCTATCATTCACTCCCTTCTCTTTCATATCATTCCTCACACAATCCATCCATCTTTTCTATGTCCTTCCTCTCCCTCTCCATCCATCAACATTTATGCAATGTTTCTGATCAAGACTCAATATTATGAAAGTTATAATGACATTATTATGTTATTCTGAAATACAAAAAGTATTAAGATATGTTTCTGACTTTGTTTCAGAATTTATTCCTAAAATAGTGTTCTGAATAAATTCTAAGACGTCTAATATTGTTGTTATCATTGAGAGAAAAATAACTCGTCATAAAAATTATATTGGTATACAGAAATAACGTACATGAGGCGTAACTAAACGGCGACTATTCGGGCTCGCGGGTTATTAAGCATATATATCGTATTGTGTATCGTAGTGAGCACTACGATACACAATACGATATATTCGGGATATCATTTAAAGGGAAAATAATTTACAGTTGACAGAACAGATTATAATTACAGTTTCAAAATAGGGGTTGGTCTAATTGGACAAGTCTAAAGTAAAGCGCGTTTGATCCTTTGTGTGCGACTAATTGACTGCCATAATCGCATTTACAGTCTCAACTGAAAGGTTAGACAGGATTAGCCGTCTAGGCCGTAACGCAGACGCCCATAAGTACGAAGCCTTGTGGCACAAGTTGGGACGCTTAAAGTGAAATTCGATTAATCAAAACGTAACTTACTGTTTGTTTATAGCTTTCTGAAAGTGGAACGAAAGGCCGATGTCATTAACGTGAAATAATATTAAGGACAAAGCCGGCCCGGGCAGGCAGGGCTGAGCATTTCTTTTAACACTGAACACGAGGAAAAATAAAATGATTCCCCTCGTTATGAACAAATTGGACAAAGGCGTGTTAAGATAAATTGAACGATACAATTTTAAAGTTTAATTAATGCATTTAATAAAGTATTAATATCCTTTTTTTTATCTTCCCCTTCTCGGTAACCTTGTTCACGTCATAAATTCCCTTAAGGAGCGGTTGGATGTCGTATCGCATGTCGGGCATTCTAATTTTGGGAGACTATTGTTAGTGAAAACTAAATAAAACACAGCACGCGCTGGGCGTCGTCTGAACTGTCGGAGTAACACCCGCAACTCACGACTGAACACCGGCAACGTGTAGCCTGCGCCGCGGGCTCACAGGTGAAACCCTTGTCTATACGTATTTATCATTATATGCCTCTGTATGTATCACTGGTCTCCTTCAACTTTCGGTGTCCTTCATCGATCGGTGGCCTTCAGCATTAGCAAAGAATAAAGTAATTATTTATTAAGAAAATTGTTGACCATGTAGTCGAACTTGTCGAAAGGGTTGGAACAGTCTCGCAATCTTTCTTTGTTTTGCCTCATTTCTGCAACTGTTTTATTAGGCTTCTGCTAGTTCACAGAACCTTCATATTTGATATACCATTGATAATTTAATGGAGCTTAACTCTGTACTTTTCAAAAAATTATTTAATTCACACATGAAAAAGACATCCAAATAGTTTTATATAAAACCCGACTACTGAAAAATCACGCTCTAAAAAGTATAAAACCAAAAGCCGTGGTCGCATGCCTGTACACATATAAAATTATATTGGCATACGACGACGGCTTTACCTTGACCGTTTTTGTACTTATGTCTTGATTTCTGTCTGATTTTTTTTCTTGTTTCATACTTTTTAGAGCGTAATATTTAAGTATTAACAGAGCCGCAATTTTTTTTATTGTTTAGGTTTTATTGTATAACAGGTATTAATTTTACAGCCGCGCCGTACTTGTAGAACAGCCTCACTTTTGCTTGTTTTTAACAATTAATACATATTTATTTACTTAAACAATATGATACATATACATATTTGTAATGTGCTCGTCAAGCCCTTTCATTTGATAGCCAACAAGGCGTAATTGAAAAAAAAAGTTGTTGAATTTTGTGTCCTTTATAATCGTAATTATGATCAGTCATTTAGAAGTTATGAGGTAACAGATGAACATACATACATGCATACATACAGTAACAGATGGATATACATACATAAAAATAATCTAAAAATTAAATGATTTGAATTTGAATTTGCATACATACTTACATACATACCGGTCAAAATCATAACTCTCCTTTTTGCTTCGCCGTAGTCGGGTAAAAAACCCGTCAATCAAGTATGAAACCTGAAAACATTGTAGCTTGCGAGAAAATCAATTAATTGGGTCATTTTTTCTTTATAGGTTCGTTTCAGCTTTAGGAGGAACCCTATAACTAAAGTCCCCGTCACGAGAAGCTTTAAATTTTTTAAATAAAGAACTTCTACTAAGTTACGTTGCGATAATTCAATGAACTGAACGCTTCTGAGTTCCAGTACCATAAAGGCTTGTGCAGACCAGCGCGACTTGTCGCGCGACGCGATACGAACAATACAATTTCTAAGAAAACTTCACAGTATAACAATAACCGGTGTCGCGTCGCGCGACAAGTCGCGCTGGTCTGCACAAGCCTTTACACGTATGTTACTTTGAGTTGTCTGAATTTGGGATTATTTGTTTCGCTACGTAAGTTAGTAGAAGTTCTTTGTTATAAAATTTATAGCTTCTCGTGACGGGGACTTTAATATAATATCTACTATATATTTCCAATTTCGACCCTCTTCCGTTGCCTAGCAACCGACAAAGTAAATATCTAAATAAATTGTCTTTAGCTTTAGTAATTTTTTGGCTTTAGCTAAAGATTACGAGGTGAGAAATTTTACCCATATTGATGGGTAAAAAAGCAGTCAAAACATACTTCATGAAAAGTGTTTAAATAAATTGTTCATCTTTGTTAGAGGCTATACGTATATGTTTTGAAAATCAATATATCTACTACAAAAAAAATGTCCTAAAGGCAATAATCCTTTTTTTATTTATAATATCTACTATGAAGGAGAAAATGTTAAGGTTCGTGTAGACGACGTCGCAGCCGTGCCGACAAGGCATCGCCTTTACATGTACACTACACCCCAACGCGCTGCGCGCCGTCGCATCTTCGCTTGATTTCGCCATAACACAGTAGTCCGGGGAATTTACGCCGAATTTTAAGCTAACTTTGCATTGATTTAAAAGTAAGTAAGTAATTTATTTCATAACAATATAGGTACATTGTGTTGAAAAATAAAAAAATTACATTATACAATTGCAATTAAAATAAAATTTAGAAAAGTCAATAAAAACAATAACAGTCAATTCAAGTACAATTAGATCATAAATAATAAATTTCAAAAATATAAAAATTAATTATAAATATTAAATTTATTTATTGATCGTATCAATCATAAGTTACAAGGTCATATGTCATCTAGGAATTCATTGATACTGTAATAGCCTTTCCCCAACAGGTCCTCAATTTGTTTTTAAATAAGTTAACACTGTATATGGTTTTGAATTCTATAGGCAATTTGTTGTATAAAAATACAGACTGATACCTCGGGCTATGTTTGACAACTTTTAATTTCGGTTGAATAGTGTTAGGCAAATCTTTCCTACATGTGCTAGCTCTAGTTTGTCTTTGCTCATCAGTCTCAATTTTGTGATTTTTTTTTACTAAGCTGGTTAGCAACACTAAAATGGCACTGTCAAGATTTTTTGTCTATTAAAATGGTCTTTACATGATTCCGTCTGTTTCATGCGGAGCATAGTCCTTAAAGCTCTTTTCTGAATCACGAATGCCATTTGTATGTTGTACTTATAGCTATTGCCCCAAAACTCAATGCTGTATCTTAGCCTGGACTCCACCAAGGCAAAGTACACACTTCTAAGTTGTGGTAAACTTAATTCTTCCCTCAGTGTTCTAATCGCATAGCATGCCGCGCTAATTGCCTTCGTTATAGACAATGTCTCAACCTTCCAATTCAACAATGCATCAATGTGCACACCTAAAAACTTGACACTATCAACTATTTCGACATGATTGCCATAAGATACAATCTCTAACTTAACGTTATTTCGTACCGTGGGCTTAAATAAGACACACTTTGTTTTATTTACGTTAAGTGTCAAATTATTAGTACTGAACCACTTTTCAAAAGTTTTCAAGAGAGCATTGATCTTGGATTCTAATTCCAGTATATCAAAAAAAGTAAAACAGCGATTTTTTTCATTTAACTTGTAGGGCATGAACAAGGAAGTATGTTAAAATGTATACCGCGAAAAGTTCACATGTCAAAGTTTGTGTGTACGTTTTTTTTAAGAAAACATGTTATTTCAATTTTACTTGGTAGAAAAAAATATTCACAGATATGTTTGTATAGAGTATTTGTCGGAGAGATGAGGTATTACAAGTAGGATAGAAAATTAAACAAATTCGTCCACGGCAATTTCGATAAAAAACAATGCCGGTTTTTTTAAATTGTAGTTTAAGCAAAAATATTAACAGCGATTTTTTTGCATTAAATTAAGTAATTCAATATTTTAATACGCTATTCAACAAAATTAAACATATTGTACTAGCGCAAGATATTCGAATTCGATATTTTTTTTTGCAATATTGGTTCAGGCAAAAATGTAACAGAGTTAAATTTTGTTTAACTTTTATTTATAGGAAGGTATTTTAGTTTATAAGAAAATTAAACACATTAAAGCAAACCTATACAGTATAAAAAATCAAAATATGTAAATACTAACGGTGTTTTGGTAGCGGCACGGTAACGGGAATGTCGGCCTGAGCCCTTAAGTAGGACATTCACGATCGACGTTACACCATTAGCAAGTGATTGAGTTGTCACTCTTATCTCGGTAAGGTAAGGTATAAATTAGAACAATTGCAGAGACTTATCCAACTCACGGCAATAATTCTAATTTAAACTTTATTTAAATGAGATCAGAGTTAAGGCTTGTGCAGACCAGCGCGACTTGTCGCGCGACGCGACACGAACAATACAATTTCTAAGAAAACTTCACAGTATAACAATAACCGGTGTCGCGTCGCGCGATATGTCGCGCTGGTCTGCACAAGCCTTTACATTGCCATGATCTACCAATGGTTTTTCGTCATTCAAATTTGACCGTGAGCCTTACTTTCCAGTTCGGCAGGGACAGCCGGCACGGATCGAAATGGAAGGTAACGTTTTGTTGACTAAAAATACAAATAAGGTTGAAAATCTAAGTTTTATTTCTTAGCAACAAAAAATCTAATGTTGAACAAACATTACAGTTTGCCCCTCAATATCTATCAATGACTTATTGATAAATAAATGATAATGATTTATTTTTGTAAATTCTGTTAAAAAACTTTTACACGTAAATATGTATAAATTATGGTTTATTACTAGATCTAGTCTGTATGTCCAATCCGACTATTCCGCGAAGAACCATTTTTTTATGAGGGGTATCTTGTATATCAACCTAAAAGATTGTCGGCTGCTTAACCGGGCCATCCTGTGGATAGATGTGAATCATAATAATAGTAGGTAATAGTAGTGAGAAATATTTATTTATGGGTAATCTTGACGGGCACTGGTATCACTTAATCTGTGGTTATGGAATTTAAAAAGAAGATGCATTTAAATTTAAATATGGCGGTCCCTATTGCCAACTGGTACTATCTAATGTAATACGAGAAAACAAGTAACAAAAAAACACTTTGAATTTGCTCCGGGTCAGACAATACCGGGTAGAAATAACGATTTTTAGGTTTAATGAACTATTTCGATGATAGTTTGATAACATTGCAAAAAAAAACAAGCTCACTTACCAATTAAAGGTAATGTCTTCATTTTTGCGCTCTATGAGATTCATACATCCCCTTTAAAAAAAATAAAAAATGTAGGGTGGGAAATTATCAAATAGCTTCTCCCGCTCTGGGCGGAGCGGGAGGGCGTGATAGCCTCTTACTGACTAAAACCCACCCGTGTTCCTTCAGTGTTGCCTGCACGTTGCCAAGGGCCACGTCGCTTCGGACTTTCCCGCGAATTCATACATCCCCTAATAAATAGCAAAGCCCCATAATATCACTTTTAATATTGTATTTGTATTATTTTGTACCCTATAAATAACATTAGTGAATGTTATAAATTATGAAATACGCGCCACAAAATCGGCTTACCGAAAAAATCGTACCGTGACAGCAGTTGACTGCCGTTGTCTGTTGGTCTATGGCTAACGAATGAGGATTTTTACAAAAAGTTTGCATAGGCAAAGGAGATAGTTTTTTTTTTTAAATCTCTTTTACTCTTTACTATACTGCCAACTGTGACAATTAATTTTATTCCATACCTTTTTAATCGCGATTAAAAATAGTCTGATTTGATTTGACAATCAAAATTTTAGGGGTAAAACGTCAAATTCAGAATAACTTATTTGGTATTTTCACTTAAATGACATTAGTCCTGTCAAACTATAATAAAGTAAAGTTTTGTTACTTTAGCCAATTTCAGAATGGGATACGTCTTTTGACAGGACTAAACAAAATTTTGGTGATTTTTAGTCTAGTTTAGAGAATTTTGTGACAAGTGAATAGGCACCAGTGTCCTGTTAAAAGAAAGCTTTTCTACTGCCTGCAGTAGAACTAATAGTAGTTGACCTACTTTAAGCAATAGAAGAACGCCTTAAAATTGATAAGTAATAAGATGACGACTTTTCTTAAAAAACGAATGTTTCAAAATAAAATTCTGTAGCCAAAATAAATCTATTTCTATTTAGGAAAACCTATCAGAATATTTAGTCATCAATCTAGTTTCGTTTTAGATGTTTTCTAAAGACAAACAAAAAGTAGAGAGGATGACTAATGAGTTCACGATATAATAATGCATTTTTTTGGTACAGGCCATCCATTGTGCTCAGTTTGCTGGCGAGAAAGAGAAATAATCAATTATTGTGAAAATATCTGCATTACCTGCAGCGTTCATTAGAATTAAGTCTTATGTGTTACTGACATTATCACTACATAACCATGTTTCACGTTACACAATAACACGTTAACGTATTTGACATCTGGTGTACCCTGTCAGTCCCTGTCTGCCCACCCCACAAGGAAAGCATGTGTTTATATAGGTATGTAAATTACTCCGAGAATCAGAAGTAATTGTTTACAATACTATTAATCAAGCTGAGGAGAATTACACGACACAAACGCGTTTATGTCTCTGGAAATAGAAGCCTCCGAAAATATTACTCCTATTTCTGGCTCGGTTTTAGTCAATGATGGCGGAAAGATAAGTTGCAATGTTGAATAGAATAGAATAGAATAGAATAGAATCATTTATTTGCCAATAATGTAGGTATACAGATATGATGGTATTTTGTTAAGTGTCCCGATACATAAAAAATATTATCAGTCAACAACTTGCTTAGTCTACATACAGTCTACACGATGAATGTGTAGCAGCTGGCATAAACGTCGGCGCGCTGTGCGCGCGGGCATACAACTAACTCGCTGCGTTTTTTTTTTTTTTTTTATATAGGGCATCTCGTAGCTGACCTCTGAGGTCATGACTACTCAACCGGTCAATCCTGCGGCTGCCTTAAGCTTCTACACTTAAAGCCTCCAGCCAGGGGCAGAACTATGCTAATTAAAACTAGGCGAACGCTCGCTAAGGGCACCCCCTGTGGGGTACGAACCTCGGCTTAGGGCGTTCGCTGGGGGGAGGACAGGAGGGACAGGCTGGATCAAAAGTATTTCATTATTATTAATCGGGGAATTTAAAGCTACAGGCTCAGCATCGACGCGGGCTGGCGCATCTTCGAGCAAGGCTCGGGGGGGAGTATCATTTACTCGGGAGGGTCGCGATCGCGGACCTCTGCGGCGAGGTCGGAAAGTGTGTCGGTGTGTGGCATTTATACTGCGAGCAATAGCAACCCGCTCACGCTCGGTGATTGGTCAATGTAATATTGTTCATAGCCGTCCTAAATCTTATTTAAGAACAATATTGTATATAATAATCAAGCATTTTAAATATAATATACGAAATCTGAATACTGTTTAATTTTACTCCTGACATCTGGTAAAGTGGTGACCCCGACGAACAGCATTAAAATGCCAACCGACGACGAAGTAGCGACCGTCTCCATAAAATCACGCATACCAACGTTTTGGCGCGACAAACCACTTCTCTGGTTTGCACAATTTGAAACGGTTGTCAACCCGCAGAAGACCAGCGATGAAGCCAAGTTCAGCCTCCTAGTAGCTCATCTTGAGAAGACGGACGTTGAGCAAATAAGCGATATCATCATGAGCAAGACACGCGCTGGCCGGTACGAGGAGGCTAAGAAGAGACTGTTCGATTATGAAGAGTCAGAGACGAAGCAACTGCAAAAGCTGCTCACCGAGACGGAGCTGGGAGACCAGAAGCCATCCCAGCTATTGCGTAGCATGAGAGAGCCAGCACGAGACAAGATGCCCGACAGCACTCTGCAGATACTGTGGATGAGACACCTGCCTGCCTCCACGCGTGCCGTGCTATCAGTCAACGAAGCAGCCACACTCGACGTGCTTGCAGCCATGGCCGATAAGATGCACGAGCAAACCCGGGAAGTAAATTCGGTTTGCGCATGCCAACAGCCATCAGTGTCTTCGTCACGACACGAAAGCAATCACTCGCAGCAAGAACCAGACCTTCGAGAAGCCATCATGCAATTAACGCGGGAAATTGCAGCTATGAAAACGGATAGATCAAGACCAAGAGGATCGTCATACAGATCATTCCGCTCACGGTCACGTTCACTATCCCGAAGCCGACCAAATACTTACCAGCATACGTCAGGCGATATCTGTTTTTATCACACACGCTATGGTAAAGAAGCACGCAACTGCCGATCTCCGTGCAACTTCAAGCGTCAGGAAAACTAGTCGCGACCTTGGCTGCGACGGGATCCGAGGTTAGCGAAATATCACCATACCGTCTACACGTTTGCGATTACCAACATCGCATGAGATTCCTTGTGGACACCGGAGCCAATGTGTCGGTCATTCCTAACTCGAAAGGAATGAAACGGGTGGAAGAAGTGTTGTACGCAGCGAACGGAACCCCGATATATACATACGGCGAGAGGAAGCTGGAACTCAACCTTGGTTTGCGCCGCCCATTATCATGGCAGTTTATCGTTGCTGCCGTGAAACGACCGATCTTGGGCGCCGATTTTTTGCGCCATCACGACCTGCTCGTCGACCTACGTGCCAGGAAACTAGTTGATAAGAAAACGGGACTGGCAATCGACGGTTGCATTGCAAGCAGTGTAGCTACCCCCACTGTGCTCACTATCAACCTCACCGACCCGTACCACAACCTTCTTCAACAGTACGCCGAAATAACTTCCCCGAACTTCAACAACATGAAAAATAGCCAAGTTGAACATCATATTGCCACTCACGGGCCGCATGTACAATAAAGCACGACCGTTGCCGCCTCACAAATATCAAGCAGCCAAGAAGGAGTTTCAAGTTATGCTTGAACAAGGAATATGCCGATCATCAAAGTCACCTTGGGCGAGACCACTCCACCTCGTAGAGAAGAAGAGTGGCGAATACAGACCGTGTGGTGATTACCGCAGACTAAAAGCCGTCACCAAACCGGATCGGTACCCAATACCACGACTTCGTGACTTCACGTACCATCTCGAAGGGATGAAGATCTTCTCGAAGATTGATTTGAGGAAAGCGTATAATCAATTGCGAATACGGGAGGAAGACATCGAAAAGACGGCAGTCATTACGCCGTTTGGGCTTTTTGAATTCCCACGTATGTGTTTCGGTCTATGCAACGCTGGGCAAACCTTTCAACGACACATCAACAATGTTCTCGGTGACATGGATCATGTTTTCCCATTCGTCGACGACATTCTCGTAGCTTCATCAGACCAAGAAACCCACAGAAGACACCTAGAAGAACTTTTCAAAAGGCTCAAAGAGCATTGTTTAAAAGTAAACGTGTCAAAGTGCGTTTTTGGGCACAAAAAAACTAGAATTCCTTGGTTACATACTGACTGAAGCCGGTATCCAACCAACAGATGACCGTTTGCAGACAATATCCGATCATCCCGAACCAACCACAATTCAAGAATTTTAATTCTTCGGTATATTAAACTTCTACAAACAAAATATACCGCATGCTGCACACGTACAGGAAAAATTATACAAATACTCGTATCTACGAACATGCAAGAAAAATGACAAGACCGAGGTGAACTTCAACAGTGAGGATAAAGAAGCGTTTCAAGCCTGTAAAAATAGCATCAAGAATGCCGTCACCTTGTCACACCCTCCAGTTCACGCACCATTATCACTGATGTGTGACGCCTCAAACACCTGTGTCGGAGCCGCACTACAGCAACGTGTAGGAACCGGCTGGAGACCACTCGGTTTTTACTCAAAAAAACTAACAGAAGCGCAAAAAAAATACAGCACGTTCGACCGAGAGCTACTGGCGATCTACCTGGCAATACGGCACTTTCGACGCATGTTTGAGGGTAGAGAAATAACGGTTTTCACGGACCACAAGCCGTTAACGCATGCACTACTGCGGCTAAATAGCAAGCCTGAAACACCATTACGCACGAGGTACTTGCACTATATCAGTCAGTTCACAATGAAGATATGCCATATTGAAGGAAAGGACAACATTGTGGCCGATGCATTATCAAGAATCGAAGCAATATCCACTCCATCACCAATCGACTACGTCGAACTGGCCAGGCTTCAACACAGCGACAAGCAACTGACTGACGTCACGAAAAACACTTCCCTACAATTCGAACGGCTACGACCACTCAATGCAAATAAGCCAATACTGTGCGAAACGTCAAGTGGCCACGTACGACCTTACCTGCCACTAGAACTACGAAGAAAAGCTTTCGACGCCATGCACGAGTTGAGTCATCCCGGTATCCGGGCCACTAGGAAGATGATCACACAACGACGCATTTCTGGCCGAGCATGAACAAAGACGTCAGTATGTGGACCAAATGTTGCATAACCTGCCAACGAAACAAAGTGCAGCGACATACAGAATCGCCACTAGAAGAGTATCCACCTGCAGATCGACTGTCGCATATACACATAGATATCGTCGGACCACTACCAATATCAGATGGAAGACGGTATTGTGTTACCATCATCGACCGAGCAACTAAATGGCCAGAAGCATTCCCAGTCGGTGACTAGGAAGCCAACACTATCGCCACGGTCATCTACGAAGGGTGGATAGTGCGCTTCGGTTGCCCAGAAAGGATCACAAGCGATCAAGGAAGACAGTTCGAATCACATTTATTCAAAACACTAATGAATAGAATGGGCATCGAAAAAACACGGACCACTGCCTACCATCCACAGGCGAACGGAATGGTTGAAAGATGGCATCGATCATTTAAAAAAGCATTGATGGCACGGCTACAAAACTCAAGCTGGACGCAAGAGTTGCCAACCGTATTACTGGGACTTCGGGCTGCAATTAAAGAAAACACTGATGTGTCATCAGCAGAAGCGCTATACGGAAAACCATTACGGCTACCCGGTGAAATGTGTGGAGAAGCGTCGATATACGCAAACACGAATACACACTTCAGCGACGTCATAACCAGCGCAATGAAAAAGATGCAAGCCGTCCGCCGCAACACTGATCGGCGCGCAATGTTTATACATGACGACCTACATGTATGTACGCATGTATTCATACGTACCGATGCCTACCGCCGGCCGCTGACACCAACCTACAAAGGTCCGTACCGTGTCTTGAAGAGACAGAACAAGGTGTATACAGTGAAAATCAAAGATCGACAACTAAACATCAGCATAGATCGACTGAAGCCTGCATTCCTGCCTAACATCGAAGAAACAGCAAGTCGTGTAGGAGAACAGTCAACATACGTCACGCGATCCGGCCGCACCTTAAGACTCACCGTACGTTTCGCCTTATAAAACTTTACGTCCGGCCGAGACGGAGCACGGCAGCGCACTACTGGTAAAAATGCAACGTACGAAATAGCGCGAGCGAGTGCTCGTCATCGGTACAGACTAATAAAATAGCGATGTGATTCCATCTGCTGTGCAACATGTGACGTCGCGTCGTGCCGCCTCATCGAGGCGACTCCCTCATCAAATTTGATTAGTTTCGATATCGATCGGTAGCAGTGAGCGAACACGCGTCATCGACAATAGCCTCACTTACGAGTTGTTTTTTAACCGATTTCATAAAAAGGAGGAGTTTATGCATTCACCGAGTTTTTTTTTTTCCTGTTTGTACACCGATTTCTCCGTGAGCCACGGGCAGATTTGATTGATTCTTTTTCATTTTCATTTGGTAGGGCCCGCGCAAGGAATAACCAGGAGTCCCATGCAAAGAACATTGCTCAAATAATCCTATGAATCAACCCGTATGAAATCTGTACACACTGACACTGACATTCCCCAGAGATCTTCTGTTGATTTAATTTTAAGATCTTTAAAAGCTTTTATAACAGCCTGTGGGTTTGTATGTAAACCTAAACTCCAAAGGGCATTCCTTTACATTCTGTCTAAGTAAGGCAGCAGAAAGTGCGGGTGAAGAATTTAAAGCTTTAGTACCTAGTTTTAATGGGAATATTAGCAAATAAGTTTTCAAATTCCTGAGCTATTTCTACATCTGAGTTGATAAGGCCATGTGCAGTCTCTAAATTAAATTCAGTATTTCGCTGTTTTTTCCTACCTGTTTCATTATTTATTATTTGCCAGGTAGTTTTTATTTTATCATCATGTAATTTTATTTTATTGCTAATATAAAGCGCTTTGCCTATTTTGCACACAGTTTTAAAAGTTTTTGAATATTTTGCAACATACTTATGAAAGTTTGTATTATTCATATGTTGCTTTAGGCCATAAAGTTCAAATAGCTTTTCCCTGCTTTTGCGAATACCTGGAGTAGCCCAATCACTAAATAAGAACTTTGTGTAGATACTTTTAGTCTTTAGTGGAAAAGTGTCATTAAATTGCGTGTTTAATAGTGAAAAGAACTCGGCGTGGAACTCATTTGGGTCACCTATATTATTAAAACTCTGAACACATAATTTACAGGCCAAAGAATTATTTAATTTATCTAAACTTTTACATGTAATTGACCTAAACCTTATTTGAATTTTTTGTAAAGGTATGTAGGAGCAAAATGTTATTGTTTGTCCACTGTGATCTGATGGCAATTTGTTTACAATTTTTTTGTTTAAGTAATCACAATTACAAAAAAATATTATCTATACAGGTGGCAGAGGAAGCTGTCACTCGGGTTGGTTCAATAAAAACAATTGACAAATCAAATGACTTCAAAAGGCTTAATAATCTGACAGTATTCGAGTTATTTTCTAATAAGTTAATATCAAAATCTCCACATATGATTATTGACTTACTACTAGTACTAAGTTTCTTTAATACAGCTTCCATTACAGAATCAAACATGGATAGATTCTGGTAACTTGGAGGTCTCTATACGTATACTACGTATATAACATGCTTATCAAGCTCAACACAGGACAATTCAATGTTGTGTTCAACAGATAGTTCGATGATGTCTTTTCTTTCTTTCGATTTAATAGAATTTTTTATTAATATTAATGATCCACCATGTGTCATACGTTTTCGGTTGAAATGGCTAACTACACATTAGTTTTCATAATTAATTGACATCACTTGATGATCTTTTAACCAATGCTCTGTTAAACAAATGACATCAAACTTGGTATTTTCCAAAAACAATTCTATTTCCAGTAATTTGGAAGAGCAACTTTGGATATTCTGATTAAATAATTTAATAGTATGTTGCACTCCCTTTGATTTACATTGAGTTATATTGCCAGAAGATACCTTTTTATTATTCTCTAATAATAATTGGTTAATTTAAAGGGTAACTTCTGTTGTCTTACTGCCTAGTTTAACGAATTATCCGGAGCAACATCCACAACTACAAGTGAAGAGTCTAAAATGCCTGTATGAGCTCTAGCAGGAAGAGAATACCCTACCTGACTGGTAGTGGCCTCCAAGTATGTTGGTATTGTAGGTGGATCCTCCTTCGTACAACATGTTAATACATAATTTCTCACTATGTTGTTTGTATAACTAGACAACATAGAATCGTCACTAATACTACACTTTGTTATATTAGCTATAACGCGCCTTAAGCGGATTAGGTTACTTAATTACGTCGTCTATTGTACTTTATTATGGATTTCGACAAGTTCACACTTGAGTCAATTAACTATCACTGTCTCATATTTGTTGAGTGTACATAGGTTAGATTAGATTAAAACTAAGTTAATAGACCCTAAAACATCACGTAGCGGTTTGGGGCGAGAGGGATGGCGATCAAATTAGCGTGACTAAGCGAGCGTGAGCGTGAGCGTTTACTATGACGTATGTAATGGTAAGTTAAAGCTGATTGATTACCCTCAGGAATTTGGTCTGTGCAGTAATAGACACTGTGATAATACTGAACATACGGTAAGAGGGGGCCGGGTCCTGGGTTCGATTCCCAGGTAAGGCAAAGTGTCATTGGGTTTTTCCATTAGGAATTTCTCAGTAGCAGCCTGGAGTCTGGATTTGTGCCCGTTTGATGGCAATAGGCTCGCGCCCTATTACATGGGACTTACACATAACTGATGAAATGTGGGTGTACCTATGGGTACACCTCTGCCTAACCCTTAGGAGAAAAAAGGCGTGATGTTATGTTATGTTATAGGGTAATACTTGACAAAATGTATGAAAGTATTGTTACTACTTTATTATAAAGTTCCGGTGGTCATTTTCGTCAGTTCCACTTTACCAAATAATACTTTCTAAATGCAAATACTTGACCTGTTGATGAAAATACAAAAAAAGCTACATTATATGCCTATAGTATTTAAGTAGTTCCCTCGATTCCTCATGGATTCCATCATCAGAACTAGATTTTGAAAAAAATGGGCCCAAACGGAAGGTATAACTTAAAAAATTGTCCAAATCGGTTTATAAATCTCGGAGTTCCGAAGTAACAAACATAAGGAACAAATACAACCGAATTGAGAACGTCCTCCTTTTTTTGAAGTCGGTTAACATTTTAGATGACTTTAGTTAAGGTGTCTTTGTGTCCTTTGGTTTATGTATTTATATAAAATTACAAACATGTAGTTAGTTAGTCTTTTTATTCAGTACCTCGTGTAAATAGATCGTTGTGTTAAAAACTGTAAAGTTTTATTACTAGATTGTAATATAAATTTGGTTTGATTATTTTGAATCTAGAAGTTAATTAGATAAAACTGATGAAGCAGAATGTGTCTGATGAGTTTAGCAATGAGTAGCAAGCCATTTTAAAGAAAAGATGTTTGTTTACTCCTACTGTTGTTTTCACCTAGGTACTCGTAATTATGACCTCCGTGCCTTGTGAAGTAAGTCTTAATAAAAGTGGAATCATCGTAAAGAGGTAATAATAAATACGCCCGAAGGCAGCCACCAGAGAGCAAACTGGAAACTTGAAACTTTCACTTTGAATATAACAATCTTCTCCAGTTTATTTCAAAATTTTGCTTCAATATTGTTTATACGCGTACAAGCTATTTGGCTTGTTAACAAAATATGCCTTCTTTATATTTCGGGAAGTGTCTGTTTTCTAAAGTTTTCACTCACATACTGTCCATCAAGTTAAGATAGTTCAAGATTTTTTTTTGTTTTGGCAAATGGTCGGAAATACTCTGTAATCTTTGCGAATATATTTCTGCAAAAACCTTTAAGTTATTATTAGCATAAGTAGGTAGTACCTCCTTGATAGACAAACTTTTTGTTCGCAAGAGCCGCGAGGCGTGAGGCGCGAGGTGCGACGCGTGATGTTCTCGCCGACTGTCAGCCGCATGCCCGTTATTACAGCGTTAATATCTTTATGGTAATTCTTGGTACAAGGGCGCGGGGCTGGGAGTGTAGGGCGAGGTAGGAACTGTATTCATAACAATGTACAGAAGAGCCGTAAACAATATCAACCGCCCATCGCAATCTTGTCCTGTCCTACGCCTCGAAAATGAAAAGATCGTGAAAGAAATTGCGTAAATTGCGAAAAAAAGCTATAGTGTCCACCGAAACTGCAATATATGTAGAAAACAGCTCAGTGACACGAAATCTTCATATTTAGTATTATTATTAGTATTTTATGTTTAAAGATCTCATGTTGATAATTATTTCCCATTAATAAAAATTAAGTTGTTACCAAAATCTAGTTGATTTGAGAATATCGATTGTTTAATCAAATTTTAAGAAAATTTCCGATATTAATAGTTTAAATACCAGGAATAAACACAACCTTGCTGTACATCGCATACGTCTCCACAGAGTAAGCAACTCGTTCATGGGTCAATGTATACGCTTTTACAACAAACTTCCCATTGACATTCGAAAGTTACCCATTAAACGATTTAAAAGCTGTATTAAAACCAAGCTTTGTAATAAAAGGGTACTATAAAATTTCTGATTATTTAGAAGATAAAAAAGCTTGGGATTGAGCTGCTCGCTCTGCTAAGCTAAACCATAATACTTGACATTTTAATTATTCATCACAATAAACCAGTTTTATATACACATTGTTGAAAATTATATTCAAAATGACACGATTACTTTGTAAAGTATTATATTATTTTAATTATTGTGAATGTGAGGACTTTTTTTTTTCTTTTCTTTTTCTTTCTCAGTTAGTTTTAATGATGGTCTGGCAGTTTGAGTAGTTGATGCGGCCTACCCAAATATCCTTTCTTTGTTATTGTTCGTCGAGTTGAGCTCCTAAAGTTCTGAGTTGAGCTCCACGATTACTGACAAATGCTTGCACTGACTGGACAGGTCTACTCAAATCTGTGTGGTTCTTTCCTCAAAAGACCATTTCAGACACTAATCTACATGGTCCTCACATGGCTTGAAAAAGATTATGTCTGGACTTTAAAAGAGACTGCGACCTCTGAGTTTGTTTCGGCCTTTCTTCTCAGAGTAGTCAGATAGAAAACACCGACCTCACCTAGCTTATTTTTAATATTTTTTATATGATGTGTAAAAGTGAATATATATATATATATATATATATATATATATATATATATCCGATATCCTATTTACAGAATAAACAATTTCATTTCATAACATTTTTTTTTGGCTCTGTACCAACTGCAAAAAAATATTACCATCAAGTATCAAGACAATCGATTATGGTGATGTGTGCTACTATGACGTGAATGCAGATCTCCTCGACAAACTTGACCGTCTTCTCAATAACTGCATTCGATTCGTTTTTAATCTTCGTAAATATGATCATGTCTCTGCGCATCGGTCCCTTCTAAAGTGGTTGCCCATACGGCAGCGCAGAGAGCAAAGGGCACTGACCACCTTGTTATCATTTCTGGACTCTCCCTCTTCCCCTAGTTATCTAGCCCCCACTTTCAGTACATTTGCGCAAACCACAATAGAACTCTACGTTCATCACACAATCGTCTTGTTCAATATCCCACTCACCGCACTGACTTCATTCACTCTTCCTTCTTCGTTCAGACTATCTCTCTGTGGAATGCGCTCCCCCAAGAAATTAGGATGGCAACCAACCGATTATCCTTTAAAGTTAAAGTTCGCGAGCACATTCGTAAGAAGCTGGCAGTAACATCACAACGGTAATTTTTTCCCATTGTTTGTCTTATTTATTTTAGTATATTCGTGTATTTATGTGTATTTAACTGTTCTTGTATTTATTTATATTGTATTATATAGGTTAATAGGTACATATATGTATAAGTATCCTTATATTTAAATAAATATTTGTTCCACAATTTTCGGTATTGCATCTACCACTGTTATCTGTATCTCTGCATCAAAGGTTGAGTGGTAGAAAATGCCTATGGCGTTAAGTCCGCTTCTGTACATTTATTTGCTTAAAGTGTTAAATAAATAGCACAAAATAAAAAACAACTTGATTAAATAATAACTATACACATTTACACATGAATATACAAGCTACAAGCTATGAAGCTACAAGGTGCCAATATACAAAAAGAAAAATAAGGAGAAAACAGGACTTTGTGATGACTATTGGCTGAGACACTTTAAAATAATGAAACATACAAAGTGTAGTGTGCGTCTCAAGGTTGCACAAATGGAAGTCCAACTCAGTATGTGTCAGGCAAATATACCTGACGTTGATATTCTGCTGGATCCCTGCAGTGACATACGGACGTCGAGCAGATGAGATAATAAATATGCGAATTATTGATGTTGTGAAATTTGACATATGGCGTATCATTGATAGCGGGTTGATCGTTCACTGGGTAAAGGCTATATGACGTTATATTAAATATAGTGCCCTCTAGAGGACATAAAGACATGAACTAAAAAAAAAATGTTTTCGACATGTGGGATGTAGACTCAGCGATCATTGTATCTAAAGTTGTATCAGCCAATGGCTTAATTGCCAAGAGCCTCAACCAACACCTAAGGTGTCTTTCGTTGGGCAGCTGGATCAAGGGCTTGATGCAGAAAGCGGTATTCCTGGACACGGTTCGCATTGGGAGGAGATTCCTCTCTCTAGAGCCCTGACCGCCGGTAGCTTGGACCCTATTCCCGATACCGTCTGGTGGGCTACTATTTTTTATATTTGAAGTCAGCCAATAGTCAACGACACTTATAAAAAACCGGCCAAGTGCGTGTCAGACCACGTACAGTAAAGGGTTCCGTATTTGGGATGATGAATATTTACTCATGCACAGTACAGTATTGTTTTTATCGACCGCAAAAATAATTTTGTATCAATTTCTCGGAAGAACTATTATAAAAAAAGTTATTACTGCGGTTATAACCGAATATATCCCATAACTCAAAAACTTTCTCAAAAACTATTGCTATTAAAAATGTCACTTAGAAACATCACAATCTATTAAATTATGGGACCTAAAGATCCACAAGCATATTTATTTGCACGGAAGTTTTTTTTCCATTAGGTTACATTTGTAGCGGTGCACAGAATACACCTTCTTTCATTAGGTTACATGTATAGCGGTGCACAAAATACACCTTCTTTCATTAGGTTACATGTATAGCGGTGCACAAAATACACTTTCTTTCATTAGGTTACATGTGTAGCGGTGCACAGAATACGCCTTCTTTCATTAGGTTACATGTATAGCGGTGCACAAAATACACTTTCTTTCATTAGGTTACATGTATAGCGGTGCACAAAATACACCTTTTTTCATTAGGTTACATGTATAGCAGTGCACAAAATACACTTTCTTTCATTAGGTTACATGTGTAGCGGTGCACAGAATACACCTTCTTTCATTAGGTTACATGTATAGCGGTGCACAAAATACACTTTCTTTCATTAGGTTACATGTGTAGCGGTGCACAAAATACACCTTCTTTCATTAGATTACATGTATAGCGGTGCACAAAATACACTTTCTTTCATTAGGTTACATGTGTAGCGGTGCACAGAATACACCTTCTTTCATTAGGTTACATGTATAGCGGTGCACAAAATACACTTTCTTTCATTAGGTTACATGTGTAGCGGTGCACAGAATACACCTTCTTTCATTAGGTTACATTTGTAGCGGTGCACAGAATATACCTTCTTAACAATTTTCATCGATGTAGTGCAAAAAGTCTCCGAGTAAAATGGCTGTGTAACATCCGGATGGAAGGACAGACGGACAGACTGCCAGACGAAAAGAAGGACAGATAGACACATGATGAAATTATAAGGGTTCCGTTTTTGCAATTTGGCTATTGAACCCTGATAAAGCCCGACTCCATTTTGACTGGTTTATACTTAAGTATTATTAGTCAGTGTGTTATCAGTGGTTACTCCAATTGTCACCCATTTTTCAAGCACTTCCTGGCATCCGATTGAGTTGAAACTTGGCATACAACTACCAAGAAATTTTGAAAAAATTATACCATGGAGCTGGTCTGATGATGAGTTCCAATGGCCACCTTCCGGCTCCATTATCAGACCGTGAATACCACTTGCTATCTTGTTTGATTGAGGTTTTCCCATGGCTTACTTCGAGCCGGAAGTTAGCCATGGGAAAACCTCAATCAAACAAGATAGCACCATCGTGTTTGGACTCATTGGTTATGTATTGACAAGTGCTTTGACACTAGGTGGTATTCACGGTCTGATGATGGAGCTGGAAGGTAGTCACGAGCACTCCTCAACAAAACAAGACAGCACCATCATGTTTGGACTCATTTGTTATGTATTAACAAGAGCTATTACACTATTTGGTATCTAGAGTCTCATAATAGAGCTGGAAGGTTGTCACGTCGCGTCGTACCCCTCAAGTAAACCAGATAGCCCCGTCGTGTTCGGTTTCATTAGATTTGTCTTGACAAATGCTATTACACTTGCAAGTGTGCAGGGTCTGATGATGGAGCCGGAAGGTAGTCGCGAGCACTCCTCAACCAAACAAGATAGCACCATCGTGTTTGGTCTCATTGGATATGTATTGACAAGTGCTATTACACTAGCTGGTCTTCAGCTTCTTGGATTCCAATGGCATGTTGTGTTTCTTCATTAAAAATGTTCTTAATTAGGGTGACACCAGCGTCAGTGGTACAACGCCCTTTGGTGAAACCCTACTGTTGTTCATGAAAGATGGAATTTTTATTAAAGTGACGTAATATTTGATTAAGCATCAACTGACACAGGCCTATAATTGTTGGATTCTTTACTATCACCGGATTTGAGCAACGGAACTACTTTACTTTGTTACATGAGATCCGGAAAGACTCCGTGGTCTACACTGGTGTTAAATATAAGTAGAGCGCAATGGTTTCGATAATAGATCTACAGTCTTTTACAGACAATCCCCCGAGATCTTCAGTTGATTTAATTTTAAGGTCTTTAAAATCTTTTTTAACAGCCTGGGGGTTTGTTTGCTGAAACTTAAACTCCAAAGGACATGCCTTCATATTCTGTCTTAAGTAAGGCGGCAGAAAACGTGAGTGAGGAATTTAAAGCTTCAGTAGTTTAAATGGGAATATTTGCAAAAAAGTTTTTAAATCCTGTGCTATTTCTACTCAAAGCATTTATTTCAATTAAACCAATTACAGGCACTTTTGAATTGTCAAGGAGTCGGTCAGTCAGAAATATGAAGCTAGTTGCCCATTCCAAAGCGCGGTGGATACCTATGGAGAAGAACGGGCAAGAAACTCCACGGACAGTCTTTAAAAGAGTATCCATGGAGTTTCTCGCATATAAAATATTGGTTACATCAATCATGTTGAAATTATACAGGTGAGAACAATGTAGAAATACGTGCATGTTAAAAGCGTGCGTAATAAAAAGATAAAAACAAAGAACAATAAAATAATTAAAAAATGAAAGCCAGAAAAGCCAGAAAAAGAAAAGATGGCAGCTAAGAGATGACCAGTTCCAACTGACGGCGCCCGACATCACCACATATGATTATTGACTTATGTACTACTAGTACTAAGTTTCTTTAATACATATTCCATTACACAATAAAACATGGATAGATTCTGGTAACTTGGAGGTCTGAACGCATACTAAATCATGCTTATCAAGCTCAACGCAGGACAATTCAATGTTGTGTTCAACAGACAGTCCGATGATGTCTTTTCTTTCTTTCGATTTAATAGATAGTTTAATTAATATTAATGACCCGCCATGTATCAAACGTTTCCTGCTGAAATGGCTAACTACACAATAATTTTCATAATTAATAGACATCACATCTTTTAACTAATGCTTTGTTAAAAAAATTACTTCAACCTTGGTATTTCCCAAAAACTACTACTACTACTACTACTATTTCCAGCAATTTGGAACCTTGGATATTTTTGATTGTATTGCCAGAAGATACATTTTTATTATTCTCTAATAATAATTGGTTAATTGAAGACCCGGTAACTTCAGTTGTCTTACTGCCTAGTTTAAAGAATTATCACAACTACTCGTAAAAGTGAAGAGTCTAAAATGCCCGTATGAGTTCCAGCAGGAAGAAAATACCCTATCTGACTGGTAGCCTCCAAGTATGTTGGCATTGTAGGTGGATCCTCCTTCGTACAACATGTTAATTCATAATTACTCACTATGTTGTTAGTATATAGTTATACTGTAGTCTGTAACTATACTAGTCTAGTCTATATATTAGTGTGTATAATATAGTAGAGTAGAGTATAGTATTAGCTTTAACCTCATTAATATTATATGCTATCAACACAGCAATCAGATGTCTACATTCCCAAGACAGAGATAAAGTTCTCCGAGTTAACTTAAAACCAGAAAAAAAAAAAAATGTTGACATAACTATTGTATGTCTAATAGGCAGGACATAATGGAACTGTAGTTTACCAAACATCTGTCTGTATAAACTATGCCCACAATAAAAAGATTTGATGTTGACCAGTCCCAACTGACGGCGCCCGTTCACAAACATGACGCATGGATTAGCAATTCAGCTCAACCATTTTGAAGGCAGCTAAATGATCCAACACAAGCGCCACCATCAGGGAGACATATGAGTGAGCATGACATACGCACAGCCGCCAGGGCACATTCAAGTCAATAAAAGACGTATTACCCGGTAAATGTTACCATGGCCATGGCACCATGGATGACCACGGCCTTTTGTCGTTCTTATGCTTATGGGTCCAGCATAATCCACTTCGCTATGTAAAAATGGTCTTGCTGGTGTACATCGGACTAATGGGAGATCACCCATCAATTGATTTCTGACGCTAGCCCTCTATTTTGCACAAGTTACACATTTGCGTACATATTGCTGGATTAGAGATCTAGCACCTATTGTCCAGTAGGCTGACCTTAAAAAGTTTGACAGCAACTGAGGACCACCATGCAGTGTTTTTTCATGCGCATCTGCAACTATAAGGTGAGTCAGATGACTTGCATGTGGTAGGACTATTGGATGTTTCGAATCTTTGTCCAGTTCCGACTTTGCAAGTCGTCCTCGAACTATCATAATACCCTTATTGTCGAGAAAAGGGCAAAGTGATTTCAGTTTACTAGACTTCATATTTAAATACGCTTTTTCTTTTAACTGTGTATATTCTAATGTAAATATCTCTGCTTGTGTCTTCTTTATACAGGTTTCTAATGCTGCTTCTATTTCGTGACCCTTCAAATATTTACTATTGTATATGTCCTTTTTTTTAAATCGTCGGCAATACGCAACTACTCTAACTAATTTTCGTAGACTAGAATAATTTTCTAGAACTGCGTGCTCTGGAATGGCAGCTGCGTGGGCCTTTATTGTTTGTTCTAAATCTATTTTTAAATCTTTTGGCCTTTTGTACTCAATTATTTTGTTTTTCAGGAATGACGGTCCAGAAAACCATAAGTCGTTACTAACCAATGAACTAGGAAGTATTCCCCTTGAAGCACAGTCTACTGGATTCTCTTTGGTCGACACGTAAAACCATTGAGATGAACTCATTACACCCAATATTTCAGCGGTCCGATTCGCAACAAACGTTTTCCACCTACTAGGGTGGCTATTAAGCCACGAAAGTACCACTGTCGAGTCAGTCCACGCTGAAATCTTCGTCTTTGGTATATTTAAGACCTCTGCAGACTTTTTCAATAGCTTTGATAAGAGTACTGCGCCTCATAACTCTAATCGAGGAATGCTGACTTGTTTGATTGGAGCTACTCTTGTTTTTGCAACTAACAATGAAACATGAACCTTGCCTGTGGTATCAATAAAATTATCCTCAAGTAAACGACTGCTGAGTATGCAGCTTTTGTGGCGTCACTAAAACCTTGCAATTCAAGATCATCAGTTGAACTTGTTCCGAGCCAACGAGGTATCCGAACCTTAGTAAGTAATTTTAACTCTTCCCGGTAAGTACTCCACTCAGTTATTAATTCCGTAGTTAATTTCTCATCCCAACTAACACCTGCGAGCCATAACTTCTGAATAACCTTCATAACCTTTGCTACAACCACACTAGGAGCTAACCATCCTAATGGATCGAACAAACGAGCTATGTCTGATATTATAGATCTTTTTGTTACAGGTGCCGTCGTCAGCGGTGGGAGATTTACCGCGTACTGAAAGGAATCTTCCTGGCGATTCCAGGTGAGTCCCAAAATTTTTGTAGTTCTATGTAGTTTAATTTCTGTGTCCTTATTATTTATTTCCTTTTTCTTCACTATCGTGTCCTGTTTGTCCTTATTCCTCATGCATTTTTGACCTGTTTGCTGAATTTCTTCATTCCTATCAATATAACCTATTGTATCTAATAATTGCTGATTGTTACTATTCCATTTCTGTAATGTAAATCCTCCTTTTTCTAATAATTCTACCATTTGTTTACAGATTTCTACACCCTCTTCGAGGTTATTACATCCAGTCATTAAATCGTTAATTTAAGACTTTGTCTGCTGCAAGTGGGAACTTATCTCCTTCATCATATGAGACTTGATGGAGCGATCTAACGGCTTGGTATGGTGCAGAGGCTGTTCCGAAGGTTACCGTTACTGACTCATAATCTCTGATCGGCTTTTCAGGATCGTCTCGCCAGAGTATTCGCTGGAAAACAGCATCTTCATCGGCTATCCTAACTTGACGATACATTTTAATTATGTCCGCAACTATACCTATAGAATGCATTCTCTATCTCAAAACAGTGTGTCTCAAATCTGCTTGCAGTATTGATCCTACCATTAGAGTGTCGTTTAGTGAAACTCCCTTTTTATTCTTTTCCGAGGCGTTAAAAACAACACGAACCTTAGTCGTGATCTTGTCATCTCTTATCACCGCGTGGTGTGGTAGGTAAACGGCTTCATCTCTAGTACTATTTTCATCTTTTACAGGTCTCATGTGTCCTAATTGTAAGTATTCCTTAATTACCTCTATGTATTTTTCTTTTAAATCTGTATCCCTACTTAGTCTTTTTTCTAATGATATAAATCTTGTTTCAGCTATATCACGTGAACGTCCTGGCCTTACAAGTCGGTTCTTCATCTCGGAATGGTAATCGTACAATGTATCTGCCTGTATCTTCTCTTAGTCATTTTAATATAGAATTCTTCACACCTTTGCTCTTCTGGATTAAATAGTTTCTTCATACTAACTTGTTCTTCGATCTCCCGAAATTTCTTTAAAATGTCATCTTCATTGAACTGTGCACAATGTACCTTTATATTTTTTGTGTGATACTTTGAACTCTCACTATTTGGACTGACTACACCTGAAAGGACCCACCCTAAAGTGGTGCTCTGTGCGATGAGAGTACCAGATGGACTCTTGACTATACCTTCCTTCAGAATGTAGCAGTAAGCATCTGCACCCAAAAGAATATCTATTCTATTGGGTGTGTTAAAATTGGGATCTGCTAGACACAGATTGTTGATGGCAATCCAATCTAATGACCCTGTGTTTAACTTCTCTCAGGCAAGTATGAGGTGATTTTACTCAAAACATAGGCGTTTATTTTAAGTTCAACTTAAAATAAACGCCTATAATTATATAATTATATTATACAATTAATCGAGATCAATTGTTGACTCAATTGTCAGGTTTACCATGTGCTTCGCAATGGTTGATCTATCATCACCTAAGCCTGAAACGAGACCTCTAACTGGTATTTTCTTTAGTCTAAGAAGTTGAACTGTGGCCTCTGTAATAAAACAAGCCTGTGAACCTTGGTCGAATAATGCTCGAACTGTTTGAAATTCACCCGTCTTGGACTCTGCTTTTATTAACGCTGTGGCTAATAAAACCTGTCTGGGTTTGAAGACCTTGCCCGTAGACAAGCATGCGACTATCGGATTATCACTAGTTGAAGAACTAGTAATATATATAGCCGTCTTTACGGTAGCATCTCGGCTTTCATTCTCTCCTTGAGGTTCTCCATTAGGGTGCAGCAAATAATGGTGACGTTTGTTGCAAACTTTACAGACTGTCTGTTTTTTACAGTCGTGTACTCTATGATTGCTGCCTAGACAGTTACAACAGATTTAATTTTTTGCTACAAATTCGCGTCTACTTTCTGTGGCCTGTTTTGCAAATTGCTTGCAGAAACAGAGCTTGTGGACTTCCGAGCAAAATTCGTAACGCATATTGAATGTATTTGTGGCTAGCATTGCCTTTGAATTATGAAACTGTGAACTATTACTGGCCTGGTGAGCCACGGACTTCCTTGGCTCTATACATTCCAATGCGCGGAAACGACTTTCAATAAATATCTTGAGATCCTCAAAGGTAGGCAACTCGTTGCTAGAATCGTTAGAACTGCTTAACTCCCATTGTTTTCGGGTTTCAGTATCTAATTTGAACGTTACTATATGGATGATGATAACGTCCCATGTGCTCACATTGATGTTCAGATTTTTAAGTGCATTAAGGCAGTCACTCGTGGTATCTAACAGCTCCTTTAATGCGGTAGCTGATTCTACATTCAGTCGTTTCTGGCTGAACAACCTTTTTAAAATACAATTAACTAGGTACTTTTTATTAGCATAGCGCTTTTCTAACTGAGACCAACATTCGCTATAGTTGGCATCTGTGATTGGTGTATACCTAATCAAATGCTCGGCTTCACCAGTGAGGTGGCCTTTAAGATAGTGCAGTTTTTGCACATTATCTAACGATGTGTTATTGTGTACAAGCGACTTAAAAAGATCGTGAAAGGCTGTCCATTCACTGTATTTGCCAGAAAAATTGGGAATTGTGATCTTGGGCAACTTTACAAATGAATTGGATGGCTTGGAAGAATTATTATTATTAGATCCACTGTTTTGTGGTAATGGTTCCCCTGGATTAATCTTATTTAACGTTGATTTTATCAGACATTTACATGATATATATGTATCTTCGGTGGAATCGTATATATCGATCACCTTTTGACCTATGTCTTCTATCTTAAAACGTCCATAAAGTTGAGATTTGGTTTCCTTAAATGAAGACCAATCATTTTCTAATAATTCAAGCCTTGTCTCTATATATTCAACTGTCAGTGTATCTTTTGGACTTTTCTTAATATTGGTGAAAGCCTATTGTATAAAATTTTGAAAGTCTTTCAATATATTAATTTGACCTTCCATCATGAACAACGTCAATAATATTCAAAATAAGAGTTAAAATTTGATTGATTAACAAACAATGTAAAGTTCAGTCAAACTATTATGTTAACAACTCCAACATAACCTTATAAAACATACCTATATTGAGACGTAAAACTTACAAGTTTGTTACTAAACAAAATCTACTGATTTTTTTCTAAGTCTCAATAAAAGCGAATAATTTTACAAGTGTTTTATTTAAACCAAACACTGGTAGAAATCGGGCATAGTTCCACCGTTTTTTATGAAACTATTCTAAGTCCTAACATGCACAATTTTAAAGCTAAGTTTAAATGTTTTTCTAAATATTAAAGTAAAAATCTTCTTTAATATAAAGTTCAAAATTGCTTGGCAAAATATTCTTAATCACTGCTACTATTATTTATTAAATTATACTCACGTTTGCACTTCACTCACACTTTGCACGTAGTTTGAACTCGTGGCGTCACTTTGAACTTTAACTGCCGGTTGTAGACGTCGATCTCGTTCACCTTGATGAACGAAGCTGCCGCCTGAACCCGTACACTGGTCTTCTGTGATGAACTAGTGGCGCCCTCTGTGGCGTCACAGTGGCTGAGCTCGTCCACCTTGCCGGACGAAGCTGTTGCTGCCTCTGCGGGATGCCCGGTACTCCTGTTGCACAGCGATCCACTGTGAGTACACTGGGGTGCGGTCCAAACTTGGCACCGCTAACTTCAAAAAGTTCAGACTGTCTGGGTCTGATCCGGCTCGAAGGACCTATGTTTATTACCGAGCTGGTAATGATTTGAACTATTGAACTATTGGGGTTGAAAATAAAACCACAATTGTGTTCTGATCTAAGCTGGTATATTTAATTTAAATTGCAAGACCCTAACCAAATCGTTGTAACGAAACCATAGCGAGATCTTTTTAGACGCCAACGCCATCTATCGAGCTTGACATCAACTCTTAAATTTTTACAATAATGACTATGGTTTCTTCCTGAACAGTCAGTATCTTACAAGTATTACGTTTGTGTTGCTACTATGTGTTATCTTTTGTATTGGTAGGTGTGTGTCTCGCGGCGCACATCAGTCAACTATACGAAAACCAGTTTTATAACCGGCCGGCGAGTGTGCGCTCGGTTCGTGGTGGGGGCTTCGGCTTTTATCTGCGGCGGGGATTGAGTGCACGTACATGGACTGGTGCGATCGATCCAAGGTTCGAATCGGTCGAACAAATGTGGTTAACGATCTCATTGAACGCCAAAAAATGCGATCTTATCGCCGTATAAGCCCAGACAAGACCTACCGTTGCACTTAACAGATCCTGACCTAATTAATAATAACTTTTTAATTGTTCCCGGTAACCTCGTGGCAAGCGTATCACTTGTGCAATATTATATGAAAATCATAGACATGGTGAAGAAATTTTCGAAATCACTCCAGTGGAAGAGAACGACATTTCTCGCGTTATCTCCAACCTTAAAAGTAACGGTGAAGTTTACGACAGAATTACGCTGGATATGATTAACATGACTCTCCCACACACGTTAAATGTTGTAACGGACATATTAAACCGCTCCGCTCGTCTACGTTCCCCGGCTTATGGAAAATTGCCTTCGTGAGACCCTTGCAATTTTTTTTTAAACCATCTTCTTTAAATCACCTACGCCGTATAAGTACGTATAAGTATATTACCATGTCTATCCATAGTATTGGAAAAAGTTGTCAGTAGCCAATTAACGCTTTTTTGGGAACAAAATAACGTTCTACCTGATTTACAATCTGGTTTCAGAAAACAGCGCAGTACATCTACTGCTTTACTGGATGTTACGGATAATATAATATCTGCCCAAGATAGGGGAATGTGCACATTACTGGTTTTACTCGATTTTTCCCGGTCATTTGACGCAATAAATATCCCACTATTACTATCGAAGTTAAACTATTATGGTTTCGACCCCAGCGCCACGCCATGGTTTGGCAGTTATCTTAGTAATAGGGAGCAACTTGTTGACTTGCGTTTGGGTGACGGCACTACCGTCGACACTTACCTCTGTTGAGAGAGAGATGCAAGTACCATATATACGCCGATGATGTCCAATTTTATATATCCTTTAGGCTCAGATGAGTCTTTAGGGGTATGAGGAACAGGGTGTAAAGTTCACTCATCCCCCATAGAAAAGGGAGGATCCTCCGACCAGACGGGTGTCGTGTCTGGCGGGCAACTGCCCCATAGGTTGAAGTCGGGAAGCTTGTATATATGTTTATCGCGCGGTAAACTCTAATTGCGCGATGCAGGATTTGTGTGACGTCAGGATGTTGTGTGACGTCAGGTCTTTGATGCGTAGTTTGCATGTAGCGATGTAGATGCTGCTACATCACTCCCCTCCGGAGACCGGAGGTCGATAGTGGGCTGAGTCTTGAATCTTGCGATGCTTCACAGTGCCAGCTGTGGTTCCAATGAGTTGGAACCGGGTGCCGCATAGTTCGCGGTGAGTCGGAACTGTCTGCGGTGGTTCCCCAGTGAGTCGGGGTAGCGCTGCGTTATGATCCAGTGGGTCGGATGTGGTACAGCGCTGGGTTGTGGCTGAGGATGATGACCAGGAATGCGCGTTCGCTGCATGCTGGTGGTCAGGATACCCGTTGAAGCCGTGTGTGCTGACTGGCTGTGTGACTCGCCTCACGAAAGCTTGCGGGAGTGATGATGATGATGACGTCATGCTGAAGTAGTTGCACGATGGCTGCGTTGACGTTCATACTCGGGGTCACCAATTTAGGGGTATGAGGAACAGGGTGTAAAGTTCACTCATCCACCATAGAAAAGGGAGGATCCTCCGACCAGATGGGTGTGATGTCTGGCGGGCAACTGCCCAGAGGTTAAAGTCGGGAAGCTTGTATATATGTTTATCGCGCGGTAAACTCTAATTGCGCGATGCAGGATTTGTGTGACGTCAGGATGTTTTATTTTATTTATTAGGGACAAAAAAACAGTTACATGTTAAGGTTCAAATTATGAGTCGTAACACAAATAGGTAAACATATAACCCACACCATTGTCCACGAGTTAATAGATGAATAACTCAGGAAATGTATATACAATAGTATCTTATTATGTTTAACTGAATTTAAAAATTATTGATAGGTTAAGATTGTGGTGAAAGAGTATTTATAGCTAGTGTTTTAAATTTTTTACTTGAAAGAGAGAAGACATCTATGTCCATGAAGTGCGTGTTATAGGTTTCAACAAGTTGACGAAGGGGCACTCGTGCCCCGGCATTAGTCCTGCATGAATCTACGTGTGACGTCAGGTCTTTGATGCGTAGTTTGCATGTAGCGATGTAGATGCTGCTACAAGTACGATAGTGCCATTAAGGATCTTAACGATGATCTTCAAAGAATTGCCGCCTGGTCAGAGGAGAACTGCCTGTCATTAAATCCAACAAAAACGAAATATACGTATATTGTATTTGGCAAAAGACAGCAGTTGGCTCGACTACCTGTGACGTACGACTTGAAACTTATGGGCGAACCAATTGACCGAGTGTATGAAGCGCGGAATCTACGTGTTTTTATGGACAAAGATCTTCGTTTTGGGAAACATGTAGCGGACTCGGCCAGAAACTGTTTTTATCGCCTAAAGGTTCTATATAATATGAGGCCTTATTTATCCGAAAGACTACGAGAACAGCTAGTGGAAAACCCTGGTTCTATCTAGGTTGAACTACGCCGACTCAGTTTACGGCCCACGATTAATAGCGCGCACAGACCACCTCATCCAAAGGGTACAAAACGCTTGTGCTCGATTCTGTTACAATATTCCTCGCAGACGCCATGTAACTCTTTTCCATAACAAGCACTTTTCTTTGAAACTGAAATCCAGACGCAAAATTCACTTGGTTTGCCTTCTGTTCGGTGTAGTTAAATATCAGGAACCAGAATATCTATTGAACAAGCTAAGTTGGGTTACGAGTAGACGGGAATGCGGGAGAAGGCAATGCTCGCAACAGCTTTCGACTCAGTCTAAGGGTACAGCCGCTTTTAGAGGCAGCTTTCGTTATGCGGCTTCAAAAATATGGAATAACCTGCCACCACCGATTAGGGTAATAAACACGATAGACGCTTTTAGACGACGCTTACGGCAGTACCTCATAGAAGCGCAACGGAAGCTGGATATGGTCACACTTAGTCTATTTTAGTTATTTTCATAGCGTTATGTCCTACGGTCTTCTGCTGTGGGGCAAAGCTGCTGATATTCAAAATATATTTGTTCTTCAAAAACGATCAGAACGAACGATTACGATCGAAACTGAAAGTAAAATCCAAGCTTTGTTCAAAGTCAAAGTCAAAGTCAAAGTCAAACAATTTATTTCAATTAGGCACATAAAGGGCACTTATGAACGTCAAGTTTACAAAAAATAGAATTGATTCTAGTCGCCCCTTCCAAAAGGTAGTTTTCGTATGGAGAAGAATGGGCAAGAAACTCCACCGTTATAAAAAAGGAAAACTAAGGCATACTAGTCTATCAACGACTACTTAAATGATAAGAATAGTTGGTCGCTGTGATTAACTGAAGACAATGTTTATGTTCTTTCTTCAGCTTACGTACTGACAAGTTATATGAGTTTATATAATTGTTTATTTTATTTGACTTTTTAAGTCAAGTTATTTTAATTTAACTTTAATTTATTGTTGACAAAATCTACTTACTCATCACAATGTTTTTTTATGAGTTGTATTGCAATATGTGGTTAGCTAGGGAGTTAACACTTTGTTTATTTATTTTACATCAATGGTCCTAGTTTATCATTTATAACTTCCAGTTACAACTATATGTAAGCGGGCACGCCCTTTATGCCTGGAGGCTTTTTATTTAGATATTAAGTGCTGTTTACGTTTAGTTTTTTATTTTGGCCTGAATATAGTTCTCGATGATTTTGTTTGGTATATTGACGTGTGCTAGCTAACATATGGCTAATAATTTAAATTATGTTTTTGTTGCGTAATGTAAATTATTTTGAATACTATTATATAGAATCTTTTTTTTTTTTTGATCTTCTTACTGAACGGACCAGCTGTGCTGCTGGGGAGTTTGTTGCGCCATTTCTTCTTCCTAGCTAATGCACTAGGAAGTGGTGAAGGGTGGGCGTTTTGGGGGACTGTCTTATGTAATTTTGACGTTCGAAAAGTGCTGATTCTTAGCCTAGTTTGAATAAATGACTTTTGAATTTTGAATTTTGAACTAAATGTCTCAATTATATGATGTATGTAGCTACCCACTTGGGTATGTGTCAGTGTCTCTGTCGGTGAATGTTGCACGAAAATGTAAATAGGTGCTGTTATACTATACAGTTTCACTGCTGGGAATTGCTCTGGCTCATGCTCACGCTCAGTTCGGCTCACTGGCATACTGCCCGCATGCCCTCGGTCCGGAGGTTGTTGTTATTGCGGTATCCGCGGTATCACTACGTCCCATTCGCTGTTGTGAGACCTGTAAAATACAAGACAACACATTTAAAATATACGTTTATCTTCAACTTGCATTGCATTGCATTGCACATGCATTGCCGGACCACGTTGCTTTTCAACATACCCAATGTACCTGGCCTACTTGCACGCGACTGAGACGTATGATTTCGCTATGGCGCCTTTTGATATCTCGCCTTTTTTACGTGTCCCTCGCTCACAGTTATGCCACAGAATGTAAAGATCTATTTAACATATTTTAAAAAGCTGTAAAGGATAGTCCATTAACTGCGTTACGTATAACGCAGTTGCGTGGCACGTTTCAAATTTACGCTGAATTTGACGGTACATCCTGAGGGTGCATCTATGAAATACTGTGAATGTCTAAACACAACGACGTTGTTACGATAAACTCGTTGCGATGCGTCATTGTTTCATTGTTGGGGTTTGAGCGGTAATTGTAGAGAGCACAGAGAACGTGAACAGTGAGTGTAAATAAGGCGGTGTACGACTGACGAAGAATGACTGAGACTGACGCCGTATAAACGGCGTCATTCTTCACGCTAACACGTCGCGTGTCGACAGTGGCCCACCACACACACTCACGAACACCCTGATAAAATGAGATCTCGCAAACATTACGTTTCACATATTATATTTTATTTTTTTATTATTGTTTCACAACACAGCCCCTTTTACTGCGGAAAAAAACGCCACAATAACAATTAAAATTACTGTCTATTTTCCAAAGCCCTATTTGTCATCCGCGCCAATTCAAAATTTCGTAATAATAAAATATACGAACGGAACATTTGTACCGTACATAAAATTATTCGCATTTTACGACACAATCTGACTTACAAAACAGTCAAATAAAAATCACATTTCAATCCGCGACTGCGAGCGTAAACAATATTCGTTTCATTTAAGCCACGCGACTTTATGGGTGTCATTACTGTTAAAGAGCGGTTGCTGTGCCGTTGCCTAGCCGTGTCGTGCCGTCCCATTGCTGTTCGTTGCCGCTCCGTGCCGTTCACCATTTCGGCCGAAAAACGTGCACCTTTATTGATAACTATTTAAATAAAACAGGAATATGCTCGCGACAATTTATTTGGAAGTTAATGAGGGAGTGCGTTTCAGTATTTCAATGTTGATGATGCAATGCAGTAATATTGTATAAAGTTATTGCATGCACTTTACTTTTATTGAAACCTGTTTGTGTAAGTGGTGGCAAGTAGCACGTGGCAGGCAGTGAATGTAGGTTAATGTAAAAGATAATTATGTATTGAGATAGATGTTACTGTACTGTGCCTGATAAGTGAAGAGAGGTTTTATGTTACAGTTATTTAGTAAATCAGGAATGATAGCTACTGGACTGTAATGATTTTGTGAATACTGTTTTGAAAGAAGACTGATATTGAAAATGTTCTTGTAGTTGATGTTATGATTAAATAAATATAACTTTAAACAGACCCGAGATCATCTTGTATGCCAGATTGTTGTCGATTTCCTTCGATGTTCCTACCCGACCGCCGGTGGTTCCGCCTTAGGTCATAAATGCAAAAATTTCATCATCAATTACCCCCAATTTAATTATCTATAATGATTTACCGATAAACAAGCTACCCTAAAGTATAAATATGTCACCCATTTTACCTAATTATCACTTATTTTTCTACCTCCGAAGTGAACACATCATTACGTTGCGCTCGTCTTATCAGTAACTCATTCGCACTAGTGTTTGTGTAACTGTGAATTCTCAGAATTGCATTGTTTTTGAGTGGTGTTTGTGACATGGATTTCCAAGATCAAGGTATGTTATTACTAATTAGTTATATTTTTAAGTTTTATTTTACTTATTCTGACGTATTTTTACGTGCTACGCCACACAGTATTTCTACCAAATATGTATCTTATAGTTGACTTCACATAGACCTACAAAAAATTTCAACCATAATCGAATACTCTCACATATCTTATATTAAAGATTCAATTGTCTATTTTGAAAATATAAGGTTAAGGTAATTATAAGGTTATTTTGCGTGCTTTTGCGTATTTAGTTGCTATATAGCCTCTACGACTGCGTAGGCTCCGACGTAGCACGGTCTACGAAACATATGTATTTTTTTTATTTTTTTTCAGGTACTTTGATTAAATGTTCTTTCTCAAGTATGCATTTCTTTGAGATTTGGTGTGCCATAACTGGAACTGGTCCTCAGAAACATCAACACGTGTTGGAAACTATTCTAGCTTCACTGGATGAGGTCGAAAATGTAGACATTAGGAACTTAGATAGTAAGATACTCAATTTATGTAAAAGTCTTGATAGGTTTTGGAAAATTGTCTCTAGTAATAAATCAATATTTTTGCATAAGTACTCAGAATGGTTAAATTAAATTGAATGTGTCGAATTAGTAAGGGGTAATGAGAAGTACATTCAAGAAATCGCGAATCAGCCCGGGCCATCTTGCGAACGCGGACGTCCCAGGAAAGATTTTTCAGATTTGTCTAAGCGCTCGAAACGTAGAAGATTGGCAGAATTATCTCAAGTAGATAACTCTGCTGTGAATACACTACTCAATGCTTCTGATACGTCTAATACTAGCTTAAGACTGAATATAAATGCGCACGAGGTCTTATCCCTTTTTGTTGAGGCTAAGTTCACGAAGCATCAATATTTATTAATTAAGAACTTCACTAACAATAACACTGCATGTGACTTTTTACCATCTTACCAAAGTACTAAAAAGCTGCTAAAAAGAAATGTTATCCCGAATACTTATCCGTTTCAGAATCTAAAGCAGAAGTTGAATTGCAAATTTTATTCAATCATACAACTTCTAGAATACTTGAGTCGCAAAAAGAAATTTTAGATAGAGTGCCAGCAGATTCCACTCATAATTTGACTTTGATTGGAAAGTGAGGATTTGATGGTAGTACAGGCCAAAGTGAATACAAACAGTATTTTTCAGATCTCTCTTGTAAAGATGACAGTAGTTTATTTGAGACGTCTTATGTCCCACTTAAGTTAGTAGTAAATTGCCCTTCAAATAGTATTACAGTTTGGAAAAATCCCCGACCCTCTCCCACTAGATACTGCAGACCTATTCGTTTTAAATTTTTGAAGGAAACCTCTGAAGTATCTAAGGAAGAGGAAGCCTACTTCCGAGAAAAGATTAATAATTTGACTCCAACAACTTTTAGTTTTAATAACCGCAATTTCAGAATTCAACACTCTTTACAGTTAACTATGGTGGATGGTAAAGTGTGTACTGCTTTGAGTAAGTCGTCATCCTGTAAGTGTTACATTTGTGGAGCAACTCCCAAAGAAATGAACAAAATAGACGTTTTCTTACAGAAACAACCTGATGAAAGTAGGTTTAGTTTGGCCTATTTCCTTTACATTCTTGGATTCGCTTTTTCGAATATTTTGTTCATCTTGCTTAAAGGATGGATGTTAAGAAGTGTCAGGTTAGGTCGGATGATGAGAAGAGACAAGTAGCAGATAGGAAATCGTATGTACAGAATGAGTTTAGACGTAGACTAGGTTTAATAGTAGACAAACCACGAAGTGGTGGAAGCGGGACATCGAACGATGGAAATACGGCACGAAATTTTTCTCTGATCTGCAGTTTCAGCTGAAATTACTGGCTTAAATAAATATTTGATTGAACGTTGTTCCACAATTTTACAAGCCTTGTCCTCGGGTTTAATATTGATTCGGATAAATTTAATAAATATTCTTTGGAAACCGCCGACTTTTAATTCATGAATATCCGTGGTATAATCTCCCAGCTTCCATTCACAAAGTCCTCATCCATGGTGCCGAAGTAGCACAGTATCTTTATTATCTATCGGGGAATTATCCGAAGAGGCAGCAGAATCTAACAACAAAAATTATAAGGTTTTCAGACGGGATCACACGAGAAAAATGTCGCGAGTACTTACGGATACGGACTTACTTAACAGACTTTTACTCAGCTCAGACCCATTCATTACTGGTCTTCGGAAACTTCCCCGTAAGAAAAATAGCGTTATGTCGAGGCAGGTTTTAGATTTATTAAGAATTTAGTTTAAATTGAAATTAGGTTGTTTGTTGTAGTTATTTAACTTAGTTGTGGTTATGATGACGTTTGTAAATAAATTGTAGTTTTAGTTTTCTTGCCTTTTGTTATACATATTTAATGATAACCCCTTCATGAACAGCGTTAATATCATATTTAGATGTATTTCCGAACGAGGGAGAATAAATCTCAAATATTGACTATTTAAATTTATATTAAACAGTACATATTGTACAGTTTATTGTATATAATGTATTAAATTATGTAAATAATGCATTAATGTACATCAGTGAAGTATTTTTTATTATTTACCCTTCAGAAAAAATCCCATTTAACAAATTTAATAAAGTAAGGTATTTATGACCGCGCTTGTAGGGCGCTTGGACCACCGTGCGCTGTATACAAGACAAAGCTTCAACAACAACCAACTGGAAATATAATACAATGTATGCAGGCGCTTCACACATATTATTATCGTGACAAGTTTACAATGAAGTTATGAATTATAATCACCGGCGCTATGGTTATTTCACGCTGTGCGTAATTTATGAGTATAGCCACATAAATCACTCGGACCTCATTGGCGTACTAGTGAAAAAGTGCTTCAATTCAAATAAATATAAATTATAAATAAAAATTTATAAAGTTAGTGCAATTGAGACACACTAATGTTTTTCACTAAATTTAGAACGCCAAGCTACAAAATACGAAAAGGTTCCTCTCGAATTGAATAGTTAGCAAAAATTTTGAACAAGTAAACCTCACGTTCTAGTTATTAATAATGAGTCGCTCAGCTCGACGTAAGACGTAGCACTTCTACGAGCACACAGATTACTACGCAGCGTAACACCTGCGTAGCACTTATGTACACGCTACGCCGTAGTACTTTCATATTTTACATTCGAATTTGAAAGTTATTTATTTTTAAGATGTAGTTAACCTGAATAGTCCCGCAAAAAATACGCGCGAATTTTCCTCTACGGACCGCGTCGCGCGGAGTGGTTAGTAATCAAAATTGCCTATCTTCAATTCGATTTTTGATGAAGTTGATTGAAGTTGACTCGTATTATTTTTATTTTATACCTAAGTCTTCTTAGGTATAAAATAAAAATAATACGAGTCACTACGTGATAATACGAAGTTACCTAATTTTTTTCAGTTTTTTCGATTTGTACTTAATATGCTAATGACTAATGTGTCCGAGCAATATTTGGGCCTCACTTTTTAGATAGCTGTAAGCCACTGTTTCAAAAACTTAAAGTATTACCATTACTATGTCTGTATATTTTGGAAATATGTATATTTGTAAAAAGAATATATAATCAATTTGAAAATATTGGTGACAAGCTAAATAGCCGGACACGCCATAAAGATAGACTACGGTTGCCATCAATAAAATTCAAATAGTTTAAGAGAAATGTCTACTATATGTCTATTATAATATATAACCATTTGCCGAATTCCCTTCAGGATTAGCCATTGACATTGTTCAAAAGAAGTCTCTTTAAGCTTTTACTATTAAAAAAATACTATACCATAAAGGAATATTTAGAGGATAAGTCGATGGAACCTATACCTGATGTAAATTTGTAATAATCATATAATAATAATATAATCTCGCGAAGCATCTGGTCGGCGCCTATAATTCACACCGAAGGAGATTGGACTAAGAAGGTCGAGCGGGCGTGCGAGGGACTACCAGAAATGGGGGCACTTACCATCACCCCCAAGATGTAGCTTGTGCAATCCGTCCGTTGCCTAACTGGAAATCTCCAGGACCGGACGGGCTGCACAACTTTTGGATAAAGTGGTTCCAGAGGTCGCACGCCCGATTGGCATCCCAGTTCCAGTCAGCCTTAGAATCAGGGTCGCTGCCCCAGTTCCTAACGACAGGAATAACCCTGCTCCATAAAATAGGTAGTGCTGCGGAACCTAAAAATTATAGACCGATCACCTGTTTACCGACGGTCTATAAAGTTTTTACATCCATTTTGAGAGCTAAAACTAACAAACATATAGACACCAACTGCATCATGTCTGCCTCTCAAAATGGATGTAGGAACAGGTCCCGCGGTACCAAGGAGCTGCTCCTCATTGATATGGCCATTAGCCGACAGGTTCGTCGTTCCCGAAGGGATCTGTCGACATGTTGGATACATTATAAGAAGGCCTATGACTCGGTGCCTCATACATGGCTCATGAGGGTGCTGGAGTTGTATAAAGTAGATGCAACTCTACGCACCTTCCTGATGTCATGTATGGGGTAATGGAGGACGGTTCTTCGCTATCCAGGATGTCGACATATCCAGAGGAATAGCGAGCCGATAAGGATCGAGCCAGGGAAATTTCAGGGCGACAGTTTGAGTCCACTTTGGTTCTGCCTAGCCTTGAATCCTTAGCACACTGCTGGAGGACTCAGGACTAGGCTATCGATTAAGGAGAGGTGATCAGGTTATATCTCACCTCCTTTACATGGATGACTTGAAACTCTTTGCCCCCAACAATTTGCAACTGATGGAGCTACTGAAGGTAACCGAAACTTTCAGTAGTACCATCAGGATGGAATTTGGTGTGGACAAATGTGAGGTCATGCATGTAAAGCGAGGGGGGATTGCGGAATCCAGGGGAACCCAACTCTCGGACTCCATACACCTAAGATCCCTCTCCTCAATCGAAATCTACAAACCAGTCCGGGAACCATACCTCCGGTCAGACTCAATGGGGTTTCTTTGAAAAGGGTTAGCCAGTTTACATACTTGGGGCATGTTTTGACTGTCGACCTCAAAGATCAAGCAGACATAGAACGGGAGCGGAGGGCGTTGTCTGTTAGAGCTAACATGATCGCCCGCAGATTTGCGCGGTGCTCTTATGAGGTTAAGGCTACGCTCTTTAGAGCGTACTGTACATCGCTGTACTCATGCAGTCTGCGGGCTCACTACTCTAATAGAAGTTACAGCGCCATCCGCGTCCAGTAAAATAACGCGTTCAGGGCGGTGATGGGGCTACCCCGATACTGCAGCGCCTCGGGTATGTTCGCAGAGGCCCGTACCGATTGCTTTCACGCGACCATGCGCAAGCGCGCCGCGTCCTTGATGCGCAGGGTACGGGTTAGCCCCAACATCGTACTGGCGATGATTGCGGGAAGGCTGGACTGCCCCTTCATTCGGCATTGTTCCAGCAGACATGTTGCTGTACCAGTGTCGGAGAGAGTGTATTAATTTTATTGTTTGTGATTATTTATTTATTTTAATTTTTTTTTTTTTTTTATATAATTTGTTTTACCTATATGTTGCTCTCGATTTAACGAAATTTATTTTCATTTGATTTTATTTTATTTGATGTTTGATTTTATTGTATTTTAATTTATTTTAATAATTTGTTAATTTATGTGTGGCTAGTGGCTATGGGTGTTATTTACCTGAAAATAAATGAATTTAATTTTAATTTTTAATTTACCGGGCCTTACATGGGCCCGATATAGACCTACTAGCGTCCGTATCCTGGCTGCGATTCGGTGATCTCTTTGGGGAAACCGAAGGTTTTGTCTTTGCGATTATGGATGAAGTTATGATGACGAACAACTACCGGAAATATATAAATATATTGTGAAGGACGACACGGTTGACATCTGTCGGGCATGCCACCGTCCGGGGGAATCAATCCGACAGATTATCTCTGGCTGTTCTCGTCTGGCTAACGGAGACTACTTGTCACTTGTACAGAATTATCCACAAGCAACTTGCTCTGAAATACAGTCTTGTGGAATCGGAAGTACCATACTATAGGTATGTGTAAATTTCACGTCCGCACACAGATTTTTAAACGGCTAGGACAAATCTGTAGTAATTTCCCATTGGTTACGAAGTTTTCCTTTTTTAGTGAATTAATACGATCTACGAACCATTCAAAGTCGCAGTCAAAGTCAAACAATTTATTTCAATTTGGCACATAAAAGGCACCTATGAACGTCAATTTTACAAAAAATGGAATTGATTCTAGTCGCGCCTTCCAAAAGGTAGATTTCGTATGGAGAATGGGCAAGAAACTCCACCGTTACTCTTTTATATGTTTATACAATATTTTGTATAGATTAATTATATAATTATATGTAAGAAAGAAAAAGAAAGAAAGAAAAATAATTTTATTCGTCATAGAAACACGTGCATAAAAAAGAACTCGAGTAGGTAACAAAACAATAACAATACGTATACAATAACGAGTACAAAACAGAAATAGTAGGCAGCTGCTGGCACGTCATGACTGTGACAAGAAGGCTTCCACTCAGCATAATGCTGTGCTATGGAGACCCACAGCACAGCGCTGATTTTCAGTGGTCACCCGAAAAAAACATAAGGAAACCAAGTCAGGTTTAAAATTCAGAATTATAAATAAATATGAAATAAAACAAATAGTACTTATAATATTATATAATGCAACAACCAACAGTATGAATAAAATTACTAAATAACATATACAACTACGTTGCTACCAATTGACATCTACCATCCTGCCCTGACATGTGAGACCTGTTTAAATGTTAAAATCACCCCTATGACTAAGACTCCTCTTCACAAATATAATTTTCATAAATCTAACTTTGACAACATTAATTATAACATACAGCAACTGAACTGGTTAGAACTGCTTGGCCCTTTGAATTCTGAAGAAGCTCTAGTTAAGTTCTACAACGAGTTAGATAGTATTATTCAACAAGATACCCCACTGGCTCGACCTAGGTCAGTTAGCTATCCCGTTTGGTTCTCTCGTACTCTCATAACCATCTCCAAGAAGAAACAAAGGGCATGGGTTAAGTGGAAGAAATATAAGAACATTTCTGATTATGAATCTTTTGCCAACTATAGACAACAGTTTAAGGATTTATGTCTAAAGTCATTTAATTCGTACATCGGGTCAGTGGAGGATAATTTGAATGATAATATGAAACACTTCTGGACATACGTTTCAAATCGAAAAGACAAACCTGGAATTCCAGCTAAGCTTCAATACAAGAATGTTGATACAAATGATCCAAATATGGTTTGTAACATGTTCTCTGACTTTTTCAACTCGGTATATGAACCTGCATGTCCTTCATTGTCACAATGGAAACCTCCACATGACAATTATGCACCACATGATGTCTCTATTTGCGACCTTTCTTTTAGTGAAGAAAAGATATTGAAGGAGCTTAAATCCTTAGATCCAGCGAAAGGCCCCGGACCTGACGGAATTACACCTTACTTCCTTAGGAATACTGCAACTTCCATCTGCAAGCCTCTATTTATTATGTATAATAAATGTATATCTGAGGGAGTTGTACCTAAATTGTGGAAGCATGCGTATATTGTGCCTGTACATAAAAGTGGTTCTAGATGCAACGTAGAACACTATCGTCCCATATCTATCCTATCTGCTTTGTCAAAACTCTTTGAGAGGTTAGTGCATAACGAGATTTATCCTGTACTCCACAATATTATAATACAACAACAGCACGGTTTTGTCAAACGGCGGTCAACAAATACTAATCTCTTACTGTTTACAAGCTTTCTCTTTGATAGTGTTGATAGCCGCGTACAAGTGGATGCAGTGTATACCGACTTCTGCAAGGCTTTTGACAAGGTAGACCATGAAATACTGCTTAACAAAATTGCGTTCAACGGAATCCGCGGCAATCTTCTAAGGTGGTTTATTTCTTATATTACTAATCGCAGTCAGAAGGTTGTTATCAATGGTCATCAATCTAACATCGCACAGATGACCTCTGGTGTTCCTCAAGGCTCAATACTTGGCCCTCTTTTGTTTGTTTTGTACATTAATGATATCAGTCAATGTTTTCATAATACCAAGTTCCTTTTATATGCCGACGATCTCAAAGTGTACAGAACCATTCGGCATATAAATGATTGCCTTCTGCTGCAACAAGATTTAGACCGATTATCATCTTACTGCCAGAAAAATAAGCTGCAACTAAGTTTACCGAAATGTAGCTTCATAAATTTCACTAAAAACAAAACAATTATAAAACACACATACACACTGTGCGATGCCCCCCTGCTTAAAGTGGACTCTATTCGTGATCTCGGTATCATCCTTGATTCCATGCTTTGCTTAGACTTACATATTAGAAAAATTGTCAGTAAAGCGTATCAACTATACGGATTTGTAATGCGTTCTACAATAGATTTTAAAAAGACTTCCTCTTACATTTGTTTATATAAATCCCTAGTACGCTCTCAACTGGAATACGCCGTGTCCGTCTGGAGTCCTTACTACAAAAAGTATGTTGAAATGATTGAGCGTGTTCAATACAAATTTCTACGTACCATGCATTATAGATGCTATGGGTATTATTTATCATATTCAGATTTACTAACTAAGTACAAGCTTGCAACACTCGAAAATAGACGTAAATACCTAGAAGCTATGAATCTTTATAATATTGTAAGGAATCAATTTGACTGCATTGCATTGTCTAACATGCTATGTTATGCAGTTCCTAGGACAGTCCATAGGCGAGAGGTGCGCGTAGGCAGACTATTTTCAGTGGGCTCTTGTAAGTCCAACTCTGGTCTGCGTTCACCTGTTCGCCGAATGGTAGACTCCTACAATAGGACTTTTGAACATATAGACATTTTTGTAACTGCTGCCTATAGGTTCAAAAGTCTTATACTCAAGGAGCTCTCCTGAATAGTTTGATAGTTTATTGTACTTCTTTTTTTCTCTTCATTCTACTTCGTTGGCCTATTCTATCTTCTTATAATTTAATTTAAACTCGATAGTTAAGTATAACTTATCATTATAGATCTGTATTGTGTAACCTAGTGATTATTTTATTGTTTTTATCCCGCAGCTAATCTGTGAACAGCGTTGTGGGCTGCAATATTGTCATAAGTTTTGTATATTCTTTTATTCTATGTTTTATATTGTAGCTGTTAGTTGTTCCTATTGAATAAAATAAAATAAAATAAAATAAAATATACAAATTATCCGCAGGCATCACCATTGTACCCACCTAAAACACCACTATCAATAGAGTGTTTTGTCTCGCTCCTACCATCACCTTCGCGCTCACAGTAATAAAGTACAGTTTGCAATTTGCATTTCCCGATCGCGTCTATATATATGTGAAGACGATGCATCTAGAATAAGATTACTATACCACGATAGGTAAAAAAGAATGAAAAATTAAGCAATGACAGATAAATTAATTATGTGATAGATACATATTTACAAACATTGTAAAATTATGCGATATTCCTAACATTTAACAAGTGATAATAATAAGTCAGTGTGTGAGTTCAAAAAATCACAGATGTAAAATCAGTGTTATAAAAAAATAACGAATTATAATTAAATTATCAACCAGTTTGATTTTGTCTAGGCTCTAAATTGTCCTATGGAGCAGGATCTTCATCTTGAATATAATCCTCTAATTTGTAATATGCTTGTTTACAGAGTGTACTTTTAATATGAATTTTAAGTTTTCTTTCATTTAATTGTAATATATCACAAGGTATTTCGTTGTAACATTTAACCGTACCCCAATAACAATAACAGTACCCCATAAAAGATGTATGTACTTTAGATATTCTGAAAAATGGTTGATCTATTTTATCTTTATTTCTAGTATTAAAATTATGTATATCACTTATTTTATTAAAAATATGTAGATTTTTTCTTACATATAATTATTTTTCATAATTGGCAAGGTACCGTCTAATAGCTCCTGGCGGGCGCCCGGCCCTGCCGCACAAAGCCGCACAAAAGATCGCAAAGGAAATAAAGGCGCAAAAGCCGGGGATACGTGCCGCGTGGCAAAAGTTGGCGGCCATGCCGCCGGCATAGTATGTAGGGGCCATAACATTAATCTTTTTAAATAGTTCCCTGAGAGATTCGCGACGATGCAGATTATAAATGGCTCTGACAGCTCTCTTTTGTAAAATAAAGATGGATTCAATGTCAGCAGCCCGACCCCACAGTAAAATGCCATACGACGTAATACTGCAGAAGTAGCTAAAATAGACCAAACGCGCGGTTTTTACATCTGTTAACTGTCATAACATTATTGGCCGAGCTTAGCCGCCCCGCAAGAGATGTTATATGAGGTCCCCATTGTAATTTCTCATCTAGCGTGATTCCTAGGAAAACCGTTTATTAATAAATTCTAGTTTTTCTCCATTCAATATGATGTCACATTCACTACTTCTAACATAAGGTAATTTAATTCTAATGCATTTGGTTTTTATTTTATTTAGTACCAAATTATTTACCGTAAACCAATCTTGGACTTGAAGAATACAGCTGTTAACGTCGTCATGATTTTGTGACCGTCGGTTTATTTTAAAGATCAATGATGTGTCATCTGCAAATAACACCATCTTCGGTTGATTTTGAAGTAACGAACGCATTATACACATACTAGTATTACAAAATGTAAAAAAAAGAGTCACAAAAAAAATCAATAGTTGAGAATCGAACTTAAAACCACTGCTTTGCAAATAAATCGTCCAACCGCTTAGTTATTTTCTGTTGTTGAAAGTTAGCTAAAAGAGCCGTTCTTATATTTCATGATTGACTGCTAAGCTTTATAAAGGTATAGCGTGATGATAAACATTTAAAAGTTATATCGGTAACTATCTGCAATATTCAAAAAATTTTGCGCGTCATTTCATAATTTGTGGAGAAGAATACGAACATAATGAAATATTGCTCATCCCCCATAGCAAATAGCGTGATAGTTTATACCCTGCAGTTTGACTAGACTTATAGGAAATATCTATGTACAATTTTAACAGAATCTGTCGAGTAGAATTTGCTTGATGCTGGAACATACATACAGACAAACAGACAAAAATTCTAAAAACTATATTTTCGGCATTAGAATCGATCCAAGACCACGAGGTCTTGGATCGATTCTAATGCCGAAAATATAGTTTTTAGAATTTTTAAAAAAGTTATTGCTACGAAGCAATAACTTTTTTCAAAAAAAAAATAATGTGTAGTTTTGACTTCGTTACGATTTTATTATATGTATATGATTTGTTTCACTTCTTTGAGGACTTGGTTAGCCGATTGATAAAATAAAAAAAACCGGCCAACTGCGTGTTGGACCACGCACAATGTAGGGTTCCGAAGTTGGGACGAATTTATCGCAAGAACAAACTTAACATTCTAGTTAAATAACATACCTATTCCCGAATACATTCCAACTTTGTTTCAAATTCAAAATATTTTATATCACATAAAACTACAAGGGCATAGATGAACCGTCAGAAGCTAAGTGCAAAGTTCCAATTGGTCGTTTCCTATGGAGAAGAGCCGGTAAGAAACTCTACGTTTATTCTTTTGAAAGTAAATGGTTTTTACAATGTTTTTAAATTACAGTGATAAAAGGTATGAGAGGACTGTGTAGGCCTATCAAGAAGCAAAACATGAAACGGTCCACAGACTTAGCAAAATATAAAACAGTCCACGGATCTAAAGTCTGTTAAGCCTACAACGTTCTCATATTCACAAAATCCAAAAGAAAAGAATAAAAACAGATAAATAAAATAATAAAAATAAAAACCTATTTAAACCAAATGCCACTACAGCTGTAATAAATCTAATTTAATAAAAAATATAGAATATTGTAGATAAATAATGGCAAATAATGAAAAGATTATGTCACGGAAGTATGTAAAAAAAGGTAAAATAAAATAGTCATCAAAGATAATCACGAATTAATGATAAATTACAGACCGATCGCGCTTATATCAGTTATGTCTAAGGTGTTCGGAAAATACTTATATGGTGAAATGAATACCTATTTAGAAAAATATAATATTTTAAGTGACGAACAAAAGGCATTTCGGCAAAATAAAAGTATTCATTTGGCTATTTATGAGTTTTTATATAATGTCATGCTTAATATTGTAACGTATCGTTTACCTCCGTGGAGGAAAACGTAGGTCACAAATAAAATTATAATAAAAAAGGTATTAAAATTAAAAGTTAAAATTAGCAAAGGTATTAATTTGGCTATTTATGAGTTTTTATATAATGTCATGCTAAATATAGATAAGAGAACACCAGTCTGTGCCATATTCTGCGACATGACACAGGCATTTGACTGCGTCCATTACAATTCCCTGTTAGAGAAACTTGAAGCCTATGGTGTTAGAGGCAACGTTTTAGAATTAATTAAAACGTATCTTCATAATCGTAAACAAGTTACAGAAATCACTAAAATAAATAAAAAAAAGTAAACGTGAAGAAACTTCAAGATCAGAAGAACAAGAAGTTATATACGGAGTACCTCAAGGCAGTGTATTGGGGCCTCCGTTGTTCACTTTGTATATAAATGACTTGCCTAAAATAACTGAACATCCAATGACACTTTTTGCTGACGATTGCACTTTGACAATAGCTTGTAATGACATAAACACATATGAACATGACATAAACACATATGAACATGACATAAATAATTCACTAATATCTATTATAAATTGGTTAAATGATAATAATTTAATAATTAATTTAAAAAAGACTAACGTAATGCACTTTAGACAACGTACACAAACAATCAACAATTTTAATATTCAATTTATTAATATAAATGTCAATGAAGCTGACACAACAAAATTTCTGGGTTTAATAATAGATTTTAAATTGAATTGGAAGCCTCAAATAGAGGCACTTAGTAAAAAATTAAGTAGTGCAGCCTACGCTCTGAAACAGCTTGCTGTGGTTCTCGACACAGATGCGCTAATTACTGCTTACTATGGTTTAGCCGAATCAATTCTTAGATATGGAGTCATCTTTTGGGGGAATAGCACGGACAATGAAGTAGCGTTTCGGGCACAGAAAAGGTGCATTAGATCGATGTTTAGACTGCAAACGACGGAGAGCTGTAAATCTTATTTTATAGAACGTAAAATATTGACATTACCCTCATTATATATCCCGGAAACAGTAATGTTCATTAAATCCAATCCTCATTTATTTCAGCGTTTGTCTGATGCTGTCCCTAGGAATAGACGTGATAATTTCAAACTTTGTGTTCTCGGCGCTAAAACAACTCTTATGCGTAAGAGCATCTTTTGCATGGCTCCGACCATTTTTAATAAATTGCCCAAATTATGGAAAACATTGAATATATCTGCTCTTAAAAGTAAATTGAAGAGTTTACTAACTGAAAGAGCATATTACAGTATAGCAGAGTTTATGAAAGAGGACAATTTTCTTCGTTTTTGAGATGACAATGTTGTATTTTTGACATGTTTTTGTAATCTATTGTATATTGTTTTTTAATTGGAATTGAAGTTTTTTAATGACAGTAATTTATGTTTTCATTGACCAATTTATTTAATGACTACTTTGACATTGAATTGTACCAAAAAATATGCTTATTGAATTATATACTTACCTAATCTTTAATGAATAACGATGAAATGTAATTTTGATGAATATTATCACGGTTTATGCACCATCTCTTTCTACCAATTTGTACGCCACAATATGCGGCTAAACATGTTAGAACTTTTCTGTATCCCATTATTATCCTGCATGCAATGTATCATGTACACCATGTTTAAACAAATAAATTTTACTTACTTACTTACTCATCGTAATTTGGGAGCATTTAATAGACATTTACATAGTTATGCCGTTAATGAGGTACCAGGGAAGCCACATGTGCAGAAGGATTTATTGCCAAACTTCCTTGTCTTCAACGTAGTCTTTAATTTTATAATATGCTTTATTGATAAGGACACGTTTGATGTGAACTTTTCATCGTTATGTTCTGTAACCGACTTTGACAACTTGATATAAACAGAAGTCAGCGAAGTACAGCAACAACAATAGGCGTGTCACTGTCTACAGTGCAGCAAGTCGTCTAATATTTCCGAGAAACTGGGCGGAAGAAGACCAGGAACCGGTAGACCGAGATGTACTACGACTCAAGAGGATCGATTTATTGTTACGACTGTAGCGGCATCTACATCGCTACATGCAAACTACTCATACCCCTAAACGACCATGCTATGAAATCGGCACCTCAAGGCAGTTGAAGTAACAAATCATCTTCGGGAAACACGTACAGACGACGTAAGCGAGCGGACTGTAAGGCGGCGGCTCCTTGAAGCTAATTTGACCCCACATAGACCTGCAAATGGTCCAAAACTTGAAAGGGACCATCGGGTAGCAAGATTACGTTGCGCCCGCGAACACGCACAATGGGGAGATGAAGAATGGGCAAGAGTAGTGTTTACTGACGAATCCAGATTTATACTGTATGCACATGATGGGTAGCTAAGAGGCTACCGACGGCCAGGGGAACGTTTTATTCCGGCTTGTTTCGAGGAAAATGTGCCGTTCAGCGGTGGATCTGTTATGTTTTGGGATCGAATCTCTTCAGAGAGTCGCACGGAGTTACTGCTGATTGAAAATGGTACCCTAACTAGTACAAGATATGTGAGGAACTTTTTAATGAGCATGTCGGCCCATATTTAACTAATATGGGTGAAAATTCAATATTCATGCATGACAACGCCAGGCCACATACAGCTGGAGTCGAGAGCCGACTTCCGGCCACCGTAGGCGCGGGCTTGCGGACGATGAGCAATGGGCAGCTCGCCGTCCGATAAGGACCAGTCGGTCGATTCTGTAAAAATATTAACGTGAAGCTTAGGTGAAGTGAGCGTGAAGTGAGCTGTCACTGCCACAGAATCGACCGGCAAGATGCTAGGGATTAACACTATTGACAGCTCACTTCACCTAAGTTTCACGGTGATATTTTTTACAGAATCGAACGGCAGGTCCGTGTCGACGGCGCGTTGTGTTCCACGCGCGCCTCAAAGAGATGTCAGCACCAACCGACGGGGTCGAAAGACCAATGCCTGCTAGGGTTGCGGGTTTGTCCGAAAAGGATAACGCGGCCCCGGCACACAGGCAACGGAAGGAACACGGTTGGGTTTTAGTCAGTAAAAGTCTGACACACCCTCTCGCTCTGCCCAGAGCGGGAGAAGTCATTTGATGATTTCCCATCCTGAAAAAAAAAAAAAAAACCCACATACAGCTCAAAATGTAAATGAGTATTTTCAGGACGTTGGCATCAATCGCATGGACTGCCCGCGAAAAGCTCGGACCTGAATCCAATTGAACATGCTTAGGATGAGCTTGGGAGGTGTGTAAGAAATCCAAACCCCGCCCCAGCTACACTTCGATACCTACATGGACCAATATTCCGCAACATCGCATAACAAACTTGATAAACAGCATGCCCAATCACCTGGCAGCTATGAGAAAGCCCGTGGAGGCAATAGAAAGTATTAAATTTGTTTTAAAGTTCGTGTTTGTGTTGTATGTGAGGTAGCAACCATTATTTTTTAATCGTAAAAGTTATTGATACTTTGTTTTTTTAATGTAATTTTGACGATTAAACTAATAATGTTTCCAACATGTGGTGTTTTTCATTAACTGGTAAATTACCTACTATATACGTACAGTTTTAATTCATGCCGCTCTATTATTTTAAGAGTAATTTCAGTTTTTCGTACTGACCCGTATTCTTTGTCTGCGAGTGTAGTTTCTTGCCATCGAGTTTTAAATTTAAACCTACTTGAGGTACATTTGGTAATGAGAACTTAAGAGATTTAGTTTTGTTCGCATTAAGCAAAAGATAAATGTAAATGTATGTTTGTACACACAATATTGAGTGATTTACCATGTTTTTTTAAGACCATAGACTTTTTATAGGTTTTCCTGTATTCTATAAGCATAGAAGAACTATTCTCTGCATTTATTTAAAAATTTTAGGCTCAGTAGTTTCGGAGATAAGGGTAAATTTTCATCTACTTTCTGAAATATCCTTAAAAGTATTTATTTTAAAATTATAAAAAAAATATTTGAGATCCTCGCAATCAGCCCTTTCATTTGATATGTCACACGGTACAGAACGCAAAACTTTCGTTTAAAATTTTCTTATTTGGCCCCCAAAAGTGACCCCCATATATAAAATTCATTTATATACGTTACACGTTCCTGTTTGGGTCATAGAAATACATAAGTGTACCAAATTTCAACTAAATTGGTCCATTAGATTCGGAGAAAATTAGCTGTGACAGACGGACAGACAGACAGACAGACACACGAGTGATCCTATAAGGGATCCTATGAGAATATACAAAAATACTGCTGAAAATACAAAATTCAAAGGTTTTTGGTGCTACGTTGGCAAAATGTTTCCATTACAAAATACAATAGACGACGTATATTTAGTAACCTAATCCGCTTAACTGTTCTTAAAGAGTCATAAAGAACCCTGTAAGAAATCGACACGTGTTTCACCTCTCAACTAGGCATCCTCATGATGACAATTGTCTCGTTGCAAACCCGGATCCGACGTGTGGACACGTCAAGCGTCGAGAGCAGAGTAACCCCGACAACCCCACTTCTATAAGATTACTGCCCCGCCCACCTCAGCTAGGATCGTTATCAGCGCGATAAGGGTCTGCGAACAATCGCAACATGGGGTGACCTTTTATTTAATTCGTTCAACAGTTAAACATTTCCTGTAATTTTTGAAACCTTTATCACATGTGTGTAAAATTTTGAAAGTGTTATTATTATTTAACGAATGACCTGAATCTATTAAGTGTAGCTAAAAATGGGATCTTTCTGGATAATTCAACACTTAATAGATTCAGGTCATATTAAAATATAACTTTTATTTACTGATAAAATAAGATAGACAAGGACATTTTATCGTCAAAATTAAATTGTTCTTCAAGTTGCGCACAAGTTTACATAACACCTCACAATATACCACATCGAAATAATAGGGTATAATAGGCGAACGGAGTAGAAGCCTATGGCAGTTTTTTTTTTAACTTTAAAAAATATCGAAATTCAAATCATACGCACCCTATTAAATGCGCGGAATTTATCAATGAATTCGTAGCTTTCCTTAGCGGCCTATAGGTAGTCGCCGCGTAGTTATATCCTTTCGCAGGCGCACAAGCCACTCACGCATCCCCGCCCGCCCGCGTGGTCAATGCTACTAAGCAAATATTCCCGGGTATGGCTTCTGTTCCACTTACACAACACACCATATTATTCTCGGGACGGTAAACAATATCAGCCGGTATAAACACCTTGGAGCTGCACATGTAAACTAGTTGCTCAGATCAACTTTCGGCTCCTTCCAGTTTTATTTGATAGTAAAAGACAGCAATATGACGCATGTGTGTGGTTGTATGAAGTCTAAATGTACCTATATACCTACTGAATTGATATTTTTGACTACTTGATATTGTGCCTTTTCTGAAATAAAAATTAATTAATGATTTATTCTTATTCAACACCCGAGATGTACAAAGTATTTTTCAACTGAGAGCTTTCCGTATCTGCGGAGATAGCTACCGTTACTTTACGGTAACATAATTATGGTACATTACTGAGCTCACTTCCTTGTTATAATGTATTGTATTAATTATGCACTGCAAAAAGACCTCTTATTGTGATTCAGTGTATTAACCAATTTAACTACTACAACTACAAATGAACGTAGAGAGTTTAATGCCCCAGCTTCTTGGAGCTTGGACGCTATTCAGTACACAAACAAAGACGCTGATTACTCTGCACAGCATTACAAGCTTAACAGTTAGAGCAAGAATAGCTAACTGTAACTAACTACACAAGCATTGAATTAATTCCACCACAGTCACACAAAGCGCTGACTCATTGATGAGCTATCGCGAGGACTTCGCTTCAACGCTGTCCATTGACAGCTGCTTCTATAAAACGAGGTAATTTGGAATGTGAAAAGAGCGATGGTTGTCGCCTCGCATTAGCCGGGGATATTATCACCTAATCCCCGTTGTCGTCGGATTTGGGTTGACAATGACAGACAGCGTATTGGATGCGTGATAATGGGCGCGTGAACCACCGCGCGGCGCGAGCCGCGTGCTTCGTCGGCGAACCTTTTGTGGGCCGTAGAGAGGCACTGTGCGCCACTGTTAGCTACTGTGAGCACCTATCTCCAGTGTAGAGCGCATTCTGTACGAATTAGTACAGATGTTAATGTTGCTTTATTCGTCAACGGTGCACAGTAGGATCAATGTCGTAACGTGCTTTTCGAGTCACGGAGGGGTCTCGGTATGTAATGGATGGTCACTCATCCACGGACCGACCTCGGCAAGCGTTGCTTAACATTGAAAATCGACCCGTGCGGATGTTATTTGTTAACTTTCATAAGTATGTATTTTCTGAAATCGTATAATCATAGTATATTCAGGTAAATAAAAAACCGGCCAAGTGCGAGTTGGACTCGCACACGAAGGGTTCCGTACCACCGTACAATATTTAGCAAATATGACGTATTAAAAAAAAAAACTATTTACTAGATCTCGTTTAAACCAATTTTCGGTGGAAGTTTACATGGTAATGTACATCATATATTTTTTTTATTTTTATCATTCTTTTATTTTAGAAGTTACAGGGGGGGGGACACATTTTACCACTTTGAAAGTGTCTCTCACGCAAACTATTCAGTTTATAAAAAAATTATATTAGAAACCTCAATATCATTTTTGAAGACCTATCCAAAGATACCCCACACGTATAGGGTTGATGAAAAAAAAAATTGAGTTTCAGTTCTAAGTATGGGGAACCCCCAAAATGTATTGTTTTTTTTTCTATTTTTGTGTGAAAATCTTAATGCGGTTCACAGACTACATCTACTTACCAAGTTTAGTCTAGTTACCAAGTTTCGGTTCTTATAGTTTCGGAAAAAAGTGGCTGTGACATACGGACGGACAGACAGACAGACAGACATGACGAATCTATTAGGGTTCCGTTTTTTGGCATTTGGCTACGGAACCCTAAAAACGTTTAAAATAGTAGCCCACCAGCATCGGTACCAGGTTCACGGGCATACAATATAATATTGGATTATATACCTCCTAAGTACGTATATATTTTGTTGTTTATTTCGTAAATGGGTATAAATTCTAAAACCTATTATCCCACCGGCTTGAACAATGCAGGTACCATTATTTTGAACAATTGATTACCTACAGTAGGTTGTATAAAGTTATTTGCTTCAACTACACAGCAAGCTATGTGATATTGTGTGTAAATGACCTCTAATAGTTCCAGCACACTCTACCATTACGTTGTAAGGGGACTTATGGATTACCCCATGATGGATGGCAGGACGGATTCCTGTCATGTAGTAGCATGAAAGTGGGCTTAATAAAGCCAAAGTCAAAGTCAAATCATTTATTTCAAATAGGCCCTTGCAAGGCACTTTTGAACGTCAAAAATTACACAAAAATTTAATTGATTCTAGTCGCCCCTTCCAAAAGGTAGTTTTCGTATGGAGAAGAATGGGCAAGAAACTCCACCGTTACCCTTTTAAAATGTTTTACAATATTTTGTATATGTAAGTACATTAGTTATATAATTATATGTGAAGACGATGCATCTAAAAATAAAAAAATAAATTACTATACCACAATATAGGTAAAAAGATTTTTTTAAAGAGAGCAACAACAGAAAAATTAATTACTTATGTGATAGATACATGGTTCTCACATATTTACAAACATTGTAAAAGTAGACGATTTTCCAAAAAAAGTTACAATTAATAAGTCAGTGTGTGAGGAAGTAATCACAGAATGTGAAATCAATGTCATATAATAATTTATACAACTTAAATTAGCAACCAGTTTGATTTTGTCTAGATTCTAGATTATCCTATGGAGCTGGACCAGCATGTTTCCAAGCATTCTTATCTTGGATATAATTTTCTAATTTGTAATATGCTTGTTTACATAGTGTACTTTTAATATGAGTTTTAAATTTTCTTTCATTTAATTGTAAAATATCACAAGGTGTTTTGTTGTAACATTTAACACAGTACCCGAGGAACCAGTAGTACGTCTGCTAAGTATGCTGATAACAACGTTATCTACACTTCATTCCCTATCACGGTTAACTAATGGGTTACCTGTCATACGTACCTACAGAATCCTACTGCTAATTAACTGTATTAAACGCGTTAGAATTCAAGTTCAATGTTGGATCATTGTAAAATGAGTTGTGTACAGTCATAAATACATAATTGACATAGTAAATCATAGACTTCGTTCCCTTTACATTAAATATGTGGGCTCTCAGAACCAAATTAAAGAACATATTCTTGCTGCTAATGAGTTAGTTATGTGTCAGTGTTCTTGTCAGAAGATTTCAAACCCTGATGCGGTCCAGCCTGAGGCAACGGAGGACCCGTCCCAGACTGAGAGTTTGACTCAAGGCTGTATCCTCAACCAAGATATATCTGAGACAGTACAAGATCTATCTCAAGTGGTACAGCCTGAGATTGTTAGTTGTCCATTTTTCAGTAGTTATGATTGTTATCATTCAGTTATGTTCTCAGATAGTATAGGAAGAGGTATAGGTAAATTAATTAGTAACAATCTGTGTTATTCTACTCAAAATTATTGTATGCCAGGTTCTACCTACAAACGAATAATGGCATCAGTAACAGCAAGTGTATACAATCCTAAAACCAACATTACTGTATTTGTAGGTTCTAAGGTCAAAAAAGAAGAAATCACTGACTGTGTAACTGAATTGTTAAAGTTAAATTGTAGTAAAATAATATTGTGTGCTTTCCCATATTTTGAAATATTGACAAATAGATAAAACAATTATATTCATATGCTTAATAAGCATATGCACTTCTTAATTAGCCATTATAGTGAAAAGCTTGTATTTCTTGACCCCAACAGTTTTGTGGAAACTTTAAAATCGATTAGGGATACTGTGTATCTGCCTGGTAGTTTTAGACACGTAATAGCAAGGCTATTAGCTTTTTATATAAACTCAGACATAGGTAGTATGTCGAAGTCTTGTATTATTAACATCACAATGATTAGTAATAATATATAAGGTGATGAACCTAAATAAATGAAGCTCAAATGCTATAAATATTTTTACAAATTGTACGAAGGAGGTTCCATGTCCCTCACTCACTATGAGTTCACTGCCTCTGGATAGTAATTTAAACTAGTTTGTAAGACAACAGAAGGTACCTGTAAGAATATTCTTATACCTAAAAACAACAAGGTGTCTTCTTGCTCTAAAATAAATAATTATCAAAAAGGAGATCAGCAGAATGCCTTGAAATTATTTCATCAAAATATTCAAGGTATTTCTTCCAAATTACCAAATGCTAATTAATTATGAGAACTATAGTGTGGGCAGTTGCTTTAACCGTAAATCTATGCTACGTGGAGGTTCTCTTATCTTGATAAAAAATAGTTTAAAATCGAAGCAACGTAATGACATAGTTGATTTATCAGTTGAACATTTCATTGAACTGTCCTGTGTTGAGCTGGATAAGCATGTTGTAGTGTGCGTGTACAGACCCTCTAATTATCAGAACTATTCTTTATTTGAGTCAATAATGGAAGATGTCCTAGCGAAACTTGCATCTAGCAACAAAGCCGCAGTTATTTGTGGTGATTTTAGTATATTCTGGAAAATAATTCAAATAGCAGTAGAATAATATTAAATCGTTCAATTTGTCTGTTATGTTATGTTATGGAGTTTGGTTTCCGCACTTAATCCTCCAGTGGACCATTGTGCGTGGGCCATAGCGGCCGTTGGTGGTTATTCCAACCAGCCCACCTCCCTCCAGAAGTTTATTAAGTCTCCTGGTCTGTTCAGAACATCTGTGTAAGATCTGGGTGTCCCGAGGGTCTCTGTTCTAATCTGGGTGACGCCCGTGCATTCAAAAAGCACGTGCGCGACGGTTTCCTCAGCCTCCATGCACGCCCTGCACAGAGGACTGTCCGTTATGCCCATTGTGTGGAAGTGTCTGTTCAGCGAGCAGTGGCCCGTGATGGTCCCCGTCACCAGGCGCAGGCCATTCCTATCCAGGCGTAGTAAACGCCGGGTTAGCCCGGTATCCAAAGATGGCATGGCTTCCTTGGACTGCCTGCAGCCCGGTGTTGAGGTCCACCAGTGCTCCGCTTGAGTGTGGGTGAACTCCTGTAGCCACCTTCGTATCTGGGTGAAGGGGATGGGTACGATAGGCTCGGGTCCACAGACTGCGGTGCTGGATCCTCGTCTAGCAAGTTCGTCAGCTGCGTCGTTACCCAGCGATCCGCTGTGTCCTTTTATCCATTGCAGTGTCACCGTGTTGCGGCTAGATACCGTTATTTGTTCTAGTGCATTGTGACATTCTAGTGTTAGCTTTGTGGTAATATGTTTTTTCCGTAAGGATTGAAGAACCGAGGCGCTGTCGGAGAGTATGCGTATGTGTGTGTCCGTAACTCTCCTGGCTCTTAGGGCGTGGACCGCTTGTATAATACCTACACACTCCGCCTGGTAGACGGTGTTGTACATTCCCAGCGGGCTGGATATCTTTATGTTAAAGTCGTGTGAGAAGACTCCAACTCCAGTTCCGGAGTCGGTCTTCGATCCGTCGGTGTATACTCTCATCTCTTTCGAGCCTGAGTAGTCACACTGTTCTTCTGTAAGTATTATGTTGTAGTGCCTATGAAAGTGGTATGTTTTCGGGGCTTTATCACAGGGTGATGCCATCATTGGTCGTCGTTTGATCGCATCTTCCTTTATGCGTGTGTGTTTAACTCTAGAGTCTTTGCTTAGTGTGCCGGATACATGAAGCCTAAAGGCGGCTAGGGCCGCCTCCTCCCGCACGATGAGGTGCAGAGGAGGCAGTCCAAGCATTGCCTGTAGGGCGGCAGTCGGTGCAGTTCTCATACTGCCAGTGATTGCAACACAAGCAAACCGCTGCAGTTTTTCGAGATTCTTTTGGGCTGTGCTCAGGTCTGTCCTGGGCCACCAGACCAGTGAGCCGTATGTGATGACTGGTCGGATGACTGTGGTGTATAGCCAGTGAGTAACCCTGGGGCTAATTCCCCAGTTCCTGCCAAGCAGTCGCTTGCACTGCCACAGGGATATGCTGGCTTTTGTGATAATATAGTTGGTGTGTTTCGCCCAGTTCAGCTGTTTGTCTAAAAAGATGCCCAGATATTTAGTTTCAGTTGATAGGCTTAGGGTTGTTCCGAAGAATCGTGGTAGCTGTAGTGTTGTCAGTTTTCTCTTTTTTGTGAAGAGAATCAGTTCAGTTTTTGTAGGGTTCACTGAGAGTTGGTGCCTGTTGCACCATTCCTCTACTATTTTTAGGGCTTGGCGCATTAGGTTGCATAGAGTGTTTTCGTGGGTGCCGTTTATTACAATGGTTATGTCATCGGCGTAGCCTACTGTGAAGTAGCCTTTGTCATTAAGTGTTTTGATGAGGCTGTCTACTACAAGGTTCCATAGGAGCGGCGAGAGGACTCCTCCTTGCGGGCAGCCCTTCGCAACGATGGCCCTTGTAGTGTCATTTACTGTGACTTGTACAGCTCTCAGTTTGAGCATGTTCGTAATCCAGCCACTCAAGGTCGGGTCTATGTTGTGACTGTTGAGTGCCATGTTAATGCTGTTGAACATGGTTTTGTCAAAGGCTCCCTCGATGTCAATGAAGGCGGCCAGTGCTGAGCATTTGTGGTCCACTGCGCATTCAATTTTGGAAACCACGCTATGCAGCGCGGATTCTGTTGATTTGCCTGTGGAATACGCATGCTGGTATTTGTGGAGTGGTTTTACCTGAAGAGGTCCGTCTCGGATGTGCCTATCACAGAGCCTCTCGAGGGTTTTCAGAAGAAAAGATGTGAGGCTTATAGGTCTATAGGCCTTGGGTTGCGTGTAATCAGTTTTTCCTGGTTTGGGTATGAAAATGACTTTTACCTCGCGCCATGCGAGAGGTATCTGTCTAAGTGCTATGCAGGCTCGATAGATCTCCACCAGCCATGGTGTTAGATAATCTACCCCCCACTGCAGTAGAGCTGGGAAAATGCCATCCAGCCCTGCCGACTTGTATGGCTGAAAGGTGTTGATGGCCCACTTTATTCGGTCTTCTGTTACTATATTGCGGGCACTTGACCAGTCTTGATCCGTTGGGGTCCATTCTGGTTCAGCCTCCCACGTCCTGTCCTCCAGGATTTTACAGTCTGGGAAGTGAGTCTCGAGAAGGACCTTACTGGTTTCAAAGTCAGTAAGTGTGTATGAGTTATCGGGTTTTTTCAGCGCGCCAAGAGTTCGGTCCTGATCAGCTGATAGGATCTTCCTTACCCTTGCGGCTTCATTATTAGTTTCGATGGATTCACAGAATTTACGCCAGGCGGTCCTCCTGGCGGTTCTGATCTGCTTTTTGTATGTATATTGTGTATCTTTGTATATCTCCCAGTCGTCCGGGAGCCTCGTGTTTTTTGCTCTGTTAAATTGCTTACGTAGCGCATCTCTGAGTTTGCCAAGTTCAGCGTTCCACCAGGGGTTCCTCTCCTTCTTGGATTGTGGCGCTCTTAGTTTACAGCATGCGTGGTATGCTTCAGTAAGGTATTCTGAAATTTTTGTTACGGTGTATTCTAATTGTGCTTGGTCTCTTATGGTTACTTGGGTTAGGTGCCTAGTTAATAGGGAAGCCAGGAGGCGTTTGAACCCGGGAACATTGGTGCGCCTCGGGTTACGCCTTGGTTCGGGTTTCCTAGTGTGGGTAGTTAGTGTAAAGCGGATCCTTCTATGGTCCGAGCAGGAAGGCTCGTCCGATACGTGCCAGTTTGTGATAAGGTTTGTCGCGTTTTCTGTAGCAAGTGTTAAATCTATAATCGTTTGTCCTCGGATTGTGACCCAAGTGGGTTCGGAGCCGCGGTTTACGATGTTAAGATTAGTAGAGAATAAATAGGTGGATAGTACCTCTCCTCTGGGGTTTGGTGCCTCGCTGCCCCACAGCGGGTGGTGGGCGTTCGAGTCGGTGCCGATGATCAGGTCTAGTTTGGCGCGTTCGCAGTGCTGTACCAGGTCGGCCAGCTCTTTTGGCGGGCAGTCCGTGTCCTCGCCTGGCATGTATGCCGAGGCCAGTACAACATCTGGAACACTACCTTCGGTTTGGAGCCTGACAGCTGTCAGGTCTCTGGAACAGAATTGAGTGAGTGGTGTGATAGGAATTTCTTTGGGTATGTAGACGCAGGTTCTTGGCTTGTCTGAGCTGTGTGTGTTAAGGATTAGCTTACCTCCGATGTTACCGAGGCCGCATATTCTGTTGTTTCTGATCCACGGCTCTTGGATCAGTGCGATAGTTCGGGGCTGCACCTCCAGCGCCCTGCGTAGGCTAGCCGTGGCAGTCTGGCTATGCTGGAGGTTGGTCTGGATGATGTTTAGGGGTGATCGAGGCGGTGGAGAGGAGCTAGTCGGAGATGGATCCATCGGACAGCTTCTCCACTACCTCCTCTCTGTATGTGTCGTTGTGACGTTCGCCCGGCGACGAGGCGAGCAGACATTCGCTCCAGCCAGGTGATTCGGGCGGTACAACGTCCTCGTCGTCAGCCATTGCCGCTCGTGCCATTACCTCTTCTAGTTGGTCAATGTCGGAGTCGGTCGTCTGTGTCAGAGTCGTCGGTTGTACAGTCTTACCGTCTGTGCTGTCGGTCTGGACGTCGGAGGGTTGGGTCGTGGGCCAGAAGCGAACGTATATCGACCCAAGTAGGTATGATATACGCCGCTCCCGGGCCCGGACCTTTACGGCTTCCTCCGGTGGCACACCCAGGGTCAAATAAGTCCCGTAGTTGTCGCCACCGACGGTAGTCGCCCTGTAGAGTGACCACTTTGCAATGTCATACCAAGTATTCTGACGAATCAGAATACTCTGGAGTCTGGCTATGTCACCTGTGTACTGAGGGACAAAAAGCGAGACTCGGACACGCGTGGGCACGTCAGTCTGTCGCAGTACCGTGAGTGTTTGGTCGGTCGTTGGGAGTCTGATCAGGGGTGCGTTCTGAGTCAACCAGGTCAGGGCATAGTCGTCCTCGCACCACAACTGCACGGTACCTTCCGCTACCCGTGGGTATCCGCGGAAGGCAGGGAGTGGCGTTGGCGAGTCGGTTTCCATAACCCGATTTACTAAGTCTGTCTTTATGTATTCGGCCTCTTCCTTGGTTAGGTCCCTAGAGGGGGGAGGGAGGCAGATTGCTACGGCCAGCCGCGCAGGAATATCCTTTGTGGCCCGCGCATAGGTCCTCTGCTCCCCTTGAGCGGAGTGGATCCTCACCCGTTTGGCGTCCCCCTGAAGCATACTCGGCGAGGCCGTGTCGTCAGGGCGCTCCCTCTTCGCCGGCCCTGAACCGCTCGGTCCAGGCTGCGGCTTGGAGGTGCCTGGCTGGGTATTCTTTGCCGGCAACGCCGGGTGTGGTTTTCCACCTCGCCTGCCCCTTTTGTGCCTAGGAGGAGGTCGGTCGTGTGATCCGTCTGTGTCATGGGGTCGGATGTCGGTCCCGGTGGACTCCGTCACGTGTGGGGGCGTCTCGCGCTGAGTTGCCCCTACGCAAGCTTGCCCCTGCTATTTGTCTGTTTTTACAGAACCGACTAGAGTAACTCCAACTTCTGCTACTTGTATCGATAATGTCTGCTGCGATTGTGATTATTTAGATAAAGCCATCGTAAATTATTTGCCGTCTGATCATAGTGGACAAACGGTAACTTTTAAGTTTAAAGCACTTAAGCAAAAAGTGCAAATACAATTTAGACCAATTACAACTGGCAAATTAAATAGATTAAATAGTACCCTAAATAATAAGTTAAATGCTCTGGGCCATAATATGGACGATGCAAATAAATTGTATGAGGGTTTCTTTTCAGTAGTGCACACAGAATTAAATAAAACTTTTGAAAAGAAAACAAAAAATATTTGCCCTAACTTTATTTTTAGTGACTGGGCAACTAGAGGTATTAGGATAAGTAGGGAAAGACTGTTCGAGCTGTATGGTCTTAAGCCTTACATTAACACTGAAACTTTCAGCAAGTATGTTGCTACATATTCCAAAATTTTTAGAAATACCTTCAAGATAGCTAAAGCTGTGCATATTAGCAACAAGATCAAATCAGCAGAAAATAAAATAAAAACAGTTTGGAAAGTTACAAATAATGAAACTAATAGGAAAAAAATACGAAACACTGAGTTCACATTGGAGACTTCACGTGGTGTCATAAGCTCAAATTTAGAAAAAGCTCAAGAATTTGTAAATTTCTTTACTAATATACCATATAAAACGACGGAACCTTTAAATTCCTCACCCGTTGTCTCAATAGATTTATTAAAAGCGAATGTTCCAGGCTGCCCGGTTGAATTTCAATTTAGACATATAAACGCTATGATAGTTATAAAAGCTTTTCGGCAAATTAAAATCAAATTGACCAAAGATCTATGGGGATTATCTATCAAAGTTTGTACATCCATAATCGAGACTATAGCACCATACTTACATAGCTTTAATATTTAATTTGTGCGTGGATCAAGGAGTCTTCCCTGATTTAATGAAATGCAGTAAGGTTATACCCCTTTTTAAATCTGGGGACAGTAAAGACACTAACAATTATGGACCAGTATCAGTGCTGCCGGTATTCAGCAAGGTGTTCGAAAAGGTAATGCTCAACCAAATGCTTAATCATTTTAACACCAACCAAATCCTACACGATCAGCAATATGGGTTCACCAAAGGACGTTGTACAACTGACGCCGGTGTAACCTTATTAAAACACATATTTACAGCGTGGTTGGGGGCCCAAGACGCCATAGGAATTTTTTGTGACCTCTCAAAAGCATTTGACTGCGTAAATCATGAAACCTTACTCTTGAAACTTGAGCATTACGGTCTAGGTAAACTTGCGTTCAGTTTGTTAAAATCTTATTTAAATGATAGACAACAGAAAGTTCAAATTAATGGGGTCAATTCACTCGGTCTAAAAGTAAAAATGGGTGTACCACAAGGCTCGATATTGGGTCCTTTCCTCTTTTTAGTATATGTAAATGACCTACTCCATTTATTAAAAAACCAACCACAAATGGTGTTATTTGCTGACGATACTTCTATAATTTTTAAGATAAATAGACGTGCAGTAAATCTTGACGACGTAAATAACGCCCTACTGCAGGTCCAAAATTGGTTCACTGCTAATAATTTAGTATTACATGGGAAAAAAACTAAATGCATTAGATTTGCTTTACCGAATGTTAGAAGTAGTGATTGTGACATAGTATTGAATGGGGAGAAATTGGAATTCATCGATAAAACTGTTTTCTTGGGGATCACGCTTGACTCAAAGCTGCAATGGGGTTCTCATTTATCATCTCTTGCAGGACGCCTAAGTTCAGCAGCATATGCTGTGAGAAAAATCCGTCAATTTACTGATGTAGATACCGCGAGGCTAGTCTATTTCAGTTATTTTCATAGTATCATGTCTTACGGTATTTTACTACGGGGACGGGCTGCAGATATCGACTCTTTATTCTGCAGAAAAGAGCCATCAGAGCAATATATGGCCTCCGCAGACGCGATTCTCAAAGGGAACTATTTAAAGATATTAATATCATGACGGTACCTTGTCAATATATCTATGAAAACATCATGTACGTTAGGAAAAATCTAAGTCTTTTCAGTAAAAGAGGTGATAGACACAATTATAGGACTAGAAATATGGACCAATTGATTCAACCGGGTTTCAGACTGGCTAAAGTAGACTCATCCTTCATGGGGTACTGTTTGAAATGTTACAATAAAATACCTCCCCACATACTCCAATTGAATGAAACGAAATTTAAATCTTGTATAAAACACACACTATGCTGCCAAGCATATTATAAGTTGGGGGGATTACATCGACGACAAAAATGCTTGGCTCAGCGCTGGTCCAGCTCCACAAGGGCGCATAAACTAATTGATTAGCATTCAAAATATTGTTGAAGCTGCTGAAGATTGTAAAACTATCTTTAGATTGTATAGATTCAATCTCTTAGTATTATATAATTGTATGTGTGAGCACTATGTCCCTACTTTACGGTTACCATTTACTGGGTACGTCTTTCATTGACTTGAGTGTGCCCTGGCAGCTGAGAGTATGTCATGCTCACTCAAATGTTTCGCTGGTGGTGGCGTGTGTGTTGGATCATTAAGTTCCCTTCAAAATGGTTGAGCTAAATGGTGCTGATGCATGCGTCATGTTCGTGAACGGGCGCCGTCAGTGGGGATGGGCATGATGTCACGGCTTATTTGAATTTATTTTAATTTTTGAATTGTTTTTGATTTTATTTTTATTACTGACGCTTTTAACATGCACGTCTTTTTACATTGTTCTCACATGTATAATTACAACATGGATGATGTAACCAATATTTTGTAAAAAATATTCTGATTTAAAAGAGTGTCCGTGGAGTTTCTTGCCCGTTCTTCTCCATAGGAACCTACTACGCGTTGGAATGGACAACTAGCTTCATATTTCTGACTGACCGACCCCTTGACAATTCAAAAGTACCTGTAATTGGTTTATTTGAAATAAATGCTTTGAGTTTGATTTTGATAGAACGTTTTTTTTATCGTTTATAATATCAGTAGTATTAGATAGAAACACATAAACAACATAACATAAATATTAAATGAAATGAAGAACTAATACAATAAAACTTTGATTTTGAAAAAAATAATCTAACTGTCTTTGTCTAGAGAGTTGTTTCATTGAGTAGAGAACAACAACGTTTTTTTTTTTTAATCTTCAAAAATAATGAAATTGGCCGTAAAAGTTGTCAGCTTTAGACCATTTTTGTATTAACTCTATCTCAACAACTAAACAAGTTAGGAATTTGAAACTACTGTATATCATGTATCATATCTATATATATATATATTATATATATATATATAAAAATCAATTGCAAATTCATATTTTTCTCTTTTTGTTCTCACACACTATTGTCTACATTTCTTTCTCATTTCTCCTTTCGCAGGTCTGCTGGAAGAAATTTCTTAAGAAATAAGCAGTACCTTTGTACTCAAATTATAATTATGTCGTATCTGTATGTATTTTACTGTGTGTACATAAATAATAAAATAAATAAATAAATAAATAAATTGTTGTTCGTTTGTCTCGCTAAAACTCGAGAACGGCTGGGCCGATTTAGCTGATTTTGGTTTTAAAATGTTTGTCATAGTCCAGAGAAGGTTTAAAATTAGGGTAGGTAGAGTAGGTAGGGTAGGTACGGTAGGTAGGGTAGGTAGGGTAGGTAGGGTAGGTAGGGTAGGTAGGGTAGGTAGGGTAGGTAGGGTAGGTAGGGTAGGTAGGGTAGGTAGGGTAGGTAGGGTAGGTAGGGTAGGTAGGGTAGGTAGGGTAGGTAGGGTAGGTAGGGTAGGTAGGGTAGGTAGGGTAGGTAGGGTAGGTAGGGTAGGTAGGGTAGGTAGGGTAGGTAGGGTAGGTAGGGTAGGTAGGGTAGGTAGGGTAGGTAGGGTAGGTAGGGTAGGTAGGGTAGGTAGGGTAGGTAGGGTAGGTAGGGTAGGTAGGGTAGGTAGGGTAGGTAGGGTAGGTAGGGTAGGTAGGGTAGGTAGGGTAGGTAGGGTAGGTAGGGTAGGTAGGGTAGGTAGGGTAGGTAGGGTAGGTAGGGTAGGTAGGGTAGGTAGGGTAGGTAGGGTAGGTAGGGTAGGTAGGGTAGGTAGGGTAGGTAGGGTAGGTAGGGTAGGTAGGGTAGGTAGGGTAGGTAGGGTAGGTAGGGTAGGTAGGGTAGGTAGGGTAGGTAGGGTAGGTAGGGTAGGTAGGGTAGGTAGGGTAGGTAGGGTAGGTAGGGTAGGTAGGGTAGGTAGGGTAGGTAGGGTAGGTAGGGTAGGTAGGGTAGGTAGGGTAGGTAGGGTAGGTAGGGTAGGTAGGGTAGGTAGGGTAGGTAGGGTAGGTAGGGTAGGTAGGGTAGGTAGGGTAGGTAGGGTAGGTAGGGTAGTTAGGGTAGGTAGGGTAGGTAGGGTAGGTAGGGTAGGTAGGGTAGGTAGGGTAGGTAGGGTAGGTAGGGTAGGTAGGGTAGGTAGGGTAGGTAGGGTAGGTAGGGTAGGTAGGGTAGGTAGGGTAGGTAGGGTAGGTAGGGTAGGTAGGGTAGGTAGGGTAGGTAGGGTAGGTAGGGTAGGCAGGGTAGGCAGGGTAGGCAGGGTAGGCAGGGTAGGTAGGGTAGGTAGGGTAGGTAGGGTAGGTAGGGTAGGTAGGGTGGGTAGGTAAAACTTGGCCGGTTTTATCTTAAAAAATCACAGATCTCGTGCATTATACGACCTTCCAGGTACATTGAAATCGAACTCAACAAAATAAAAAACGCATTACCTACATTTAGATATTATCTCAAAAACCCAAAGAGCTTAAAAAAACAAAAATTTTGAACGAAAAAAAAGATAAGCTTGACATTATGTAAGTATTAATACCATTTTCTCAAACATGCTTGGAAATTCAAAAATAATTTTGACTACCTTCTTCGAGATAAATCGAAATTGCGGTACTTGTCAAATACATGCGAGCGCCCGGCCGGCAATGTTTGTACGAAAATCCATAACTCGTGTTTAGCGGCCAAATCAATTACTATGAAAACTCATATCTGTCATGTTATTCAAATATGCAACGAACTTTTTCTTCAACACATGGCAACCAAGGATTCAACCTATCAAATTTTATTTAAATTTGGATTGGCTTGCAAATAGAGCTGTTTAAAGTTAAGAAGTAACAAATTAACATATTGGCGCTACTAAAATTATCGTTGTTTGTAGAAAAGTACTCACGTAGTAAAAAAGTACTCATGTAGAAAAGTACTGATGGACTCACGTAGGTGTGCCTCGGCTATTTTCTTTCACGATCGTCCATCAATGTCCATATTGCAGGCCGCGACAGAATTGTACCATAACTACACGCAAATATAATTTACGTCAAAACGGCAACGTCAATTTCGAAAGCACAAGCCGAGAAGATTCCACTAACTAAAATTGAAAATCGTCACGTGAAACAATCAAGAAATTAAATAAACTGTCAATTATTTAATTGTTTTCGAAGTTTTCAAAATATTGTTTACTTCATTACATTTAATTTTCTTTACGTTATTTTTTTAACAGAGACATACGCTCGTTCATTACGCAATTTGTCACGCATACGAAACTCAGGTCTCGGCATTTTGCGTGCCAGCAAGAGGACTTTAACCGCGCGCCGCGCAATCTATGTTCATTGAAGCGCGAATCTCACAAAAAAGGGTACAAAATTAAAGCAATTCCCCATAACAAATCCTCGGGATTTTGATATCAAAAGTTGCGTAATTTAATTCTATATCGTGGTTTTTCGATTTATATTGATATCAAAATTCAAAAGTCATTTATTTAAACTAGGCTGAGAATCAGCACTTTTCGAAAGTCAAAATTACATAAGACAGTCCCCCAAAACGCCCACCCTTCACCACTTCCGAGTGCTTTAGCTGGGAAGAAGTGGCGCAACAAACTCGCCAGCAGCACTGCTGTCTATTCGGTTAGAGAAAAAAAAAACTTGATTCTATACAATAGTATGCTAAATAATTTACATTAAATACTCAACACAGAAATAGTAAATAAACTTATTTGCCATAATGACAGCTAGCACATGCCAATATACCAACCAAATAATCAAAAAAGTATACTCGAGCGAAAATAAAAACTCAACACATAAACAGAACTTAATACCGGAATAAAAGCTTCCAGGCATAAAGGGCGTGCCCGCTTACATACAGCTAATAAAACTGTAACTCGAAGTCACATTATGATAAACTAGCACCATCGAAATAAAAATAAATAAACAGTAAGACAAGAATATCATATGATCAATTGTCAAGGTCGCTAGCTAACCATATATTGGAATACTCATTAAAAAAAAAATGAGTAGATTATGTCAATAACAAATGAAAATAAAATAAAAATAAATTTACTTATACAGTCAAATAAAAATAAACAATTATATAACTTATATAACTTGTCAGTAGGTAATCTGGAGAAAGAGCATAAACATTGTCTTGAGTTAATCACAGCGACCAACTATTCTTATCGTTTAAGTAGTCGTTGATAGAATAGTATGCCTTTGAACAAAGGTTGGATTTTACTTTGGCTTTAAACGCATTATAAGGCAAATCCAGCAAAGAAGAGGGTAACTTGTTATAAAAGGTTAAAGCCAAGTCCAGCAAATGAGTTATAAACCATGTGAAGCCGGTGAAATGGAGCTCGCGATTTGTCCTTATTTCTGGTGTTAATATTGTGAATATCACTGTTTTTTGTGTATAAGTGTATAGTAAGTAAGTATGTAAGTGTGCCTAATATATAAGATGTTGGTGAACAATATCTTTAAAAAGATCTCTTAGAGAAACTCTGGCACCTAGCTGGTAAATTGCTCGAACAGCTCGTTTTTGAAGAACAAATATATTTTAAAGATCAGCGGTTTTGCCCCACAGCAGAATACCATAGGACATAACGCTATGGAAATAACTAAAATAGACTAACCGAGCTATATCAACGTCAGTGTATTGTCTTACTTTCCTGACAGCGTAGGCGGCCGAACTGAGCCTTCCCGCTAGGCTTGATATATGTGGGCCCCACTGAAGTTTGGCATGTACGGTTATGCTCAGAAAAACTACCCAGTCTACAGTTTCCAGCACCTCATTATCTAAGACGATATTGGATCCTAGATTTCTAACATTCGGTAAAGCGAACTTTATACATTTTTTTTTCTTGGAATTGAGAACTAAGTTATTTATTGTAAACCAATCCGTAACCATTGAGAGTGCACTGTTTACGTCGTCAAAATTTTATCTATTCCTGTCTACTTCAAAAATAAGAGAGGTATCATCTGCAAACAATACCATACCACAGATATCCTTTAAATTAAATGTTAAATCATTAATTTATACTAAGAATAAGAATGGACCCAGTATTGAGCCTTGAAGTACACCTAACTGAACTTGTAACCCGGATGATTTCACACCATTAACATCTACACATCGGAACGTATTATTTAAATGAGAATTTAATACTTTGAGAGCTTCGTTTTGGCCACCGCAATGCCGCAATACGCAAAACCGTGTCATGGTGCACGCAATCAAAGGCTTTGGAGAGATCACAGAAACCTCCAATACCATTTTGCGACTTCTCCCATGCGTTAAGTATGTGTTTCAGCAGAGCAACACCCACATCTGTAGTCGAACGACCCTTTGTAAAGCCATATTGTTCATCATGAAGGAGGCTGTTTAAATTAAAATGTCTTAGCAACTGCTTGAGTATTAATTTTTCAAATATTTTGCTAAATGCAGATAAGACAGAAATAGGCCTGAAATTGGCAATATCGTTTTTATTGCCTGATTTAAATAATGGTATGACTTTACTACTCTTCATGAAGTCAGGGAAAGTTCCGAAATCAACACATTTATTTAAAGTAACCCCTAAATAGGGGGCTACGATGTTTATTATATTACTTAATAGTTTAATGGAGATGCCCCAGAAATCACCTGTGTTTTTAGACTTATTTAAGTGTGTTAAAAACATTGAGTACATCACGAGGTATTACATGCTCAAAGCTAAATAAGCTACTACATTTAGGCACACTATTAGGCAAAGGGTATTCAGCTTTAGACGGGGATGAATTCAAAGAGCGAGTCGTAGTTATAGGTATGGTGGCAAAAAACTCATTAAATGCCTCGGCTACGTCGGCTGCTTTATTAACTAATTTATCGTCGACCATAATCTCAAGTTGTTTTTCTTGTCTAACCGACTTACCCGTTTCATTGTAAATAATTTTCCAAGTGGTTTTTACTTTATTATTTGAATTTTTAATTGTGTCGCCTAAAAATTTTGATTTAATAATAGCACAAATATTTTAAAATAATTTTGAATAATTTTTGACATACTCTAGGAAAGGAGTATCAAACCTGTATTTTTTCAAATCATAAGCCTCGTATAGTGTCGCTCTACTTTTATAAATACCTGGAGTAGCCCATTGATTAAAGCCAACAGAGGTGCCATTAATGTTAATGTAATGATTTTGGTCTTAAAAGTAGATTGGTACTCTTTTTGCACAACATAAAAAAGGGCTCCATAAATTTCATTAGGATTCTCGTATTCTATAGATGGTGTAATTCTATGAGCTATATTGTTTTTAATCTTGATGCAACGAGTAGCTGTATAAGGCCTGCATGGGTACATATTTGAACGTCGAAAATTAAAATTACGGGTAAAATGCCACTGTTCAAAACATCGAAAATTTAAATATCGTTTGTATCGAAATATCGAAAATTGTTATACCTAAGCTTAAAATGTCTAAGATTGAAATGCCGAGTGATTAAAATATCGACTGATAAAAAATGTCGATAGTCATTATACCTATGTTCAAAATTTCAACATTTAATACACCTAAGTTCATTATATTTACGTTAAAAATCATTATTCGTTAAAATATCGAACAAATTATATTTCTGTCACGGCTCCAGCGCTGCGGAGTTTGGGCGGCCCCACGCGAGCTTATCGTTGCAGATGGTTTTAACGCTCACCACCGCAGCTTCGGCTTGCTGACCGGCTTCGCCAGCCAGCCTCAGCCGCGGCGGCGGTCCTTCAAACCACCTGTTCCTCAGCTCGCGGGCCACCCTCCGCGCCTACGCGGTCTTAAATCACACTCTAGGGCTAGGGCAGACAAGACTGCGTGAAGTCGGTTTTACAGCGATTCGTTTCTGTCACTAAATTATGTAGCACATGACACACGTTTCTTCATTCATCATTTTTAACTGGAAGAAATAGGTTAGGTTAGGTTAGAACTGTGACCAACCGCGCGTGAGCTGAGCGAGGGAAACGAGAGCAGTGCCGCGGCAGCGGCCGGCAAACGCTACGTCCAAGTTGCTCGCAGATTTTATTTCACCATTTTCTAATTATCCGGGTTTTGGCAATATCTGAATTTACAAATTACCCTCTGACATACATAATAAATAAATAGCGATAATTAGGACATTCGATACTCTGTACTTCGATGTTTAGGACATTTGATATTTAGGTATTTCGATGTCACTTTTGTAGATAATTTGATTTTAGATATATTGGACGTATGTTATCTAACTATTCGAAATTATAAACTTATGTTATTTTAAGTTTCGGTTACATGGTCATTCGATATTTAAGTTTTCGATGTTTTGAACATTGACATTTTACCCGTAGGTATTTTAATCTTCGACGTTCAAATATGTACTCGCCTGAATTCTAATTTATGAGGCTTTTTATTTAATGGCATAGGGAAGCTAGCTAATAAACCACAGTGGTCAGACGTTAAGTCACTTAAAACGAATTTATTTTTGGCATCACAATCACTAAAAATATTATCAAGACAATTCGACGAAGATGCCGTAATCCTAGTAGGTGCAAAAAACAAGTTAAAATTAAATTATAAGACCTGAACAAATTGAGAAGTCTAATACTCAATGGAATAACATCTAAAATATTAATCCCCAAAGGGGGGTCGATAACGATCTAGTTCAACACAAGACAACTCAATAGTGCGCTCGATAGAAAGATTAACTAAATCTAAGCGTTGTTTACATTTCAACTTGTTTGAAACAAGAACTAAAGACCCATCGCGAATAGCACATTTTATTACAAATGCACTTTGTACAGTAAACAAATCATCATTGATAAACACTACTTCATGTTCTTTCAACCAGTATTCAGTCAAACATAATACCTGAACATCATAGTTTTCCATAAATAAACTTAACTCTAGTTCTTTGCCAGACAGACCCTGCATATTTTAATGTACAACATTGAACATATGCGGTGTTGTAACACCTAATAGTTTAAACTACAAGGCGTATCAAAATTAGTGTTAGTACCACTACTAACAGTAATCGATGGTACACTACAAGTACCAGTGTCACTGTGTATATTATATGCTAAACGATTAGCAATTTGTCTCCTACAACTAGGTGGCAAATACATAGTATAATTTGTCAGTTTGTAATCAGCAATAAATTGATTACAATCAAAGTATAAAATAGCTTCATTGTGACGACAATTCCTTTTATAAATTAACATATTTAATTTATAAATGTGCCTATTTTTCTCATTAGACAAATATTAATAATAAGGCAAGGCACAGAAATATCTGTTTTAGTTTTATAATTAACAAAGTTTTCGTAAAAAGGAACCCAAAAAAAAACTATTTTGTTTGTGTATATTTTTGATTACTTCAAAAGATTTTGAATATTTATTTTTATAATTTGTAGAGCATCACATTCTGCGTATTTAAGTACCCGTTTCATTGACGTAGTTTTATTACTTTTAACATATTCGCAGATGCGCACTTTCACTGGAAAAGTGGCCCCTATTGAAGCAATCGAAAAAACATTTTCAATGTTAAAACTTAAACACGTAAAACACCTTCAAAGATTTTCTTACATAATCATCATTCATCATTATTTTCTTATATTTTCTTGTATAATCAATATTCATTGAACACAAATGGCACAGAAACTACACTATCGCGGACATACATTTCTGAATAACAAGTGAAACTTCTAAACTTCCCTATTTATGAAAACATCTCTATCTAGTAAATCTAAATATCTAGTAAATTATTTATATAATGGAGGAGTTATCAAACACACTCAGTGTTTGATAACTCCTCCATTATATAAATAATTTACTCTGCAATAATACGAATGTGTAAGGAACACAACTGGTGTCTCCGTCACCACCCTCTGACGTCGACGCTCACAGCCGCCTCGTCATAACTAGCGTGATAAACTTCGAGAGATAATATTAGTCTTCAACACACTTGCTTGTAAAGTGACCAAACCAGAACCGCTAGAAACCGCTCCCTCCTTTAAAAATATCGGCCATTTTACTAACTCTCTTAATGACACCTTGCATAACCTGTCATCCTTCAAAAACACGATTTTATTGGTGATATAATGTTCTTCAAGGAAGTGCTGATGCATCTGCTCAGGACTACCTCAACCTATGCGCCTTTCATGGATTGCTCCGGCACACAATTTACCTACACATGGACGATCCTAATGCAGCCTACAAATGTTTTATTGAAACGTTCCAATTATTCTACGAATTATGTTTCCCCAGCAAAATTATTACCATTAAGACTAACAAAAAACCTACTTGGGTATCACGTGGGATAAAGTTGTGTAGTAAAAACAAACGGAAGCTTCTATGGCAATATAGGTTAAAACCAAGTCAATCTAATAGAGATCAAACGATCTTCAAAATTACTCAAAGAATTATGAATCTATCTCAGAAAGCACAAAACAATTACAATATTAAAACCTCTAATAACAAGTCCAAGACTACGTGGCAAATAATTAATAAAAGTAAATAGAATGCCCCGAAAAACTCAATTTCTTGCATCGAAAGTAAAGACATCACACACCGAAAGGACATTGCCAATACATTTAATAATTATTTTATAGATAAAATACAACCAACAATTAACTCGGGAACAAACTCAATGTCATTAATTCTGGGCAGAGCACAATCTATGTTTATGGCTCCTTCTACGCCCTATGACATACTAAATATTATTATGAAGCTAAAAAACACGAACAGCGTTGGCTACGATGGTATTGCCACAAAAATATTGAAAGCAGTTGCATTTGAAATATGTACACATTTGTGTTTCATTGTTAATCTTTGCATAAGTGCGGTGTATTTCCTGATGCATTAAAGAAGTATATAGTGAAACCACTTTATAATCGCGCTTATATCAGTTATGTCTAAGGTGTTCGAAAAATACTTATATGGTGAAATGAATACTTATTTAGAAAAATATAATATTTTAAGTGACGAACAAAAGGCATTTCGGAAAAATAAAAGTATTCATTTGGCTATTTATGAGTTTTTATATAATGTCATGCTTAATATTGTAACGTAACGTTTACCTCCGTGGAGGAAAACGTAGGTCACAAATTAAATTATAATAAAAAAGGTATTAAAATTAAAAGTTTAAATTAGCAAAGGTAAGTTTAGGACACAGGACAGGCTCAGGCTAGGCGGGAGGCAGGAAAAGGCAGGCAGTCGGACAGGTGGGCAGGTAGGTAGGTACGCAGGCAGGCAGCAGACAGCGTGGAGGAGGCTGGGCTGAGGATTATCCACCCTGGAGATCCACCCCACCCTGTGGAACGGAGAGGAGGTTGTGAGAGTTTGTAGATATCGGAGGCGCTTTGAGGCGCCTCACCTAGCGGGTGGAACGCGCTAGCGGCACAGGTGACGGAGGAGGTCTCTCTCGGAGAGTAACGTCGTCTATCGTCGTAGGCCTTTGTGTGCGTGTACTCGCGGCGCTTCACGCCGCGTGATTATAGTTCGTTTGAAGTGAGCACCTCCTACAGGGCTAAGCAGGAGGGCCGAGCGAATTAAACACAGTATTACACAGGCAGAATGTGTATTGTCATAGACCACTCAGTATCGATAGTTTAAATTACACAGTAAGATTAGGACACCCGCGCACGCTAGTTATGCTAGTTATATGAGACTAATATTGGAGTAGCTAATTGTTCAACAAATAAGACTTACGGGCAGAAAAACAGCGAATCCCGTCTCAAGCTAAAAATACGACTCTCCGAAGCTAAGACAAGACTAGACTGAAAAATATGAAGGCCGTTTTTATTGTTCTGTGTCATATTTTAAACATTTAAAAAACATATTAGTTATTTCTTAATTTAGATATGACCAGAACTAATAAAAACGGCTTACAAAGAATAAATCTTAGATCTACCTTATTGCGGCTTATTGCGAAGGTTCAGTGTGTACACCCACTTTATGAGAGAAGATAGAGTGTACCTACTTAACTATGGTGTGTTCTGTCTATGGTTTAGAAAAGTAAATTAGGACAGATGACAGTTGAAGATGAAAACGTCAGAATATAAATATTCTAAAGTTTTTTACAAAAGGGGAAAATAATAATATAAAATCGATTGGGATGCTAAAACAATCAAGGGATAGTTAAAAGTATGCTTTACAGAGGTAAACAGTGCTACAGAATATAAAAGTGAGTTAAGTACATGTGTGATAGAATATCAATAGGTAAATAAATCAAAAGGTGGTTTGTTTAGTATAATAACATAAAGAATGACTAAAGGTTCTGCACGGCAGAATACCACAATATAGATAAGAGAACACCAGTCTGTGCCATATTCTGCGACATGACACAGGCCTTTGACTACATCCATTACAATTCCCTGTTAGAGAAACTTGAAGCCTATGGTGTTAGAGGCCACGTTTTAGAATTAATTAAATCGTATCTTCATAATCGTAAACAAGTTACAGAAATCACTAAAATAAATAAAAAAAGTAAACGTGAAGAAACTTCAAGATCAGAAGAACGAGAAGTTATATACGGAGTACCTCAAGGCAGTGTATTGGGGCCTCCGTTGTTTCCTTTGTATATAAATGACTTGCCTAAAATATATAATAACTGAACATCCAATGACACTTTTTGCTGACGATTGCACTTTGACAATAGCTTGTAATGACATAAACACATATGAACATGACATAAATAAGTCACTAATATCTATTATAAATTGGTTAAATGATAATATTTTAATAATTAATTTTAAAAAAACTAACGTAATGCACTTTAGACAACGTACACAAACAATCAACTATTTTAATATTCAATTTAATAATATAAACGTCAATGAAGCTGACACAACAAAATTTATGGGGTTAATAATAGATTCTAAATTGAATTGAAGCCTCAAATAGAGGCACTTAGTATAAAATTGAGTAGTGCAGCCTACGCTCTGAAACAGCTTGCTGTGGTTCTCAGCACAGATGCGCTAATTACTGCTTACTATGGTTTAGCCGAATCAATTCTTAGATATGGAGTCATCTTTTGGGGGAATAGCACGGACAATGAAGTAGCGTTTCGGGCATAGAAAAGGTGCATTAGATCGATGTTTCGACTGCAAACGACGGAGAGCTGTAAATCTTATTTTATAGAACGTAAAATATTGACATTACCCTCATTATATATCCCGGAAACAGTAATGTTCATTAAATCCAATCCTCATTTATTTCAGCGTTTGTCTGATGCTGTCCCTAGGAATAGACGTGATAATTTCAAACTTTGTGTTCTCGGCGCTAAAACAACTCTTATGCGTAAGAGCATCTTTTGCATGGCTCCGACCATTTTTAATAAATTGCCCAAATTATGGAAAACATTAACATTACATTTAACATTATATTATGTGCTCATAAAAGTAAATTGAAGAGTTTACTAACCGAAAGAGCATATTAAATTATAGCAGAGTTTATGAAAGAGGACAATTTTCTTCATTTTTGAGATGATAATGTTGAATTTTTGACATGTTATTGTAATCTATTGTATTTTTTTTTTATTGTATATTGGAATTGAATTTTTTTAATGACAGTAATTCATGTTTTTATTGATTAATTTATTTAATGACTACTTTGACACTGAATTTTATCAAAAAGATATGCTTATTGAATTGTATTCTTACCTAATCTTTAATGAATAACGATGAAATGTAATTTTGATGAATATTATCACGGTTTATGCACCATCTCTTCCTACCAATTTGTACGCCACGATATGCGGCTAAACATGTTAGAACTTTTCTGTATCCCATTATTATCCTGCATGCAATGTATCATGTACACCATGTTTAAACAAATAAATTTTACTTACTTACTTCCATAAAAGTGGCTCCTGTTTGGACCAAATCATGCTTAAATCGAATTTCTCTTCACTTGCACTTGTTGTTAACTCAACAATAACCGATCACAATGCTGCCTTATTAATCATAAACTGGAAATTACCGAAACAAAACAGTCGCACAATTTCTAAATTAAACATAAATAAACATAAAGAAGATTTACGCGTCATCAACTTTGATCCATTCTACAATTCTGCTGATCCGCAGTTTTTTATGTTGTATGTAATAGAAAATATACGACATGCAATTCAGAAAAATACAGACATATTAAGATTGAGCCGTAAAAAAAATAATATAAAGCCCTGGATTACGACAGGCTTTTTATGTATGAAACATAGAGATAAACTGCACATGAAGGCTAAATCTCATCCAGATCATGCAATACTGCAACTATCGTACAAAAGGTATCGTAATTGCTGTAATGATCTCCTCAAAAAGGGTAAAAGCAACTACGATAAAACTGCACTGGAAACGGCTGGAACAAATAGTAAACAGATCTGGAAATATATCAACTCAAACTCAAACTCAAAGCATTTATTTTAATTAAACCATTTACAGGCACTTTTGAATTATCAAATAGTCGCGTCAGCTAGTCAGAAAGTTGAAGCTAGTTGCCCATTCCAAAACATAGATCTTTATGGAGAAGAACGGGCAAGAAACTTCAAGGACACTCTTTTAAATATAGAAAATTACAAAATCCTGGGTACATTATTCTTGTTGCTTCTATAAGTGAGATCAATGTCCAAAAAAAAATCAAAAGAATTCAAAATATATGATTGAAAATAAGCCATGGCAGATAAGAGATGACCAGTCACAACTGACGGCGCCCGTTCACGAACATGACGCGTGGATCAGCACCGTCCAGCTCAACCATTTTGTAGGGAACCGAATGATCCAACACACTCGCCACCATCAGCGAGACATTTAAGTGAGTATGACATACTCTCAACTGCCATGCTCTTTCAAGTCAACATACATCTTATCTTAATAACATAAAAAAAATAAACGGCTCCATGGTACTCAGATTTACAAAAATTGAAATAATGCTTCTACATTATACAAAACTAATTTGCAATGTATTTGAGAGATTAATAGAATGTTACTACCAAAAAGAAAGAAAATCATTATCCATTGGAGTATTCAACAATTAAAACTAGTTTAACTAGTTTAAAAACAAAAAAATAACATACCTCAAAACAAAATGAGTCATCTTCAGGTTTATTAAAACCGCATTCGACACCGCTGACATCTGCTAACTTAGCAAATAATTTTCTCGTTAACGTCGGAAAGAATCTGGCAGAAAAAAATATGGGTCAATCACACTATAAAACAAGCCCGCCTTTTGCATGTAACCCCACTTTAACATCCTTCGCCCTGCTAGATACTGACGAAACTGAGGTAGAAAGAATAACAATGACTTTGAAAGGCGACTGTGCAGTTGGTTGGGACAATATATCAAATAAAGTCATCAAACAATTCAAGAATATTTTGGTACCGCCACTGACTTATATTTTCCAAATGTGCCTGTCTTCGGACCAAGGCTTTTGACACAGTCACATTCCTATTCTGTTGCGCAAGCTTGAGACAGTGTGCATAAGAGGAATTCAACTGAAACTTCTTAAAAGTTACCTAGAAGACCGAACCCAGTACGCTAAAATTGGCAATGTTCTCAGCGCTCGTAAAAACACGTCCTTTGGTGTGCTGCAAGGAAGTATTTTGGGGCCTACTCTGTTTTTGATATACATAAATGACCTTTGTAATCTAAACCTAGAGCATGGCACTATAATATCTTACGCTGACGACACTACCAACTTTTTTTCTGCTGAATCGGAACATAAAGTCTACAAGTTTGCGCAACACGGTTTTAATATTGTAAATAAGTGGCTTCAACATAACTCACTAACACTAAATTCGGCTAAGACAAATTATATAAAGTTTTCAATGCGCAAGCAAACCTCTGGTTTGCCCTCAACGATGTATGCTCACTGTTGTATGGTCCCTACAGATTGCCTGCTACGTGTCCTAATATCAATATAACGCATGAAATAAAATATCTGGGATTATAGATGAAACCTTATCTTTTAAACCACACATAGAAGCTTTAAATAATAGAATGTGTAAACTAATATTTATCTTCATAAAACTACGTTATATTGCAGGCCCAAATTAGTCAAGTTTACTTTGCTCTCTCACAGTCAATTTTGACTTTGCTGGCACTGACCTCAAAAAAATTGTACGCCCCTAATTTGTTTCGTACCTACTTTTTATTTCGTTTTGTTGGTTAATTTCGTGTAGATACAAAAAAAAAAATTCATCATTTTAAATTAATTTCTTTCGAAGTCGGTTTCATTTTTTTAAATTACTATCTTATTTCGTAATTTTTAGTTTTAAGTAAAAACTGTAGTATTTGTTTGTAATAAGTAGTTACTATTGTTTTTTTGTAAATATTTAAAGATTTCCTTGTAAGCATTCTAAAAATAACTAGTATAGTTTGTTTTAAATATGCTTGCCCAATGTAAAAAACGGGTTTATATGTTTAAATAAGGCTACAGACGAGTCCAGAGAAGCAGCTTCTGACAGTACCTGAATTACCCTAGGCTGATCAAATTTTCGTTTTTCCTAAATATGTTAACATTTGTATTTAAGTCGGTTTCACCTTAGGGGGAAGGGCCGCACTCCACCCCGTACGGCCCTGTAGAGCTCGTGTCCGGACTGGACACTCTCCCACCGTTATAAGAAATAAATGAATTCCCATAAGAAGAAGTCCGATACCTTGTTCCACTAATATGGCAAGGAAAGGATTGAATGAGATTGTAAATAAGACTTAAGAATTCATAGTTATGGAATCACATTGGATGTGGTTTTAGAAATCTAATAAATAATTGAGGGATGCAAATTTTATTATTATATAAACCCGTGAGTAACCCTTACGTTAGTGTAACAGGTATTTGGTCAGTCATTACTCACACGATACCTCACATCTGCACTCGAAGCACTCAGAGCAACACCTCCATAAGTGACGCATTGCGTCGACATCACGCTCTTTTGGAGACGTGGTTCCTAGCAATTCTTTCGAACTGATAAACGTGACGAAGCGGCTTTCCCTGCGGCCTCCGTGCGACAGTCCTAGTACGAGCAATGGAGCATTTAGTTCGAGCATTGCGTCGGCATCATGCTCCTAAGGAGATATGGTCCCTATCAGTCCTTGGACTGAATATAAGACAGATGTGGTCACCCAAACCCCTGGAAGGTCACTCTTTGCACAACAAGCATATCTGTAAGACACGTGTTCATGTCAGTCTGACCGAATTATTGGTCTGAGATAAAGAATATAATATTCAAGAATTACTAGGTAATAGAGTTGAGTAATGAAACTCAAGAATCATTATTTAGAGTTATAGATAATCTCTCTTAAAGCCCTATTATTGATCTGAGGCAAAGAATACAAAATTCTACGTTTAGGTACTAGGTAATAGAGTATAGATTCATAATTCAAGAATCATTCATTAATAGAGTTGTGGATCAACTCTTTTGAAATCATATAGACAGTCCCAAAGCGCCCGCCCTTCACCACTTCCTAGTGTTTGAACTGGGGAGAAAAACTTCCCAGCAGCAGCAGTCGAGCAGCTTCTCTGTCTGTTTAGTTACAAGAACATCAATTATATTACCAGCCGAGGATAATTATTATAATGAAATACTAACCCAGTCGCACCAACAAACACACACTCACCCAGTATCACCAACAAACACACATACTAATACTTCGTTAAATACTACATTAGTCTAATCTGGGCTTCAACCCAACTATATTTAACTTAATAAATAATACTCGCTATCTTGCGACAGCCCATTATGCATGGCCTCTGGCATTCACCAAGTCTGCTAATATCTAGCCGAATATTATGTCCACACCCTACCGTGGTCTAAAACCAACTCCCTTTCTTGTCTAAAATTATTCGTCTCCTAAATATTCCATGCTGCACATGGAATTCTCAGCCCCTTTACAAGTTTTTGCAACAAAGACTTAAAATCTCTTAATTGTGTCTCAGTGGCCCGAATAGGTCGGGTATCGTGACATTTACGATCTCCAGATGTGGCTGTATTACTGTCCGTTGCTTTGGGTCCACGGAATGTCAATCTTTGGCGATGGAAAAGTCAAAGTTACAATATTTATATTATATTGTATTAAATAAAACATACAATTATGTTTTTAGCACGAAATCTATTCAAGTGTTTTTGGTACCTGCTAGAATAATAAAACAATTATTCCAATATCATTATCATTATCCTATAACTACAGTTATATAGCACCGATTCCGACAGTTTCACAGAATAGACTTATGACCGTTTTTACAATTCCTCAATTGTTTTAAAAGGGTCTGTTTGAATTGCCTGAGCCCGACTAAATCATTACCAGATGCTTAACCTGGTATTGTGACTTGAGATTAGAAATTGGATATTTTTCTAGATTCTTTGTAATTTGTAAAGTTATTGCATCCGACCTTTTTGCGGTACATGTCAGTAGTTTGTTTCCCATAAAATAGAGAATTTATGTTTTTCTAAGTTGTCCGAACCATTTATTTATTTATTTATTTATATATACTTTATTGTACACCACAAAAATACATAACAAAAAAATACTTAATCAAACACTACAAAATATACAATGGGCGGCCTTATCGCTTTCCGCGATCTCTTCCAGGCAACCTGTCTTTGTCGGTTTTAAAATCTATATAATATTTTGTTATTAAATTAGAGTAAATGACACACAGTCACAAGCTCTTATGCCAAACGCCACCAGAAAACGTAATTTCAACCAACCCAAACAAATGTGTTGGACTTTTAACTCAACTTCAAGTGGCAGTGGGATCAAAAGTCAAAAAGTGATGTTGAGAAGAGATGTTTCGGTGTCTGAAGGCTTGGTCAATGGGTGTTATAAAAGGATTCCGATGGCCTGCACTAAGGCGTGATTAACTAGAAGAAGGAGAGTTGCCTGATGCAGTGCTAATTCTATTCGATGACGCTTCAATCAGTGAGAAATCAAAAGATGAAGATAGTTATGTGCCAATATCTCCAATCACGGTAAAGTTTCAAGCTAAACGTAGTTTAGGTGACGTGGAACGATACACTTTACCGCTGATACTTAGTTCGGCTGTAACTGTATATAAGTTACAGGGCACAACACTTGAAACTGCAGTCGTAAATTTAGGTAAAAGGTTATTTGCAAAGGGACAAGCCTATGTTGCTTTGAGTAGGGTTTATTCGCTTGATGGCCTTGCTATAGATGAGTTATATCCCAACAAACTTTTGAAACAACCAAATATTTTTGCGATTTCAAACTTACATTTGCAGTTGGAGAATTGACCGTGACGTATATCAATGTATAGGAGAACATGTTTCGCAACTACTAAGTTAAGTTTGTTATTGGGATAAATTCATACCAACTACGGAACCCTTCATTGCATGGTCCCACACGCACTTGGCCGGTTTTTTTTTCTAACACGCGCTAATTAGACCAAGGTTTTAAAATGTTTCCCTACGACACATCAACACACCCGTAGCTCGTATCAATAAGCCAGGCCATCGCACTTACACGTATTAGTCCATATCTTGAAAACGACTGAACCGATTTTGATGAAACTTACACTGTGCCCTAAGTTGAAGTAAATGTAAGTAAATAAAAAAACAATAGTCACAATCTGATTAATAGTTTCGGAGATATGCGTGGATAAACATAGATACAAACTTACAGCATACAAACAAAGATACGAGTACATACATTCACCTATAAAATTTTATATATTTGTTCGGAAGCCCTAACAGATTATCATATGTGAATATCTTGCAGTTCCAATAATATTATATACATACATATCGAATTGATAACCTTCCTTTTTGTGAAGTCGGTAAAAACATGCTTTCGCAGCCAAATTTTTTGTCTTCCTAGGACCATTACTTTATAATAGACTAAATGCGAGAGCCAAAATGTATTCTCTTAATTATAATAATTGCAAAAGAACTCTCAAGCTCTTCAAAGTATGTCCTATGAAGATACAGATAAATTATTAGTTGTACTTAACCTGTACGCGTGTAATAAAAATTGTATTTGTATTAATTAAGTTTAGCTAAGTAAGGTTAGCTTTAGGTTAGGTAATAAGATTTTAACAAGTAGGATTTTTTGTACTATTTACACCTTTTTATTACGTACCAATTCGATGACTAGATTTTTTTAATTTATGTGATTATTTAGAAATATTATACCTTGCCTCGCCTAAAATACAGGTGACCTAGTTCAAGCACATAACACAATAGAATTTTTCGTAGATTTAAGCAAATTTGTATTTAGTATTTTACCTTTTTACATGAATAAACTTATATCATTTTGTTCTCTTTATTTCATTTTAATTACTTATTATTTACATTTTTAAATATTTTTATAAAAAACACAAATCATTTAAAAATATAAAAAATAGTGGCCCATCGGCATCAGGAACAGGGTCCAAGATGCCGGTGGTCAGGGCTCTAGAGAGAGAAACCTCCTCACGATGCGTGCCGTGTCTAGGAGTACTGCTTTCTGAATCAAGCCCTTGACCCAGCCGCACAATGAGAGCCTCCTGAGGTGTTGGTCGAGGCTCTCCCATATTAAGCCATTAACTGTTACGATTATCGGTACAATGATTGCAGAGTCCACGACTCACATGTCGACAACCTCGTGTGCTAAGTCGACATACTTGTTTTTTTTATCTTTCTCAGCTTTCACTAGGTTCTCGTCATGAGGGACAGCGATGTGGGGGTTCGTAATGTGCTGGTCAATCATGTCAGTGAACTTGGTCATCATGCGTTCAGTGTATGTGATACTGTCATAAAAAAGGTAAAAAGCAAACCTAGGCTAGTTGTATATCGGCCTCTAAGGGATATATTGGCGGATTACTTCACAGTGGATCTGGAATTAATGCCATGGTTTGAAATTGGTTCACTGCCTGATGTTAATAGCATGATTGGAAATTTTAATGACCTTATCACTCAACTATACGACTTGCATGCCCCCATAAAGAGAAAGATATTTAGGGACCGACCCACGCCTTGGATAACGGATAATATTAAATTGATGTTTAAGCTGCGAGACGAGGCAAAAAATAATTATCATAAGGACAAGTTAGACACTACAAAGAAATATTATTTGGATTTAAAAAAGCAATCTGTTACAGCACTAATGCAGGAAAGGAAGGTATACTTTGACAGGCACATAAATAGTCAGATAAAAAACCCCAAAAAGCTTTGGCAAAATCTAAAATCGGATGTTTTTTCAGAACATAGTGAAGGTACGCTTCCCGGACAATTTAATGACCCAGACAACATAAACAGGGCTTTTCTAAATGTACCTGGACAGTGCATCATTCCCACGGCGCAGCTATCATATTTTGAGACGAATAAATTTGGTGAAGCTCAATTTGAGCTGCGAGTTGTTAATGAAGAAGAAATTTTGAGAGTTATTAAGAGCTTGGGGTCAAACGCTAAAGGGATTGATGGAGTGAATCTGGATATGATAATGCTGACGCTACCAACCACCCTTCAGGCTATTACTACAATCGTAAATAAGTCGCTGGATACCCACACTTTCCCAGACTTGTGGAAGTGTGCTATTGTGCGTCCTTTACCCAAAATCGGCAACCCTACTACTTTTAAAGATCTACGTCCTGTTAGCATTTTGCCTTGTTTATCGAAAGTCTTGGAGAGGGTGGTTTATAACCAAATGGTGAAATATTTAGAGGCAAACAATATGCTACCTGACCTTCAGTCTGGTTTTAGGAAAGGCCGTGGGACGGCCACGGCTCTTTCGGACGTAGTGGGGAATATCCTAGAGGCACGGGACAGGGGCGAGGGAACAATCCTTGCACTTCTGGATTTTTCACGGGCCTTCGATGCAATAAACACCACACTGCTACTTTCCAAGCTGGCCTATTATGGTTTTTCAACGGAAACAATACAGTGGTTCGCTAGCTACTTGCAAAATAGGTCACAGCTCGTTGAAATCCAGATGGAGGATGGATCAAAGATGTCATCCCCTCCTCGTCAGGTGCCACGTGGTGTGCCTCAGGGATCAATTTTGGGCCCCCTTTTATATATCCTTTACAGTGCAGACATTATTAAGTCATTTCAGCATTGCAGGTATCACATGTACGCGGATGATATACAATTATATATAACTTTTAAGCCAACTGATACATTAGATGCAGTGGAAAAAATTAATGACGATCTGGAAAGAGTGATGGTATGGTCAGATAATAACTCACTGTTATTAAACCCACTGAAATCTAAATTTATGGTTTTAGGAAGTAGGCAAATGATCAGCGCAATACTGTCAGCCACGCCAGAAGTTGTTATCAGGGGGGAGAAAATTGATAGGGTAGAGATAGCATGCAACCTTGGGTTAACCATGGAACCGGAACTACGATTTGAGAAACACATCAGTGACTCCATGAGGAATTGTTTTTATAGATTGAAACTCCTATATTCAATTAGAGACTACCTGAGTGTTGACTTACGTAAACAATTAGTGGATAGCCTAATTTTATCAAGACTTAACTACTGTGATACCGTGTATGGCCCGTGCTTGTTAGCAAGAACAGAGAAGCTAATACAACGTATACAAAATGCATGTACACGGTTCTGTGTAAAGATACCTCGTCGAAGTCATGTTACTCCTTTTATAAATGAAAATAATATTTTGAAAATGGCTGCTAGGAGAAAGTTACATATGGCTAGTTTACTATTTGGAGTAGTAACTACACAAAAACCACACTATCTTTTTGAGAAGTTAAGTTGGAGACAGAGCAAATACGAACCACGTTTTACTACCAATCCTCTTTGTACATCAAAGCATAGGACTGCTGCATTCAGGGGGAGCTTCAAATACGCCGCCACGCACTGTTGGAATAACATCCCTCCACCAGTAAGAGTCCTGAGAACAAAAAAAAATTTTTTGAACATCTTAAAAAAAATACTCATGAAGATACAGCAATCCACATGATTGTAAAATTAGTAGTAATAGCTGCTCTTTTTGTACTTACCTCGAGGGTCATGGCCTCCGGGCAATGGATATGGTTTTCCAACAGTGTGAGTGGCCTCTGTTTGATTCCTCCCTGTTTAGGTCCAGTCTGTGTCATTGTCACGGGGGAGTGGTAGTCCTCAGTTATCTTTGACGTGTTTGCTGTGTGTCCTTCTGAAGCTGCATTATCTTGATGGTGGACAATAGGTATATAGTTCAATACAGGTCAGAAGGAATACCAATTTTATTTAGGGTTAGGCTAGGATTATGTTTGATTTAGTTAGGTTTAGATATGTAATCTATGCCTATATTAACACTTACGATTAAGATCAGGAGGCTTCGAGGGTGTCAGGTTTTGCATTCCGTATGTCGGGGGATCTTACTCCTTCGTACATCAATGTATCCATGTCATACCACTAAAATAATAGTAAAGAATCCTTAAATAACACTATCAAAATGTACATATCAGCTTATTTGCCGATTTGACCGAAAAAGCTTGGTTGTCTTCTGCCAACCGCATGCCTCATTGCCTACCGTTATGCAAATGGCCGCCGCGCCATCGAGGCGCAACAAATCCCATGGTGCATCTGGGAAACTATGGTGTATCAATGTAGACTTAATGTGGATTATTAGGGTATCGAAATTATTATAATTACTCAAACAGTAAAAAGAGGAAATCACACCACACTATACACCACAGAGAACTAATAACATACTAAAACTGTACACGTAATTAAATATTATAGGTACTTACTTGTTTATATTGTCATTGTATTATGGTCTTAGACCACAACGTCCGTCGTCCGTCGTCCGTCGTCCGTCGTCCGTCGTCGTCGTTCTTGGTCTTGGTCTTCGTTTTGGTTGGTCTTGGTCCTTGGTCTTGGTCTTTGTTTATATTATTATTATTTCTTAAATTTATGATATGCGCAAATACAGATATATATTTTTGATACATTTATGTATAATCACACACATTTCAGTTAAAATAATTACTAACCCGTTGAAATATCTCACGCAGGGGGACGTGAATACGTCATTCCATGGGTAATTGCTGAAAACCAGCGCTGTTGACATTAGGTTCGTCCGAATTCACAGTATTTCGCTGAGCAATGACCTGTTCTTGCACAGATGCGACGCACAGCATAATTTTTCTTATTATTTGTTACAAAAGTAGTAGTAACTCTGCTATCAGCATTTTGTTTTTGTGATGTTTTTGTTGACATTTGGTAATGTTGCAAGAGTATTACGCAATAATGTCTTTGGTCCGTGGCCATGACAGCAACCAATGAAAAATATTGTTTTACTTTTTATATTTTTATTTATTGGATGAACACGAGGCTTTTGGCTACTTTTGTAAATGTGTATTTTATGTGTTTTTATCTTTATATGTGCGTTTTGTTTGTGCAGAATAAACAATTTTTCTTTCTTTCTTTCTTCTATATCAACAATCATTGCACGGCACTCTCGTCGATCTATCACCACAATATCAGGCTTATTGGCTACAATAGTCCTGTCAGTGATGATTGATCGATCCCAATACAATGTGGCGTGACCATTCTCGAGAACTGGGTCGGGCACATACCTGTAGTATGGTACTTCTGACTCAACAAGGTTGTATTGCAAGGCAAGTTGCTGGTGGATAATCCTGGCCACTAGATTGTGTCTATGCAAGTACTCGGCGTTAGCAAGATGAGAACAACCGGAAACAATATGTCTGATTGATTCACCGGGATGGTGGCATGCCCGACAGATGTCAACCGTACCGTCCTTGATAATGTAATTCCGGTAATTATTCGTCATGATAACTTCATCCATAATCGCACAGACAAAAACTTCGGTTTCTCCGAAGAGATCGCCAAAACGCAGCCAGGATACGGATGCCAAAAAGTCTACATCAGGCCCATGGAGGGCCCGGAAAAATCGTCCGTGAAGCTCTTTGCCTTACCAGACTTCCTTACGATCGTTAGTATCAAGAACTGCAGGTTTGCGCCAGTTCCCCTTCGGCAAGGAGAGTGGGGTTAGGCCCTTGTCCACTGCGACCACATCTCCGTTGCATCGCCACGTCAGTTTGAAGGAAATATTCCCTGAGACTGCAAATCTCGCGGTTGTGGAGGGTTTTAGCATTTAAGAAACCTCGACCACCACACTTCCGCGGGATGTACAGTCTCATCACTGATGACCGTGGGTGATGCATCCGATAAGTTGTCAGCAATGTACGGACCTTCCTATCCAGAGCGTCAAGTTCCGTCTGAGTCCATTTGAGTATGCCGAAAGAATATATCAAAACCGGCATGACCCAACCGTTAAAGGCGCGCACCTTGTTTCCGCCTGATAAAAAACTATTTCACACTTTATTCAGGCGGCCAAAGAAACGCTCCCTCAACGATTGTTTCATGTCAGTAACATTGATGCCTAATGCTTCCGACATACCCAAATACTTGTAGGTTTCGGTTGAGGAGAGGGATCTAAGGTATATGGAATCTGAGAGTTGGGTTCCCACGGATTCCATAATCCCCCCTCGCTTTACATGCATGACTGCACATTTGTCCACACCAAATTCCATCCTGATGGCGCTACTGAACGTTTCTGTTACATTCAGTAGCTCCATCAGTCGCAATTTGTTGGGGGCAAAGAGTTTCAGGTCATCCATGTAAAGGAGGTGAGATATAACCTGACCACCTCTTTTCAACCGATAGCCTAGACCTGAATTCTCTAGCAGTATGCTTAGAGGATTCAAGGCTAAGCAGAACCAAAGCGGACTCAAACTATCGCCCTGGAATATTCCCCGTTCAATCCTGATCGGTTCGTCGACCCCCCGGATCTGTCGACATCCTGGATAGGGAAGGACCGTCCTCCACTGCCCCATACATGACATCAAGAAGGTGCGTAGAGTTTCGTCTATTTTGTACAACTCCAGCACCCTAGTGAGCCATGTATGTGGCACGGAATCATAGGCCTTCTTATAATCTATCCAATATGTTGACAAATCCTTTCGGGATCTACGGACCTGTTGGCTTATGGCCATGTCTATAAGGAGCAGCTCCTTAGTACCGCGGGACCCATTCTTACATCCATTCTTTGACACAGACATAATTGAGTTGTTAAAGATATGTTGTGCAATTTTTGCTCTAAGAATGGATGATCACTTTATAGACCGTCGGTAAACATGTAATTGGTCTATAGTTTTTAGGTTCCGCAGTACTACCCGATTTATGGAGAAGGTGGGTAACTCCTGTCGTAAAGAACAGTGGTAGAGACCCAGTCTCTATAGATGACTGGAATTGCGAGGCTAAGCAGGCGTGTGACTTTTGTAGCCATTTAATCCAGAAATTGTGCAGTCCATCCGGTCCTGGAGATTTCCAGTTAGGCAGCGGATGGAATGCACGGGCCACATCCAGAGGGCTGATGCTTATTGCCTCCATATCTGGTATTGAATCACACGCCCACTCAACAACACGCATCCAATTACCTTCAGTGTGACTGACGGGCACCTATCAAAGTGATCCTTGAATTGTCTAATAAAGTTGGCAACAGTTTGGTTGAGAACTGAAAGAAAGACTTTTCACCTCCAACCTACCAACTCTTGTTCAGCTAAATGTTCTAGAAGGCTGATCACCTGGATTTGCATACTGTTTGACCGGCTTTTGGCAAATAGCCGCACACCGCTGTACTCCACCCAGCGCCCCCCAGGCCGGGGGCTAATCAAACTTTGCAATCTCTCTATACCTCTTTGAACTGACGCCAACGCCGATACAAGTTTTATGAGAACACCATGTTTGTGAAAAATATTACATCTGTAGGTATTTTTACTTATTTAAGGCAAAATATTTCCTGCCTTTGTAGTCTAAAGTTTAAATTGAACGTAGTATTTTTATTAGCTGAGCAAATAACACTTTAGATAATAAAAATTATGTGAAAAAGTGAAGGAAATAAAAAAAAAAATCGAGCCACAGAGATTTCAGAGAGGTTTCATCAATTTTGTATAATCAGCTTACGTTTTTTACTGCTATTACTGCTACCTCATCTTTATACCGCCACACCCCTCCCCCCACCCTGCCTCCGTCAAGTTGCAGTGGCCACTATGTTTTTCAGCTCGATTTACCGGCAAAGAGAATCCGCGCCACCCACCCGACGGGAATTAGCACTTCAAAAGGCTATGAGTGAACGCTCACTATACTCTATTTTGTACACTTATGATGTTATTCGCACATTTTGTGCGAATTTGCTTTCGAATGCTTTCGTAATAGCGCTTTGAAAAATGTATGAATCGCTACGTTGATTTTAATGAGCGAATTACTTTCAGGTTCCGCTGGTTATGAGCTGTGTAAGTAGCGTAGTTTATTATTTAAAGTGGATGTTTTTATTGCAGGAATTTGACTATGGTGTTTCAATGGCTCAAAAAGCTTCTCAGAAATAGAGATGTGATTTCAACAAAATACTTTTCGGTCAGTCCATACTGAAGAATACACACACACGAGTCTCTTTTACGTATTAACGCTGCCTTACTGGGAAATCGGAAAGCTTTGATAGCCTTTTGAGTTTCCTAGCAACATATCTTTCATCATAAAAACACATTCAGTATTCGTTTCGTCCTTTTGGACATAACAATGAGGCTCAGAAAAAAATATTAACAGATGCATCCGAAACAACTGTCAGGGGTTTAATTAAAATCTTAAAAAGTGCAATCTCACTGTGGCGTGTCCTCCAAGCAGTTCGGCCGGGTGTGGCGTGGGCGACACAAAGCGACAGCGACAAAACGACGCGTTTCGGGCACAGCGACAATGATAATGCAGTCGAATATAACGCGCCGCCCACATGGATAACAACGCAGAAGGGTTGGCGCTCACTGATGTAGCGATACCTAGGTGACATCACCTACTACCTACCACATTTGGAGTTGAGTAAAATATTGTTTCAATTAGTCTGTGTAATAATATAGCATATATAGCATATAATAATATAACCTTGAAACAAAATCGATCCAAGACAACTGGCATCCTGACTGATACGTGTCAGTTCTACAGAATTTTAAAAACGATTTTCTATGTGATGAATAATTTATACCTTACTAGCTTCTGCCCGTGACGTCGTCCGCGATGCCTATAACCTTCCTCGAGAATTAGGCTATCCAATACAAAAATATTTTTTCATATCCGACTGGTAGTTCCGGAGATTACCCCTCTTTTTATTATTAGTATTAGTATAAAAGTATAGAAGAGATGGATGACAAGCTTAGTTTTAATTTTCAGTCTCAACTAAATGTAACTAACCGTCGCGCATAGTTTTTAATTTTTTCATTTTTTATTAAACTTAAAAAAATATATTTGCAGTAATTTACTAAATTACTTAATGTGTGAAATATGTAGTCTGACTCGCCTATTTCAGTGTCGCTCAATTTGATTCTCACCACTTCAGGGAGAGGATGAATTAAAGTATCCGGGAAAAATGGTTTGCTTTTCTTTCTTGATGGCTTTCGGCTAATGCTAAGTAAAGGGTCGGACACATTCGAGTTGAACCTAAAAATGAAACAGGATTTATTTTGCAAAACGTGTAAAATACCATATTAGATAGTGATATGTTTCAAGAACTGTAAAACTATTGTAGAACTTATTCTTCGCTATATACGAGTATCTTTAGTAAAGCCACATATTTTACAGTGTAAAATAATAAACTAGTAGTTCTGCGAACACTAGATCTCGCGAGCAAAAACTTTTTGGCAACAACTAACCTTTAGCTAGTGGCGTTTAAAATAAGTGCAAATGTTTATTTTATATAGGAACTTTAAGTACATCTTAATATAAAAAAATATAAGGCTTCAATATAAAACAACATAATATAAACTCGTAAAACAGTATTTAAATATTATTATCGATTAATTGGCCCAATACATGAATCACAAAGTTTAATGTGGTGTTCATTACACATAAATTGGTTGCATTTACCACATTTTTTTTTTTGGGGTTGGGACATTATCAAATAACTTCTCCTGCTCTGGGCGGAGCGGGAGGGCATGTCAGACTTTTACTGACTAAAACCCACCCTTGTTTCTTCCGTTGCCTGTGTGCCGGGGCTGCGATATCCCTTTCGGACAAACTCGCAAACCTGGCAGGCATTGGCCCTTACGGACCCCGTGAGTTGGTGCTGACATCTCTTTGAGGCGCGCGTGGAACACAACGCGCCGTCGACCCAGGCCTGGTCCTTATCGGACGGCGAGCTAGCCATTGCTCACCGTCCGCAAGCCCGCGCCTACGGTCGCCGGAAGTCGGCTCGCGACTCCCGACGCCCGGGGCGTCTCCTGCGGCGACTAAGGGCGCGAGAGCGCGAATCTTGCCTCTCCCTCGCGCGCTCCGCCTCCTCCTTCGCGAGCATTACTGCTTCGCAGAAGGAAGTGGCGGCCTCCCATGCACTCTCGCTCCGGACCATGGCCTGAACCAGGGCTGGACGCGAGAGATCGCCGCCGCCGATTGCCTCCACCGTATCCTCCGTGCGATCCACACAGTGGTGACACCCGGGCGTTTCCTCCCACCTTATGCGGAACAGAAACCTCCCGAAACAGCCGTATCCGGTGAGGGCCTACGTCAGGCGGAAGGTGAGGACGCCGTGGTGCCTCTCTAGCCATCCTCAAAGAGGGGACTTATCGCCACAATTGTGGCGCCACACTTGGTTTTCGTTTTTCTATCATTACACCTCGCACAAAAAAGTAAGTAATTAAAATTAAAAAAATATACGTATATACGAGTATATGTTAACTTATTTAACAAAATTATACTAAACTATTAGTCGTGAGGGGTCCGTGGTCCGAGGGGCCGTAGCTAGCGGAACGCTGAGAATGGAGGGGCGCGTGAGTTAGGAAGCTACTGGAACGAATAGTCGCATACGTATAATATTGGCTAAAATATGATACAAATAAAGTGACGAGGCTTATATTTAAGTGAAGGAACGACGTTCACGCCTCAAGCTTTTAAGAAAATATAATAGTTCTATGTTTACATAAGTTTTATTTACTACTTTCTAGTTCATTATAAGCTTGTTTAAAAAAATATTTTACTTATATTTTATTCTAGCATTAGAATTTCATAAAATATGTGTTCTATGACCGTCACTTCTAAGGTACCTACTAGTCAAAACAAATCCAATGAGTCCAACACAACAGGGCTACCGTGTAAAGTTGAGGTGTTCCTGTGGTCACCTTCCGGCACTATCATCAGACCCTGAACACTACCATTCATTCTTAGATCGAGCCCCAAACTAATCTTATCTCCGTAGGTGATAAAGAGTAGGAATTGCCCGTAACTTTGGCCAAATCTTAGCATTTCGAGTTTAGGGAGTAGACCTGTAGGAACAAACCATGAACATGCTTGTAGTTTTAGCGTTCAAAAATATTTTATGCTACCAATGCTCTTCTATGATTTGACCGGATGACCTACTTTTTTCCTATCAAAAAAACATGTCATCGTTCAATACGTCAAATTCAAATAAAAAAACCGGTCAAGTGCGTGAACCACGCACAATGAAGAGTTCGTCGGGATGAATTTACCCCAAATACAAACTTTAACATTATAGTTGAAAAATATGTTCCCATACATTCTAACTGCAAATGTAAGTTGGTCGATTATTACTCGTTAACTTGTAAAGCATACTTAGCTGTGATAGGTTTCCTTTTAATTTCGGTATATATTCTATTGCCGTGATTTATTCACATAACCAAAAACAACCATTTAGTTGGCAGGGGGAAGGATACTTGACTCTAACAAAAATTAGCAATTAGAATCGAAAAATTGTTTTTACACACTCACACGACACCCTCGGAAGGACGAGAATAAGAAATCATCCCCACTTAACGTGCAGGGTACCCTACGGTAGAGGTACCCTAAAAAAATTTATTTATCATGATTTTATTTTATCACTTAGGCCCATGCCAGATTACAGCTTTCTAGTACTAAGATTCTCTGAGCTAAGCCGCGGATAGACAGATAGAGAGGCCTCTCTATCTGTCTATCCGCGGCTTAGCATGGCGAAACTATATCGGTTCCTTGTTGACTACAGAAGCTTAAAAACCAGAAAACAAATGAGTAAAAATTTGTTGACCAGCTAGAAAAATTAACTAATTGGTTTGAATAAATACTGAGCAATTTACTGCATTTTGAGGAGCTATTCCGCTCATCATGCCGAAGATCTGCATCAGATCTTCACTATTTTATTTTGAGACCAACTTAAAGTTACTACCTTTCAAATAAAAAAAGAACCATGGAAATCGGATCTCATAAGGCGGAGATATCCAGTAGCCCTCTTTTTGCCCCATTTTGGAGTAAAAGTACCCCTCCAACCAAAAAACCCCGAAGACAAAAAAAAAGTCGTAATCCTTTAAGCCAAGTTTCGTTCAGATCGGTTGTAAAATACGACCTGTGGACCTATGTAAAAACTGACACACGAAAGCCGATTTTACCAGACATGATGCAGAGACGCTTCGCTCGCTCGGTCAATAACTCGGAAATACTCGGAACATGTACTAAAACACCTTTCTATGAATAATATTACCAAAATCCTGAGTATTTTTTGTAAATTTGAATTAGAGATGAAAACATAATATATGGGTGTGTAAATTAAATGTAATCTAATTTAATATTAAAAAACATACCTTCAGCTTCCATAACGATCAATTTAATTGTGCACAAAACACCACATGTAATTTACATAAAAAAATACGGTGTCGAGAAAACAATATACCGTAGTGCACGACGACTAAGTTGTTCCCACTACCTGTGTGCCGTTCGGAACAACGCGGAGAACGCGAGAAGGGCGGGGTATAATGAACAGGCTATCCAGTTGTTGTTTAATTAATGGTGGTTTCATGGAGTTATACCATAATTTGGATATTGGTCTTTTGGCCAGCTTTTTAGGTCAAAGTAAAATAAGTGTACCTACCAATCTCCCGGGAATATACTCATCATAATGTTTCGTATCAGTACACGAGCACCTTAACGCGACGTGGAGCAGTTTTACGGGGATGGCTTTTAAAGTGTAAATTCTGACAAGCATACGAGGAATAAAAGGAATGCCTGCCCCGCTCTTGTCATAAAGCACCCAATCTTCGCATAAAGCCGTCCTAATGCAGCTCGTGAAACAGACTGGACTTTTATTGTGTATAGTGACGGTTCGAATGGTTGCGCTTTTACTTAAATTTTATTGTTAGTGGGTGATGCAGTGCTCCTTGTGGAGACCGAAGTGAATGTGTGTAATATACAATGTTCTCCGCGGTCTCGACGTTTATTACATTTCAAACTAATTACGGCTCTTGTGCCTGGAATTATTAAACCTGTTGCCAAATTATTTGTTCGTTATGAACATTAGGACTAATTTAATTACGTTCTACATGAGTGGTATGCTCCAATAAACAGCTGGCTTTTAATTTGATCAGAATTAATTTTACTTGATTAAAATTGTTTGTTTTATGTAGTTTCAAGTACCTATTTCTATAAATCACTAACTTAGGGTTTGTTACGTTCCTTTTTTGCTTTAGTGTTGTATTTGGTATATCAAAGATACTTGTACCTAAAAGTAATATGTACTTTTTAATCACTATCTGAAATAAATTGCATCTGGTGACAACAATTTATCCTGTAGCATTGACAAGTGTTTGACATTATTTATTCATCATTAAACCTAAATATTCCTCACTATTTCTAATAACTTACGTACATAAATATTACATACTTAATTTTTGTACCTACTCATTCGTTTATTTTAATTGCATTGACATCTTATTTTATGTAATATGGGTTTTGCCTGAATCAAATAAATTTTATTTATTTTAAGGTCAACAATTAATTGTTAAACATCACGCAAACATACTGAAATGAAAATCTTTCTGAGAAGGCTGGTGGTCGCTCCTGAGCATTTATCTCTCCAAGATTATCGCAGCAAATTATAAGGAAAATTAAGAATTAAAACGAAGTATTTTACTTGACTCAGTCAGAGCTGCGATACCGTTTCATATGACAAAGCGAGATAATTACCGCATTATCTTGAAAACAAGAAAAGTTCAGTTCTAGACGGAGGAATTCAATATTTTTGTCGACACTATCTCTTTGATTCTATTATTCCTCTGAATATAGTTTTCTTCCTGAATCGTCTATAATATTTGTTAAGCCACAGCTTGTTTGGTTTCTCTTTGGTTGCAGGACTGTGTTCCTTCATATATCCAGCTAAAACACAAGAGAAAGAAGTCTGCTTCTGAAGCTGTCACTTGTCATTTTGACGTAAGAAAAGACCATAATTATTATTCCTGGAGCTCATTGAATAAACAAGCGTTTGCTTAAACTAATTTCAAACGTTCTTTAGTGGTATGGGGAACAGGGTGTAAAGTTCACTCATCCACCATAGAAAAGGGAGGATCCTCCAACCAGACGGGTGTCGTGTCTGGCGGGTAACTGCCCAGATGTTGAAGTTGGGAGCTTGTATATATGTCCATCGCAAGGTAAATTCTAATTGCGCGATGCAGGATTTGTGTTACGTCAGGATGTTGTGTGACGTCAGGATGTTGTGTGACGTCAGGTCTTTGATGCGTAGTTCGCATGTGGCGATGTAGATGCCGCCACAGTTCTTTCCATGTCAGGTAGTTACATAACAACTGTAACTGCAATATATGTTTGTACCTATGTATACAACCACATTAGGACAGACTTGCACTTTCCTACAACGACGCGACGCCTTATCTCACCAGCAAGCACCACATGCAGTTAGATACATACGCAGAAACAGATGTAATAGGTTTACTTCTTAAGCAACCGGTCACCTTCCATCGTCGTCAGTCAGACGGTGCAGCACTGAAGGAGTACCCTGCGTTACTAATGAGCGCTACATCTCGGCCCGCCAATTAGCATGGCACTCACTACCCTGTACACAAATCACACACACCTACACAAATACACACGGAATACAAAAATAGTACACATGCTTACTATAATCTAAACATGGTTATGTGTGTAGTAGGATTATTGTGTACGATTCGCGTTCGTAGATGTAGCGTGTCTATCTAGCTGGAATATATCATACAATAGTTAGGTATTTGTAAATATTTTTTTTATCACATCTATTAAAAAAGTGCTAGTTTGTTCTTCGTATACAGGGACCAAAATAGTTTTTTAATCCCTAAGGACTAAAAGTTTTTTGAATTTGGAATCTGAATATTGTGAGTAAAAGTTCCAATTACCAAAGAGATCAATCATGAACATTGGTGCCGATTCTCTTGTACACCGAACTAAACTATCACTCAAATTCCTTACTTTTGGCTATGAGAATTTTAAAGATATTCTGCAAAAGAAATCTCCAAATTTAAAAATAATTTTGACACAACTAAAATCGAATTTGACAATCGCGACTCCACGTGGTACTCGTGGTTTGCCCTACCCCGTGATTTTTTTTTAGAGCCGGAGGTGCTCCAGGTGTGCAGCATCGACGTGTTTTATAGGGAATTTTTCAAGTTTTACTTCTATATTGATCACTTTCCATCATATTTGGAAACCCAATAAAAGTCCATCGATTGTTTTTGCGTGGTCACCCTACTTTGTTTAATTTGTTGTATGCCGCCTGTGTAGCATGTGGACTGTATGATTGAAATGCGGTAGTAGTAGTTACATAAAATGACTTTATTTATAGTTAAGCTGAATTATATTTTTTAGTTAACACACATTGTAGCGAGTACACTTAGGTAGACAATTTCACACCGCCGCCATGATGCACAACAGAAACAAAGCGACATCAACGCCTCTACTGGTGGATAATCTAACTATTTTATGAAATAATCACTAACGTTTGGCCACATCATGAAATAGTCGTGCGTTTAAACTGTTCATATCGTTAAACGTTAAGTACTCAATGATCTGGCCAGGCCACATCATGATGAGAGCAGTGGTCGATGTTCATTTCATGGAATGATCACTTTTAAGATCTAGCCATGACACCTTCACTAACCTTCGCTTTGGGTGATAATCAGGTCGAAACCTATAATGTGAATCTAGTGATATACTGTGATTGTTACCTGTTGTAGTTGCCTTGTAATAAATAAATAAATAAATAAATGACCTAGTAATGTTGTGTCTCCGGCTTTACAAAAACCGAAAAAAATCGATATCGATGTCTTGTTTATGCCTTTTAAGTTGGCGTTTTTGTCGTAGTTGGATAAAGGACTTTAACTTTTTATTTTTTATTCATTGTATAGTTTTGACTTCGTTACGATTTTATTATAATTATATTTCGTCGCTTCATTCTTCAGATATATTTAACCATGTAGTCCCCTTCCCTTGCGCTAGCAACTACGCACGTCTTTTAAAATTTATTCTATATAACTTTCTTTTTTTTTTAAGTCCTCTGACAACACTCTACCCTACCTCGTTTTGTCGATCAGTTGTAACCGTCATTCCTTTTTCGTGCGCAGCAACGAACTGACGTCTTCAACCCTCAATAAGTAAGTTAAAGTGTATTTGCCGAAGCGGAACGCGGAAGACAAGATCGAGTATTACAAGAAGAAAATACGGAAGTTAGAGAAGGAGGCTCATCGTCGTCGAATAAAATGCTTTTCATCTTCAGATTCGGAACCAGATCCAAGTACAATTTTTTCATCGTTGGTGTTATAAAAGTGATAACAAAAAGTTTGAATATGACTAATATTAAAAAACGCCTAGAGGTTGCCCGAGATGGTAACACGATGGCTGTAAAACGAACAAACATGGTTTCTATGAACTAAAATCACGTGTAATACTGTTCTCATGTATTTACGAATTCTTTGCCGTACATACGTATGTAAAGTTGTGACTACCCTCATAACTTATGAAAAATGTTACCAGGTCCAAGAGAAATGGAAGAACCTGTAGACGCTGTGGCGGACTCCGAGCTAGACACATCACCACCAAAACCACAGAGCGACGTGATTGCTGGTCCAGAAGTTGCGACTGATCCACCCTGCGTTAACGTCGAAACAATGAATCCCACTGATCCAGATTTGGGTCCAAATATTTTGGCGGCATTAGGCGAAATCACAGATGAGACACCGGAATTTGGCAAAAAAAATCATGAAAACCTCGCAAAAATATTTTTACCATTACTGAAAAGGGTATGACAAAAGAAAATAGGAAGATAGTTTTGAGAAATTACCTTAACCCGAAAACTGTCCTTTACTACAAGCACTAACGCTTAACTTCGAGGTTTCTGCGGCCATACCGGAATCTGGTAGATTTCGGGACAAGAAAATGACTGCTAACCAACAACAACTGGGAGTGGGTATTACCCCTGTGAATAGAGGTTTACACTTGCTTGTTAATAATGAAAGCAAAGTAGAGGTAAAAAAAATTATAAGTGACGGATGCCGAATCTTATCCGATTTGCATCACCAAAATACAGACGCTAGAGTCAGATTTCCTCCTCCTTTTTACAATTTCTTGATCGTTCCAAACATGACAACACACTGTTTGGTATCGACCTTTCAGAAAAAATTAAAGCCTCAAAGGCAATTTTAAAACAAGGGAACAAATCAAGAAGACTTTGCCCGCATTAAAGCCTTCTAGTTCCAGCTCGAGAGCACAACCAGCAGCTAACCGGTCCAGCTACCAGGGAAACTGGTCGGAACCTTCTACCTTCCAGTCGAACAGGGGAGGGGGGCGAGGGGGTCACAAACAAACCAACTACCGGGCTCCCCTTGCATCCAGCCAGTCGAAGACCAACTACAAGCAACGTGCCTCAACACGTCGTCATTGACTCAGGTACATGCAGGCGGAATGAAGTTTCATTTTGATTGTTGGGAAAAAATCACCGATAATGTGACGGTTCTCAAATGGATTAGTCAAGGTGTAGATATCCCATTATCACATGGGGTACTACAACCCCATAATACAACCAAAACATTTTGGTCTAAACAAGAAAAATATGATATGACGGTCGCCATTAACAAGCTCATAGATTTAGGTGCGGTTAACGTTTGTGAACCTGTAAAAGACCAGTTTATATCTCGCATATTCTTATCACCTAAGCCAAACGGTGTAAAAAGATTTATCTAAAATCATTTAATCAGTTCGTCAAAAAATCTCACTTCGAAATGGAAGATCATAGGACGGCCTCTAAACTTATTCCAAAAAATGGTTTCCTTGCAACGATAGATCTTAAAGAAGCCTATCTTTTAGATCCAAAAAATAATAATTTCGAAAATATTTACGTTTTCAATTCGAAAATGATAAATCCGATACAATAACATACGAATTTAACGCAATGCGCTACGGTCTTTCCATTGCTCCTAGAGTATTTACAAAAATTATGAAGGAGGTCATGACCTGTCTTAGATACAAAGGACATAAATCAGTCAAATACTTAGATGACGCCTTATGTATCGGTAAAACTTACACTGAGTGCCGTAGAATAACGTTAACGAAACTTTACGAGTGTTAACGTGTCTCGGCTTTGTGATAAATTATAAAAAGAGCTCTTTAATACTCCAAACAAGAGAGCAAATTCTTAGGTTTCATCTATAATACGACAAACCTTTCGATTTGCTTACCTATTGACAAACGTCGTTACATCGCGCAGCTTCTTAAAAAAATCATTGGTTTACCTCCGTGTACCATATGAGCATTCGCTCAGTTAATCGGCGTTCTCACAGCAGCGTGTCCCACCGTTAAATATGGGTGGTTAAATACCAGAACTCTAGAGCATCAAAAATACCTTTTATTGAATAGATTTCATAATAATCATAATTCAAAAATAATCCTAGAACGATACATACTTAATGATTTAAATTGGTGGTCACAAAATATATTTACATGTAAAAACTTTGTTGACACTCCTAATTTCGAATTGGAAATATTTTCCGATGCTTCGGAAACAGGTGGGGAGCATTTTGTGATGGTAATCGCGCTCATGAATCATGGAAGGAATTCGATAGAGAATGTCATATATATTACTTAGAGTTATTGGCTAGTTTCTTAGCACTAAAAATCTTCGCAAAGGAATGATCAAATTGTTCTATATTGTTACTGGTTGACAATAATACAGCGTTGAGTTATGTTAATAAAATGGGAGGCGTACAATATCCTCAGTTAAATGATGTTGCTTATCAAATTTGCGAGAAGCGGAATATATGGATATTTGCATCCTACGAGTATATTAATACCAAACAAAATATCGAAGCTGACGTTGAATCAAGAATAATTAATCCCGATATAAAATGGAGCTTGTCAGATCAAACATATAAAACTATTATTCGTAAACTAGGTCAACCTGTAATTGATCTATTCGCTTTTCGCACTAATGCCAAATGTCATTTGTACGGTTCCTGGTTTCCTGACCCAGACGCGTCTTTTGTCGATGCATTTACAATTAATTAGAAACATGATTTTTTCTACGCCTTCCCCGCAGAGGAACTACTTCTACTTAATACTTAAAAGTGTGTATTAAAATAATAAGCGATGAGGCGTGTGGTATACTCGTATTCCCATGGTGGCCATCACAGCCATGGTTTCCTATCGTTACAGAACTAATCTCCTCAGAAATTATATTTTTTGAACCCAGTAAAAACTTGCTCCTATCCTCTTCCAGAGATCATCACCACCCGCTGCACAGTCATCTTACACTAGGTACAGCGATACTCTCCGGGAAGCCTTCTTCGGCCGTAACATCCCCGTAGAAGCAATAGATCTTATGTTAGCATCGCTTTCTGACAATACCAAAAAACAATATGGCGTCTCATACAAACTTTGGTGGCACTTCTGAAAAATTAACAAAATTGATACTTTTGAGAGCACAGTAGCAAAGGTCATCTCTTATCTGACAACAGAGTTTAATAAAGGTGCCTCGTATGGATCTTTGAATTCCCACCGATCCGCACTGTCGTTTCTATTGGGCAACGACATTGGTTCTGACGAATGCATCAAACGTTTGTTAAAAGGAGCTTATTAACTTAAACCTAGCAGGCCAAAATATACACACACGTGGGACCCGCAATTAGTACTTTATCTCGTTTCTAAATTAAAAAAAATAAAATAAAAAAATACTGGCTTTATGTACGGCACAGCGAGACCAAACTCTTTCCCTAATAAAACTAGAGAATATAAATATTTCGCCAAATGGAGTAAAAGTAGTGATAACAGACGTTATCTGGACTTCGGCTCCAGGAAGAGGGACCGAGAGACCCGTACTTTTTCTTCCCTACTTTGTAGAAATTAAAAATATATGCCCCGCTACCGTACTCGTAGATTATAATATTTCTTACAAAAAATCTAAGAGCTAAAAATATACATAACTTAATACTAACAATTAAAAACCTAATAGAGCGGCCACAGCTCAAACTATAAGTCGATAGATAAAATTGGTGTTATCAGAAAGCGGTGTCGATACATCAATATTTAGTGCACACAGTACACGACACGCCTCAACTTCTTCTGCAATCTCTGCAGGTGTGTGCATTGACACAATACTTAGAACCACGGGATCGACTAGTCGTTCTCAAACGTTTTCCAAGTTTAACAAACATAATATTAAACATAACATAATAATAATTAATGAAGCCGAATTTGCAGAACCAGTATGCCTATAGTTGTAACTAAGTAGTTGTAAGGAATTGATTGTAAATCAAACACAAATCATAATATAGAAGTACCTACATTCTTTATTTTTTCAACATGTATTTAAAAAATAAATAATCATTTCAAAAATCCTTGTAATTTATTTGAATGAAGCGACGAAATATAATATTATGATCAAACGAACTTCAAAGTGAAGTTCGATCATTATTATATGAGTCGCTTCATTCGAAGATATAATTTCCCAACCCACCCTAAAGGACCCTGAAGGGATTTGCAAAAATTACAACATAATCATCTCTAAAATAATGACGGTTACAACTGATCGACAAAACGAGGTAAGGTAAAATGGTGCCAGAGTATAAAAAAAAGTGTTGTATAAAATAAATCTAAAAAGACGTGCGTAGTTGCTAGCGCAAGGGAAGGGGACTACATGGTTAAATATATCTTCGAATAAAGCGACTCATATAATAATGATCGAACTTCACTTTGAAGTTCGTTTGATCATATATTATTATGTATAGATATTGTTACTGCATTGGCATGGCCAACATTATCACTCAATTTTACATCAAACATTAGCATTTAACAAACTATACGTGTTTACTCAGTTTAGGAATGATTTTATGTAAAAGTGAGCATTCGAGGAAATACTCAAATGTTTAAATATGAACAGTTAATACACATAGCAACATGCAGCAACTGAGGAAACTACGTTTATCTTTACATATTTAGGAATTCTAGACAAGCAAACAAATGAGTAGATGTTTACTAGAGCTTATTTTAACAAAAAAAACGGCCAAGTGCATGTCGGACCACGCACAATGAAGGGTTCCGTAGTTGGGATGATTTTATTCCAAATACAAACTTAACATTGTAGTTGAAAAACATGTTCTCCCATACATTCTAACTCCAAATGTAAGTTTGTATGCACAATATTGAGAGATACCATGTTATTTTAAGACCATAGACTTCTTATAGGTTTTTCTGTAATCTGTGGGTAAAGAACCATTCTCCATATTTCAAAAAAATTAGGCTTAGTGATTTCGGAGATAAGGGGGGGGGGGGGAATGGTCAATTTCATCTATTATTTTAAATATCTTTAAATGTATTTATTTTAAATAAAATATATTAGAGATCCTCGCAACAAGCCCTTTAATTTGATAAGGCATACGGTACAGATTGCAAAACATAAAAAAAAAAATCTTGCCCCCTAAAAGTAACCCCTATATTAAAAATTCTTTTATTTACGTTACTCGTCCGTGTTTGGGTCACAGAAATACATATGTGTACCTTTCAACAAAATCGGTTCATAAGATTCGGAGCAAATTGGCTTCCGTTTTTTTTCCTTTTGCCGTTGCTGTTGCTGCAGTGAAACGGTTTTAAAGCTGTTATATGATTTCTATCCTAACCCATCGGCCAAAAAACCACTTGCACGACAATTTTATAAAAACGCTGTTGTTGAGCCCATAAATACTCGCACAAGCAACAAACTCATACTTTAGTCGTATATTAAACTCGTTCCTATTCGACTCATTCAATATCGAATGCAATGTAGCGTGCACTGTCGTCCGAGTAATCCCGGCTAATCCCATCCCTAGGCAGAGCCAAACACAAGTCAACACACAACACGACCATCCTAACTGCGATAGACACAGGGTCGATTGTCCCCTGTCTAGTTTCGTTAGTGAGATAGTGAGGATCGTTGTCATAACAGCATATAGGCGTTTGGCAGACGGACCGGTAGGTTTAGACGCGTTGTGTAAATGTTCACGTATTTTTATGTGAATTCGTTTGATGTTGAGCACAATGTAGTTTGACGGCTAGAGCGGGATTAACTTTGATGGAGGTTGGTATTAAAACGTTCGATCTGAGCACGTCGTAGGTGAGCGGTTCAGATCGCGTTACCCTTATCAGAGAAAAATATTCATAACAAGAGCATCGGCTGTAATCCGCGATGGGGTTAGGATTTTGTATTATTGGCACAATCTACCCACTTATCTGAATAATAATACATTATGGACATCTTAAAATCGGTGATCGAAGCCTAATGACAGTTCTTTGAACGTTTGCTTTCGATGTACGCATTCCTTTAGTCACCTTTTACGGCACTGGCGACGGGAAGCCCGGAATTAACCGACAACGATACTGCCAATTACGCAAAATAATACATATAAAACGAATGGAACAGCTAATAAGGGCGAGCTAGTGCAGCTTATCCTCCTACCAAAGTCTTTCGCTAAGCGAATACCCAAACATGAGCCATATCTCACAGCCACCGCGCCAAACAATAAGAAAATATAAAGACTATGTCTGTCCGGTATCTCACGGCGAAGGCGTGTGAAGTACGTAGAATGAGTCCTGATGCTCGGGGAATTAGCCGCGACTGTTTTTGTCGTTCTATTCACCTTCCATTCCATAAAAATGGCCTTTGACTTGGTTTGTGTCAAGTGAGGCTTTGACGAACACTGAGAAAGATGATCCTGTGTTTAACGTAATTTCATTTGCAACAAAAGTAAAAAGGTATGAATGTCCATTTGGTCATTAATACCTACTTACTTCGATGTAATAATACCCGTTTCACTATCCATGTGTGTTGTAAACCAACAGGCTGTTTGAGCCAATTTTTTCAATACATAAGAATAAATTATAGGTACTTAGCATATTTATAATTGGGACGCAAAAGCAAAGGGGTTTGAGTAACTTTGTATAGACTAGTGAATGTCATCATAATTTTTCCGGCGCCCACCATATTTATACGTATATTAATGTAACTTCATAGTGCAGTAATTGTGCGGGCGGAGGTAAATTATTTTAGTATCACCCATCCCATGTACCATGATTTATTTGAAAGCACATGCTTTCAAATAAATATAATATTTTGTTATTAATTTAGAGCACTTGACTAACAATCACACTTAGATGATTTAACGTTATTTTGCAATTGTTTAATGAGTGTGCGTACAGTTTCACCGCGTAATTACTAGGCGCTCATAAAAGTGGAGCGACGACTCACATTCGTCACGGACGTAATTACAGCACGCCGCGATTGTACTTTGTGTTTTCCGAACACGGTTTCGAAGTAAAATTCACGTGGAAGTTAAATTCACAAAATGAAGAGCAGAAAAGAAAACTTGTTGTAATTAACAGTTTTCTTTTCAAAAAGCTTATTTTGGAAATATATTTCTATCGTCGTGTGTTATTGATAGTTTGTGTACTAAGTCTGACATTGAGGCGTCCATCAGATATCATTCCCCGCAGCGCTCGCAAATCTCGGCGGTTCGCAAACAGTGGTTATCACCCGCTCAGCGCTTATCTGCCCTCATTACAGCCGGCGATAAAAGAAAAATATTTGCGCCCGACGACCGGTCCGCTGAAATATTAATATTCCTACTGCGAAAACAGAAAAAAACACCGTCTGAACGACGGCAGTGGGCGGAAATTCTCATTTTTTTACTAAGTTTACATTTAATTTTGATTCTGTGTTGTAAGAATTAATTTAAATCCATGTCAAGGTAGCTCACTGAAGTACAGTATATACTCGTACTGCGGCTGAAGGCTTGCAAGGTTATTACGCATATTTATAGGCAATGATCGTGTGCTTACTGAAGTTGAAATACAAGGTGTACAAAGACCCATCACATAGCCATTTTCTATGCATTCTATAGATGGAAGCGGCTTTATTTTTAGTACGGAAAATCGCTATTTTAATCGCAGCGCGCAATGTGATGCAGGTAAACACTGTGCTTTTGGCTGCATGTAATGGTACAGCAGTCGTGGGGTTATTTAAAGTTAAGTTATAACACTTATTAGACCATTTATTTCGCTTGTTTCTTGTGAAGTGGCCTATCCAGTTCCATTTAAGTTTTTTCACTGTCAATGTGACATCTGTAACTTCGGTCTTACGTCTTATATTTGATGGTTTTATTTTGTCCCTAAAGATGTCACAATGTGGTACCCTCGAGATGGGAAAAGAAGCAAAGGGCGTCAAAGAATGAGATGGGAGGATGAAGTAAATAAAATGGCAGGATCAACATGCAGAAGGAAAACCACAAATAGGAAATTATGGCAAGCCCTAGGGGAGGCCTTTGCCAAAGGGCAATCTGATACTAATGTTACCGATGTCGATGATTAATAATAATTTATTAAACCAAATAATGTATAATCAATATTTATTTTAATTTAGATAATAATGTAATTAACTAATGCATGATATATGTAAATTAACGAATAAAGAAAATACTGCTAAAATGAATAAAAATTAATTAAAAAAATATTGGAAAGGTCAATGGGCAATTAGTATGGGAAAAAAACCCACGGCGGACAGAAATGAAATTGTGAAGATATATAGATAAATGTCTCTAGTTTATCATGGTAAGGGTCGCTTTCTTGTGGGTTGTGGGAATTTTGAAAAAAAAAACTTTTTTACATTTCACATTATTTATTCGGCATGATCAATATCCACTGTGATTTCATCTAAAAATACGGCAGGGGCTTCGATTTGTTGTTGGTGCCTAGCCCAGGATAAAAAATAAACTATACTGGCAATATGCGCGCAGCTCCCGACGGTACGGCGGCCGTGTATACACGAGCAGTAGTAATCTTCAACACTTTGTCTTCCTTGTCTCGCTGGATTTATCAAAATATATGTGTAGTATTGTCGCGCTCTGACATGTCGCGACTTAATTCGTCCTCTTATCAATATTTTATTGTTTATTAAGCCTTGGTGACGATAGAGCTCTATCAAGTAGACACCATTTGGTCTCATGTGTTCATGGCAGTACGACCTGGCCAGTCTTAAATGATAGCTGCCCAATGTGAATAATATAAGTTCTTCATAGGTTAGCTGTGGGAAATCTCTAAAATCTGGATAGTTTCCATCTAATGGCATGAATGCAACTCTTTGTCTATTTATGTTGTTTTCAATTACGTATTGCGCCAGTTCGTTCTCTCTATTCATGTTGTCATTTATAATGTTAATAAACTGCTCGACGTATACACTATCTTCATACGGACGCCTGGTAGCGTTGATAACTGCTGCCGTGATTTTGAAGTCCGCCATCATATTTCGCATAGCTACATTGAAATACGTATGTCGAAATATTTTATAATCTTTTTTAAAACGGCCATTTATGGCCTCGATTACCCATCGACACATTGTAATCAATCGTGACTTATTGGCATCTACCGTCGTCAATTGTTCTCCTCTTCCTGCGGATGGTGGCATATGTGGAACATAACCACATTCTTCAATTAAAGGAATTGAATCTCGAAATCCACGATCTAATATAAAAATGTCATTAGGTCTTAAAAACCAAAGCCAAGGGGATTCTTCACTTTGTAACAGATGACGCAGGATTGAGGCATCTGACGTTGTCGCTGGGTATGGCCCCACTACGTCTATTATATAGCCATCGGTGCAAACGACCAGAAAAGGCTTCACTAAGTTTCTGAATTTGTGAAGACTATAAGTTTTTCTTTGAAATAAAAAATTCGCACTTTTTTGGACATACAAGTACGTTCCGTCCATCACAAAAATTCCATTTTCATTTTGGTTACCACCAAAAATATGGCTCGGGATCGAAAGGTTTCTGGCTACTGTATCTTCTCGAGTTAAATGATCCAAGCCCAAATACCGCGGCACAAAATCTTCAGTTAAGCATTGTCTAGCTATTTGTAGCTTTCTCTCAAATGTTCTTCTAGACATATTGAATTTTGATGCTAAGCGCTCATCCGAATCGCCGGTTCTTATTTTTACCAAATAAACCCCTAAAACGGTGGCAGGATATTCAGATCTGACACGAAGAGATGGAGTTTGTTGTAAAATGGTGTTAAATTGAATTTTAGTTAAAGACGTCCAAAAATGCAGCTCGTCATCATCAAATTCTTCAATATGTTCAAAGTCCATTTGGTTTCGACGCTCATATCCCCATTTGTACAGACTTATTAAGTCTAGCACGTGTGCACTATTAAAGTTTTCATGGGTTATCTGACCATTCGCAAGCATGTCCCAATCATTTGCCATTATATGGGGCTGGCAAGCTCGTGCTAGATCGGGTACATATAAATTGTGATTATGTAATAGATAAAATCTGGCATATAATGGCACACCTCGTGTAACAATGTTCCTGCAGTTTTGAAATATGCAGCGTCGTGCAGTATTTGATGCTCGTAAATATCCAGTAATAGTAAGTAAACCTTGACCCTCGACTGCTATTCCTTGATCAACTTGATTATGTGGCTGCCCTTGTGTATGCTGATTGTGCACAGCGCGATCAAATCTTTGCCAGCAAGGATGACATATTGATCTAGTACCATCAAAAGGAATCTGAAATAAGTTAAAATATAACAGTTAATGTTTGTCAATTACGAGACATTGATTTTTGCAATATGGCTATCCGCTGACTAACGATTGGGACAGACAAAACTGATAAAGCATGCTAATACAAAACTTACCTCGTGTGGTATTATTTCTTGTAACAATCACACTGCGTGATGCCGATATCTTTCTAAAAACAGTTCTGTTAGTATGTGTTTTCTGCGACGTAACACGGATCGGTTACACACTACACAATTATTACTTCTATCCATATCAAATAAATTCCAAACAAACAGCAAAAAATCAGGTCCAGTAAACGTACGGAGGTAGTCGATAAAAACAATAGATAACAAGTAAGCGCACAGATAACAACGAAAGACAACGAAGGACTGCGATGATACGGTCGAAACAATGCGCCAGCGCAACGAGCGAGACGTGACCTAATGTGTGAGAGAGAGAGAGCGAACGTATACCTGCCGATTTGATCACGCGGGACGCACATGCACTCGCCAAAACTCTTAGTAGCTATTGAATAGAACGACAACTTATATTACTTAAATAAAGTATAAGATTTTTTTCATAAATATATTTTTGGTTCAAACTTTGTTCTCCCATGGATTCCAAATAAAGTAACCTTATACAATGTTAATTGAATTTATACTCTTTCATTTTATACCATTTTCATTCATGTCCGCGACCGGGTCGGATTCCGCCCAATGACCTTTGACCTTCAATATCTCCGTAGCCAGAAGGTGCTGCTCGCTCTGCTAACTAGCTCGTGCAATGCCACGCCGCACTATTTTGCATGTGCGACGGCTGGCAAACCGGCCGGTCACCGGGCTTGGAGCAAGGCCAGCGCTCCACCCGCCAAACCCAGGGGTAGGGGCAAGCCCTCCGCCACCGCCGTCACCGCCGCATCCGCCACCATTGCCGCATCTACAGTCGTCATCGCCACTAACACCGCGGCAGGGGGCCCGGGAGGAGACTGAAATGGATTGCCAATAAATGGACCCATTACGCCTCCTCCAGGCGAACATCAACCACTGCGCCGCCGCTCAGGATCTGTTGCTCCAGAGCATGGCGCAGTGGTCGATTAACATCGCCGTGGTCGCTGAGCCGTACTTTGTCTTGTCCAGGGATGACTGGGTGGAGGACCTGAGCGGCTCAGTGACAATTATTTTGTCGACCGCCGCCGGTACCCCGTCCGTCGAGGCCGTCAAGAGGGGACGGGGTTGCGTGGCAGCACGGCTCGGGGAGATTGTCGTGGTAGGAGTGTACTTCTCCTCGAACCTAACTCTCGCCGAGTTCCACAACTCCCTTGGGGAGTTGAGAGTCGTCGTCGTTGGGTACCATCTCCTCCCCGTGATCGTCCTCGGGGACTTCAATGCCAAGAACGTGGCTTACGGTTCCCGGTATATGGACATACGGGGCAGGATGGTGGAGGACTGGGCTCTGGAGACAGGCCTGATCATCCTAAACCGGGGTTCTGCCCCCACGTGTGTGCGAATGCGGGGTGAATCAGTGGTGGACGTCTCGTTCACCAGCCCCGTTCTGTCACCGCGTGTCATCGACTAGCGCATAATAGAGGGGGTGGAGACCTATTCCGATCACCGGTTCAACATCCGATCATCGGGTTTGACGTCTCCACCCAGACCTCGGGCACGCCGATCCGACAAACCCCGAGTGGTCCGCGGTGGGCGCTGAAGCAGCTGGACCGGGAGCTCCTCCTAGAAGCCTCGATCGTGCAGGCCTGGGTGACATCACCGGACAGGCCTGCCGACATCAATGACGAGGCGGAGTGGTTCCGGGAGGCCATGTCCGAAATATGTGACGTGGCAATGCCCCGGGTTGAGCCCGGACGTGCTCGGGGCCAGGTGTGCTGGTGGTCGCGTGAGCTGACCGCTTTACGGAAGGCGTGCGTTACTGCGCGCCGCCGGTACTCCAGGTACAGGCTACGTATCCACCCTCCGGATACGGAAGCCATTCAGGCAGAGCTGTACGACGGGTACAGAGCGGTGAAGACCGCCCTCCGAGCGGAAATCGAGCGGGCCAGAGAGCTGGCCCGCGAGGAGTCGCTGGAGACTCTGAACAGAGACCCGTGGGGAAGCCCATAGAAGGGGGTGCGAGACAGACTCCGCCCATGGGCTCTGCCGCTGACGCAGTCTCCGGCTCCGGCTCGTGGAGGACGTGGTGAGCGCTCTGTTCCCTTCGCGAGGGGAACATATTCCCCCGCCCATGGCTCCACCTCTTGCGGTGCCCGATGCGGACCACACCAATGACGATGACGACGTTACTCCGGAGGTGACCTAGGTAGATTTGAGTGGCGGTACGTAGGCTGAATGCCAAAAATACCGCCCCAGGACTCGACGGATTACCTGGAAAAGTCTGGGTTCTGGCCTTGGAGGCCCTTGGGCCTCGACTAACGCTCCTAAGAGCATGCTTGGAGAGGGGCCAGTTCCCACTTCGTTGAAAGATGGGGAAACTAGTCCTCATTAAGAAGCCAGGGCACCCGGCGGACTCTCAGTCCGCTTACTGGCCCATCGTACTCGACGAGGTGGGCAAGCTCTTTGAAAGAGCCATTGCGCCTTGTCGGGCGGCTGGTGCGAGTGGCCGGATTTGGCGGAGACCCAGTTTGGTTTCCGCAAGGGGCGCTCTACGGTGGATGCCATCATGCGCGTTCGAGCCCTCACGACGGGGGATGCCCGGGGTGGGGTCGTCTTGGCAGTGTCTCTTGACATCGCCAATGCCTTCAATACCCTGCCCTGGAGTTGCATTAGGGAGGCACTCCGGTATCACCGGATGCCGACCTACCTCTGTCAAGTGGTCGAGGGCTATTTGACGGACAGGGCCGTCATCTACCCCGGTCACCACGGAGATTGGAGAAAAAAATATCTCAATGACGGAGAGTGCAAATGACTTTCAGCTTCGTTAAGTGTCTTTTTACACCCGTTTCATAAATAACTGAACAAAGATAAAAATACAGAAATCTCTTTGTATTTGTACATTTGTTGTGTGTTGTAGTAATTAACGAGATTGGCCTAAACAAAATGAGCTGGACCCTGATGTCTTTTATCTTTTAAAACTCGGTATAATTTGCCATCCCTTTATTTTCGCTATAAATTTGATTATCTCTGGTGCAAAACAACAAAAGAAAAATATCATTTTTGCAGACTTTTGTTCACATTTTACCGTAGCGTATATACTGCGTGTATATTGTCTATCGTTGCTCATAACGGCTGAACTATGTTCCATATAAACATACAACGGACGATAACACTACATAAAAGTTATTGTGATCAATATTTAAGTGCAGCCCGTCCAAAAAGTCACTCTGATATTAACCAGTGAACGAAGAGCTGTGTTTTGTTTGACTCTGTGGCGGCGTGCGCTGCACGGGCACAGCTCTACGCTGACCAGGCACCGATCACGATCGCTCTTCGTCAAGACGCGACGTGACACGCGAATAGCCCGGCGTCACTCTCCATGTATTGATGACATTGTATCTCGTATCGCCGGTGGCACAACATTGGAATATTGAAACATTAATCCAATAAAAATATGATTTATCGGCGCGGAGCAGTCAAGTGCGGCCAAATTATTTATATTGAACTATAAATGTTGCCACTCATTGCGTGATAGATTAGCCATACGTCAAGTGACAAAAATGTCTCGGATTTATTAAATATTTGAGAAAATTCTGAACAGATGTTTAGTGCAATAGTTTAAATTGGTATTTGAGTATTTTGTTTTTATATTTAAGTCAAAACATGTATTGTTTTGATGAATTTATGTTAAATTCATCATTCGTTGTTTTGAATAAAAGCGCTTATGTCTACTTATAGCTCCATACATCACACACTGTCTGAGATAATATTCTTTTATCGGAAAACGATTGTCCAAATAAAATAGTGGGATTATCTCCAGCGTCCAAACAAGCTCTTGGATCTAGTCTGTGCGAGATTCATGAACTGCCAGATAAAACAAATATTTGTTCTCCTATAGACAGGAATTAGAATAATCTACATATACAGATACACATCCAAATAAATAAAATTGAAGTGTATTTTTGTAATGTCAAAATAACAGTTTTTTTACTAAATGCATATGAAAGTATATATGGTACATACAACAACAACCCTTTTTTCAATTTGTATGTCCGTCCGTCTGTCAGTCTGTCTGTCTATCTGTCTGTTTGTTCCGGCTTATCTCCGAAAACTTTCACTACTTCAAAATAAATAAAATGAAGTTATAGAATTCCACGTGGACGAACTCGCGTTATACTCGTATTTATAAAGAATCGTCTCATTCTTCTGGCGTCCTGTACCATAATAGCGTAATACACGATCAATCAGAATGTGAATCGTTTTAAAACAGATGACTAATCCAATGCATCATAAGCTCGAGAAAAAAATCTGTAACGTAAATAACGCAATTAATGTTGTTGAACTGTTTCGAAATCCCTAGCTCGACAAACGTAATGAACAATTTTAGTAATAAAAACCAGAAATGGCACGGGCCTGAGATTTTTCCGATAACTGATGATAATGGCGGCGTTTATTATATTAGGACCGTAATAATTACCTTCATTTATGATACGTGATCTATTCTTTTTGGGAATCATAGTGTTATTCACACAAAAGGCAGCAAAAATAATGTTAAAGTGCCGCTTTACGGCACAATCCAACGGTCCAGCAAATACGAGGCGTCCTGGTTTCGGAACTGGTAAAAAGCGGTAATAACTGGAATATTCCAGTCAGAGCTAGTTTTTATTTGAGTATGCCTCGTTAATGTGGCCTCGCCGCCAGATTGTTCCCATACAAACTTTCTGTTTCGACTCATTGCGGCATCGCTTCACTCGCCTCGCTCTCACATTAATATTTGTGGAACCTCACCTTCTGATTACTCAGTGTCGGTAAATATCGATCTTCGCATACACGAGTGTATGCGAAGATCGATATTTACCGACTTAATTGAAGCCAGTAAACCAGTGGATAAACTGAGGTCAATTGTTGGAGTATTCCCTCCAAGTCTTCCAATTGTAACAAACTGATAAAAGCGCAGAAGCCCTCGCTCGCTTCAGACGGACCATTCTGTGGAAACGAGAAATTGTTTGAAAAGCAAGAGTTTTGATATTGAAGCCGGCGAGTTACTTCTTAATGTCATAAACTATGACAGTTTCATAATTCAGCGATCCGACGTATCGGAAGCGTATGGCATTTAAGTCCGCCTCTGGACTTCAGTTTTAATTGTTATAATGAATGAAATTAAACGATATGAAATGATTTTATTTTCTGTAAATGATTTATTTATTTAACAGTTTATGTACACACATTATAAATAGACACGAAGAAAGGAACAGAAAAAAACGTACAGAGGTGATGCTTATTTCTAAAGAAATCTCTTCCAGCATACCTGCGATAGGAAAGTAGTTAAAGAGATGTAGACAACGTGTGTAAGATTAGAAGAGAAAATAATATACATAAAATAAAAACACTTAATTATTCGCTAATTTAACTATAAACATACAATATGAGAATAAACTTACATACATACTTCTAAAATAAATAACCCTAAAATATATATACTTAATTATAATGTAGTATAAAATAATAAATGCAAAATATGCAACTATGACGAAGTGGACAGATAGTGTTCTTTCACTCTTCTTTTAAAAACTGCAACAGTTTGGCAGTCCCTAATGTCAGGCGGAAGTGAATTCCACAACCGAACCGCGTGCACGCTGAAGGGGTAGGAGTAGAAGTCGGTTGAGTGGGGACGGGATTTAAGGAGATTTCTAAGATGCGACCTGCAAGGTGCATCAGAAGGACGGGCATAGGAAAAGCGTTCCCGCAGATAGGATGGCGTTTTCGGGTTGTGAAGGATGTTAAATACCAGACACAATATCCGAGAGTTCCTGCGAAGTCGAACAGGGAGCCACTTGAGTATCTTGCGGAAATTAGAAATGTGGTCATACTTTTTAAGGTTAAAAACAAAACGAATACAGATGTTTTGCAAACGTTCAAGTCTATTTAAAAGCTCCTCGGTGGCATCCAAATAACAGGCATCAGCGTAGTCAATGATGGGCTGTATGAGAGTTTGAGCAAGGGAGATTTTGGTACTAAAGGGCAAGAAGCACTGGAGGCATTTCAGCGAATGGAATGTGTAGTGTACTTTACGACTGACTTGACCAACATGGGCAGTCCACGATAGGTAAGAGTCCATGGTAACCCCCAGGTTTTTAACAGTAGTTGCGTATTCAATCTGAACTCCATTCAGACAGAGTGGAGACAGCGACGCAACATCGAGCCTATTCCGCATATACCTTTCGCCGATAATGATGGCCTGGGATTTCTTAGGATTGATTTGCAGCCCAAAGGACCGTGACCACTCGCTAATCAAATCCAGGTCACTATTCACTGCTGCTTCCGCATCTTGCCTTAAAAAGTGAGTGTAAAGCTGCAGATCGTCGGCATAGAGATGTAAGTGGGAAGAGATGACTCTGGTGACAGAGTTAATGAAAATAGAAAAGAGAAGAGGAGAGAGAACGCCAGAGAGGCTTGTTCAAAAAATATTTTAAAAACTAGATGAGGTCGGCGATTCCTATGTGACTTCTCTCAGAAGAAAGGCCGAAACAAACTCAGAGGTCACAGTCTGTTTTAAAGTCCAGACATAATCTTGGTGAGATCATGTGAAGACCATGTAGATTGGTGTCTGAAATGGTTTTTTGAGGAAAGAACCAAACAGATTGAGTGGGCCTATCCAGTCAGTGCACGCATTTGTCAGTAATCCTGCAGCTCAACTCGGAACTTAAGGAGCTCAATGATTCGATGAACTATTTTATTTATTATTTAATACTTCAAGCATATTTGTGTGCTTGAAGTATTAAATAATAAATAAATACTAACGGAACAACGGCCATACTTCTCAATTAAAGATTAATTAGCGCACAGTTACGTAATTAAAGCAAAATCCCACAAACTGCACAAAACAATTAATAATAAATGTATATGAGAATTAATAAGCTGTCGTAATTATCTGTGGGCGACACAATAATTGCTTCAAACGTTATGTTGACGCTTGTCGGGTTGTTCGCGGTTGGAATGACCAGCGTGGCGGTTGGAAGGACCAGTGTGGTAGGTGAAGGGACCAGCGTGGCGGGTGGAAGGACCAGTCTGGTAGGTGAAGGGACCAGCGTGGCGGGTGGAAGGCCCAAACTTTATTAAGTCAAAATCAAATAAAATAAAATAATGAAAAATTCGTTAAAATTTTACACTCGCGTCGTAAATTGAATTACGAAGTTGGTTCCGAACAAAGAGTTAATTAACGTTATGTCAATATTGGAGTGAAAATACTGAGAGTAAACTGTGGAGAGTAAATACAGAGTTATTAGTGGTGGTCGTAGGTGGCGCTTACAGCTGTACAGCGACGTGAAGGGACATGTCGCAGGGATTGGTGGCTGCAGCTGCGGTGTGGAGGATTCGGTTAGTAATGGTGGTGGTCGTAGCCCAGCAAACATTTTTGTCATATAATCAAACATTTATATTATGACCTTGAGTCTTATTAAAGTTATTTTACAGTAATTTTTTTAACTCTTCGTCATGTACATTATGTATCCGAATCGTCATATACATTTTTTGTTGTATAATTATGTCATATAGACGTTATTTCGTTTTTTTTTTTACAATCGTTATATAATAGCGTCTACGACGACATCTATAAAACTTACTTATACAACTTTTTGTCGTGTAAACGTTTTCGAAGTACACACGTCATAATACTGTATAATACTTTTAAAAATCTGCTAAATGGATAATAATTGTTAACACGTTGTATTTGTAACCATTATATAAATGTCGAATAAGTATTACGAGTGCAAGCTGTATACATCCTAAAGTATTACAAACATGATAATACTACCGCTATTTAATTCAAAATTCAAAAGTCATTTATTCAAACTAGGCTAAGGATTAGCACTTTTCGAACGTCAATTACATAAGACAGTCCCCCAAAACGCCCACCCTTCACCACTTCCTAGTGCATTAGCTCGGAAGAAGAAGTGGCGCAACAAACTCCCCAGCAGCACAGCTGTCTGTTCAGTTAGAAGAACAAAAAAAAAAGATTCTATATAATAGTATTCAAAATAATTTACATTACGCAACACAAAATATAATTTAAATTATTAGCAATATGTTAGCTAGCACACGCCAATATACCAGACAAAATCATCGAAAACAGCTATGCTCAGGCAGAAATAAAAAATTAAACGTAAACTGAAATTAATATCTAAATAAAACCCTCCAGGCATAAAGGGCGTGCCCGCTTACATATAGTTGTAACTGGAAGTTATAAATGATAAACTAGGACCATCGAGGTAAAGTAAATAAACACACAGTTAATTACTAATAACAATAAATGATATGATCAATTGTCGAGATCACTAGCTAACCACATATTGCAATACAACACATAATAAAACATTGTGATGAGTAGATTATGTCAACAATAAATTAAATTTAAACAACTTGACTTATAAAGTCAAATAAAATATACAATTATATAAACTCATATAACTTGTCAGTAGGTAAGCTGGAGAAAGAACATAAACATTGTCTTGAGTTAATCACAGCGACCAACTATTCTTATCAATTAAGTAGTCGTTGAAAGAATGGTATGCCTTTGAACAAAGCTTGGATTTTACTTTCGTTTTAAACGCATTAAAAGGCGAATCTACCAAAGAAGAGGGTAGCTTGTTGTAAAAAGTTATACCAAGCCCAACAAATGAGTTATGAACCTTATGAAGCCGGTGAAAGGGAGTTCGTAGTTTGTCCTTATTTCTATTGTTACCACTGTGAAAATCACTGTTTTTAGTGTATAAGTATATATTTTGCCTAATATATAAGATATTGGCGAAGATGAATTGAGATGCCACCGTGAGGATACCAATATCTTTGAAAAAATCTCTCAGAGAAACTCTGGCACCTAGCTGGTAAATAGCTCGAACAGCTCGTTTTTGAAGGACAAATATATTTTGAATATCAGCAGCTTTGCCCCACAGCAGAAGACCGTAGGACATAACACTATGAAAATAACTAAAATAGACTAAACGAGCTGTATCGACGTCAGTGTATTGTCTTACTTTCCTGACGGCGTAGGCGGCCAAACTGAGCCTTCCCGCTAAGCTCGATATATGTGGGCCCCACTGAAGTTTGGAATCTACTGTTATGCCCAGAAGAACTGCCGAGTTTACGGAATCAAGCACCTCTTTATCTAAGACGATGCTGGGACCTAGATTTCTAACATTAGGTAGGGCGAACTTTACACATTTCGTTTTCTTAGCATTGAGAACTAGGTTATTTGTCGTAAACCAATCCGTAACCATTGAGACCGTAAGAATGAATACTCATATTAAAGGTTTATAATAATAGCTCAAGCTGAGAGTGAGGAAAATGAGAAGGGTTCAGTATCACATTTAAATGCAAATTTAACCAATCAATTTAACCAAAATGCTACGAGTATACCCTGCAATTCATTTTCCGAAGTTGAAGACAGTTATTCATGGTTGGAAAATTAAGATATGTTGATAAAGACGACACTTCAACCAAAAATGATGACTACAGAGACCATTATAAAAAGTGGGCTTTTGATTTTAATATTCCACAAGTTGCATTAAAGCAATTAAATGTAATTCTGAACAAAATAATGCCCTGCATAGTCCCTTTAGACCCAAGGGCGCTTTTAAAAAGTAAAAAAGATATACAATAAAATCTAAAATGATAAATCTATGATATCAATAAATCTATGATGGTCGCGTATATGGACGGTCACGATAGATAAAGCACCCTTTCATTCTTTCGAATATGTAAATGCCACAGTAACTATTTGATTATTACGGGATTATTTGCGTTCGGTTGTTCGATAGTGTAAAGTTGTTTCCTGTTTTCCTGTAATTTTTAATGTTAATTTTGTAATCTTTTCACTTGCGAAATAATAAGATAATAACTTCTGGTTAAAATAAACCTTCCACTTCTTAATTATATAATTATATAGAAAGTAAAAAGATTATGTATTTAAATTTAATAAAAATAAAAAGATATGAACGATATTATTCTTACAATTTATTTAATGATTCAAATTTAAATGGATAGCTATGATTAACTGACTAATTACAATATTCACATTCGTCTTCTGGAAAATAATTATTAACTCAGCTAATTCAAAAACACTGTCAAATTAAATTAACGTGATAATCTGATATAATTATAATTCGTTCAATATAAGCATCATCTTTAAATGACAATAACACAACGATTACATTATATAAAAGTCATATTGTGTGGCATTACTCGACACGACGTCGAATACTCGCCGCGACAGCTATCATACGCTAGCTTACATGGGGTCTCCCGTGTTTCATCGAAAAGAAATGGCCAAATTATCACTTCCCAAACAATTTTCCGCATAATTTCATTTGCCAAATTATTACTTAGCAAAAAATCTCTTCACAAATAATTGTAACGCAAACCTAATGTTTTGCAAGTGAACATTTAGACAATAACTTGTTTACCAACTATTACTTTTACCAATTTTTATGTAGTCAAATATTTCAGTTGGAATAACTCATTTTACGCAAAATAAAGACGTTTTATTATAAGGGTGGTGGGGTGGGTATTTTCCACTTGGGATAAATTATAATAATAATATTAATATTTAATATTATCATTTCCTTTATTTAAATTTTTAACATATAAAATACATTTTTAAATATTTCTTAAAAACTATATAAAAAACATTTAAAAATATAAAAAATAGTGTTCCGCCGGTGTCGGGAGCAGGGTCCAAGCTACCGGTGGTTAGGGCTGCAGAGACAGGAACCTCCTCACAATGCGAGCCGTATCGAGGAGTACTGCCTTCTGAATCAGGCCCTTGATCCAACCGCCTTACGACAGCCTCGAGAGATGTAGGTCGAGGCTTTCGGCCATCAGGCCATTGGCCGTTACGACAATCGGTACAATGATAGCCGAGCTCACATTCCACATGTCAACAACCTCGTGTGCTAAGTCGAGATATTTTATTTGTTTCTCTTTCTCAGCTTTCACGAGGTTCTCGTCATGCGGAATGGTAACATCGACTATCATTGTGCGGCGCGCTGATCGATCTATCACCACTATATCAGGCTTATTGGCAACAATAGTCCTGTCAGTAATGATAGATCGATCCCAGTACAACGTGACATGGTCATTTTCGAGAACTGGGTCGGGCACATACTTATAATACGGTACCTCAGAGTCAACAAGTTTATATTTCAAAGCAAGTTGCTGGTGAATAATCCTGGCCACTTGGTTATGCCTGTGTAAGTACTCGCTGTTAGCCAGACGCGAACAACCAGAGATAATATGTCTGATGGACTCACCCGGACGATGGCATGCCCGACACACGTCAACCGTCCCGTCCTTCATAATATGTCTCCGGTAGTTATTCGTCAAGATAACTTCGTCCATAATTGCACAGACAAAACCTTCAGTTTCCCCGAAAAGGTCACCGAAACGTAGCCAGGATACGGACGCTAAAAAATCTACACCGGGCTCATGAAGAGCCCGATAGTAGCGCCCGTGAAGCTCCTTGCTCTGCCATACCTCCTTGCGGTCATCTGTAGTAAGTACTACAGGTTTGCGCCAGTTTTCTTTAGCCATGGAAAGCGGGGTGAGTCCCTTGTCCACTGCGACCACATCACGGTGCATACCCACTTCGGCTTTTAAAAAATAATCCCTGAGGCTGCACACCTCGCGGTTGTGGAGGGTCTTAGCGTTTAAAAAGCCTCGACCCCCGCACTTCCGCGGGATGTACAGTCTCATCACCGATGAACGTGGATGATGCATCCGGTTTGCGGTCAGGAGTGTACGGACCCTTCTGTCCAGGGCGTCGAGTTCGGTCTGAGTCCATTTGAGTATGCCGAAAGAGTACATCAATACCGGCATGACCCAACCGTTGAAGGCGCGCACCTTGTTTCCGCCCGAGAGAAGACTAATTAATACCTTCTTCAGGCGACCAAAGAAGCGTTCCTTCAACGATTGCTTCATGTCAGTAACGTTGATGCCTAACGCTTCCAACATACCCAAATACTTATAGCTTTCGGCTGAGGAGAGGGATCTAAGGTGTATGGAGTCCGAGAGTTGAGTTCCCTCGGATTCCATATTATTATTATTATTATATTTAATATTTAATTCAAATATTTAAAAATATAATTTATATGTATATTGTTAAATAAAGGAAGTAGAATATTAATATTAACTATTCCGGTATTATTTTTTTTTTAGTTGTTAACATTTTTTTAAATAATCGATCTCGTGTAACTAGTTCAGTTTCGGGTAGCCTGGTTTTTTCCATATTTTTTTTCTATATATTCTAGTCGTTTCTGGCACTCGCCGGCCGCTACCGCGGAACCGCTCCCTTCGCTCGCTCGGCTTATGCGTAGGAGGTCACAGTTTTAATCTAACCTAACCTAACCATTTTGTTAAAATAATTAACTTACTCTAACTAGTTCCATAACTTACTGACCAAACGTTTATTATCTAAAGATTGTTTGCTGTAATAAATCATTTGATTAACTTTTTACACTCATTCAATGCATTCAAAACTAAATTAGCTGAATATTTTAATCACAAATAACACCCTTCCTAAAACTTGAATGCATTGGATGCATGTCATAATTGCTACCGTGACGTCTGTGACGAACTTTATATTTAAAATATTTTAAACATTGTTCTCATATAAGTGACTTTGTGTCTTTTTTGAGAATCTTTAAACCTATTAACGACCAAATGGCTAAATGACATTATCCTTGATAATATTCTCCCAAGTAAGAATTTGACCAAATGAAAATGTACGTACTAAAATCATTCCAAACATTGCATTGGTATAAAAAAAGGTTGCTAAAATTTGTTTGTGTAGTGAAATTTGGGCAAAATCTTTTCGGTAAAATGGCAGGATCCCCATTACATGACATGTAGTCAAATCCCCGACGTGTATATGACTACTATGCGACTAAGTAGGTATTTATATGACTGTTACACGAAACTCTTAGCGCTTTTAGTTGAATAAAATGGGCCCTAATGCCGTTGAGTAAACGTCATTATGGCATTTATACGACTATACTAAATAACATTAAGTTGCTACCAAAAAGTCTACTCAACGTCTTAAATGTTTGCTGGGAGGTGGCGCTCACAGTAGTATAGCGACGTGAAGGGACATGTCGCAGGGAGTGGTGGCTGCAGCTGCGGTGTGGAGGATTCGGTTGGTATTCCGACATTAATTCAAAACGGCTGATGTTTCAAGTCAAACATTTTTACGTGAAACATCAGCCGCTACCTCGTCAGGTGTTTATTACATTATTTAGTTCCTAATTATTTGCTTGTAGTTAAACTAAAACAGCCTTATTTATAAAAAAAAATATCTCACTGAATAGCCACTGTTTCGCTAAATAAAGAGTTAGCTCGTGATCAATGATTCACTCTTTTTTTCATTGATAAAGGATAGTTAGCAAGTCATTAGTTGCAAAGCAAAATTGATACGTAATTATGCGGTCGGCACAGATTATAATCAAACTAGTCAACTAAAGAATATTATTTGTACGGATATGAATACGTCGTCAAAACCACTATGTTTGTATATATCGTAGACAGATTTAAGTCAAAAATTTCATTGAAACAGAAAAAAGACATACATTATGTTTGCGAAGGTAGCAATTAAAAGAATACGCTCCAATAACTGGAGTAAACTTGAATTTAGTTGCTTCGATTTCATCGAAAGAAAACGTCTGTATTCTTAATAATAAGCTGTAACCAATTTCCAAAAGATAGGGACACGGAAAAGGAAGCAAATGTTATAAAAAAGGACAGAAAAGATGATTTTAAACTCACTCAAACAATATGCAGTAAATAACGTCACCGCTTATTGTGCGTAGCTTGCTACGCTGTCAGGCGCAGCTACGGTGCTACGTGGCCGCTACACGCTACGTGCTACGAGACGTGACGTCTAATAGAAATTCCCTAAGGTTTTGTTTGTATTTGATATGGACACGTCCGAACACAGCTGTGTCTTTAGGATTATTTCCAACAAAATTGCGAACACAGAATGACCCCTAAAAAAATAGAGTTTTAACCATATTTGTACCTGACTGGAGTTATAAACGAGGTATCCTTTACAGTTTCTTTGGTTTATTTTCGTTTTTAGGTTCCGTACCCCAAAAGGAAAAAAACGAGTATAGGTAGTTACATTGAAGATTAAAAGTATTCATATCATTTTCCTTTTCACAAAGTGATGGCACAACATTGGGAACTTCATAGCCTGATAATGTATAAAAAGTATTCCCATATTCTTTATACTTATTTTATACTGTCTCACTGCTGGGCAAAGTCCTCTCCTACGTCATTCCAGGAACTCTTTTCCTCGAACCAGCCCTCACGGTTCGCACAAAGGGTTTACATTGGCCCCAAAGAATCAAAATTAAAATTATACTTGGCATAATCTTCTTTATACATAATTTTTAAGGCATAAAAATATTTAATTATTATTCATTTATTAATTCGAGTTACAATGACTCATACAATATTCAATACAACACACAAAAATAATAATATAATTATTGTTTGGCCGAATGTTTATACGTCCGAACTTACAAAGTCAGAATTTTATTTGGCATAATTAACTTTGGCAAAGTTAAAATTCCGCATAACGTTTATTTAGAGCGACGATTATTTGGTACATTTTAACTTGGTCTATAAAGATGGCCGAATTTCATTTGGAATAATTTTATTAGGCATATTGCCATTTCTATAAAATAGCATTTATAACCATAAATAAGTAGGTCGTAGTGATAGCCTAATGGTGTGACCGTCAGACTGCCAAGTCATAGGTCTCGAGTTCAAACCCAAGACACGCACCTCTGACTTTTCGGATTCATGTGCGTATTGTACATATATTATCACTTGCTTAAAAAATGGCGAAAGAAAACATCGTGAAGAAACCGGCATGCCTGGGAGATATTTCTCGACGGTAAGTGAAGCCAAGTCAGAGGCCCATGGGCGGCTTTAAAACTCTGACACCAGTTTAGTCACTAACCACACGAAAAGAAGTTTCCGTTTTTTCATTCTGACGTACGGAACCCTAAAAATGCTTCAAATTATTTTAAAGAAGACAAGCTTATAACAGGTTCACCTTTTAACAGTAACACTTTTAGACATCAGGCTTCTAAATACTTAATTGTACCCAATCATACCATAATCAGTGTTTTGATCACAACAGACCAAACTTCCATTGACTTTTATTGGTCCTTTGATCTTTTACTACACCTAACAATAATATGCAAAATACATAAATATTACATTTATAATGTATTTAAAAATAGCTTCTGCGCCCGATTTCATCCGTGAGCCTATAAACTTACTCAAGAATTGGGCTATCCAAAACAAAAAGAGTTTTTAAAGCCCAACTAACTTTCTAAACTTACAAACGAACAATTTTACCTCTATAAAGTAAAGATAATTAATACATTACCACTGTCACATTATTATCGTAATTGATGTCTTAACGTGCAACGCTGTCAACTACATTGTCAATGTATAAAAAACGGATGTGACGTCATACCTACATACATACGTGCGTGTCGAACTGACAGCAATTTGACAGTTCGGGTGACGCCGGGCGCCGGCGGTCAACGATTCATTTAATGCTTTAATGTATCGGACGCGACACATTTAATCGGTAATTTGATTATCTGACCGATGTCATATGTCCCATCGCCGGATCAATTTTAACTGTATTATTTTTCGCTTTCGAAATGTGTAATGTAACAAATATATATATAAATGTTCACTAGGTACTACGTATTACTTGTAAAAAGTTTAAATAATATCCATTCCTCAGAAGTTTACAAAAGAAAAGTTTTATAAACTAAATTGTTATATTGCATCACTGCGGAATATATAATATATTATATCATCATCATAATACCAGCGCTACGACATTTATTTTTTAAATGTCGCAGCTTTATGCCTTTTGGCCTCGTACAGGAATGCATTAATTTTTAAGTATATTTTTTTTTATTATTATTTATGTTTAGTGTGTTTTTAGTTTAATTTGTGATTTCCTGTGCGAGTCTCAATAAATACTTTTTCTTTCTTTATATTGTTCGTAATTTCAAACGAAATCGTTAATGTTCTTGGACTTTTGCCCGTTAATAAAGTAAAAAAAGAACCTGAGAATTGTTAAAACTATGTAAAAAGCGTGGTTTGTTGCCAACAGCGATACATTTCCCTTAACTATTCACAACAATCCGCGTGAACTGAAACATTTGTTCCTGATGTTTGAACAGTTTATACGCGAGCGGACACGCGCACACTAACTCCATTATCATTTTAATTCGAGTGTGACTCGCAAACAGTCGCGTTTGTACGGAGCATTCCTATTCGATTACATTTTCCGCACGACAGTATTAACTGCAATGAGCAACGCTCTTACTCTTAATACATTACTCAGTGGAGTCACATATTATATACAACTGTTTACACGTCGCGCAATGTAACGCGTATAGTAATAAAATACGTCGCATGAGTGAAGTACAGTCGTGTCACGTGAGTGGATACACATAGACTGGCGTATGGCGCACGGCCCACACTCCACGCGCTGCAGCGACTATTATGTAGATTCGGGCGCGTGGGACAAGTCTGGCTGGCCGCAATGGATACATGTGTAACACAATTTCACACTAAATTACGGCCATATCTTGCATTGAACTCCCGGCGGAGTTTGATGAAGCCACTGAGCAAAAACTAGCGAAACTTAGAATGAGAAATGTAGAGGTCGGAGTAAGTTTAATCAGAAGGTAGCAAGTTGTATCGCAGTTGGTTTCGCTGCAGTTTTTTGCAATGAGATAACAAAATTACGGAATTCCCGCTAGCTGGTTGCTCGAAAACTTGTTTTGAAGTTTATTTGAAGAATGTTTCTATCTTACGGAATGTAAAGTTACTGGGGTCCTTATTAAATGTACGATGTGGCTAACTGAAACAAACCGGCCCCAAATTAGTTTTATTTTATTCTGCTACTCAATTCTCAGACTTAACAAAAGTACATGAATAAGTGTTTTTTTCCTGTACTAGGCTACTACACTCTAGTGCCAGCCGCTGGCACTGCCACCCCGGCCATGCTAGTGGCAATCGGTCAAGTTAGTGCCAGCCGCTGGCACTGCCACGCCGGCCACGCTTGTGCCAACCGGCCACGCCTGTGCCAACCGGCCACACTAGTGCCAGCCACTGGCACTGCCACGCCGGCCATGCTTGCACCAACCGGCCACGCTAGTGCCAGCCGCTGTCTGCGGATATGGAGTTGAAGGCATTGCGTTCGATTACTATTGATTATGCAGTCGTTGTAGGTTTATTAGGAATCAATAGGGTTTGTTTTATTTGCTTATCGGCACCAGTAGAGGCTCTTTTTATGCAGTTCTACTACTAGGAACTGCTAAATACGAGTTTCAATTTATGATAAAAGTTTACCCCTACTATCAATAAAAAATAAATCCATACTTATATTATAAATGCGAAAGTAACTCTGCCTGTGTGTATGTCTTCAGCATAAAAAGGCAACAAAAGTGACATCAGCAATTACCCTCCAATCAGCTCTATTTAGCCTTCTTAGATTATACGAAGGCATTCAACAGCATCAAACACTCCAAAATATTCACGAAAAGAGACTTGCCGTGCTTGCTTGAGGCTTGCCGTGCTTAGTTCTTGAAGCATACTTCAAGATTTAAGCACGGCAAGCCTCAAGGTTAGACTCGCGATGAATCGGTCTAAAACAACAAAAGCACTAAGCGTAGAGTCGACGAAGACAGACAGGAAATACATTATATCGATGAGTACATCTACTTGGGCTAGTTAGTTTCTTTCGAAAACAGCGAGAAAACGAAATTAATCGCAGATCGAAAATGCCTAACGAAGGGCAATATACCCCTCCCTGAAGAGAAAACTCATAGATATGTGTATTTTGCCCGTCCTAACCTACGGTGCTATACTATGTATGCTACGCTCCAAAACGGAAATCGGAAGACGTAGGCAAAAAGGATGTTAAATCCAAGTTAAAATGGGATTGGACGGGGCTTTAGTGATTTTCTTGACCGTTAGGCAACAGTCTCCACACGGGTGCCTGAGGATGGACGGCGCCGCCGAGGCCTGCCCTGAAAGAGGTGGCGAGATGACCTAGACGCGTACCGTAAGGATTGGATGGAGGTGGCCCTGGGAAAGGATGCTTGGAAGGATTACAATTCAATTCAATTCTATTTATTTTCAGTAACAATCTACATTGTGTTCGAAATTATCCAACATGAAACATAATTATACACAAATATTACAAAATAACGATGTACAAAGATGGAAAGATGTGATTTGGGCCTACTCTTAGCCTACACTGATCCACTACTGATCAAAGGCCTACGCCTTTGATCAGTAGTGGATCAGTGTAGGCTAAAAAAAATACAAACCTAACCATTGCTGACCAGCAATGGTTAGGTTTGTATTTTTTTGGCACAATAGCTGGCAGGGTGGAGGGTCACTCGACTCTAACAAAAATTAGCACTTTAAAGCTTAATATTTTGCAAACGGATCCCTGTATCCAAAAATAGTATAATTCACACACTCACAATATTGTTTAACGACCTTTCCAACGACACCCCACACTATGGAAAAGATGAGAAAAAAAGTGTTTTCATGATTTTATTTTACCGCTTCGTCGGCGTTATTAATATGTATACCCATGCCAAATTACAGCTTTCTAGTACTAAAAGTCTCTGAGCTAAGCCGCGGACAGACAGGCGGACAGATGGACATGGTGAAACTATAAGGGTTCCTTGTTGACTACGGAACCCTAAAAACGAACGAAAGAGAACGCAACAATAATATAAGATTTTAAACTTCTTATATGCGGTTTAATTGCCGACCCCAACATAGTTGGGAAAAGGCTAGGCAGATATGCGGTTTAATTTATTAGATACACCAAGCGAACATCCTACTACCCTACTAATAATAATTGTAAAAGTTTGTATGTTTGTGTGTTGCTACTCAATAACGCAAAAACGGCTAACTGGATTTGAATAAAATTTGGCACACAGATAGTTTATAACCTGGATTAATACATAGGATACTTTTATCCCGGTAGTATGTTCCTGTGGGATAAATTCATCCTCAGTGTGGCCGTGCAGTGAAGACGGACTACAACGTATGCAATATTGAAGTATTTTTTTTTTTTTAAGTTACGGTTTGCTTTAATGTGCTTAATTTTCTTGTAATTAAGTGAGATAGAGTCTATTAATAAAAGTTAAACAAAATTTAAGTCTTTTAAATTTTTGCCTGAACCACTACTAGCGCAAGATATTTATGTCTTGCGCTAATACTATTATGTTTAATGTTGTTGGATAGCGTATTAAAATATTTAATGCAAAAAAACGCTGTTCGTACTTTTGCTAGAAGTACAGTAAAAAAAAATCGTAATTTCATTTTTATCGAAATTTCTGTGGACGAATTTGTTTAAAATAACATAGAGATGTTAATATTTTTTTCTACCAAGTTAAATTTGAATAGCGTGTTTTCTTAAAAAAAAACGTACATACTGGGGTGAAATTTTCGCGGTATACATTTTACCATAATTCCTTGTCCATACCCTACACATTAAATGAAAAAAATCACTGTTTTAAATTAATACAAAAATAACCTAAAATTCGGCGTAAATTCCCCGGACTACTAAGGCAGGCATCCGCCGGTTTCACTAGCGAAAGAGATATCACGCCCAAATTTATTATACATACGTCGGGAATTAGAGTAACCCTTTTGTGGAACAAATCTATCTATAAAGTAGCTAAATGTTTTCCTTTACGTTTACAAATGACTGGGAATAGGGAATGTTTACTTTTCTACTTAGAAGATTAAGGTAGATTACACAAACACTTTGTATTCTCTGTTACCCTACGTTACGTTACTTTGTAACAAACTCTGATCCTAAGATACTGGCGAACGCCTAGTTTGAGGGTCAGCGTCTAAACTGATCTATCATATTTGTACAAATTGAATAGTACATAAATTTAATTTGAAACTCACTTCATCATCGTCATTCGTTCTTTGACAGCTCACTTCACCTAAGTTTTCACGCTGACGTTTTTACTGAATTGACCGGCCTGCCTCAACTAGGCAATACTGGGCATTCCGCTCCCCACACGGCTGTGCTCAGGCCGAGCTCTCAGCGCGCGGGACACTCGCTCATATTTCACGAGCTATATACCGCCTGACAAATACCGCAGCCACAATAACTGTGACGCACCGAAGGTCTACTACATATACTCGTACAGCTAAGGAGATGTATTATTTATCAGATTGACATACCTAGGTAAAGTCCATATTATAAAGCCATTTCATACGACTGATAAATAATGACAATGAATAAATAATGATAAATAATCACCACATGCCAACTAAAGACCATCAAAGACCTGCCGTCACACAACATTCTGACGTCACACAAATCCTGCATCGCGCAATTAGAGTTTACCGCGCGAACGACATATACAAGCTTAGTTTTTGTTTACCCTAAACCTCTTAAGGGGTCATTATACTCATAATTATGAACAACTTTCACTATGGTAGCAACGCTGGAATCGCGAAAAAATATCAGCTGTTCCCTACATTTATGTTCGCTTATCTCGTCGAAATGTAGGGAACCGCTGTGGAGCAGTGGTGGCCCAGTGGTAATAACGGCCGCGACTTACGAGTTGTACGTCGGAGTTCGAACCCGGTCAGGGGCTTTACTTTGTGTAATTCATTTCATCACCACTGCTTGCAAAACGGTGAAGGAAAACATCGTAAGGAAACCGACATGTCCTAGAACGAAAAATTCGAAGTCATGTGACATCTACCAACCCGCACTGGGCCCGCGTGGTGAATTACGGCCCACTCCCCCTCACTGAGAGGAAGCCTGTTTTCCAAGAGTGAGAACATTATATAATTATGATTGTGACATTAAACCTAGAATTTTTTTATTTTTGTTTGGTAACCGAAAACACTTACAGACTTAGTCTATGTCTTTTTTTTGTGTAACTTTTTTGTTACCAGTCAGTAATAGTCAAGTTATTATCTGGACCATCATGATAGAACCAAGAACAATCCAATAGATATTAATAGCAAGAACCATAAATAAAAATATAAAAAATCCTGTGTGATAAGACAAACAGTCCCGAGACTGTTCACTGCAAAGCGTCCCCGACTCCCCGGGGAAATAGCGCGTATAGACGATACGTCAAAATGACAACCATATCAACCGATGACGAATTGAGGAGAAAGAAAATATAAGGAAGATTATATTGAGTTACGAGAGAGAATCAAACGGAATGAGGAGACAATGTGTGGAGGAAAGCTGACAAACCAGCTTATTAAGATTGATCACATCGTCCCGGTAAGAGACGCCAAAACGTCCATAATGTGCATCGACGAACATGTCCTACATTTAGAAGAATGATTTAGGTACATTTAATACGTATGAGTTTGCCCTAGTCTACCTTTTATAACAGAACTTTTTATGTCATAATATTATTTTGCATAACAGCGGATATAATTATAGTTTTCATGTCGCAGAAAATCGTTGGGCATACGCAGGGGTCGTGCGGTCCATGGCCCTTTACGGGGCACCGGTGTGGGCGCGTTCATTGAGGCTGCGACCGGCCCGGCGGTTGAACGCGTCCCAAAGGGTCATGGCTATCAGGCTGGTCCGGGGATACCGCACGGTCTCCCGTGAGGCGGCGAGCCTCCTTGCCGGACTACCGCCATGGGATCTGGAGGCGAAAGTCCTCGCGCACATGTGGGAGTTGCGCGAGGAGGCGAAACGCTGGGGTGTAACTCCGCTGCCGCGAGAAATCACGGCACAGCGGACAGAGCTCCGGCGGGATCTCATGGTGGCATGGAGTGTGCGATTGTCGCAACCCAGCGCTGGGCACGCCACAATTGCGGCGATGAGTCCCCTCTTTGAGGAGTGGCTTGAGAGGTGCCATGGCGTCCTCACCTTCCGCCTGACGCAGGTCCTCACCGGACACGGTTGTTTCGGGAGTTTCCTGTTCCGCGTAAGGCGGGAGGAAACGCCCGGGTGTCACCACTGTGTGGATCGCCCGGAGGACACGGTGGAGCATACGGTGGAGGTCTGCCCGGCTTGGGCGGAGCACCGCTGTGTCCTCATGGAGGCGATCGGCGGCGGCGATCTCTCACGTCCGGCCCTGGTTCAGGCCATGGTTCGGAGTGAGAGTGCATGGGAGGCCGTCACCTCCTTCTGCGAAGTAGTTATGTTCGCGAAGGAGGAGGCGGAGCGCGCGAGGGAGATGCAAGCTGCACGCCCTCGCGGCCCTAGTCACCGCAGGAGACGCCCCGGGCGTCGGGAGTCGAGAGCCGACTTCCGGCCACCGTAGGCGCGGGCTTGCGGACGGTGAGCAATGGGCAGCTCGCCGTCCGATAAGGACCAGGCCCGTGTCGACGGCGCGTTGTGTTCCACGCGCGCCTCAAAGAGATGTCAGCACCAACCGACGGGGTCGAAATACCAATGCCTGCTGGGGTTGCGGGTTTGTCCGAAAGGGATAACGCGGCCCCAGCACACAGGCAACGGAAGGAACACGGATGGGTTTTAGTCAGTAAAAGTCTGACACACCCTCTCGCTCTGCCCAGAGCGGGAGAAGTCATTTGATGATTTCCCATCCTGAAAAAAAAAAAAAAGTACCACACTGCTTTGGAGTCTGGTTCGCTACCCCAGTTTCTAACTACAGGAGTTACCCACCTGCTCCATAAATCTGGTAGCACCGCGGAACCCAAAAATTATAGGCCGATCACATGTTTACCGACGGTCTATAAAATTCTTACATCCATTTTGAGAGCTAAAATTAACAAACATATAGACACCAACTCCATTATGTCTGCCTCTCAAAATGGATGTAGGAACGGGTCCCACGGTACTAAGGAGCTACTCCTCATTGATATGGCCATTAGCCAACAGGTTCGCTGTTCCCGAAAGGATCTGTCGATATGTTGGGTAGATTATAAGAAGGCCTATGACTCGGTGCCACATACATGGCTCATGAGGGTGCTGGAGTTGTATAAAGTAGATGCAACTCTGCGCACATTCCCGATGTCGTGTATGGGGCAATGAAGGACGGTCCTTCGCTATCCAGGATGTCGAAATATCCAGAGGAATAGCGAGCCGATAAGGATCGAGCGAGGCATATTTCAGGGTGATAGTTTGAGTCCGCTTTGGTTCTGTTTAGCCCTGAATCCACTAAGCACACTGCTGGAGAATTCAGGTCTAGGCTATCGGCTGAGGAGAGGTGGTCAGGTTATATCTCACCTCCTCTACATGGATGACCTAAAACTCTTTGCCCCCAACAATTTGCAACTGATGGAGCTACTGAAAGTAACTGAAACTTTCAGTAGCGCCATCAGGATGGAATTTGGTGTACACAGATGTGCGGTCATGCATGTAAAGCGAGGGGAGATTGTGGAATCCGTGGGAACACAGCTCACGGATTCCATAAACCTTAGAGCCCTCTCCGCATCCGAAACCTATAAGTATTTGGGTATGTCGGAAACATTGGGCATCAATGTTACTGACATGAAGCAATCGTTGAAGGAGCGCTTCTTTGGCCGCCTGAAGAAAGTATTTAATAGTTTTCTATCAGGCGGGAACAAGGTGCGAGCCTTCACCGGTTGGGTCATGCCAGTTTTGATGTAATCTTCGGCATACTCAAATGGACTCAGACCGAACTCGACACCCTGGATAGGAGGGTCCGTACGCTACTGACTGCATATCGGATGCATCACCCACGGTCATCGGTAATGAGACTGCATATTCCGCGAAAGTGTGGAGGTCGAGGCTTTTTAAACGCTAAGACCCTCCACAATCGCGAGATATGCAGTCTCAGGGAATATTTCTTAGAAGCCGACTTGGGGATGCACCGAGATGTCGCGGTAGACACGGGTCTCACCCCGCTCTCGTTGGCTAAAGAGAACTGGCGCAAGCCTGTAGTGCTTGACACTAACGATCGCAAGGAGGTATGGCAGAGTAAGGAGCTTCACGGACGCTACTTTCGGGCCCTACATGGACCCGATGTAGATTTACTAGCGTCCGTAGCCTGGCTGCGTTTTGGTGACCTCTTTGGGGAAATCGAAGGTTTTGTCTGTGCAATTATGAAGGAAGTTGTGATGACGAACAATTACCGGAGATTCCTTGTGAAGGACGGGACGGTTGACATCTGTCGGGCATGCCACCGTCTAGGAGAATCAATCCGACACATTATCTCCGGGCGTTCTCGTCTAGCTAACGAATAGTACTTGCATAGACACAACCTTGTAGCCAGGATTATCCATCAGCAGCTTGCTCTGAAATACAGTCTTGTGGAATCTGAAGTGCCGTACTACAGGTATGCGCCCGACCCAGTTCTCGAAAATGGAAATATCACATTGTACTGGGATCGATCCATCATCACTGAAAGGACTATTGTTGCCAATAAACCTGATATAGTGTTGGTGGATCGAGTAGAGCGGCGCACAATGATTAGTAACATAACGGTTCCGCATGACGGGAACCTCGTGAAAGCCGAGATAGATAAACAAATCAAGTATCTTGACTTGGCTCGCGAGGTTGTCGACATGTGGGATGTGGCCTCAGCGATCATTGTGCCGATAGTCGTATCAGCCAATGGTTTAATTGCCGAGAGCCTCGACCGACACCTAAGGAGGCCCTCGTTGGGCAGCTGGATCAAGAGCTTGATTCAGAGAGCGGTACTCTTGGACATGGCTCGCATTGTCTGGAGGTTCCTCTCTCTGGAGCCCTGGCAGCCGTTTTACTATTTTTTATATTTTTAAATGGTTTAATATTTTTATATTGTAATATTTAAAAATGTAATTTGTAAGTATTTAAATGAAATAAAGGAAAGTAAATAATAATAATAACCCCACCACCGTATCTCTACGTTGACGTCGTGATGGGGCTTGCGCGCTCCAAACTCTGGGTCTGTGTTGGTGGAGTTTACTTTGCCGCAACAGGTCTAGGATGAGGGGCCAGACCAAGAGAGATACAGAAATCCGCAGGGCAGCGTGTGGCGAGCTGTTGGGCAGTAGCGACCCCACGGACCCTATCTCCCGGGAGAAATCTTATTCCTCATCTCTGGCTTGCCTTTATTGGCCAACTGGAGAGAACACTGACAAGGAACAAAGCTCCCACCTCATTCATGCCTTAATTGGCCGGCTTTAGTGGAGATTCGCAAGAGCAATCGTGCTCGGGGGAAGGAAGTAATTCAGTAAGTACTCGTAGGGATCTTGACCATTTTCCGGGCTCTGGAATTGTTCTGAAAACCATGGAATACCTCTCCACTCCTCAAGCTCAGGACATGTTGCCCCCTTGTCGCTACGTCACTATGTGCTAGCGACAGTTTTCGGGGGCCTATTATTGAGTGTGCAAGTCACCCCCTGCCATTTTTTCCGTGTACTTATTAAACATTGATCAGGCACGGGCCATAGTCCTTCCATAGTTCCAGGTCACCAGTCCAATATCTTTGTTTCCATATCCTGCAATAGTCCTACACCAACCGGGGGTCCTTGGGTGTACTTGCATAGTGCATACAGGGATAATCGTCGGTTAGTTCTTCATTTCATTAAAATGCCTAACGGGCAGCGAGTTGGCTCGAGAAATGTCAAAGATAAAAATAATAATTATAATTTTTTTGCAGACCTTGAAGTCCATAGTGTTAGTAATAACATGAAATATACTTATTTAACTATTATTAGTAATACATATAATCATAATAAAACAATGAGCAATAACATAATAAAATAAACAAGATGCCCGTATAGCTACTTAGAGTCGACCTGTGTGATTGGGTTTTGATATTATTTTTAGGGTTCCGTACCTCAAAAGGAAAAAACGGAACCCTTATAAGAACACTCGTGTGTCTGTCTGTCTATCTGTCCGTCTGTCACAGCCAATTTACTCCGAATCTAATGGACCGATTTAGTTGAAATTTCAACTAAATCGGTCCATTAGATTAGATTAGATGGTATAGTCAAAGTCAAAGTCAAATCATTAATTTCAAATAGGCCCTTGCAAGGCACTTTTGAACGTTAAAAATTACAAAAAATTGAATTGATCCTAGTCGCCCCTTCCAAAAGGTAGTTTTCGTATGGAGAAGAATAGGCAAAAACTCCACCGTTACTCTTTTAAAATATTTTGTATATGTACATTAGTTATATAATTATGTGTGAAGACGATGCATCTAAAAATAAAAAATAAAAAATTACTATACCACAATAAGTAAAAAGAATTTTAAAAAGAAAGCAACAATAGATAAATTAATTACTTATGTGATAGATACATTGTAAAAGTAGACGATTTTCCAAAAAAAGTTACAATGAATAAATCAGTGTGTGAGGAAGTAATCATTGAATGTAAAATCAATGTCATATAATATAATAATTTATACAACTTAAAGTAGCAACCAGTTTGATTTGTTTGTTTGATTCTAGATTATCCTATGGAGCTGGACCAGCATGTTTCCAAGCATTCTTATCTTGGATATAATCCTCTAATTTGTAATATGCTTGTTTACAAAGTGTACTTTTAATATGAGTTTTAAATTTTCTTTCATTTAATTGTAAAATATCACAAGGTATTTTGTTGTAACATTTAACACAGTACCCCATAAAAGATGTATGTACTTTAGATAATCTGCAAAATGGTTGATCTATTTTATCTTTATTTCTAGTAATAAAATGATGTCCATTACTTATTTTATTAAAAATACATAATATTTTCATAATTTAATTGGCAAGGTACCGTCATAATATTAATCTTTTCAAATAGTTTCCTGAGAGATTCGCGACGATGTAGATCATAAATGGCTCTGACAGCTCTGTTTTGTAAAATAAAGATAGATTCAATGTCAGCAGCCCGACCCCACAGTAAAATGCCATACGACATAATACTGTGGAAGTAGCTAAAGTAGACCAAACGCGCGGTTTCTACATCTTTTAACTGTCTTATCTTTCTAACAGCATAAGTAGCCGAGCTTAGCCGCCCCGCAAGAGATGTTAAATGAGGTCCCCATTGTAATTTCTCGTCTAGCGTGATATGATACGATACGATATCGATATCATCAGTGTTCGGATTTAATGTGACCCAAACAGGGATGTGTAACGTAAATAAATGAATTTTGAATTTTGGGATTACCTTTAGGGGGCAAATAAGAAAAAAAAAGTTTTGCCAACTGAACCGTGTGACATATCAAATGAAAGGACTTGATGCGAGGGTCTCAATTTTTTTTAATATTTTTAAAGCTATTTAAGAAAATTATGAAAATTGACCATTCCCCCCCCCCCCTCTTTTCTCCGAAACTATAGAGCCAAAAGTTTTGAAAAGAATGCAGAGAATGGTTCCTTACTCTTAGATTACAGGAAAACCTATAAGAAGTCTATGGTCTTAAAATAACATAGTAAATCTCTCAATATTGTTGTTGTAATGTTAAGTTTGTTCTTGGGATTAATTCATCTCAACTACGGAACCCTTAATTGTGCGTGGTCTAACACGCACTTGGCCAGTTTTTTCATGTTAACTAAGTATTCGAAATTAATTAACAGACACATTTAATCTCCCATATTTTATAGTTATACAATGTCTTACAAATCAAAATGTAATAAGATCATAGAATTTCGGAAGTGGACTGTCACTTGAGAATTCTGTTTTGGTCTGTGGTTAGATCTTTCTCGAATGTCGATGAGAGGATCTCTTTGGTCCTGCGTGTGTGATAGAAAGGGCGATTCTACCCGATTTTTTTCTTCAGTTTGTAGCGAAGCTAAGTAGTGTCGTTATTTAAGCTCAAAAATAAAATGAAAACGGCTTTGGTAATTATAAACATTGAGACTGGTAAAGACAGTAACCGTAGTAGTGACTACATCCTTAATATTAACAATACAGTAATTGAAAAGGATTTAGAAGTTGCCACACTTTTTGAACAGTTCTTTGCAGATATTCCGATCACTAAATTTTAAATTCTTCACCGACTGTTGCCGAGTCTCTATTGAAAGATAATGTTGATAATGGTTACCATGAATTTCATTTCGACTATGTTAGTGCTCGAGATATTAAACTTTCAATACACTCAATGTTACAAAAAACTGCTGATCTATGGGGAAATTCCGCAGAAGTTGCAAAATGCATAATCAACACTGTAGCGCCTGAATTAGCAATTATCTTTAATAAATGTATTGTAATTCCTGACTTTGTTTAAATCGGGCAGCACAGCAGACCCTACGAACTTTAGACCAATTTCTGTGCTCCCCACCTTTAATAAAATATTTGACAAATTGATACTAGATCAATTGCAAAGACATTTTAATAAACATAAATGATTAAACAGTAAACAATTCGGTTTCACAAGCCTGGGAGGAGTCACATGATGCCCTAGGTATTTTTGTGACTTATCTAAGGCTCTCATGATACTCGTACATTGGTCAGGAAATTGCATCACTATGGTGTTAGAAACACTGCCTTGGATCTTCTTATTTCTTATTTGCATAATAGTATCCAAAGAGTAGACGTTAACGGCAAGCGATCCCCGGGTTCTAATGTCACTATGTAAAGCCTTAAAAGCATGCCATTGCAAATTTGGACATACTCGTATAAACATTCGGCCAAACAATAATTATACTAAATAATTTGTATGCCTTTAAAATATTCGTTTTAAGGAGATTATGCCATGTGTGTTATGCCAAATAAATTTTGGAGCATCAAGATTCTGACAAATAGAGGGACTCGTTTGCCCTAGCCCCGCCAGTTAAGAACTTAAACTAATGTGCGCTAAATTGCATGCATGTTGCTTCTTTAAACCGCCCGAAAGTTTGCAAAGTGGACAATGCACGCTGTTAATACAACTTATATTATACTCCCTTTCTCTTTACGACTATAAACATTGTGCAATTTGTCGTAAGCCTCATAAACTATACAGTAATTTATATTCTAGAACATCTCAGTACATCTTCGGTACAATGCACGCGGGTAGGTAGGTACCACTTAATAATTTCTCCCCGACTCACTTGTAGCGGCAGATATGCAATCGAATAGTTCCGAACAATACTGAACTTAGACGAAGCCCAAGCCATTATATGCACCAATTGGGTTCCAAGTTGTTCCGATAAGACGAGTTAGAACGCTTTGCCGATAACCGATGTACCGCGTACCCGGTGTTGTGAGGCACTGTACCGTGTGCGCGAAGTGGAGGGAATCAATGTGTCTCGGCGTATGAATCAGACAATAGAACACCTACGTAACTAAGACGGAATAAAAATGCGTAAGAATAGCATTATGTATAATAATGGTCATGGTGAAGAGTAGGCGAATCACATTACTGTCTTTATAAGTCTTTCCAAGTAACTTTTGATGGTTCCAATTTAGATATAGTTATTTTTACTTTTATATGGAATCGTTTATTTTCGTAACCGTGCCTGATGATTCCCAGAATGGTTTAGCTCTGTCTACTGTCATTGAATCTGGCAGGGCCACCATCAGGGATTTTAATTTTGATCACACAAAAAAGTAGTCGCTAATTAGTCGAAATTTGTCGCCAAATATCAGAATTTGTCGGTCACTGGTTCAAAAGATATAAGGGTTTATAGGTGGCCGATCTGGAGAGTGTCCCCAGCAGGGCCACATTTATATCTCAAAAACTAGGGCACCTAGCGAAGATCTGTTTTCTCCTAGATTTTGGCGCCAATTAGTCGCAATTTGTCGCCAAATATCATTAGTATTCATAGATATTTAAATAATTACATGGTTGAACCGAAAATCGAACCCGTTACACGAAAAAAATAATCGCCCTGTAGCTTTATCATACCGTTAGAAAGGCTTCATCATAAGGATTATTTTTTGCTAAATAACATAGTGTCAAAAATAAAAGGAAGACCATGAATTTGGTAGGCGTAGCCGTTGGAGGCTGTGGTTCACACATGCGACGTTGCTTGGGGAGTATAGTGCAAGAGAGTTGAGCGTGGCAAGGATAGCTTCTGGCTCCCAGTACTCGGGTTCACTAACTTTTCTTTTGATTAGTCATGTTTACACGGAAATTGGACTATTTGGTATGGGCGAAGCCCTTGGATTTGTAAGCAATTCTGGTTCCTTGGGATTGCAAGACAGGTGTGAAAGTTTGTTGGGCCGTGTATTGAGTGCAGGGCCTCAAGGCGGTGTTCGGGGCTCAACGGGTCGGACTTCATGCGACGCCTGGGGTTTCTGCACCATGGCATACTATACATATATGTGTGGAAAACGCAGGGAAGTTGGGTGGGGGAAGCGATGGCAAGGAGTATTCTTCCGTAATTTTTTACTCTTTTACAAAATAACTCCTTCTCGAGATCACTTTTTCTTTGGATGCAGTTGGTGCAGTTGCAGCACTACAGGAAGCTGTCTTTCTTTTCGGCGTACCTTCGCGGCCCATTGCGGGTCGGGGTAGATGTTGTATTGGCGCAGACAAAGCAAATTTGTGGTGAGCATGGTGTAAAGTTGTACCTTATTGCTACCGGTTCTGGCAGGGCAGGTGTTCGAGTAGACAGAGTCATGCGGACGTCGGGTGCTAACTTTCTATAATGGAAAGTGACCCAGGCAGGACCTAGGGTGACGAACTTCTCAGAGTGCAGCTAGAGTTGGGTGGTGCACGGTCTAGGGCGGTAAGGGTTTAGTTGTAACTAGCTACACACCAACAACCCTTATGTTTGGTATTCGGGCGTGGTCTTTGGGTCTGGCACGCATCGCATAGTTTCAAACTCAGAGTCTAGGTCTCGGTTAGATTTAAATGAAATTCGTGAGATAATATCCGAGACTATTAAGAAAGCTGCTGCGTTAGAGGTAGCGCATTTCAATCGCGTAAGAGCAACGGTGAAACCATTTTCCAAGGGCGATTTTGGCTTCATTAAATGAAGCGAAAGAAATCAGACTAAACCTTATAGGAAAATCCTTTGTTATAACTGACGTTTTAGATAACGACAGATACGAATTAAAAAACTTAGATGGTTCCAATAGAACATACAAATGTAGTCAAGGAAATGCGTCCGGGGGCTATGAAGGCTTGGTAGATATAGCTACCACCTTAACCAATAACTTAGAGTAGGCGAAGACGGCGGTCCACAATCGGGGAGTAGAGTGGGTATTGTTTGGTAACGACAGTGTTACCTTGTCGATTTGTAATAACGTGTTTATAAAACGTACGCTAACCGCTAGCTGTGGAACTCTCTCGGCCTCCGAGAATGAAGAAACCAAATTAAAGGTAACATTGCTACTAATCTGTGAGATTAAATTAACTGTATGAGGGACTGGCTCATACGGGTCGACGTCCTATGGTATGTGTAGTTGCGCAGTGGACGTTGATTGTGTGATCTTAGGAACTGGCTTATGCAGGTCGATGTTCCGGATCATATTATTGTACGGATCGTCTAGTCTGAGAGGCTATGAGATCAATTGCGATATGTGTAGCACTAGTGAGTGATCCAAGGGACGCTAATAGGTTGTCCGGTCCATGTTATCTGGAGAGATAACTGGTCCAAGGGACGCCTATTTCAGTCGTCCGAGTCAGCTCGTAGTGGTTGAGATTTTAGGGAGGAGCGCTGATGGGTTATCTGGTCCATGTTATCTGGAGAGATAACTCGTCGAAGGGATGCCTATATCACTTGTCCGGGTCAGCTCCTAGAAGTTGAGTTTGTGGGTTATAAAACGTTATAATGTATGTCAGTGATGGACGAGCGTACAATGAAATGTATCTACCAGTTTTATTCTCTTTAAAGAATAATGGGCAAGCTGTGACATACGAGGATGGAGACGCACGATGACGTGCGAATGTCAGTCTGGCCGTGACGGCGCTTTAATATTTAAACTAGTGTTAGTTGGATTTTTAGAGTATCGTGTAAATGAATTATCTGTCTGCTACGTCACATCCGATGACATGACACTCTGACACAACACCGAGCGCTAGTGCGCATTAGAGCTACGATTTACTGGGAGTATGATTTGAGACTCTGAGTCGGAATCGCACAGGCATGCTACGCGCTCGGTGGAGTGTCTGAATAGTGTTACCTATTTTGTACGTTATTATATCGGTTATTTAGTGGTGATTATTTCAAAAGGAAATTAAGATTAATATAAAGTGATTGTACTTTAACTAGTGCTTATATTTTCTTCGCACGATAATCCACGCCACCTATAAAGTGAAATTTAAGAATTATGATCGTGGGGGCAATTAATATCGCTGATGAGGGCCAAGTCCCTTTATAATTATAAATTTTAATGTATTTTTTACGTTTCTTTTTATTAGTGACTACCCTCACTGAATTACTTGACTTTGAATCCTCATCACCTGTTAAATTTATAGTATATGAGGATTTTATGGCAGAAACCATTGACGGGTCACTCAATTCAAATCAATCGGGTCAATTTACTCGCTGACTAAAAAGATAAATAAATTATCATTGCTGTCAGGGGGACCATTGTGACGTTGTATGGAACGCTTTTTAATGTAAGAGGTACCCCGATTTTTATATAAAGTTCTCGTCTCATTCCTACTTTGAGATAATTTCCGGTAAACGCTGATGAGCGAGTTCTCAAATGTACTCGAAGGAATTCAGTTCGTTACGTTTCGAGTTTAATCGCTTGTAGGCAGATTCAGTTAGAAATATTTAAACTCTGTTAATAATATGGTAATACGTTAATATTTATGAAAAGGTCTTGAACTTAACTAACATGACAAATATTTTCGAAGCAGTAACAATGAATAAACCATAATTTAATTTGCAAAAGATGATGACATTCTAATTATTGTTTTGTAAAATCACAAACAATTCTGAATCAACAAACTTATAATTTTAAATCAAAAATTCAGCAGCAAAGTTGTGATTATGAAAACTTCAGACTTAACATTCAAGAATATTTATGAGATGTTTAACCGCAGTATGTTTTAGAACTTTACAAATAAACAATGCTGGACTGAGAGTACCTTCCAGGAAAAACTAAAAGATATTTAAAATGACAAATATTCGCCTTGCAATCCTGTAAGTATACAAATCGTAACAAACAGCAAAAAAGCAAAACCGACAAATTAATTATTTAAAAAAATCGGATGTTCAGCTCAAATATTATTATAAACACAAATGCTAATTAACTTGGCCACGAACATGGCCTCCAAAAACGGACACAACCACGTTATTAACACTAACTTTTGTAGATTGGATGATTGATAATTATCTTAATTTCCGGTCCCCTAACTAATTGAACTGAAAAATCAAAATCAAAATCAAATCATTTATTTGCTTGAATATGGGTAGGTACATGAGGTGACACATAAAACTGAAGATCTTTAACCATATCCTACCTTAATAGGTGTGCAAATATTAATCATACACTTATCTATAGAAAATATAATTATTGGGGTATTTACGACATTCATTTATAATATAATTTTATTATTATTTCTTAACTTAAAAATTTAATTACATTTATCATTCAAATAATCATTAACGTTATAATAAGCTTTATTAATTAAATAAGTCTTTAATCTATTCTTAAATGATATAAAATTATTTACTTCTTTTATATTATCAGGTAATTTATTATATATTTTAGGGCCCATACAAAATGCACTCTTGTCAAACATAACCGTTCTATGGCGTATTGCACGAAGCGTACTGGCAAGTCTTGTACTTTTTAGCGTCTCATATTTGTTTATATTATTTCTAATGTCTAGTGCTAGTTCATAGATATACAGCGATGGGAATGTCAATATTTTTAAATTTATAAAATGTGGTTTACAAGTATCTGTAGGTTTTAAAGCACATATTGCCCTGATACATTTCTTTTGAGCTTTGAAGACAGTTTCTCTCTCAGTGGCATTCCCCCAAAACATTATACCATATCTTAGTGTCGAACCAACGTAAGCGTGGTAAGCAGATAGAAGTGCACTTTGATTTACCACTTTACGAAGCATATAGATGGCATATGAATATCGACTTAGTTTTGTACATACTTGATCAATATGTGTCTTCCATGTCATGTCTGAGTCTATGTGTAGTCCAAGAAACTTTGTAGCATTTATTTTTTCTATGTTTATTTGGTCATAATTTATATTGAATTTATTTAATTTTGAATTTTTATTTTTGAAAGTCATTATATATGTTTTAGTTGGGTTTATTTTAAGGTGATTTAAATTTAGCCAGTTAACTATAGATGATAGCGTATCGTTCATTTCATGTTCATGTGTCGTAGGGTCTTCAGATACAACTATTGCAGTACTATCATCAGCATATAGAACCATGGAAGATTTGATGGATATTGGAAGGTCGTTAATATAAATAATAAAAAGCAGAGGACCTAGAATACTCCCTTGTGGTACACCTTTGTAGACTTTTATTGGTGTTGACAAATTCTTCTTTTCGACTTTTGTGATTTGTGAAATGCTTGATATTTCAGTTTGTTGTTCTCTGTTACTTAAATACGATTTTATGAGATCTCTTGCGTTTCCCCGTATTCCATACACTTCTAATTTATTTAACAATAGTTCATGATTGACGGAGTCGAAGGCCTTTGTCATATCCATATAAAGTGCTGAGACATGTTTTTTACCATCCATTCCTTTTAGTACGGTTTTGAGGAAAGTGTGAAATGCGTTGTTAATCGTTTTATTTTTCCTGAAACCCATTTGTTCTTCCGCAAGGATATTATGTTTTTCCATATAGTTATACATATTATTATAGATAACTTTTTCAAAAACTTTTGATATGATAGGTATTAGAGATATTGGCCTATAACAATTCATATTTTCTCTATCCTGTTTTTTAAATATTGGAATGACAACGGATAATTTTAATTTTGATGGAAAGACCCCATCCTCAATGCATTTATTAATTATATAACACAGTACTGGCGCTATTATTTCGGCCACTACCTTAATTATTTAAGTACATATTCCATCATACCCCGCACTATTTGTATTTTTTAAGGATTTTATTATTTGAACGATATTCTCTGGAGTACACGGGCTCATAAAGAGTGAGTTTGAATTATTATATGTAATTTTATAGTGAGGGCTTTTGTTAATGGAGTGTTTATTTGGTACCTGAGTTGTAAAAAAAGTGTTGAATTCATTCGCTATAGCAATTGGATCTGTGATTATTATATTATTTACATTTATTTTGTGAATTTTTTTAAACTGCTGGTGGACATTTGTTTTATAATTATTTATAACTTTCCACGTAGCTTTAGCTTTATTTACTGAGGTTTTAATATAGTAATCATTTTGAGATTTTTGGGTTAATTTAATTATTGTTTTTAATCTTTTATTATACACTTTGTATGTATCTTTAAATTGTTGGCTTGGTGATTTCCTGTATTTCCAAAGTAATTGACGTTTACGCTTGGAGCAAACTTTGATACCTTTTGATATCCATTTTGGTCGTATGTTTATAGAGATTTTGACTTTTATTAAAGGAAAACAGAGATCATATAACAGTCTTAATAAATCATGGAATCTGCTAAAAGCATCATCTGCTGTTTCTGCATTATAAACTTCATCAAAGGCAAGGTTTTGGATACAGTCAACGAACTTATCCGTGTTGGAGGCGCTATAGTCTCGTTTATGTGTGTACCAATGTGTTATGTTAAGACTTTCTTTGACTGGATATTGCAGCAGTTGAGCAGTATGATCCGAGAGCGCTAGCTCTAGTATTTCATACCTGGAGCCCCTTTTATTACAAATAAAGTTGTCAATACATGTTTTACTACATAATCGCGTGGGTTCGTTAATCATTAGTTTAAGGTTATAGCTAGCCAGTAGTTGCTCCAATTCTATTACCGTTTTATCTCTCTTTAGTCTATTGATATTAAAATCGCCACAAATAATTATTTTCCTACTTTTTAAACAAGTTTTATTGAGTATTTCGTTAAATTTAGACAAAAATATGTTTAATTTTTCTAGTTTGTTGCTGGGGGGTCTGTAAATGTTGATTATAACAATATTATGCTCTAGGAGTTCAATGGCACTACCCTCTAAAATATTTCTTATAGTATGTTCCTTTATGTCATAGATTTTAGCCTTTTGATTATCATGCACCAATATGCACGCCCCTCCATTTCTATTGTGCCTAGAGTAAGGTGAAATTAATGAGTAATTGGAAATTTTCAGTGAATAAGTATCCTCATTTATCATATTATGTTCTGTGATACAAAGGACATCAACATGTTTATTGTTACGGCTCAATTCATCTAAGTATAACGAGAGTTCATCTGATTTACTGATTAGACCATTGATGTTCTGATGTAATATATTAATGTGATTATACACGAAAAAAATTGTTATCCTTTGGTGAAATCGATGGAGTACAACATTCAGAAACTGTGTTCTTTGTCTCTATATTTTGGTTTTCATTTTGTTCGTGTTTGCTATTTGAGGCATCATGGTTGCTATTAAAATCAATTAAATCTGTTTGTGTGGAACTATTCACCATATTTTTTTGAGTGACGGACATCTTTGTGTTATTGTATGTTATTAATTTTAATTTATAATCTATACGCAATATCTCTCTTAGCCAAGACCTGCATAAATTGAGGCTGAAGTGTATGCCTCTCGATAAATGCTTTTCAAAATCTAAGTTTAGGTACTGTACATTGTTAAATTTGCTACACATAAACTTCAGTTCATAGTTAAGTTTCTTAATATTTAGGAACCTATTATATGGAATTTCCGTGAAAATCACGTTTGTGTTTGTAATAGATTCAAGCCATTTCATAGTATTAAATTGGAATTCACGCGGGTTTACATCGTTTGTTCCGCCAGCTATAACTATGTAATCGTCCCTAGATAACGTTAGTATTTCACGTTCAAAGCTTTTCAAGACATCGCGTAGTCTTGCTCCTTGTTTCCACATACAGGTTACATGATAGTCCTCTCCAACCAAACTTTGTAATAAACCCTGGACCCTTTTTCCTTGGTGATCTGCCATAATTATAATGTTCTTTCGTTTTTTTACCAACACTTCTTTAGCGTTCAATATAATATTTTTGGGAGATTCAATATCGTCATAGTGATTAGACAGTTTCTTGTGAATTTCAGCTTCTTTCTCACAGCCCGCTGTATTTAGTTGTTCAGGAAAAGTTACCATTTGCTGAGTCTGTAGACCAGTAGTATTCTTCAACGGCATTTTAGGAGTGCTCATGTCAAAAGTATTAAGTTTTTTAGAGTGAGTTGTTTTCTTTACTGAGTCCGGTGTTCGTAATAATAAACTGTCTGACATTCCTACTTTTTTATAAACATCTATTAACTTCTTGTATTTTTCTAATTCTTTTTTTAAACCAGTGTTTTCATAGTTTAAGTTTTCTATTTCTTGATTAGCAGTTTGTAGTTCCTCTTTTAACTGGTTTATTTTACATTCCTTTTCGTTTCTACTTTGATTCTCAATTGAAGTATCAGGTAGACTGCGAATTGTTGTCTCAAACATTGAATTTAAATTACTGTTCAATGAACTTGAACGTTGTCGTTTTCGAATTGTAATATTATCTGTAGAATCTTCCATATTTGTGATTACCTTTATTGCTTTAAAATTTGATAAATCACAAAAAGACAATCGAGTGAGCCTTAGATTCGAACCCGTGGCCTGTGATTTAGATAATGTATCGCGTTGTGCCTCTACGCCACGCAACCATGTACTGTAATCATTGAATTTGTGGATAGCTTACTAGTTCTTATGTGTAGCTTTTAATGTCTGTGGGTAAATTTGGTTTTGATTGAAAAAATATTCACATACGGTTTTTGTTTACCGTTTATTGCAGTTTTCACTTTAAGGCCACTTATTCAATCGGTTTTTACGACGATTTCACTCCACTATTTGTTTATTGTGTTGATTTTCTTTGTTACAAAACTGTTTTATAGGTCACTTGAGTCACTGATTATTTTTGTTGTCATAACACTATTATTGTTTTATTATGGCTAATAAGATGTTGGATGCTCCAATATAGCGCTATACCTATTATTATTACACTTTTGTCGAATAATATGATTTTAAATATTTTTAAATGTGCAGAGCTGTGTTGACCGTGCGCGAGCGAGACGACCACGACGACGTTAAGCGTTTACTGAGTCTGAATGAGGCTGAAAATCAGTGAGAAACAACACGTTATAATCGTCGTAATGTGTTGATCACAAAGGGGATGTAATTAAATATTCGTGCCACTGTTTATTATCGTCGTTCACCAAATATCACCACAACTGGTAATTGAACCATTTTTACTATGTTTTTATTTTCACAATGGATTTTTTTTATTACCAAACTAAATTCAGCCTGCGACTTCGTCTGCGAACCTTTAACCTTCCTCAAGAATTGGGCTATCCAATGCAAAAATATTTTTTAAATCCGACTGGTAGTTCCGAAGATTACCTTTTGCATACAAACTTACAAACAAACAAGCAAACAAACCAATTTACCTCTTTGTTATAATATTAGTATATGTAGATATGTTTTTAAAATAAATGTTTAAAATGTTAACCCTCCATATTGGTAGCCAAAATAGAGGCTTGCCTAGTTTGGGGCCCAATGAAAAAACGCCCTGTAATCTATATAATTAATAACATTGTGTATATGCACTCCTTTGCACAGCGATTGTTGATACAGCGAGAACTCGCGTCCCCCAAATTAATGACTCATAAATTCCGTGTTGCACAAATATACGTTTGAATTCCACGAATGAAAAAACTGAAAATGTAGAGTGTCATGCCTTTTGCAGTATTTAATTAATGATGTTAATTACTTTTTAGAGGTGTAAGGAGCTTGGTGTAAAGTTCACTTATCCTCTATTTAAAAGGGAGGATCCTCCGGCCAGACGATTGATGTCGTCGACGTGTCGTATCTGGTGAGCAACGCCCGACGATTGATGTCGGATAGTCTTATATGAGTCGTTCGCGCGGTAAACTATAATTGCGTGATGCAGGATTTATGTGACGTCATGCCTTTGATGGGTAGTTCGGATGTGGTGGTGTAACCGCTACATCACTCTCCTCCGGAGATCGGGCTCCGATAGTGGGCTAAGTCTTGTATCTTGCGATCCTTCACAGTGCCAGCTGTGGTTCCAGTGAGTCGAAACCGGGTGCCGCATAGTTCGCGATGGGTCGGAACTGTTTGTGGTGATTGCGGTGATTGTAGTGACTGTGGTGATTGTGGTGATTCCCCAGTGAGTCGGGGTGGCGCTGTGTCATGATCCAGTGAGTAAGATGTGGTACAACGTCAGGTTGCGCCTGATTGCTGGCGTCAACCAGTAGAGCGTAGAATGGGCTCTGCTTGTGAGACTTGAGACTAGCTGAAAGGAGGTGATGTGCCAAGGTTGCTGATGAGGCTGATGGTGATGACCAGGAATGTTCGCTGCATGCTGGTGGTCAGGATACCCGTCGAAGCCTTGGGTGCTGGCTGGCTGTGTGACTCGCTTCACGAAAGCTTGCGGAAGTGATGATGACGTCACGCTGAAGTAGTTGCACAAAGGCTGCTGTACATACTCGGGGTCACCAATTTAGAGGTATGGGGAACAGGGTGTAAAATTCACTCATCTTCTATACAAAAGGAAGGATCCTCCAGCCAGATGGGTGTCGTATCTGGCGGGAAACTGCCCGCTGACTGTGACGTTCTCTCGGCCCTTGAAATCGGGGGCCGGTCATTGGGTTCGCCCTCCTAGGAGGGGGTGGGTGCTTTACTCCACACCTACTTGCCGAGGGGTTTACCTCCCCTCAGCGCTTTGAGGTTTGTTTCTGGGGTGTATCTGTGGCAGCACCCGAAGTGCCATAGGTCCTGTAGCTCCCCAACGTGACTCGAAATGGGAGGCGTGACGAGAGCACCGGGCGGAGGAGGTGTCGAGTTACCTTTACCCGTGCGGCGGTGTTGCAGACGTGCGGGCCCATGGAGAGCCGGCTGTCGAGTGTAAGCCCCAGGTACTTAGCTGTCTAGGTCTACTTGTCTTCGGTCCTCATGAGCTCAAGGCTCGACGAGTGCGTACGGCCGCGTGCTGTGACGATCGCCTGCGCCTTACCTGCGTTCACCGAGATTCTCCAATTGCTGAGCCAGTCGGGTGCGCTGCATCTTGATGGCCGCGTGGTCAGCCGCCAGTGAAGTGGTGATGTACGCGGCGTCATCGGTGTTCAGCGCGAGTTTCGTTGTGTGTGGCAGGTATGTCGTCGGTGTACACAGAGTATAATGCAGATGAGACACAGCTCTCCAGTGGCAGACCTGCGCTCATAGGGCATGCGCTAAAGAGCTCATTCTCCACCAAGACCTTGATGGACCTATCCTATAGGAAGGAGGAAACCTCCTGTATCAAACGACGTGGCGCTGTGGTAAGGGCCGTCACATAATAGCCATCACATTCATACTTCTGTCCAAAATGGGGACGCATCCAAAGTTTGGAGGTTTCTTAGGTCACTGGGGGTCGGTAAAGCCCGACATGCGACAATACTCAATCCCAAAAGATATAGACATCGATGCAAGGAATAATCATTTTACTGCTTCGTCCAATTTTGATAGGACAACTAAATTGAATACTTTGAATTATCTTTCTTCTCTTCCGACTCCCAGTTATTCTCCATTTATTTCTGGTCAATTCTCCGCATGTGATGTTAAGAAGAGCATACTATCGATTACTTCCAATGCAGTAGGAAGTGACTGTATCAGCCGTAATATGTTAGTCCCTGTGCTGGATGTAATCCTGCCCGTCATTTGTCACATCCTTAATTTTTCCGTGTCTAGTGGTGTCTTTCCATGTTCATGGAAAGATGCTCAAATTATTCCATTACCTAAAAAGTCCAATCCCGCATCCTTTTCTGAATATCGTCCAATATCCGTCTTACCATTCCTATCCAAAGTCCTCGAACGGTTAATCCACAATCAATTAAGCACTTTCCTCTCCAAAAATAACCTCCTTAACCCCTTCCAGTCCGGCTTCCGTCCTGGTCATAGCACCACCACAGCGCTTCTGAATATTACGGATGATATAAGGTCAGCCATGGAAAATGGTAATCTAACGGTTTTAGGTTTACTAGATTTTAGTAATGCTTTTAATACTGTTGATTTCGAGGTTTTGCTTGGCATTCTATGCTCTCTTAATATATCTCCATCGGTAATTGACTGGTTTCGAAGTTACCTGTTCGGTCGCCGGCAACGTATTTGCATCGGCGAGACCTTGTCTTCCTGGAGTAATACTTCTGCCGGTGTACCACAGGGTGGCGTGCTATCACCTTTACGTTTCGCAGTTTTTATTAACTCAATCTCCCATGAACTAATCTCTTCCTACCATCTATATGCAGATGATTTACAACTTTACTCGAGAGCTCCTCTTGGAAATCTTTCAGAGGCTATCTTAACGATTAATCGCGATCTGGCCCGTATATGCGACTGGAGCAAGAGGTATGGACTTATGGTCAACCCCGTAAAGACGCAGGTTGTTGTGGTGGGCAGTTCTAGGATGGTCTCAAGGATTGACTGGACGACTCTTCCCCAAGTTACTTTTGACAACTCAGTTATCCCCTTCAGCGAGAAAGTTAAAAACTTGGGGATTTTCATTGATAAGAACTTCTCTTGGACTGCCCAGCTACGGGAGGTTAGCCGCAAGCTGTTTGCTTCCGCTGCGTCTTTGAAAAGACTACGTAATTTACTGCCGACTGCCATCAAGATTGCGCTTGCACAATCTATTCTTCTACCCATCCTTGATTATGCTGATGCCAGCTATCTTGACCTTACTCAAGATCAACTCGATAAACTTGAGCGGCTTCAAAATTTTTGTATAAGGTTTATATACGGTTTACGCAAATATGACCATGTATCCGAATTTCGCGTGAAGCTCAAGTGGTTACCAATTCGCCTTCGCCGGAATGCTCATATTCTTTCCCTTTTGTATAATGTCCTCTTTTCCCCTTCCACCCCTCTGTATCTCAAGAAACGTTTCCAGTTTTTATGTGACTCTCACACGAAATTATTAAGATCATCAGATAACTTGAAGCTTAAAATGCCAATGCATTCCTCAACTTTCCTTGACAAATCCTTTACTGTCCAGGCTGCTCGTTGGTGGAATGCATTACCAGTTCCAATAAAGCGCGCGCAATCGTTGCCTGTGTTTAAAAGACTCGTGAAAGTACATTACTTGTCGTTATGATTTTGTTCTTATCGTTAGCTGTAATAATATTCGTCATTTATTTTCGTTGCTTATATAGGTAGTATGTATGTATCTATGTATCTATTATATAGCACTTATCTGTGTATCCATTATAGTATATTGTACTTATATACCTTTTATTTGCACCTAAGACAGCCCCATTTTATGTCCAGAGAATCACTGTCCATTCCAAGGTTGCCTGGAAGAGATCGCAGTAAGCTATAAGGCCGCCAATTGTATATTTTGTAGTGTATTACTTTTTCTTTATGTAATTATAATCTGGTGTACAATAAAGTATATATAAATAAATATAAGTAAGGGTGAGCTTGTATATTAGGCTGACGTGCCAGCCCGGTCGAATGCCTTTTGCATGTCGAGGAATACTGCTGCGGCGTACTCCCTCGTGTACCGGCCGCCGTGAGGATGTGTAGTACCTCTTACCAGCTGGAGCGTCGTGCCATGCCGGGAACCCAAACTGTTGAGGGCGAGGCGACATGTGAGGTGTTAGGTGGCGCAACAGGAGCGACTCAAAAACCGTGGAGGTGGTGGGCAGTAGAGGGCGGGGCGGCTTGGGCAGCATGATTACCTTCCCCAGCTCCCAGCAGGAGGGGAAGGCGCCGGTGTGGAGAATGCCGATAAAAAGGCGAGCTAGTACCGCCACCGGTGGCAGGTGGCGGAGTGCAGCGTTCGTTATTCCATCCGCACCGGGTTCCTTCTTAGGCTTCGAACGTTTAATTGCCCTCGGTATTTTACCAGTGGAGACGAAGATTGGGTCTTCATCAGGAGCTACCGGCGTCTTGAAGTACTCTCCAAGGTGTTACTCGACTGTTGCGACATGCTCGTGAGCCTCTGTTTGGTTTGGCGTAAATTGACGCTCCAGATGGGCAGCGAATATTTCGGCCCGGTCTGTCGCCGTGTATCGAAGCGCCCCGTCGATGTTTAGCAGCGGGCGCACCGGGGCTGGGGTGTTCTTTAGACGTCGGCAGATCCTGTGTACCGACGTCCAGCCGCTGTCGGCGGAATGGATGTAGTTCACCCAGCCCTCGTTGGGGTGTGCCTATAATTCGGCCTTAACCTTGTCCGTGAGCCGTTCAAATTATTATCATAATGTTTTTTTTTTTTTTTAAACGTAGCCCCCCACTAAGAATTTCTTTTTGTATCGTGGGTGCGTTTACAAACATAGAAACTCACATACACTAACACCCAGGCCCGGAACAACTACTTGCAGATCATACAAATATTTGTTCCGAGCGGGGATCGAACCCGCGACACAGTCGCAGCAGTCGATCGCTCAGCCACTGCACCAACCGTGTCGTTAATTAATTTATTGGTGTGATTTTTACATGTAAATTTTATATTTGGTTCCTCAAAAAACTACCTTAAAGGTGATCACTCTTTCACATAATTAGTAATTATTATAAAAAAAGAATAATCAACATATTAAATTAAATAATTACAACGAAACACAACATAACTTAAGACAGAAAAACCTTAACTATTGAGTTTACATACTCGTATAAATAATGAATGGAAATAAAGATAATTATACTAATAATGTATTATTACATTGCCAAAATTAAATAAATATCAATATCAAATAACTTACAATTTGTGTCCCTCAGTGTTTGATTTTAGTTTGTTTTTTTTTCTTTCTACCCGGCTGTGGCGGCTACGGCGGCTGTGGCGAAGCCTAAAAGAAGGGTAATGCTTTTTGGTAAGAAATTGTAATAATGCTGCCGCTGACAGATCTATTTACGTGAACGCACAAAAGAAAGCAGTTTATTAATCCGGTCCTAAATGGCGTGAGTAATCTTTATTTGCTCAGACTAATAACTGAACCATCGCATGACGTCAGGCGATCTCATAAAAACGGAGTGATATCCCATTAGCGAGGTTGCCAACACTTAATAATATACTTAATACTCGCGACCGCTAGCCGCTCTTGTTTTAATATTTTATTTTATTTCCTCTGGTGAGACTTGCGCTACTCATTAATATAGGTAATGTTTTTAATATGCGAATCTTTTGCGTCGTTCATTATTACGCCATTGTTTTACGGAGTCTCATTTATTATTGACGTCAGCCACATTCATGCCAAACTCATTTAAGTCAGAATATAAAACATATTTATAATAATAACACCATCGCTCTTCACAAACCCAGAGATAGAAGACGAAAAATCCAGACGAAAGTGTCAGATAGTATTGGATCATTACTAAGAAATATTTATTGTTCCCTGAGTTTGGAAAGTTAATGACAAATTGCCAGATTGTAATCTAAGCCCCTGATCACGATTTTAATTCAAATGTTTGAATGTTTCCTCAATTAAAATGATATATATAAAATTATTAAAATCAAGTAGCCGCCGGACGGACCCACAATGAAGCCCAAGTACTAAGAGCCGGCAGTCTTTTGATCAGAACAGCAATAACGCAGCTTGTTTAACAAATTAAACTTCATTTCCGGCCCGTCGAGACCGCCCACTAATTATTCTCCGCAATATTTATAATGAGCGAATCTTTGTCCGCCGCCGATCCGCAAGGGAGCCCGTAATGAACGCTCGCGGGAGGATCCCAGATGGTTCCATAAAGATTGTTTAAACAATTAACTGTGACCGTGGCCTCACCAACGCCCCCCCCCCCCCGCCCCTCGTCGGCTCCCCGCACCGTTGCCATTCCCTTCCAAATCTCTCCTTTAAAATTGGTAATACGACAGAGTAGTTGGTAAATGGACTGTTTCATGACATATTAGAAAGAATGAAATGACAAATTAGAATTTCAATCCCGGTGTAGGTACTGCTAAGTTACAAATTTTTCGAATAGCGGAGATAAAGAACAAGAGAAGAACATCGCGTATTATATTGACTTTATGATGCTCTGTTCGCCCTTTATTGCCGATCCTTTTTTTTACAACCTACGCTGTGGCAGCACTATAAGAGCTCCTTCAGTTAGCGGGGTCGTGAAGCAACTGTGACCATAAAAACATCTCACAGCTTGTTGAGTGATAGGAAAAACATTGTTGTTTGCATGCTATCCGACCCTATTTGTGAAATTCAAGGGCAATTGAAGACAAATAATATTAAGGATATTTACTGTTTATTTATTTATTCATTAACAAATAACATTGTGTAGAACATTACAGGCCTTTATTCATTAGGGATAACTAGCACACTAATATTTGAAATCAACTTAATTTAGGTACGATTCTAATAATATTATTTGTACATCATTCTTAAATATAATAAACATCTAACACTAAAATATATAAATTATGTACAAGTATACAGAGGAAATAAAAAATAAAAATAAAATTAATGAAGAGCTCATTGGGCATCAAAAAATTCATCCTTATCGCTGTCAGTTGGAAAAGTGCCCAAAAGGCTGGCAGCATTGCCACGTTGGATGGCAATGCTGATTCTTTGACCTAAAAATTGGCCAGCCCTCTGGTCACGTGAAGAGTCGACCAACCGCTTGGCGATGTCCCGAAATACTCGATGAGCACTCGGACCCCACGGCCCTAGTGTTTCAACCCCAAACGGCTCAAAAATATAGCTACCAATAAGGTTGTTATATTTGCGCCGTTTGAGGTTTTCCGCACCTGCAGCAGCCGCCCCAGCACAGCCCGCCGTACTAGGAAGATGGGATGGCGCGAGGGTGTCGACGCAGGTTGCATCCCACACCAAAGGCCTACCCAACTTCCAAGGCATTATGGTCATTCCGTCTGGCCTCTTCCCATCGTCGCGTGCCAAGCCATTGGGCTCTAAAACAGCTGGCACCCCGGCGGTGACAAGAGCCCGACGGATGATGGCATTAATGCTTGCGTGCCGTGCCAAACGACCAGCGCTCTTGCTGCAGGAAAGGCCATGGTGTCCGATACGGTCGACTGCTTCACCGCACTGACAACGATGCGGAGCCCCGCAAGGAGCGCCCAATCGCAAACTTGTAGCGAGCCGGAAAGTGGTGTCACCCAGCATAGTGCCTATGTTGGGTGAAGGTAGTGCCTGAAGCCAGAGGCCCGATTCCCATTCTCCCACTGCCAATAGGCGGGCACGCTCAGCAGTGTTGGTGGACGTATTAATGAGGTTATTCCGTACCAACCTGCAGAGCGGCTCATCCCACTGTCTCTGGGAAGAAGGGTTCTCGGGCTGCTCCGTGTCCGGACAAGCCACTTTCCAGGCGTTCATCGCATCAGTCAAACACGGCACTTCAGAGTCAACCTGCGAAGCAGTTAAGATTCTTGTGGTTAACTTTTCGGTGCTGTGGACGAGGACAGGAACGCCGGTAAGCTTACACTAGAAATTTTACGGACGCCGAGCCCACCAAAGCGAATGGGTAGCGTGGCTTGCAGCCACGCGCGGTCGTCCAATGCCACATTTATGATTGATGTTAGAGTGCTTCGAATGATTTGGTCGATTTTGTCTAAAAGGTGTGGCTTCTTCCATAAAGGGGAAGAGCGGAGAGAATACATAAAATTTGGACCGAAACAGCAGTATCTGATAAGGGTGAATGCCGAGTGTAAGTTGATTTTAGAAAGTCTATCCGAGATTTCGTTGAAATGTTTAATTTTTTCATCAATGAAAGGTGAAAAACTGTCTTCTAAAATTGGGGAACCTAGGAGGTGCAGTGAACTTTTTTCCAAAACTTTGATATCTGGGGCTATTAAATTGAATTTCTGTATAGTCGATTGTCTGTCTGTATTGTCACAAGGGTAAATTTCGCATTTTGAGTAGTTGAGGTCAAGGCCGATTAATTGAAACTGCTGCTTTAGGAATCGGAGATCTTTTAGAACAGTATCTACGTCGCCTCCTAGGGTCCCATCATCTAAATACCATACATTAAATTTTGAATTTAGTTGTTGTATTATGGGGTGAATAGCTAAACTGAAAATGACTGGTCCGAGGGGATCACCTTGTTGGCATCCGACTGCAGATTCCAAAACGTTGTCTCTGTAAAGTAATTTTGAAGGGTGCCTATAGCACTGCCACAAAAAGCCATAAATTTCCGGTAACTCCTTTTTTATTTCGGCCAACAGAATGTCCCTGTTAACGGAGTTAAAGGCGTTCTTGACGTCAACCTTGAGGATGACCTCACCTTTACCGGAGTTTAAAAAACTGGAAAGGGCATGTACGGCAGCCTCGCAGCCCCCTTTGGATCCAAAGCCAAGCTGTAGGGGCTGGAACTTGTTTTTTAAAGTTTCACTGTATAATTTGCAGCATATTTTGGCTGCCGTACGCCTGTAGGTACACCCAATGGCAATGGGACGGATGCCGCCATCCTTCTTGCGCAGGGCACATAAATTTGCCCCGTACAAGACATCGACGACGGCATCATTCACACCGCCGTTGAGCATCAGGTTAATTAGGGCCGCTAGCTCCTTCAAAAGTGACTCACCAGCTTCCCCGGCGCCTGAACTCAACAAGTCTTTTAAATGCTGAGGAGTCAGGCCGTCCAGGCCGCCGGCGGAGCCACTTCGGAAGGAGCTCACGGCAGCAATTAGCTGGGGGGCAGTAACAGTGACAGGTGTTGAATCCGGATCAGGAGGGAGGGGGGGGTCAGGGAAGGTGAGACCATCGGCAGGCGCTGGATGTTTACTCTGCAGGGCTGAAATAGTGTCTGGAGAGTAAGGAGCCACCACATCGCTACTGAACAGTAGCCTGGCCGCTCCCCTGATATCACCTTCACTTAGTTTGGATTCTACATGTGAACATAAGCCTCTTCGTGAAGGGTTATTGGAAACAGCTAATTTTGGATCTGAAATAAGAGTCGAATTGATGCAATTATCTTTAATTTGGCTCGTTAAGGTTTTTTTGGTTGCCAAATTTTTTTGCACATGCAGAATCCTATAAGGGAATGTGAGTAATTGCTCCCAGGCACTTTGTGAGTTCTCCTGGGTCGCAAGACGGAGACATCACGCCAAACTCAGTGCAACGGACCGTCTCGCGCCCCGGGGTACTCTCTTTAAAACTGGGGTAGAATTTTTGAATTTAGCCAATGTTTTCCACAAAGTTTGATCTGGAGGTGTTGATGTTGGGGATGTGGCTGGGGGGTACAAAGTTACACTATGAGATTTGTGGATCTTGCCATAGTGTATCCTCAGCCCCCGTTCGCCTTTAAAAAAGCGTGCCTGTGAACAATGGGGACATCTCACCAGCTGGACATCAAGCGATGTGGCAGGTTGACTGGCACAGTTTCCGGCGTCGCTACGGCCGGCATAGATCATATAAAACAAAGCACTTAAACTTACCTAAAAAATAAATAAAAGTAAACTATATACAGACGCACTCTAGAGACGAAACCACGAATGATAAATAAACCAAAATTTTTTTTTTCACTATATGCTAAATGTCACGTATTCACTGTCATATTTCGTTGACGGCAGCGGCGCAATCGCGCTCGCGGCCGGGGCGCTGCGCATGCAGGGCGCCGCCGTCTCAACCGTTGCCAAGGTTGCTGGCGTCGTGTGTTCTTCGTTCTTGCCCCTTCCAGTGCCTTCTTTCCAGTTTTTTTTTCTCGCTTAGTCGAAGAAAATAGCTTGTGTTCCACAGAGTACTTTTTTGTGTTCTATGGCGTCTGGCGATATTCACGTTACGTGTTTCATTTTGAGATGTTTTTCAAATCTGTTTTGTATACAGAACAGTGACTTTTCAGACGTTGTTCTTTTCTCAAAGCTTAAAAAAACTCAGGATCAAGCATATATTTAATTATTTTATTTTATTAAAATATATTTGTTGTGTTTGATTTTTGACAACATAATTTGTACAACTGTTTATTGTAGTTTTCTGGTCGATGCGTCATCTGAAAACAATAATAGAACTCATAACAGCTAATGTATGTATTCTGTCATTTTTTAAGTTGGGTAAGGTTTATAAAACATGCAATGCTGGCAAGGCAAACACATAGTTTTCTGATTATAACAAGATATGGAAAAACGAAGACAAAACAAAGTCACGCACAGTCAAACCATATTGATAGAAATAAGAAAAGGAAGTGTTCGGTATGGTGATGGATCCTACACGGAAATAAGATTGAATAACAAAAAACTCTATTCAATAATGTAGTTCTACATAACATTTTTCTTATTCGCCACAAATATATTCTTTCTTTTATCACAGGTACACATGTTCATCATACATTGTTTGCGGCTCGCTCCCACCACTCCGACCGCGTCCCTCGCTCAGCTCCCGTGAATGATTCACGCGGAGCTGTAAATATAAAATATTTCATTCGGATCCCGCGTAAACTTTTGTACGTAAGCATGGCTTTATTCCATCTGTTCAAACACTGCCATAGTATGTCGTTGTTGTGGGTATGTGAAAAATATAGAACGAAGTCAATGACATTGACACTAAGTTTACTTTGTTGGTCTGATCAAATAAACATAAATCTCCTGGAAGTTCAGAGACCGAATGCTAAAAGTGAATCCGCCCTGTTCAAAATATAGGACAACGGTTTCCCTAGTAATCAAGTTAATGAAACCATTCAGGGGCATAATCTAAGTTGATGACATGAAGGGAAATAACAATTGGATTAGTTTTGTTGATAGCAGAATTACAACCAGGATACGGAATTTGAATAAGAAAGACGATGTAACATCGGATTCATCGCTTTTAAAACCAATTGATGTTCAGTGTCTGTCACTTCATAGCGTCTATTTTAGATAACAAGCTGAGAAAATATTTTCTTATATCTAATAGTCCGGCCCAGTTACCCTAAAAAATTGGGATCAGGTTACATTAATTCACATAAAGCTGAATCTTGGTTTGATTGTTTATATCACCTATATATAATGTGAATCGAGCAATGTCAATGAGCAAATAAGTTATTTACGGTCAACGTTCGCAAATTGGATTTCTGCATTTTTCTGCCAAACGGTGAGTTTTATCATAAAAATACATCAGACAAAAATTGAAGAACATGCAATTATCTACAAAAAAATCCACACACTTTTTTTTCCTAAGAATCACCGTTTTTAGGGTTCCGTAGTAAACAAGTTTAGTTTCGCCATGTCCGTCTGTCTGTCTATCCGCGGCTTATCTCAGAGACTCTTAGTACTAGAAAGCTGTAATTTGGCATGGGTATACATATTAATCACGTCGACAAAGTGGTAAAATAAAATCATGAGTACCTGACATAAAGGAGAATTGGAGATGTTTTTTTTTTTCTGATCTATCCCTTCGTGTGGGGGTGTCGTTGGAAAGGTTATTTCAAAATATTGAGTTTGTGGAAACCACTTTTGGATACAGGGATCCGTTTGCAAAATATTAAGCTTTAAAGTGCTAATTTTTGTTAGAGTCAAGTGTGTGTGTCCCCTGCCAGCTAAATGGTTGGTTGATATGTGAAAAAATTCAGTCGGTAATTCAGGCAGTAGTATATATAACGAAATTAAAGGGTAAACTATCACAGCTAAGTAGGCTTTACAAGTTAACGAGTAATAATCTACCAACTTACATTTGTGGTTGCAAAAACATAATTTTCAACTACCTACAAAGTTAAGTTTGTTCTTAGGATAAATTCATCCCAACTAAGAGAGCCCTTGATTGTGCGTGGTCCGACACGCACTTGGCCGGTTTTTATTTAGATAAAGCGATTCAAAAGTTGCAACCTCCATGATAAATACACGTTTCCACGAGGTAGTGTATACGGGGCGCTCTAACGCAATGCCTTAGACATGCATTGCATTAGACTCGATAATCTCTGCAAACCTGCATTACGTACAATCTGAAGTAATAGAACACGATTTTATTACTTCACCACAAAACAAATGAAACTAGTAGGTAAACAAACTAATTCACAACTATTTACAACGACACATCAAGACAAGACAGATTAGTGACATTAAATTATGACAATTAAGACATTTCTGATTTGAAGCTGCCATCAATAGATTTTAATGTTGCCATGGAAGCTAAATTCTCCAAAAAAACATATATAGTGGATTCATTTAACTGTCATCAACAATCCTAATCCTAACTATATCCTATGTCATGGCTCCTACACACGTGCCCCGGCTTTTGCGCCTTCATTTCCTTTGCGATCCGGCGGAGCGTCCAAAACCATCTGCGACGATAAGCTCGCGTGGGGCCGCCCATACCCCGCAGCGCCGAAGCCGTGACAGAAACAAAGCTCGCTGCATGTTGCATGCCTGCTTGCTTGCTGCTTGCCTGCTTGCATGCTGCATGCCTGCTTGCATGTTGCATGCCTGCTTGCATGTTGCATCCTTGCTTGCATGCTGCATGTCTGCTTGCACGCTGCATGCTTGCTTGCATGCTGCAAATGTATTATTGATGAATCGCTTCGGTTAGGTTAGGCTAGAACTGTGACTATTAAAGCGTGAAGGCGAGCAAGCTAAGCGAGCGTGCCGCAGCAGCGGCCGCCTAGTGCCAGATCCTCTCTATTGTTGGTGAATCATTTGGGTTAGGTTAGAATTGTGACCAGGGAAACAAAATATTTTTATTCGAAATTCGTATTTTTAATAATAATAATAATAATAATAATTTTTATTTGTTGGACATAGGTAGGTTAGGTACAGATGTTGTTATTATTTAAGAACGCTATGTCTAGCCGTCATCGGCGTACAAATACTATACTGGTACAAACATGCTGATTATAATAAATTATCAAACAATTATCACACATTATTAAACAATTCTAATTCAAATTTTCAATACAATAAAAACATTCCAATAAAATATAATAATAATAGATTCTAGTAAAAATTGTCAAATCAGTAAATAATAAATCATAATAATAAAATAATAAAACAAGGTAATTATAATGTGTCAGTTAGGTATTCGTTCACCGTATAATATGTTTTCTCATATAATATTTTCAGTAAAGCCTTTTTAAAATCGTTTATGTTGTTTATTTCTTTAATTCGTCCAGGGATCTTATTATAGATCCTAGGTGCCATTCCCAAAAAACTTTTTGTATAAAGAGCAGTGCTATGTGGCTTAGCGCATATCTCTCTATTGCGTCGTTTAGATCTCAATGTTTCGAACAGATGGAAGTTGGATTTGACAAATACTGCTGTCTCAAAAAATGTACATACAGGGCAATGTTAAGAGTTTAAATTTTTTGAAATATGGAATACAGCTTTCAGTTGGTTTCCGTTTAAATACAGCACGCACACATTTTTTTTGGGCCCTAAACGCAATTTCTTTGTCGGTGGAATTTCCCCAATATATTATTCCAAAACGTAATGTAGATGATACATAGGCTTTGTAAGAAATTAGAACAACGGACTCATTTACTATTTTTGATAGATTGTAGAGCGCATATGAATACTGGTTAAGCTTTTTACAAACTGTTTCAACATGACATTTCCAGTCTAAATGAGTATCCAAGTGAAGTCCCAGAAATCTAGCACTGCTTGTTTCAGCTATTATTTGATCTGCAAAAGCTATGTTTAAGTTAAGTTTTCTTGTTCTTTGGTAAAATGTCATAAGCTTTGTCTTATCTATGTTTATTTTTAGTTCATTTATAAGTAACCAATTAATGATGCAAAGGATGGAGTTGTTTATGTCATCTTCATAAGTTTCTATATTATTACATGGAACAATAAGTGTACTGTCATCGGCAAACAACACAGTTTGGTGCTCAGTGCATTTTGGCAAATCGTTAATATATATGAGAAACAACAAGGGCCCAAGGACAGTTCCTTGGGGTACACCACATGTTGTATCTCTAATTGGTGACATATGAGTAACTTCTGTTTTGGATTTAGAACATATTCTATTTAAAACAGTGGCTTGTGTACGTCCAGTGAGATATGTTTTGACTAGATTTAATATGTTTCCCCTGACGCCGTATCGTTCTAACTTACCCAGTAATATTTCGTGATTTACATGATCGAATGCTTTCGACATGTCCATAAATACAGCTGTAATTGGATTTTTTTTGTCAACATTACTAATTATTTCTGTAAATAATTCATAGACAGCTTTATTAATGTTTCTGTTTTTCCGAAAACCATATTGTTCTTTAGCCAGTATATTGTTTACTTCAAAGAATGAGTTTATAGATTTATAAATAATTTTTTCAATAATTTTGGACATTACCGGTATCAGAGCTATTGGACGGTAATTTGAAATAGCAGATTTATCACCTTTCTTATGCAGTGGTTTAATTATAGTCATTTTTAACAAATTTGGAAAGTGGCCACGTTCTATGCACAGATTAATAATATGACTCAAAACTGGCGCAATGATATGCGACACAGATTTTAAAATCTTAGTAGTTATTCCATCATAACCCACGCTATTTGTATTCTTTAATGCATTGATAATATTAAATATTTCCAACGAATCTGTCGGTGTCATAAATAGAGATTTGGGATAATAATTTACGCAAGATATAGCATTACTAGTATTATAATTATTTTCAGGATGAATTAAGTCTATAAAGTAATCATTGAATGTCGTAGCTATTTGTTTAGGGTCACTTATTAGTTTATCACCATTGAGTATGTTTTTTTACAGATTCAGAGGGGAAATTTGATTGACATCTATTAATTATTTTCCACGTTGCTTTAGTTTTATTCTCAGCACTATTAATTATATGATTGTTTTGAGATATTTGTGTCAAGTGGATCACTTTTTTTAATCGTTTTGAATATTGCTTAAGTAACTGTTTATTTTCAATATTACACGATCGCCTATATTGCCATAACATTTCTCTTTTTCGTTTACTACATCTTCTGATACCTTTAGAAATCCATCTCGGGGATTTACGCGTAGAGATTTTTTTTCTCACAGTCGGGAAACACAAATCGTAGAATAGTTTAAATAAGTCATGAAATGAATCAAAAGCTAGTTCTGGGTCGGTACTATTGTATACTTCAACAAAATCAAGACTACTAATGGCTTCAATAAACTTAGACCTGTTCTCAGAGCTATAATCTCGACTTAGTACGTACCAGTGATCAATCGAACAGGACCTTTGTACAGGGCACTTAAAGAGTTGAGCTGTGTGATCAGATAAGGCCAATTCTAAAACTTCACCAATACCACCCTTGACATTATGGATAATGTTGTCAATACATGTTCCAGTCGATATACGTGTAGGTTTTTTTATACTTGGTTTCAGATTGTAATTTAGTAGCAGATGTAGAAAAACAATAGATACTCTGGTATTTTTCAAGATATCGATGTTGAAATCACCACACAGCAATACTTTTCTTCCTAAGTTACGTCCACAACGGTTTAATATATGTTCAAGTTTTTCGAAGAAAATCGATATAGCACCTCTATTAGATTTTGGGGGTCTATAAATGCAAATGATAATCAATTTGTGAGTTACCAATTCAATGGCACAACACTCCATAATTCCAGGAACGCAAAAATCTTTAATATCTATAACCCTAAACTCGTGTCCATGTTTAATAAGTATACACGTACCACCTTTCCTGGTGCTTCTTGATGAGTATGTTGAAAGTTTATAGTTCGGTATATACAATTGTAAATCATCATTTTCTATCATGTTGTGTTCCGTAATACACACCACATCTACTATTTTCCCTTTACGCAAGAGTTCGTTTAGGTGTATACATAATAAGTCTGACTTTCCTATCAATCCGTTAATATTTTGATTTAAGATAAATACATGATTATAATTATAAACGAAAAAGACCATTCTCAGTTTCATTGTGAGTGCTTTCGGTTTGTGTTGCCTGATCCGCATGCAATTTATTATAGTTGTTGGCTGATTGGTTAGAACTACCTTTGACAACAATATTATCAAAGCACTGATGAGAAACCAAATTATACGAAACTTCTGATTGTGAGTCCAGATAACTCATAAAAAGCATTAAGTTTTTAAGAATGATGGCAACTCCTTTATTATTTACCCTTGCGCTATATTTCCAGAACATTTCGTTTGTGTATCTTAGACAGAAATTGGAATCAAAAAGATATGCGCACTCACACAATTCCACATCCAAATACATGCAATGATTAAACATTTCAATACGTTTATTAAAAATTGCAAAATTATCACTTAGTTTAAAATTTGGTGAACATATAACAATATTGGTATTAATTAAATTTTTAAGCTCATCTTTAATGTAGTCTATTAAAAGTCTATAGTTATTAGATACTTCGAAGTCCCTTTCACCTATGAAAATGACACAGAAATCTTCATGAGTAAAGTTTATAAGTTTTTTATCCAAATCTGCAAACAATTGTTTTATACCTGCATTTGGCATGATGTAATGACATAATTCATACCCTATGAACGTATTTTCACCTATATCTAATATTTGATTAACATTATTGCTAGAAATCATACATAGTTTTTTGCATCTACGGGTTTCTAATAAAGTGTTTGATTGGAAGTTCATCGGAATCATAGATTGCACTTCCGAAATGACGCTATTTGTGACATGAGTTTCTTGAGGTTCCCGAGTGTTTGCACTTTGCATATTTTTAGATATATCTAAAGCTGATTCAGTCAGTGATTCGGGAGCCACAGTTTGTTGATTGTCTTTCATAACTTGTAGCATATCTTCGACGGCCCCTTTCTGTTTTAGTTGTGGCGTTGACTTCTTTTTTGGAGTTGATAGTTTTGTGTATTTTGGGGTTGGTGAACCTACTCTTATGTCACTTGTTAAATTTTTTGTGGCTTTTTTTAAGAGCTCATATTTTTTAGTGACGTCATTTATTGTAGATTTTATATCATTATTCTCAATTGATAACTGGTTTATCTCCTCATGTGCTGCTGATAGCTCAAGATTCAGTGTTTCTATTTTACATTTTAAATCTTAAACTTCGTCACATTCATCGTAGTTTGATATGTTTGGAAGACTACTTGTGCTGCCATCTAGCGTAGAGTTATTCGTACTAGATTCTTCGATTGTAGTCTCTGATAGTGACTTGGTTCGATTTCTTCGTAGCGTGATATTTTCGAAAAAACTCATTGTTCCAAATAATAAAGCAAACTGGAAAAAGACCTGTCGTTGCTGCGGTTTGAACTCACGATCAAACGAGTACAGAGTTTACATAGCCGGCAGTACGACCACTAGACCAAGCGGACCTTGCCAATTGGATTGAAATTGCTGACCATTTGTCACTTTGGTTTAAAATAAGTAGTTAATGTGTGAAGCGAGTCCAAAGGTCATTTCTTTGTTCTTATCGACTTACACGTTGACTGTTAAAATTTAAATTCTAAATTCTCCGTATTTTTCTTTTTATGTTCCCACACACTTTTTACTGGTTTTCGGTGTTGGATAATAACATTCAAATTGTTAATGTGTTAACACATGCACTGGAGATGAGTATTTTAAACTGTAGTCCAGTTTTCACAGAAATACACCTTCTTTTAGTTTTAATCGATTGTATCGTCACAATTTTCCACAATTATCACTGGATAACAATGCCACAAGTTTGTTGATGTTTACGTTTACAAATTTAGTTGTTTATAACACTAAGTAATGATTTTAGCACTTTTTAACAATTTTTAAAATACGGAGCTCATGTTTACATTGCGCGAGCGAGTGAGTCACTATTGAGTCTCTTTTTATGTTTCGAATTATCATTAAGTCGGACTTTTTGTTATTCGATCTATTGAAACTCGGTATTTTGAGAATAGTAATTATAAACGTTAGGAATATTGAAATTTAGGAATTATAAAAATAGGAGTAATGATAAGTCAGAGTTCGGAATTTTGAACCATTCGGAATTATGAAAATCGGTGTTTTGAAATTCGTATTTGTGACTGACGGAATAAAGTATTTCGTACTTATGTACTGTACCCAATTTGTGGAGATAAATAAACATAATGTTTATTTTTTATTCATTATTAATATTCTAGTTCGCTAGTTAGCCACATTTCTTATTTCTATTCAGTAATATTGCTATAGGAATCAAAACAGGTAAATATTTGACAGTTATTTGCGACGTTGCCAACTTTTAGGATAAACCCTCTTAATATAAAATATGGTGCAAATACAAATAGACACTGGCTCCAAAGCTAAGAAAATACTCTTGTGTTTCCAAGGACAGAAATCTGCTTCTTCAAAATGTCTTATGATGGAATAGAACTGAGTTATCACAGCAATAATCAACGCCGTGACCTGTATGAAAACGAAATAACGAGGTAGTAAAAGTTAATAGTTTAAACTATGAAACCACTACTACCCCCACCCTGCTTATTAGCAAAATTAGAGAAATACCATCAATTCTAGTGAGTATAGTAATTCCATAGCTACCGTCACAGGTTCTGTGTTTAGATATTACCAATAATTGCGTTTTGATAGACAGATTTGGTAAAATATATAAGTTATTTGTTTTTTTTCTTTATGCAGCCTAATAAAAAGCTAATGCATACAAAGTAAAGCCCTGTAACTGTTTCATAATGTACATACTTTAATTCATGAATTCTTCTAAAATTAAGTGACAGCAAAACTGCCATTCTTCTTTTTTCGAAATATAAAAAAGACAACGCTAAAAATGGTAGCCAAAACAAATACAGACCATTAACAATATTCAGTCATTTATCGTTAAATTCATATGTATGATTTAACTAAGGCACTACACCACACTATATTAGCATGCCATTGTGACTCCTTTGCGCTTTACACCCAACTGAACAGTCACACGTCAACTCTTTAGAAAGTTCGAGTACGATGAATACAGACTAGCAATAAACCTGCTGGGATTTCGGGTTTATCCGAAAGGGATATCGCGGCCCCGGCACACGGGCAACGGAAGGAAAACGGGTGGGTTTTAGTCAGTAAAATTCTGACACGCCCTCTCGCTCCGCCCAGAGCGGGAGAAGTCATTTGATGATTTCCCATCCTCAAAAAAAAAAAAAAACAAAAAAAAAAAGACTAGCAATAAACAGTTGTTGTTCGGCTATAACCGATTCATTTCGTTTCTCACCGCGCGACATAAGACGGCGCGCGGACCGGGGTGCTGTACATAAGTATGTACAGCAAGAACTGGGTGCCTTTCAAGTCTTGTGCTTGATGCAGAAACCATTGAATACCTATGTATGTTCTTCGCTGGTAATATTCTAATTATTAGTTTTAAAAGCAAGATTTTGGGGAGACAGTAAATTGGCGTTATATGGTATTGTAATCACAAAATTACAGGTAGTGCAGGTTCAGATCCCGACAATTAATTAAATTAAAATTAGCCTAAGGCACCACAATTCCCGTTACGGGTCTCGGTTCGCGGATACCGACTAGTATAACCATTTTAGGGGTATGAGGAACAGGGTGTAAAGTTCACTCATCCCCCATAGAAAAGGGAGGATCCTCCGACCAGACGGGTGTGATGTCTGGCGGGCAACTGCCCAGAGGTTGAAGTCGGGAAGCTTGTATATATGTTTATCGCGCGGTAAACTCTAATTGCGCGATGCAGGATTTGTGTGACGTCAGGATTTTGTGTAACGTCAGGTCATTGATGCGTAGTTTGCATGTAGCGATGTAGATGCCGCTACATCACTCCCCTCCGGAGACCGGAGGTCGATATTGGGCTGAGTCTTGAATCTTGCAATGCTTCACAGTGCCAGCTGTGGTTCCAATGAGTTGGAACCGGGTGCCGCATAGTTCGCGGTGAGTCGGAACTGTCTGCGGTGGTTCCCCAGTGAGTCAGGGTAGCGCTGCGTTATGATCCAGTGGGTCGGATGTGGTACAGCGCTAGGTTGTGGCTTAGGGTGATGACCAGGAATGCGCGTTCGCTGCATGCTGGTGGTCAGGATACCCGTTGAAGCCGTGGGTGCTGACTGGCTGTGTAATCCTCCATTAAAGCTTGGGGGGGGGGGGGGGTATCTGACATCGGTGTTCTACAGTTAAAAGATGATCTTAGTATCCTTATCCTTACATATTATAAAACAAAGTTCCACGCCGCGTCTGTCTGTCTGTCTGAACGCGATAAACTCAAAAACTACCGAACGGATTTTCAAACGGTTTTCACCAATGGACGGGGTGGTTCGTGCGGAAGGGATTAATATATAAAGAAAAAGAAAAATAAGTTTATTTGTCACAGAAACACGTGCATAAAAAAAAGATAATAATAAAATAATAATAATAAAAATTTTATTCAAGTATAAGTATAAAGTAAAATTATGATATAGATTAATTACAATCGAGGAAAATTAAATTCTAACTGTAATGTAGACCTGCCTGATCTAGGTTTATGAAAAACCTGTGTTTCAGGCCATCAATTTACATCAAACATTTAAAAAGAAGACAACAATAGGTTTATTACTAAGCTAAATTAAAAGAAGACATGATATTTTCAATGACTTAAAGAGTAACTATTTATTTGGGTATATTTTTTTAAGACTAGATTATTTAAGATATATTATGTTTAAATAAATTAACAAATAATATTAAAGTAGATAAACTGGACACTGTTATTAATTAGGTAAAAGAAGAGACTTAATATAGAGTAGATAGATAGAGATATTATTTTAAAATTTCTAGTAGTTTTTCCGTGTCTGCGTAATTGAGTTTTGACAAATATTCTTGTACTAGTAAGTTACACCTATTATAACTTAAACTATAAATCTTTAGCACTCTGTTAAGCTGGTTATACAAGTAGGGCCCTAAAAATAAATAAAATCGATTAGCAAAAGCATGTTTAGTCTGGGAGTTAGTACAAACCAAATCTTTTCTTCTCTTATCTGAAGGTACTGGGTTAAAATAGAGTTCAGTGTGTTGGAATAAAACTACATTCAAAACAAATATTTGACGTACTGTTAGCACCTTACATGCCATATAAAGCTGGTGTGTAGGAAATCTAAATGGGCGAAAAGTGGCAACCTTTAAAACTGCTCTTTGGGCGCGTTCTAGGTGGAGTAAAATTGATTTAGCGGCCCCACCCCAGGAGGTTATGCAGTAGGTAATAATAGATTGACACAACGCCAAATAAATCTGCCTAATTAATTTAAAGTCGGCAATGTTACGTAAATTTTTAAAAATGTATATTAGTTTACGTACCCTGGTGCATAATACATCGATGTGTTTGCGGAAATTCAGGTTTGTGTCAATCGTGACGCCTAGATATTTGATATGATCGGTTTTAGCTAAAGTGGGACAAGTGCATGCAATGTCAGCATAATGTATATTACAATTGTTATGCGCTTGAATGTTTAGATTAGTAAGCGTTGGATTAGTGTTTCTCATTGTAAATAATAGGTACTTGGTTTTATCTGTATTTAAAGTTAAGAGATTTTTATGAAGCCAATTTGACACAGTATTAAAGCCATTCTGTGCTACCTCATAGACCTCGGCCTTTGATTCAGCTGCAAACAGTAGAGCTGTGTCATCCGCATATGACATAATTACACCCTTTTGGAGTGTCAAATTGCACAGGTCATTTATATAGATTAAAAACAAAGTAGGACCCAAAATACTGCCTTGTGGGATTCCATAACAGCTATTCTTAAGTTCAGAACTCATCCATTGGCCTATTTTTACACACTGATGGCGGTCGGTAAGGTAATCAGATAATAGTTGCAATTGTATTCCCCGTATTCCCAGAATTTCCAGCTTGTATAAAAGCAAAGTACAAGAAATTGTGTCAAAAGCCTTGGCAAGGTCTAAAAATATCCCTATGGTATGCATGCCGTTATCCAAGTTTGTGCTTATAAAATTTGTCAGATGGTGAACAGCTTGGCTTGTTGATCTTTTAGGCCTAACACCAAATTGATGATCAGAGAGGAATTTACTACTTTCAAGATAGTTTACTAATCTGCTGTTTATAATTTTTTCCAGAATCTTGGAGAGGCCTGTTAAAACTGAAATTGGTCTGTAGTTATTTAAACAATTTTTGTCTCCAGCTTTAAACACGGGGGTGACTACGGCTTTTTTAAGCAATTTAGGAAATAGTCCTTTTGTTAAACATAACTGAAAAATGTGAGTCAAAGGAGGGGCAATGACGTATTTAAATCTTTTGAGTATGCTATTAGGTATATCGTCACATCCTACGGCACACATTTCCTTTAATCCATTTATTATACTTACAACCTCATTAACATCAGTATCTAATAAGACGAAAGAGTTTCGTGCTGCATATGTCTTAGTTTGGCTTTGAATGGAAAAACATCTATTAGATAATAGGTTTTTTTCTGCTAAGTTTTTTCCTACGTTAATGAAGAAGTTGTTAACTTTATTTGCCGCTTCGATAGGGTTTAGCTCAGAAGATAAAAGATCAAGCGTCGTATCGGGATTTTTGGACCTAAAAGTGTTAGTTTTTATGAATTTCCATATAAGTTTACTGTTTTTACCTGCTTTCTGAAGTTGACTTTGATCATATTGGTTTTTAAGCTTTTTCAACAGATTATTACAGAAATTCCTATAACGTTTGTAAGTAGTTGATAGTAGTTCATTATCCGGTGCGTTTTTCGATTTTTGGTGAAGTTTGTCTCTATTTCTAATACAGCGAACAAGTCCTGGCGTAATCCATGGTTTAATATTACGATACTTTCTAGGTATTACTTTAGTAAACGTATTTTTCCTTATTGTAGATTGTAATAAATCGACAAAATATTGTAGAGAAACATTTGGATCATGTGAATCGTAAACGGGGTCAAAATTAATGCCGCGTAAGTCGGTTTCAAGACTCGTCATATTGAGTTTAGTATAGCTGCGCATGCAGTTATTTCTAGGTGAGGATATTTGTAATGTTAGTAAAACAGCTTGATGATCGGTTAGTGACGAATTAGTAACCAATGTTTTGGATGGACTTTTCGATTTTATAAGGATATGGTCTAGACAAGAGCCGCTCTGGTGGGTAGGGTGATAATGAGCTGGTAATAGTCCATGAAATGAGCAGATATTGAGGTAATTATGTGAATGAGTATCGATTTTTTCGGCAGCAATGTTTATGTTGATATCACCTATCAGTATAATATTTTTAAACGAAGATAATTTTCCTAAGTTACTGTTAAGCGAATCCAAAAACCCCTCAATACTTTGTGATGGAGGCCTATAAATACCCATAATTACGGTATCAGGAATAATTGTAATTACTAAGCAGTTGCAGTCTAGAAAATAGGGTTCATCTACTAATGTTCTTAAATTATTTTTAATATAAACCACTATGCCATCATTCTGGTTGAATGTTCTAACACTTTTGTGAAGAGTAAAGCCATCGAGAGAGGGTATATTGGCCGTTTGTTTGGATAACCAACATTCTGTTAGAACGATAATGTCGCAGCCTATATCAAGATTTTGTAACAAAACTTGGAAACCATTAAAATTTCGGGTTATACTGCGTATATTTTGTGTAAGTAGAGTCAATGTTTTATCTCCAGTATATACTATGTTTTTGCACTCCTCAACATTACAGATTTTAGCTTCAGACACGGAAAACTCATCTAGATCACAGATTAGCTGATTGGTCATAAAAAAGTAAAAATATATGTAGAAGTTAACCTACTATCTATGTGCTGAATTGACTAGATTGTCGGCGGCGCTCCTAGGCGCCTTCATAGTCAATGGAATTAATATAATTGTCTTCTGCATATTTACGTGCTAGGCAAATAGACTCATTTGAACAAAAAAATTAAACACAATAGATTTAAATACAATAACGAGCACAAAACAGAAATAGTCGGCAGCTGCTGGCACGTCATGACTGTGACAAGAAGGCTACCACTCAACATGATGCTGTGCTATGGGGACCCACAGCGCCGAATTTCAGTCGTCATCCGAAAAAGACGTACGGGAACCAACTCAGGTTTCATGAATTATACATAAAAATATAAAATAAAATAAACAGTACTTACAATATAATGCTACTATACAACCAATAATATGAATTAAATGATAAAAAAATAAAAATAATCATCTGCAGGCATCACCGTGCGTCCATATAACATGTACCCACCTAAAACACCATTATCATTATACCTCAAGAATATTCAGTGTTTTGTCTCGCTCCCACCATCACCTTCGCGTCGCCTGCGCTCGTGCTCACAATAAGAAAATAAAAAGTATAGTTTGTATTTCCGGATTACGTCTATGAGCGTAATGACCAGTGATCGGAGTAGGTAGATTGATTTTTAGTACTTGTGTCATAAATGCACACAGAAAGAATAACATGGATAAGCCATTTTTCCGGAAAGTAATTCCGGTATTTCCGGATTCAATTAAATATTGTTATTGTTGGTAGTGATATTATTACTACTGTACCACCCATGATCCTTTGTTCTGATTGGTCGTTGGGTTTTGTCAAATCGTGACAAAAAAAAAATAGGAAGAATAATAAAGAATAAAATTGCTCATTTTATTACAATTCCTACCTTTTTTTTGAGGATGGCAAATCATCAAATGACTCCTTCCACTCTGGCAGAATACAATTCCTACATAAGTTCCGGTTTTTTTTTAATAATCCACCAATTCCGGAGGAATGTCCATAGTAATATATACGTTTCGGATCAATGACCCCAGTTCAATCTACCTACTCCGATCACTGGTAATGACGTACTGTGTGTCATAGCCGGGTGCTCGGCTCGGCACGTGCGCGCGGCGGCGGCGCACGGTCTGACAGCGGCGGTGCACGAGTCCAGTTAAGGTACTTGGCGCGGCATGCGTGACTATTATGCACCTACCTACAGTGAGTTACTACCGGCAAACGACATACCAACTGACTTGCGCTTGCGTCTTAGTCGACGCTTGATCAAATGTGACGTGCTTAGTGTATACTACTTACCTAAGTATAAGTTCACATCGCTATCGGCATGAGGGAGGATGACGAGACGCATCCGAGGCATCGATATCGCCGCCTCGAGCCGCTGGGACGATGTTACACCTTGCCCATAGATGATAAACTTTACGTGACTGTTTATTTATAAAATATTTGTTGTTCATACTTGTCTTATATCATTCATTAAGGTTTTGTGAAATATGAAAATTGGCTGAAATATGACGGTTATTATTAAAGATGTCGGAAAAAATCATGCTGATTAGGATTATTTTACAGAATGGTTCATCTTAAAAAGTTCAGCAATAAAGTCTGCAATGGCATATGTCTATCTTCTAAGGATGACCCACAGTAACCATTATTATCTTTCAGAATTTAATAAAAATTCATTTTTAGTTCCGAAGCTATTCGATAATAAAATATAATTTAGAAATAATATTCTAATATTATAGAATTTTAATTTAATATTTTGACCGGTATTATATTAATCCTTATCCAATAAAATATGTTATTTCAATTGGGCATTTAATTTAGATTGAAATATGCCATGACATCATATCATTTAAATGCAATGAAACCTTTTCCTCGGCTATTAGGTATGTAATCCCTGTAGTACGTTCCCCTGGGATATTTTTCGAAATCCACGCGGGTGAAGCCGCGGGCAAAAGCTAGTAACTTGTATAAAAAGTTTATTTCACTTTGTTTGAAGTCATGTTATAATCACAAAATAGTTAAAATGTGGATTTTTATTTTTAGATGGGGTTTTTCATCGGCAAAAATGACGAACTTCCATACAAATGTTCATCCCCTATAGGGGAAGAACTTTCAAAACCCTTCCTAAGTTCTCACCGCCGTTATATATGTATAACGACGAAAGAAGCATGAACTTTAGTTCTCTAGAGAACAAAAGTTCGCTTCTAAAAAAAAAAAAAAACTTCATTCTTCTGTCAGACCCAGCGTTTGAGGCAGTGTGTTATCTCTCAGTTAATAAATTAATTGTATTATAGATAGCCTGTTCTTCGTCTTATTCTTCGGCCCACAACGATACATATTTTATTTGTTTTATTATTATCACCAAGAAACAACATTTTGCAAAATTAAACTAATTTCAATTGTTTAAATAGCCAATAATATCCCCATTTCTTTTCGAGGCAAGTATTACGTTCATAATAGAGATCGAGATATGTCCCCTCGTAGCGAGCTGGTATCCGAGACTTGCGAGAACTTGACCCATTTGAGCGAGTGAGATGACGTCGAGTATCGCGACACAACGGTTTGATTGTCACGAGGGCGAGCACAGAAAATAAATCTAATGTCAGAATACGGGTTTGAATGTTTGTTGCTTTTCGATTTCTCTTTTTTTCTTGTGGTAAATTTTTCGTCTATGGCCGATTGTGTGTATGTGTTTGGCGGTATAATAGCGGAATTTGAGTTAACTCGTTCACTCAAAGCTTTGCTTGCGACTTCCTGCGCGAATTTCGTACTTTTCCGCTTGAACTTCACCCCTCTAAAGGGTAATTTTGGAAAACAAGTCATTACGGTTTTTTTTTATTTACCTAAGAAGTATTTAGTAGAAGTATTTTGTGTCCATTCCTTCGGTATTTCATACCGAAGGAATGAAATTTTTCAAACAACAATTTTCCTTTTTTTCACCCTGGTATGAGATGATGATTTAAATAATCGTTTTGTGCGGTTCAGTCATTAACATAAAGATTTTGTAAAAATTTCAAGTACTGATTCTTATAAACAAGAGCTCAAAATACAGCGTTAATTTAAATAAACGCATGTTTCATTTAAATAACAGAACCACTGTATTATCACTGTGACTATAAATACTGTAGCACCTTCGTAGCAGTTTCGTAGCGGCGTAGCGCGGCTACGAAATACTACGCGCCAGGGACTGTACAAGACATTTATGTTTATGAACTGCGTGAAAAAAACGTGGTGGCAGTCATTCTAATGGAAAATCTTTTACTCGATAACCTAGTAGTTAAGGAAAATCCTTAATTATTATGTGATTATATGATATTTTAATTGATACCTTTGAGAACAGGTCAAATAAAATCATTTAAAGAGTAAACGCTTATACAGTTTAAAAGAACTAGATACTGATTATTTCCGGAAATACCGCTCGGTTTCAGTTAGTTTAAAATACAACGGATTAAACTTACAGATAACAAGAGAAGGCGTAGAATAAAACAAGGCGTTTTCATTTAAAACTATGAATTCTAAGTGCCTGCGACATCCTCCAAATATAAATGCTGGCGTATTTGCTCCCCCACTTTGCCGAGAATTCTTGGCATTTAAAGCCACTGAATAGAATTTATTTTCTTTGAATACCCTTTATTTTTTATTTACACAGAATTTCTTCTTCGTGGAAAGTCCCGCACGTGTATCTTGGTTGACGTCAGTTTGTCGAAGGTTTTGGTATTAATGTAATTAATACCTACCACCTTTCTTTTAAGTCTTCCCTGAAATTAAAGAAAATTGAAGTAAGAACAACAACAAATTGTAGTGTAAGTAGCGTTCCTGTCCTCGGTATTCGACGATTTATTTATTTACTGAGGCGGACTTAATGCCATACGCATTTTCTACCAGTCAACCTTTGGGAGATGCAAAGATAATAGTGCAATATCGAAAATGTGTGGAATAAATATTTTATTTAAATATAAGGATATATACATATGGCCGTATGGGCAACTACTTTAAAAGGGACCGATGCGCAGAGACATGATCACATTTACGTAGATTGAAAACGAATCGAATGCAGTTATTGAGAAGACCTGAAGATCTGCATTCAGGACATAGTAGCACACATCACGATAATAGATGATAGGCAAAATTAAGAACTGTACAAGCATTGTCTTGGTACTTGATGGTAATAAATTTTTCAGTCGGCACAGAGCCCGCAGCGTTCCAGTGACCCCCGTGACTTGAGTACGATTGACCTCTTTCTCGAAGTTGGACCTACGTAACTGGACAGTTTGTCCTAGGTAAACATAATCATCCTAGGTCTTCAGCACTGAAAAGTTAACCAGAAAAATCTCAATCAACATAGGAACTATGCTGGGTGACACCATTTTCCGGCTATCTTTGTCTGGGCGCTCCTTGCGGGGCTCCACATCACTGTCAGTGCACATGCCTTTCCTGCAGAAAGAGCGCTGGTCGGTTAGCGGTTAATGACATTATCCGTTGGGCTCTTGTCACCACCGAGGTGCCAGCTGTTTTAAAACCTAATGGCTTAGCACGCGACGGTGAGAAGATGCCAGACGGAATAACCATAAAGGCTCGTGTACAGTGTCATTTGTAAGAGTCGCGTCGCGCCGGTCTACACGACGCTTAATGCCTTGGAAGTTGGGTAGGCCTTTGGTGAGGAATGCAACCTCTGTCATCACCCTCGTACCATCCCATCTTCCTAGCACGACGGGCTGTGCTGGGGCGGCCGCTGCAGCTGCAAAAACGACAAATGGCGCAAATATAACCACCTTATTGTGAGCTATATGTTTGAGCCGTTTGGGGTCCGGGGCGTCCGGTCCGAGAGCTCATCGAGTATTTCGGGACATCGCCAAGGGTTTGGTTGACTCTAGACGTGACCAAATAGGGCCTATTCTTAGATCAAAGAATCAACATTGCCATGCAACGTGGCAACGGTGCCAGCCTTTTGGGCACTTTTGCCATTGACAGCGATGCGGAAGACTTTTGTGATGCCCAATGAGCTCTTCCCTTTTTTTTCCTTCTATTTACATAATACATATATTTTAGTGTGTTTGTCAAGTGTATCTAAATATATACATATTATGTTAAGAAAACAAATACTTTTTTCAAACACATTCATAATTAATATTTGATTGCGCACGTTTACAAAAATGTAACCGAAATGAAAGCTGATTTGCTAACAAAGGCACCGCGCCGTGAGCACAAACATCAACAAGCATTAACTGCGCGATATTTATGTCTTTCATCTTTTATTACAAAAGTAAAGCTCCATCCACGTTCCTAAGAATACACACACCATCATAGTCACCTACAAACACACACACATTAGCACATCTAAATAACAGATATGTAGTAGGTATCTTCCGAGACGTTTGAGAAGCCTCGGGATATTTAAATGTTTACAAACTCCGAGCATATTATTATATCAGCTAAACTCTTTCTTTTCGTCTTAGATATTGTGAGTTAGTATTTATTCCTCAGCTTTGCCTTATTTTGGTCTTTTTGATCTGAATATATCCGATACATATTGATTTCAGGAAGTCTTTATGGATTTCTAACCGTCAAATCGGCGTTATTTCGTGATTCTTTCACGAATGTAATATCAATGGTGATTTATTGAGCAGCCTAAATTAAATAGGTTCATGTAATTTCTATAATAACTAAATATATTGACGATAGTAAATATGAAATAATACGAGCAAATAAATCTTGAGAATGTTTGTAAAACAATTCCACATGTTTGTCATGAGTTCCATTCGTGAATTACGTAAAAAAGTAAAAAAATAAATTAAAAGTACTAAAAATAAATTCGTAAGTGTGTTTGATACGATTTTTGGGATCTTTATTTGCGTTTAGATTGATAGGCTTGGTCGGAATAAAGGAATGGTTACAAAACAAAATGAACGGGTGATGGTGGGTACATATTTGAACGTCGAAAATTAAAATACCTACGGCTAAAATGTCAATGTTCAAAACATCGAAAACTTAAATATCAAACGACCATATAACCGAAAATTAAAATAACGTAAGTATATAATGTCGAATAGTTAGATAACTTACCTCCAATATATCTGAAATCGAATTATCTACAAAAGTAACATTGAAATACCTAAATATCGAAAGTACAGAGTATCGAATGTCCTAAATATCGATATTTTGTATTATATATGTCACAGGGTAATTTGATCATTCGGATATTGCGAAAACCCGGATAATTAGAAAATGGTGAAATAATATCTGCGAGCAACTTGGACGTAGCGTTTGCCGGCCGCTGCCGCGGCACCGCTCGCTACGCTCGCTCGGCTCACGCGCGGTTGATCACAGTTCTAACCTAACCTAACCTATTTCACCCAGTTCAAAATGATGAATGAAGTATCATGTGTCATTGGTACTATTTTACCGAACTATAATTCGCCGATTTACTTAATAACTTTTTGCTATTGGCCTATGCCTATTTTGAACTTTTTCATTTGCCAAATGATTTATTTGCCATATTTTCACCACACCGAAACAACATTTTACGGAATATTATTTGGTTACAAATAGGTATATAGCCGGTTACTTGGTACTCGTAGCATTTTAAATATTAAATTAAAATAGTGTCATAAAAAGTCAACCGTATGCTATGTGTGCTACAAAATTTTGTGACAGAAACAAATCGCTGCAAAACCGACTTCACGCAGTCTTGTCTGCCCTAGGCGTAGGCGTAGGCGCGGAGGGGTAGAGTGGCCCACGACCTTATCGTTGCAGATGGTTTTAACGCTCACCACCGCAGCTTCGGCTTGCTGACCGGCTTCGCCGGCCAGCCTCAGCCGCGGCGGCGGGCCTTCAAACCACCTGTTCCTCAGCTCGTGGGCCACTCCACCCCTCCGCGCCTACGCGGGCTTAAATTACACTCTAGGGGTAGGGCAGACAAGACTGCGTGAAGTCGGTTTTGCAGTTGGATGGCACCGCCCAAACCCCGCAGCGCCGGAGCCGTCACAAAAACAAAATGTGTTCGATATTTACGAACTTTCTTTTTTTTTTTTCTTTTTTTTTTTTTGTTTTTTTTTTTAACGAGTAGGTATTTTTAACGTAAATATAATGAACTTAGGTGTATTAAGTGTCTGCCGCGAGAAATCACGGCACAGCGGACAGAGCTCCGGCGGAATCTCATGGCGGCATGGAGTGTGCGATTGTCGCAACCCAGCGCTGGGCACGCCACTATTGCGGCGATAAGTCCCCTCTTTGAGGGGTGGCTTGAGAGGCGCCATGGCGTCCTCACCTTCCGCCTGACGCAGGTCCTCACCGGACACGGTTGTTTCGGGAGGTTCCTGTTCCGCGTAAGGCGGGAGGAAACGCCCGGGTGTCACCACTTGTGGATCGCCCGGAGGACACGGTGGAGCATACGGTGGAGGTCTGCCCGGCTTGGGCGGAGCACCGCCGTGTCCTCACGGAGGCGATCAGCGGCGGCGATCTCTCGCGTCAGGCCCTGGTTCAGGCCATGGTTTGGAGCGAGAGAGCATGGGAGGCCGTCACCTCCTTCTGCGAAGCAGTTATGTTCGCGAAGGAGGAGGCGGAGCGCGCGAGGGAGATGTAAGCTGCACGCCCTCGCGGCCCTAGTCGCTGCAGGAGACGCCCCGGACGTCGGGACTTGAGAGCCGACTTCCGGCCACCGTAGGCGCGGCTTGCGGACGGTGAGCAATGGGCAGCTCGCCGTCCGATAAGGACCAGGCCCGTGTCGACGGCGCGTTGTGTTCCACGCGCACCTCAAAGAGATGTCAGCACCAACCGACGGGGTCGAAAGACCAATGCCTGCTGCATGAGCACCGTTTTGTCGACGGAAGAGTAGACAAAAATGACGTTCCTTGTAGACAGTACGACGGCAGCAAAGTAGAAAGAGTCAACTGCACTTTTTTACGAAATTCACTCAGACATAATTCGACTCAGAATTCTTTGTTTTGTCATAGGACTTTTTCTGTTTGATTCTCTATTCTTACTTATATAAAGACAACTACAACAATTATTCTTAACATGACGAAGTTCCGTGTTTTGGAACAAAAAATATTACAGTAATATTGGCCCTAACCATTTCCTTGGTAATGCCCTATTAACTAAATTATGTAAAATAGGAGAAGATAGCTTTGTTCTTCTATTAATTATCACAATTTTGCATTCAAAACGTTCTTCTGTAAAATCATGATTTTAAGATTTTGTAGATAACCGTATATACTTTGCGCCCGTCGAGTAGAATGTTTCAAAAAGGGATTCCAAAATCAAATTGTCTTCACTACTTTGGACAACTGTCAGTTCTCAGTGTGATTTTGACAGTTTGGGATAGAAAACTTTCTCCTGAAATAGTCTACGTATAAAAGGACCTAGACAAAGATTGTTCGAAACGTAAGACAAAATGACAGACTGTAGAAAGATTTCTACGGTGCGATGTCAAAAATGGAGAAACGAAATGTCAATTTGTATAGAAAGAGCTGTGTCTATTCTTCTTAGACATAGAAAGCGTCATGCTACGCGTGCTGGGGTTGCGGGTTTGTCCGAAAGGGATATCGCGGCCCCGGCACACAGGCAACGGAAGGAACACGGGTGGGTTTTAGTCAGTAAAAGTCTGACACACCCTCTCGCTCTGCCCAGAGCGGGAGAAGTCGTTTGATGATTTCCCATACAGAAAAAAAAAAAAATGTGTATTGAGTGTTGACTTTTTGAACTTAGGTATAATGACTATCGACATTTTTAATCAGTCGATATTTGAATTACTCGGCATTTTAATCTTAGACATTTTAAGCTTAGGTATAACAAACAATTTTCGATATTTCGATACAATCGTTATTTAAAATTTCGATGTTTTGAACAGTGATATTTTACCCGTAGATATTTTAGTTTTCGACGTTCAAATATGTACCCGTGATGGTATTTGAACGAAGGTTAGAAATTAAATAATTTATAAATACCTAAATCTTATCACTCGTACGCAGCGCTACTGTCGGCATAACATACTACTCAAATTACTATGAAATACACAACCCGAACCTACATATATACAGAAATTATTCCTAAAGTAAGTTTAAATTCATAAATACTTTCGGTAAGTAATATTTCAAGGCAGGCTCCGCTATAGAATATGTTTCGTCGTACCCATTACGTGTCCGCGTATTATATGTCCACACCCTTTTATTGTCTCAGCGCCATCCATTTGAATTCGGCAGCCATAACGCACCTTGCGAAAGTACTTAAATAGTGAACAGGCTGAACAGTAGCTCAACTACATAGGTTGGATTTGAGAAATAAGTAAATGCTTAGCTTTACCATGGCTAATTCTACACACCACACCACTTCTTATTCTTCTACTTCTAGTATCATAAAAGTGTGTGTTAATATTTTATGCCTCTCAACTCTACACAGCTGCATTAAAGTCCCTATCCGTTGAATAGAAATGCCCTTGGACAGGACTTCCAAATACAGCTCAAATAAATAGTCAGTTAAAAGGTATTTCTTGGAAGTTATACTACTGTGTTTTTGCCCTTTATTGTGGTCTTGCCTTGAAATTCTAATGAGGCATTTTATCGGTAATGTTATAGATAAAGGTTGGCCAGCCCGTGTGAGCGTACGAAGTGTTTTTGTATGAATTATGGAAACAGATCGAATATGTGAAAATGTGCGGTCGAAAGAGTTCTCCCTGTTCAATGTTCGTATCTCTGTGTAAACACTAGAACTGGCGGTCACGCTCATGTTGTCTTAGGTCTTATTTCAAGTGCTCTTCCAGAAAGAAAACATAAAATCAGTCGTTGACTTATCTCATTTTCTTAGAAATCACAAAACCTTTTTCGATAGATTTTCACATGGATACTACATTATATCATTTATATTTTTGAAATGTGGTAGGCATAAAATAGCTTAGTTTTCAGGGTTCCGTACATCCGAATGAAAAAACGGAACCCTTATAGGATCACTCGTGTGTCTCTGGGACTAATTAACCTACTCCAATGTACCTTTTAGACTACATGATACTACGTATATGAGCTCATATTATTGATTTGATTATATTTATACCAAATTTCAACATAATCGGTCCATCGGAACAAATTGGCTGTGACAGACAAACAGACAAATCAAAATCAAAAGTCACTCTGACCCAAATACGGACGTGTATCGTAAATAAATACATTTTGAATATGGGGGTCGCTTTAGGGGGACAGATTAGAAAATAAAAATAAAAAGTTTTGTTACTGTCTACATACTCGTAGTTTTCTGTTTCTGGTCGTAATTATGTGTGTACTTCTTCTTTTAAGTGATCTAATTCGAATTGGGAAAAGAGTTTATTCCTAATTATAGTTCTTCGTTGACCTGAAATCCGTTGTTCTGAAACGGAAATCTCAGGATATTGCCGTGAAAAACGTTCATGCTGTGGTTGTCGGTTGGTGGTCATGTCGCTCTCTAATTTATTGATGTATAGATAAGTTTGCATGATGAATAGGTTATTTTCTTTGCTCTATCTGATGCGAACTCTTGCTTTCCCAGCCTTAGTGGCCGCGGGTAAGAAGGTAGTATTATTATATATTATATTATTATCTCCTTTATTAAATTTATGTACATATTGTTTACATTTTTAAATATTTTTAAAAATGTATTTATTTATTTATTTATTTTATTATTTATGTACACACAGTAAAATACATACAGATACAATACACACAGATGCAAACTACATCCACACAGATGTAATATTAAAAACAAAAGAAAAAACAACATTTAAAAGTAAAAAAAATAGTAGCCCACCGGTATCGGGAACAGGGTCCAAGTTACCAGCGGTCACGGCTCCAGAGAGAGGAACCTCCTGATAGTGCGAGCCGTGACCAGAAGTATCGCTCTCTGAATCAAGTCCAGATCCAGCTGCCCAACGAGAGCCTCCTCAGGTATTGGTCAAGGCTCTTGGCTATTAGGCCATTGGCTGTCACGACTATTGGCACAATGATGCTTCGCGAGCCAGATCAAGATACTTGATTTGTTTATCTTTCTAGACTTTCACGAGGTTCCCATCATGCGGGATTGTTATGGCAATAATCATGGTGCACCGCTCTATTCGATCCACCACCACTAATATCAGGCTTATTGACAACAATAGTCCTGTTAGTGATGATGAATTGATCCCAGTACAATGTGATATTTCCATTTTCGAGAAATGGTTCGAACACATACTTAAAGTATGGCACTTTCGATTCCACAAGGCTGTATTTTAGAGCTAGGTGCTGATGGATAATCCTGGCTACAGCGTTGTGTCTATGCAAGTACTTTTCATTAGCTAGGAGAGCTCAGCCAGGCTACGGACGCTGGCAAATCTTCATGGGGTCCATGTAGGACCCGGAAATAGCGTCCGTGAAGCTCTTTACTCTGCTTTACCTCCCTGTTATCGTTAGTATCAAGCACTACAGGCTTCCACCAGTTTTTTTTAGCTAAGGAGAGCGGGATGAGGTCCTTGTCCACCGCGACCATATCTCTGTGCATCCCCACGTCAGCTTCTAGGAACTATTCCCTGAGACTGCATATCTCGCGATTCTGGAGGTCTTAGCATTTGAAAAGCCTCGACCTCCACTCTCTTTCTCTCCTCGCTTTACATGCATGACCACACATTTGTCCACAACAAATTCCATCCTGATGGCGCTGCTGAAAGTTTAGTTACTTTCAGTAGCTCCATCAGTTGCAAATTGTTGGAGGTAAAGTCAGAAAATATCTCACCTCCTTTAAATGGATGACTTAATCATCCATGTAGACGAGGTGAGATATAACCTGACCACTTCTCCTCCACGGCTATCAGGACAATCCCGGAAGTACGGTCAAGATCAGCATTAGCATCTTACGGGAATTCTTCCTTCCTCCGAGCACGTTTGCTCCACTCACACCGGCAAATAATGGCAAGAAAGAGGTGAGAGCTCTGTTCCTCGTCAGAGTTTAATCCAGCTACCCAACGAGAGCCCTTTACGTGTTGGGCGAGGCTCTTGGCAATTAAGCCATGTGCTGATACGACTATTGTCACAATGATTGCTGACTTCACATCCCACATGTCGACAACATCGAGAGCCAAGTAAAGATAATTAATTTAAAAAATAGAAAAAAAAGTGTATTTCGGAACAATAACACAAGACTAAGTACAACAAGTAAAACGATGACAGCTGCAAAAGTTTAAACTGTAGCGCAGCTAACAACGACCTTCCCTAGATACAAAATGGAATGATCTTTCATGCAAAAAGTGCTTAAAGGGTAATTAAGTTAATATAGAACAAAAAACAAAAAAAAACACGATGAAAATAAACAGAACAGGACATATGATTTAGGATGTATTTTGACGTTGAGTTTAATGGGTGAGTGTAGAGTGAAAGGGTGTGTGACGGTAAATGACGTGTACGAGGGGTGTTAGTGGTATTTGTGGCATGTGTGTTGTATGTGGTTTGTTGGGGTATGTGAGGGAGTGATGAGTATTTTACACTTCCACGAATTTCTCTGTTTCATCATAATTTTGTGAACTTAACCAGGAATCAAGTTTCATCTTGCATTTGCTCTTGGTTAATGGGTAGATGTGTAAGTTTTTGTTCAATTTGTTGTAGATGTTTGAACTTATTAGTTTGTAATGACGACTTGCAGGAACGGTTCTATGAAACTCAGTGTTACAAATGGAACTGCAACGGAACTTGCCCTCACCTCCCAAACTACCACCTTTGAGGAAGCTGAGATCCTCCTGGCAGATGCTCTTGGTGACTTATAAACCCAATCCGAGCAAAACCCAGTCTTGCATATTCCATCTCCGCAATAGAGAAGCGCGCCGCAAATTTAACATAGATTGGGGTGGGCTTTCTTCAGGCAGCCAAAGACGCACACCTTCAACGATTGCTACATGTCAGTTACATTGATGGACAACGCTTCCGACATACCCAAATATTTATAGGTTTCGAATGCGGAGAGGGCTCTAAGGTTTATGAAATCCGCGAGCTGGGTTCCCACCCAGATAGCAATATAAACTTGAATCTTATTTGCAATACGTTTGATGTAACAAGAGTGAAATTTGTGCCAAACTTCCCATGGCAAGTATATACACTTGAGGCTGCTGGGAAACTAGAAAGTTTGATGTAAACTTAAATTCAACTTTCTGGTTTCCCAGCAACAAGGTTGTATGATGTTTGCTTTTACAACGTATGTACACGGTTGACATAAAAAACTTGCTTGATGTGTGTAAAATAAATAATATGGGAAAAACTAAAAGATTATTTTTTTACGATACCTATACTTTTTTGTATGTGTTTTAATTAACTGTTCAACTGTCATTTGCCTTTAAAAGTCTTTAACAATAAAAATTCTATTGTCTCGTTAGTGACATTAAACTTTTCACTGATATCCACCAAAGTGAAAACTACAAAAGTTTTGTACTTATTTCAATAAATGATAGAATACTGAAATATTGAATTATAAAATAAAATATATGTTAATTTTTTTCTCCAATGAGGCAGCTTGAACATCTCATAATACGGTTACTAACTTGCTACTACAGGATCAATTTTATTATTTATTATTTTGTCTCTCAGCTCCGAAACAATGAATAAGTGAATACAACGATCAATACCTAAAGCACAATCGAACAAAAACCTGACCTGAGATTTTCTTCAATCACATCATCATAGACATTTTTTGCAGATTTCTGAAAAAATATATTAAAATTATTTACCTATTGTAGCACTTAAGACAGGAAAAAAATAGGATGTAAAGTAATAAAATTGACTTACGAAAAATAAAATTACATGTTTCTGTATTTAGAAAAGATTGTTTACTAGATTTTTCATTTGTTTTCCAGGTAAAGAATATCATTCTGTAACATCGTCGAGTAATATACTTCTCAACAGGGTTGGTTGTGAGACTTCTGATATTTCTACCACCAAAACCAGCCAAAAAAGTCATCTGAAAAAAAGTTTTTATAATAAAAATATAGGATGCATTGTATGCAGAAAATTTTACCTATTTACTTCTATGTACATACAATTGCCTGTTTGTTTGGCTATTTTTAACTGGTCATTCAAATGACAAAAACTTGTGTCATCGTTTACTGGAAGACTTGTTAAACTTATTTTGCTGAATTGTCATCTGTATGTGTAATAAATGTTTCTCGTGACCGCCCTAACAGTAATAAGCCCTTTCCTTTGTGCACAAGTGCACAATGTCCCACACACAAAAGCACATAAAATATACGAGTATTACACAATTTTGCGTTCAAATTCTGAGCTTACTAACGAGACATTTTTATTGACGACTTCTAAAGGCAAATTGACAGTTGAGTTTTATCCGACCGTTAGAGACAAACGACTTTTTAAAATTGTTCGGAGCTGTGCGGCAAACCATAAAGTTTGTAGCAACTTTTAGACAAACTAAATACATCATGTTTGACACGTAGAAAAAACAAGACCGCAGCAACATTACCACAAACTTGAATTAACATCCTTGAATTTATCAAGATTGGAGCAATATTGTCGCAAACCTACCTTGTCATATTTTACGTGGCGATTCAAAATCAAAGAAAAAGCAAGTTTGTAGCAAACTCACTTGCTATCTGGGTGTGAAGCGAGGGGAGATTGTAGAATCCGTTTCTACAATCTCCCCTCGCTTTACATGCATGACTGCACATTTGTCCACACTAAATTCCATCCTGATGGCTCTACTGAAAGTTTCAGTTACTTTCAGTAGCTCCAGCAGTTGCAAAGAGTTTTAGGTCATCCATTTAGAGGAGTTGAGATAAAAATATAATAAATAAAATAAAAATTATGTTTATTTGTCTCCACAAATTACATTCTTATACTAGATAACAGATATTTTGACAAAATTTTGTAATTTGTGGGAGATCTGAAGTCTAAACTAAGCTTAGGCCTGTATTTTAGAACTGGAGTTCTAAAATACAGGTGCCCCCCATTGTAACACATAGTTGAGATTGTCAACGTGGTACAATTGTGACTGGTTGATGGTGTCTCTAAGTGCAAGTCTGTTTGAGTGTGTGTGCATGTATGTGTGTATGTGTGTGTGTTTATGCCTACATTTTTTGTACATACAATGTTTCATAAATATATAATATAATTAATTATGTACATGTGCATAGAAAATTAAATATAAATATTACATTATATGTAGATAGAAAATAATATAAATATAAGGAAATTAATAGATAAAATGAACAGTTATAACAAATATACCTTGTTACTTTATTATCTCGAGGACTTGTTCCGTTTCAGCGTAGCTTCGATTCTTTTATTTTTCTTTTACATTCTATTTTACGACAATTATCTATATTGATGATTTTATTTATTTTATTGAATAAATCACCTCCTCTCAATGGAAAAAATCTTTGCGCAAAGGAGGTATTGACAGCAGTTGACGCACATATTGCGTAGTTTCTTCTAGAGAGGGATAGGGACGTTTTCTCCTTTCTTCTGGTAAGTCGAAGTTTTGAAGAAATACAGTTAGCATTATGTACAGCTGGCGTACAGTTAGCACTTGAGCCTCTTTATAAAGTTTTGAGGTGGAGAAAAGATGGGGTTTGGATAAACTCACTTTTAGTATCATCCTTTGAGCTCTTTCAACTGTTATCAATTTAGTTTTGCATTCTCTTCCCCATGTTGTTAAGCAATAACTAGTGATTGATTGCATCAAAGCTTCATAAATGATCCTTATCATCTCTTTCTCTGCTACATCACAAAGCTCTTTAAAAATGTAAGTGAGCTTACGTATTCTTTTAGATAGAGATTGGATGTGGTCTTCAAAAGTTAAATTAGCAACAATTTCGATTCCAAGATATTTGGTGGGGCTAATATTAGAACAATTACAGTTTGGAGCTGGAGGAAAGTTACATTTATGTTCATAGATATTATAATTTGTAAGGTTAGCAACTTCCATTTTATTAAGAATTGAGAATACAATGTATTCGGTTTTGTCTTCATTTAAAGTGAGAGAATTTGATAATAGCCAGTGACACACCGTGTTAAAACCGTTTTGCGCAAGGTTAAAAAGTTAATTCCATGAATCTACGAAAAAAGGGGCAAGGCAGTGTCATCAGCGTGTGCGGAGATGCATGTCATTTATGCAGCAGAGAAAAAGAGTGGAACCTAAAATACTGCCTTGCGGCACCCCAAATTCAACGGAAAGTTCGTCACTAATGTGTTCTCCAATTTTTACAGATTGGGCTTTGTTATTTAAATAGTCCTATAACAATGCAAGTGGAATGCCCCTAATACCCTGGTCTTCAAGTTTGGTAAATATGCCTTATTTTTGTTATGCATGAGCAAACGAGGAAAGCTTGGTCTAACTTCCGGCAACCGATATTCCTGAATCGCACCCTCCAAAGCACTCCTCAATTTCTCATTGCCCTGGGTACTTATGTTTGTAGCCCGTCATCAATCCTCTCGTCAGCTTGACTTGTAGTGACCATTGGTACTTTAACACTGTGCAACTGGGGAGCGATGACATAGCTACTTTGCATTTCACTTCGCAGGCGATTAAGTACAGTGTCATCCAACATGACATGATGTGATGAGGTCAATCAGCATAATCATATACGCTGATTGACCTCATCTGATAGTGGTTGTGCCGAAAAGTTGGCAGCTGGCAGTACATCGGCCCTGGTTCAGGCCATGGTTTGGAGCGAGAGTGCATGGGAGGCCGTCACCTCCTTCTGCGAAGCAGTTATGCTCGCGAAGGAGGAGGCGGACCGCACGAGGGAAATGCAAGCTGCACGCCCTCGCGCCCCTAGTCGCCGCAGGAGACGCCCCGGGCGTTGGGAGTCACGAGCCGACTTCCGTCCACCGTAGGCGCGGGCTTGCGGGCGGTGAGCAATGGGTAGCTTGCCGTCCGATAAGGACCAGGCCCGGGTCGACGGCGCGTTATGTTCCACGCGCGCCTCAAAGAGATGTCAGCACCAACTGGCAGGGTCCATAAGGACCAATGCCTGCTGGAGTTGCGGGTTTGTCTGAAAGGGATATCACGGTCCCGGTACACAGGCAACGGAAGGAACACGGGTGGGTTTTAGTCAGTAAAAGTCTGACACACCCTACCGCTCCGCCCAGAGCGGGAGAAGTTATTTGATAATTTCCCACACTCAAAAAAAAAAAAAACTGGCAATACGCGATCAGATTATATCCCCCCCTCTGTAGCCCCATAGTATGACCGCATGACGTTTTCGTTAATAGATCTACATCTTTTTAATAAAATAAGTGATAGACATAATTTAAATACTAGAAATAAAGATAAAATAGATCAACAATTTTTCAGATTATCTAAAGTACGTATACATACATCTTATATGGGGTACTGTGTTAAATGTTACAACAAAATACCTTGTGATATATTGCAATAAAATGAAAGAAAATTTAAAACTCATATTTAAAGTAGACTTTGTAAACAAGCTTATTATAGATCAAAATAAGAATGCTTGGAAACATGCTGGTCCTGCTCCATAGGATAATCTAGAATCTAGACAAAATCAATGGTAATTTAATTCTATTTTTTTTTTAATATTTATTATAATAACATTGATTTTACATTCTGTGATTACTTCCTCACACACTGACTTATTTGTATTTTTTTTTTTTATTGTCTACTTTTACAATGTTTATAAATATGTGGGCACCATGTATCCTATCACATTATTAATATATCTGTCGTTGCTTCATTTTTAATTCTTTTTACCTATTGCGGTATAGTAATTTAATTCTAGGTGCATCTTCTTCACATATAATTATATAACTAATGTACCTATACAAAATATTGTAAAACATTTTAAAAGACTAACGGTGGAGTTTCCTGCCCATTCTTATTCTTCTACTTTCATTCTGTACTGCATGGCTGTAGCATATCGTGTAGCTCACGTCAAATTTACTAATGACTCTAGAGCTACACGACCGAAACCAGCCGTACCAGCTTGGGAGTGCAGAATTGAGCGCCCTTTTGGTGAGACCAGAGCGCTCATCGGCAAATTTATCTGCTTCAGGAAGGGCAATACCCGCCCTAGAGTGATGTAGAGTAGAATAGAGTGATCAAAGCCTTCGAATAATCAACGAAACAAATGCACAGCCTTTCCCGTACTCCTCGTACTTTTCGATGATTTATGTCACAGTAAATATATGGTCGACTGTAGAGAACTTTGGATGGAAAGCAGCTTGTTCTCTAGGTTGATTAAATTATAGAGTCGACATAATTCTTTTAAGCAATACTTGAATGAATAATTTTCATGTAGTCTGCAATAAGCTTATAGCCTTTAATTTCCCGTGTCCTCAGGATTTCCTTTCTTGTACAACAATATTATGATTGTTGTCTACCATTCCGTAGGTATGTAACCATATCATGATTTAAAAGAGTGTCCATGGAGTTTCTTGCCCGTTCTTCTCCATAAGTACCTACTACGCTTTGGAATGGGCATCTAGCTTCATCTTTCTGACTGACCGACCCCTTGACAATTCAAAAGTACCTGTAATTGGTTTATTTGAAATAAATGCTTTGAGTTTGAGTTTATGTTTTCATATGCCAAGATATAATTGAACAGTTTTGTAACCATAGGAGACAGTGGTTTTAGTAGAGATTTAAGTATATCATTGGTAACGTCATCTTCTCCCGGGCTCTTTAAGGATTTAAGAGACAGGAATGGCATTCATTAGTAGAACTTTCCATAAATATTGGCACTTCTATGTTTAACTCATCAGGACCTATTTTTGCAAAGCAAATTTTGTCTCTACGTTGGTATAAATATTTCTACAACTTTGTAGCAGTCTCCACTAGCTCATTTCTATTGGAAATAGTTTGTCTTTCTTTGGATTTCAGAGAAGGAATCAATTTTCGAAAAGTTGTTTAGACGTTGTTGTCCCCTATTCACCGAAATATCAATGGTTAAGTCTTCCTCAATTATTTCTAATCTGTGTGTTTCTTTCTCTTAATTTTTCTCTTAATAGTTCTATACAGCTTGATGAGTTCCTGCTTTTCGGTTTTCGTTTTATTTTTCTTATCTTTTCAATCATAAAAAGTATTCAAAATGTGAATTCATCATCAAACAAGAACTCGACGAACGAAGAGATATTGCCAAACTTATAGAACTTAGAACAAGGTTGTTCTACGTTCTATAAGTTTGGCAATATCTCTTGAAATATCTGTTTTGGGTGTTGGTTTCGTAGAGTTCTTGTTTGGTGATGAAGTCACATTTTGAATAGTTTTTATGATTGAAGTGTGTGATTCCTGCACATCGTCAGTCTCAGTCATAGACGCAGATGCTTCAGTAAATTGACAGAGTTAAAGGCATTCTTAACGGCAATCTTGTATTGTCTTTATTGTGAAGTTCAAAAAGGTGGAAAGGGCGTGCACGGCAGCCTCACAGTGCCCTCCCGAGCTGAAACCAAGCTGCAGGGGCTGAAACTTAGCTGTAAGGGATCTTTTGTGTGGCTTACAGCATATTTTGGCTGCCCTACGCCTGTAGGTGCACCCAACGGCGATAGGACGAATGCTCCGTCCTTTTTGCGCAGGGCACATAGTTTGGCCTCGTATAAGACATCGACGAAGGCCTCGTTCACACCGCCGGTGAGCTCATGCTCACTGGCGTTAATTAGGGCCGCTTCAGAAGCGACTCACCAGCGTCCCCGGCGCCTGAACTCAATAGATCCCTTAGATGTTGTGGAGTCAGGCCGTCGAGTCAGCCGGATGCAATCAACTGGGGCGCCGTAACGTTTAGGAAGGTTGGATTTAGGTCGGGAGGGTCGGGGGTATCCGGAAAGGTGAGATTAACCGTTATATCCTGTTAGCGTTTCTGGAGAGTAAGGCGCCATCACGTCACTGCAGAACAGAACCCTGGCCGCTCCCTTGAAGTCACTGTCACTTAATTTGCATTCCACATGTGAACATACGCTTTTTGTGATTGGTTATTGCATACAAGTAATTTTGGATCTAAAATAAGGGTGGAATTGTTAAGATTTTATTTACTTTGGTTCGTCAAGGTTTTTTTAGTAGCCAAATTTTTTGGACATGCAGAATCCTACATGGGAATGCAAGTAATTGCTATCAAGCACTTTGTGAGTTCTCCTGGGTCGCAAGACGGAGACATTGCGCCAAATTTAGTGCAACAGACCGTGTCGCGCCCCGGGGAACTCTTTTTAACACTGGGGTAGATTTTTTTTTATTTTGCAACCGTTTTTCACAAGGTTTTCTCTCGAGGTACACTATATAATTTGTGGATCTTGCCAAAAAGTATCCGCAGGCCCCGTTCACTTTAAGAAAAACGTGCCTCTGTGCAATATGAACATCTCACCAGCTGGACATCAAGCGAAGTTGACATCATTTATTTACTTAGGTTAGCCAACAATTCTTTACACAATACATTTAAAATAAATTCCTTAATAGTACGTTTATACGAGTAAATGCAAAAATTACTTATAGGCTAACACAAAAACCACAACATGCACCATTTAGGGTTTAATATAATACATACAAAGCCAAAAAGGATATTTACAATTAAAGTTATTCAATATTTTTTGGTAATTCATGTGTATAATAATAGCAAAAATTGCATTCTAAGTATTAAAAAAAACAGATTGATAACAATAACATTTGACTACTAGAAATAATAAAAATGTCATAATTATTAAATTTTAAGACATAGTATCTTATAATTTAATTTAAAATGAACATAAGCACTCCACAGTAGCGACAGAGTAGTAGTAGTCAGATTCCCATGGGCGGCTTTAAAACTCTGACACCAGGTAAGTCACCAACAACAAAAAGAAAGAAAAAAGAAAAAAAAAATAGCGACAGCATTGTTTGTGAGAATAGTGTTCAATAATTATTTTATAACATTTTCCTATACTGTCATTATTGGTATATCAATAAGATCACTGGAACTGTTTACATTTGTACACAGGCGTGAAATCGGTGATTTAGCAGAACCGTTCTGCGCAGGGGTTGCTATAGCCATGTGATAGAATTTCGCGGATGGCTGGGGCACGAAACTCTTGGTGACTCAATAAGTTTCGGCAGTCAATTTTATTTCCAAGCAAGTTATAGAGAAACAAGGCATCAATAACTTCTCTTAGAGTTGATAACGAGTTCATTTTCAAATATTTGAGACGAGTATTACAGAAGCAGCTGTTTACTTTTTCCTCTAGAAAATGCGAGGTGCCACACAAACCGTTTTTGAACTCGTTCCAAAAGTAACTAATGGGTGGCGTAGTGTGGTTTCCATACAACACAGCAATACTCCAGGTCACTTCGTACAAGGCTATAGTACAGCATTTAATTACTCTATTAAAAGTTCTTTTTCAATTGAAAACTTAAGTTTGTCCTTCATTCCAGATTTGGAAATTCGGGCAGCCGAGACACCGAACACAGCTTTGAGACGAAACCCTCGGGGCGCAAGTCGTACTCACACTCTTGTCCGGTTTTTAAAAATAACTAAAACCTGGTTTATGTGATTCTATATGCCTTACTCAAAACACTAATTATTCATTTTACTATTATTATCAGCATTAATTAGTATTTTTTTTTTTTTGTAAATTAATGGTGACTAGTGTCGCCATAGATATTTTTTACTTTATATCTAAGTACACCTTAGAAAGGTTAGTTTATGACTTTAAATTTTAGTAACTTTTGACAGAGCGGGCCGATTGCCGTCGAAAAATTTTGGTTCTTTTTTTTTTTTTAAACGTTGCCCGACACTAAGAATTTCTTCTTGTATCGTGGGTCAAATTCAAATTCAAAAGTCATTTATTCAAACTAGGCTGAGAATCAGCACTTTTCGAACGTCAACTACATAAGACAGTCCCCCAAAACGTCCACCCTTCACCACTTCCTAGTGCATTAGCTGGGAAGAAGAAGTGGCGCAACAAACTCCCCAGCTGCACAGCTGTCTGTTCAGTTAGAAGAACAACAAAAAAAAAGATTCTATATATATTCAAAATAATTAACATTACGCAATACAAAACATTATTTAAATTATTAGCCATATGTTAGCTAGCACACGCCAATATACCAGACAAAATCATCGAGAACAGCTACGCTCAGGCAGAGATTTAAAAAAAAAAATACGTAAACAGAACTTAATATCTAAATAAAACCCCCCAGGCATAAAGGTCGTGCCCGCTTACATATAGTTGTAACTGGAAGTTATAACTGATAAACTAGGACCATCGAGGTAAAATAAATAAACAAACAGTTAATTACTAATAACAATAAATAATATGATCAATTGTCGAGGTCACTAGCTAACCACATATTGCAATACAACTCATAAAAATAAAACATTGTGATGAGTAGATTATGTCAACAATAAATTAAATTTAAATAACTTTACTTATAAAGTCAAATAAAATAAACAATTATATAAACTCATATAACTTGTCAGTAAGTAAGCTGGAGAAAGAACATAAACATTGTCTTGAGTTAATCACAGCGACCAACTATTCTTATCATTTAAGTAGTCGTTGATAGAATAGTATGCCTTTGAACAAAGCTTTGATTTTACTTTCGTTTTAAACGCATTAAAAGGCAAATCTACCAGAGAAGAAGGTAGCTTGTTATAAAAAGTTATACCAAGCCCAACAAATGAGTTATGAACCTTATGAAGCCGGTGAAAGGGAGGAGCTCGTAGTTTGTTCTTATTTCTAGTGTTAACATTGTGAAAATCACTGTTTTTAGTGTATAAGTGTATATTTTGCCTAATATATAAGATATTGGCGAAGATGAATTGAGATGCCACCGTGAGGATACCAATATCTTTGAAAAAAGGGAAAAAAGGTGCGTTTACAAACATAGAAACTCACATACACTAACACCCAGACCCGGTACAACTACTTGCAGATCATACAAATATTTGTTCTGTGTGGGGATCAAACCCGCGACACGTTGCGCAGCAGTCGATCGCTCAGCCACTGCGCCAACCGTGTCGTCAAAATCAATATTACATGTGAATTTTTAAATCATCCTCTATTTTACCTCTTTGGGGGATGATTTTACAAAAACGCTGAAACGCGTAATTCTTTATTTCTTACCAAAAGCATTAATTTGAATTTTCATATCCATAACTTAAGAAATGCTGGATTTCCCATACAAAGTTTCACCCGTATATCACCCCCATAAGCATTATTACCCTATTTCGATAAAATTTGGCAAGGGGATAGATGGCATCCTGGAAAAGGCTCCAGGATACCATTTATCTCCTTGTCTTTTATCGAAATCCGTTCAGTTTTAGCTATGAAAAGGTGACAGACAGACAGAGTTACTTTCAAATTTATAATTTAGTATTAGTATGGATATCGTAGGATTATTACCTTTTTTTACGTGTTCGAAGAATACATTTAAAAAAATAACTACATTATATTCATATAAATTTAAAAACAAACACATAACATAATGTGTATAATATTAAAATAAATTTTCAATTGGAGCGGCAGACGGGAGGACATACTTGTGCTAAACGAGTCGTTCACTTTTATGTACTTTTATGAAAACAAACTGGAATCTAAACACACAACACAGAGCTGTTATTGTCGTATTTACATAGAAATAACGTTTAAAACGAGTCTATTGCGACAAACATGTAGATTTCACTGAAACTGCTGGTTTTATTTTTGATAATATTTTTGTGTACCATACAGTGTAATAAAACCCGTTTGTCCGTCGACATTAACTGTTTCAGAAACGGCTGCACCTGATATGATGAAGTTAAATTCATTTTATCGATTACTATAAGGTCAACATCGGTTTCGAGAGAAATTCATTTTCTTCTACCTCTCACATCACCTCACCTTCTTTAAAAAAAAAACCATTAATAAAGTTATTTCAAATCGCATTACGTATAAAGGCTATAGTTTTCGCCTAATTGTATTGGTCGCAAAAATAGCGTCTTCAGAAAAAAAAATACAGGCGTATTTTGATTCATGTCCATTTATTTATTTTAGGTTCCATTCTCTAAAACATTTCTTTGTACTGATTGAAGTAACGTGTTGTTTGTCCTTTATCGTCAAAGAAAACTACTTACATAATTCCTCGAAAGTTCAGACTCTCAAATGTCAGTTTTCCAATACCTTTAGATTACATCGATGAAAAAGAACGTTCTAACATTATTTGTAGGTTCTAACAGTATTTCTTTGCTATACAGTAAAGGAAAACCAAAGACCACCATTGTACACTTCAAACTAAAAAAATAATATATATGAGCTGTGTACGATACAGTAAAACCATACAACAATATACTGACAAATAAATTAATTTTGAACGATTATTACTACAACTAACATCATTGCTCACAAAAAAACATAATATTCTGTCTATCCATATTTGTTGGCGATTATTGCGGCGATCGTTTCCACAATCAACGTTGACTTGTAATTATAGCAGAACTATAAAGTCGATGCGCTTATGTTTGCAACTAGGTGACTATAGGTATACCAATCATCGTAATTAGCACACAAAGCAACTGTACCGTTTTGAAGTAAGTCATTAGTAGTGGACTTGTATCGCTTTGCGCTTTTAACGTGCACGTCTTTTTACATTGTTCTCACAAATGTATAATCACAACATGGATGATGTAACCAATATTTTGAAAAATATTCTGATTTAAAAGAGTGTCCGTGGAGTTTCTTGCCCGTTCTTCTCCATAGGAAGAACGCGATTACTACGCGTTGGAATGGGCAACAAGCTTCATATTCCTGACTGACCGACCTCTTGACAATTTAAAAGTACCTGTAATTGGTTTATTTGAAATAAATGCTTTGAGTTTGAGTTTTAAAGCGCTTAGCTGTTAGTTTTAAAGCGCTTAGCTGTTAGTCGTGGAAATCAGGTACTAGTTCTGTATGTGTTTCCGCTCACGTACTATTAGTGTACCCGTGCCGACCCAAACCTTAAACTACCTACCAATAAATATGATATTGTTGGAAAAATTCTAAAATACTTACTTTTGTTTGCATAGCTTTAATTGAAGGTTAAATATCGTTTTAGGGACAGCGTTCTTTCGGGATAACGCTACCTCTATTTCGGGATAATGTTATTTCAGACTCAAGTTATTGATCGATTATCGATTTTACTGTACATCAGTCAATAAACGATTATAATAATAGTTTTAGAGCTAAATGTATCTTAAATTTACTCGTAAAAGGGTTTCTCTGTATCTAACCAAGTCGTAACATACCTAATACGTCACACAATATAAATAAGTTATAAGAATTTCGAGAAAATCTCCGAGAAGTAGTCAGCACAATAAACATATAAAAGTAGTTGTTATTGTTAGTAAAGCAATGAATGCTAACATCGCGCAGCGGACAAGTTCCTTGTCTTATGTCACCGGATGAATTATAATCATATCTGTCGGGGGTTGGTCTCTGTCGCGTTGACGTTGTGAGTCGCGGGCGGGACAAAAATATATGAGTGTTTGACACTTATTTGTAATGCTGACTGTACTTGTGTGGAAGTTAACCTAATTTTCGAACAAAGCATTTTCCACTCTATAAGCTCTTTATATTTCGTTACATTGTGATTTTGGAGTCCTAAATGTGCCTGTTGGTTGGAGGCAAAGTCTTTTAACTTAGTAGGTATTACATACGTGTTGGTAATTTTACTTGTAAAATACTTTAACGTAAGGATAGAGCTGTTATAAAGATAACAGTTTTAATCACCGAACTTAAGGTCGAATTTACTATGCTGTTTCATTTTTATCGTAAGATACTAAAATATTTTGTTTTGGATGTGAAATAAACAGTAATAAAAAGCTTGTTGGTATTTTCAACCTTTTTTTTTTTTTTTTTTTGTGTGTGGGAAATCATCAAATGACTACTCCCGCTCTGGGCAGAGCGAGAGGGTGTGTCAGACTTTTACCCTGGCCTGGTCCTTATCGGACGGCGAGCTGCCCATTGCTCACCGTCCGCAAGCCCGCGCCTACGGTGGCCGGAAGTCGGCTCTGGACTCCCGACGCCCGGGGCGTCTCCTGCGGCGACTAGGGCCGCGAGGGCGTGCAGCTTGCATCTCCCTCGCGCGCTCCGCCTCCTCCTTCGCGAGCATAACTGCTTCGCAGAAGGAGGTGACGGCCTCCCATGCACTCTCGCTCCGAACCATGGCCTGAACCAGGGCCGGACGCGAGAGATCGCCGCCGCCGATCGCCTCCGTGAGGACACGGCGGTGCTCCGCCCAAGCCGGGCAGACCTCCACCGTATGCTCCACCGTGTCCTCCGGGCGATCCACACAGTGGTGACACCCGGGCGTTTCCTCCCGCCCTACGCGGAACAGGAACCTCCCGAAACAACCGTGTCCGGTGAGGACCTGCGTCAGGCGGAAGGTGAGGACGCCATGGCGCCTCTCAAGCCACTCCTCAAAGAGGGGACTTATCGCCGCAATTGTGGCGTGCCTATATTTGTGCCTGGACCTGGACCTATATTTGTGCTAGCCACGCAAACAACTTGAAATTAAGCGTCAAACTAAAGTATTAAGAACAGTACCTACTCTTTGACGTTGTCTGCAATATAAAATAAAGTAAATTTCGAAGAAACAATTGATTCCCGACGATAAACTTTAAAAGAGCTTTAACTTTGCATTTATTTGAACCAAAGTCGTAATGTAAGAAGATATTCTGATATTTCAAAGCGTCTTGTACTAATGCCACTGAATAACCAAGTTCAGAATTCTAACTCCAAATAATGTGCCGTCTTACACCAATGTGTTGCGGCCTAGGGGTATTTGTACGAATGAAACAAACTTGCTGTAGTCCAAGCGTCTCTAACTAAGGAGGTAAATTATTGTGATATTAAAACTTCGAAAAACTCACAGTTAATCTTGTAACAACTCTTTGCGAAATTAGACGTGTCTGAGAGTCTGAGACCGAACCATGGCAACATATACCTACGTATTAAGTACGTATTGATATCTTAGACCGCGCTGAAAATTTACCCAGTAGCAGTTTAGCTTTTGAACATGGACCTTCTGCGTATATTTTTCGTAGTTCACAACCGTCTTCTCCTAAGGTGGGGTAGAGGAACTGGTTATCGGCGCTGAATTCGAACGTTGATGTGCGGATGCTGGCACACGGCCAGGCGTGAGCGCATCGCTATCTAGCAGTGTGGCAGCTAGGACGATATGTGGGAGTGCTACCCTGCCGACACTGAAGTGCGATGGCGGACGATTGGTGCTTGCATGCTATTCTGCAGTTTTATGAGTCGACCATTATACGTATATTTGGATACTTAACTCAGTTCCTAAAAGTGTTAAAACACGTTTTATTTAGACGGGCCAGTGGTTTAATTTTTAAAGTCCAGTCAAATAAAATAAAACTCATATCTCATAAGCTAGTTACCTATGTATGTATTTATTTGTTTTATTTGGCTCCCGCGTGAAACAGAAATATGGTTGCATTTGAGTTTACCATCTTTTGGTAAAGCATGTTATACAATTTCAGTAACGGTAACATAAGAATTAATTCAAAGATAGCATAAAAGTGAATGTTTCAAAACCGCCCGGCAAGCGTGGGTCTTACCGCTAGTTTCAAATGAATCTCGACTGCGCTGCCATAAGACAAAGGAATCTGTTTGATTCGAGCCACTAGGTAAGAGGTATCGATCATTGTATATTTATACTTTTAGTAGCAGAGGTTTTGTGAAACAGTTACTCAGGGGCTACGCCGTACATATTTCCACCATAAAACAGTATCATGTGAAAGTTAAACTTATTCGCGAGAGCAAGACAAGGTTATGTTTCTCATGCGTATCTATGTATCTTTTCTAACCATTATTTTGTATCTTTGTATGTGAGATTTTGCGCACGTCTGTGCGTGGATATTTTATTTTTGTCTCAACCGTAGGACATCAGCCTTTCTTAAGTAGAACCAAGAACCCGGTTCACTGTCGCGACCCCAACGTGCCTTTGTCAGGTCGTCGGTCCATTAAGTCCCTAAAACCCACGCTTCGCTTTCACAAAAATATGAATAAACAAAATCCGTACACGCGTACTTACTTTGTCACAGGCCTTTTGTGGAAGTTCTACAAGTAACTGCGGGCCGATTGTCCAATATGTAACGAATCTAACAAAGTTAGACAAGCAGGACAAAGCCAACACAGAAGCATAGAGTCACGCACAAAAACTAGCGTAGGCGTGTTAGCCACGAGTCACGAGCGGTCAGATTATCTATTTATTACGTTAATAAGTTGCTTGTAGAATAATCTGACAAAAAATCAGAATGATTGCATGTATAATAATTTAGTTTTTAATCGTTAAAATATTTTAGCGGGATTTATTCACTGATACCCTTTAATCACAGGTTTATCTTTAAATCCTTATCTATTAAAAATTAAATTTTTGTTATATTTATTGGGGTAAAATTAAACTTTTTTTTCCTCAACACTTTTTAGGTTTAGCGGGAATACATCGACGATATTCAGATTGAGGTACCTTTTTTTTTTTTTTTTTTCAGGATGGTAAATCATCAATTGACTTCTCCCGCTCTGGGCAGAGCGAGAGGGTGTGTCAGACTTTTACTGACTAAAACCCACCCGTGTTCCTTCCGTTGCCTGTGTGCCGGGGCCGCGATATCCCTTTCGGACAAACCCGCAACCCCAACAGGAGATTGAGGTACCTTGGTTTTGTTTTTCTATCGTATCAAATTAGTTGTATTATGTTTTCAACACACTATCTGACTAGCATATATCCTAAAGAATGTCAAATATTTTTCTGATTTTGTTTACTGCAGTGGATCATATACTTTTAGGCTAATGCCTAAAAGTATATGATCCACTGCAGACTGCAAACTTGCGTTTAGCTCCTGTAGGCTTAATTGCCATTCAATTGCCTATTATGATTATTAATTATAAAGAAAATGTAATATCTATATTTAAGTGAAAAAGATGCTCCTTCAGCTACGAAAACGGAAAATAAATACGTCAAACTTTGCATTCATTGATCTTCATCAAAACCAACCCACCAGTAATAGATAACTTCAATTTGTCAGAGGAAGGAGTAAAAAATGTATATCTATTAGCCGGGAGTCAAATTCGGTCACGTGCCACCGCTTCAATATAAACTTGGTCGTTCACAACGTTGTGATTGATTCGCTCAACAATCTCTTATTAATCGAATGCAAGGGTGCAAAAACTGTTATGTTTTAATAATTATTATTTGCTTAAAATATTGTATAGTGTTAAATATAATTAAAATACCACAAATATGTTCAGCTAGAATAAAATATAGCATGCAAAATTTCAGGGTTTAAAAAAAGGTTTCCTTTGCATTTTTTTTTCTTCATTTGATTTTTCTTCAGATTGTTTTACTTAGGAATACTAAGTAAAACAATCTGAAATCATCATCTTCAGTTTGTTATACTTAGAGTTCATAGTCATCTTCCTGCCCTTGTCCCAAGGTACTCGTGGTCGGCACAACACGTTTTCTTTTTCCGTTTTACTTAGTATACGAGTATATACGTATAAACGGTAATTATTATATTTTAACATAGTGCTCACGTTGACCAGTAAAAGGATTCCAGTTTTTATTAAAAACATATTGATATTGTATTAAAACTCTTATTTAGAAAAAACATCAATTTTATTATTGTTATTCTCTTATTTTGCATAATAATATTATTAATACACTAAAAGAAAAAATTATAATAGTAGTTTATGAAACTGTTGCATAATGAGGCCTAGTTACGTGCAGTTTCATACACTACTTTATCTACTCTCATACGTTGGGATTGAACCTACTAATTATAAGATCAAAGTTAAGGATCAAGAATAAAAAATTCCCACGAAATTCAGTACAACAAATCGTACGAATGGCGCCTGCACCCAGCACATTACCGCGCATGCGCTAGAGCGGTGCTGCTGTCCCCCGCTAACGTTCCATTACAAAAGTTGATGGAAACTCCTTGGTGATATATAAGTCACCAAAGAGTTTCTAGATCGAGATCTATTTTTGCAATGGAACGTTAGCGGGGGACAGCAGCACCGCTCTAGCGCATGCGCGGTGATGTGTTGGGTGCAGGCGCCATTTATACGTTTTGTTGAACTGAATTTCGTGGGATTTTTTAAATCTTGATCTTTAACTTTGATCTTTTATTTAGTAGGTTCAATCCCAATGTATGAGAGTAGATAAAGTAGTGTATGAAACTGCACATAATTAGGTATTAAAATACTCGTGTGATACTATTCAAAACCTCGCCTACGGCTCGGTTTTTAAACACACACTCGTATTTTAATACCCCTCTTTATGCAACAGTTTCATAAACTACTATTATAACATTATTTTGCTATAGAAAAAGTGTTATAATATGATTCTATATTAAAATTTCGGTATTGTGTTTATAAAGTATGTCAATATAAACTCGTTTTGAAGTTTATAATTTGAATATTACGTTATGAGAGTAGATAAAATATAATTTTTCTTCTGATTTTATTTATTTTGATACACCTAAAACATCCTGTTCATAAAAAAAAATCGTTTGATTTATACCAGCCATCCCTGTCGAATGTCACTTTGGAAGCACACTTTAATCAGTCTGCCGACCCTCCGACTAATTTGCGAAGTTGTTGCTGAGATTGTAAACAGCGAAATAAATGATGCAAACAAACTTCATTATTAATTTGTTGGCTTAATGGATAGTGATTGGATGGATAATTTTTTATGGGCCACAAATAGTTGTTTATGAAACGGTTGGAAACAATTATCTTAAAACACGAAAGTGTAATGGCACCCGTTCCAACATACCACCGAGGGGGTACGCGCCTGATCCTCCACGCATTATTTTTATTTTATGTCCAATAAAAGTTATTTATTTTTTCTTCTTTAACTGTCTATTCATATTACATAATAGGTCATGTAGATAAATCCCCTACTATTATTTATCTCAAATTTTTATTAAAGAAACTGAGTCCTACATTACGTTACAAAAAGTTTCCAACCACTAAATCTAGGGTCCATTCCGAACTGCTTCATTAACTAAACGACTAATTGCCAACCCTTTTATAAACAAAAGGATATTATTAAAGAAACCCTTTTCTAAGTTTTACTTATAATAACCTTTCTGAGAAAACGAATGAAATTAAAGACAATTTACTTGTTTTTCAGAATTTCGCGTCATGTACCGGTTCTCGTATTAAATCTAGCATTCACCAATATTGGGTAGATCCGCGTCACATAATGAAATGTTTTATCGGTGGAAATATTAATTGGGACGGATTTATGACAGAATTTGTTATGGACTGAAATAGCTCACGGTGCATCAAAATGACTACATGTTGTGTAGTCATGTTGATATTGTGTCTAAAAATCTAGTACAAACATTGTAGTAATAGTAACTAACTGTAGTAATAGTAAGTAAACAAAAAGTTATTTGCAGATGACACATCGTTGATATTTAAAATAAACCGACGGTCACAAAATCTTGACGACGTTAACAGCTCTATTCTTCAGGTCCAAGATTGGTTTACGGTAAATAATTTGGTACTAAATAAAAAAAAAACCAAATGCATTAGATTTAAATTACCTAATGTTAGAAGTAGCGAATGTGACATCATATTGAATGGAGAAAAACTAGAATTTATTAATCAAACCGTTTTCCTAGGAATCACGCTAGACGAGAAATTACAATGGGGACCTCATATAACAATTCTTGCGGGGCGGCTAAGCTCGGCCGCTTATGCTGTTAGAAAGATACGACAGTTAACAGATGTAGAAACCGCGCGTCTGGTCTATTTTAGCTACTTCCACAGTATTATGTCGTATGGCATTTTACTGTGGGGTCGGGCTGCTGACATTGAATCCATCTTTATTTTACAAAAGAGAGCTGTCAGAGCCATTTATAATCTACATCGTCGCGAATCTCTCAGGGAACTATTTAAAAAGATTAATATTATGACGGTACCTTGCCAATTCATTTATGAAAATATTATGTATGTAAGAAAAAATCTACATATCTTTAATAAAATAAGTGATAGACATAATTTTAATACTAGAAATAAAGATAAAATAGATCAACCATTTTTCAGATTATCTAAAGTACATACATCTTTTATGGGGTACTGTGTTAAATGTTACAATAAAATACCTTGTGACATATTACAATTAAATGAAAGAAAATTTAAAACTCATATTAAAAGTACACTCTGTAAACAAGCATATTACAAATTAGAGGATTATATCCAAGATAAGAATGCTTGGAAACATGCTGGTCCTGCTCCATAGGACAATTTAGAGTCTAGACAAAATCAAACTGGTTGCTTATTTAATTATGTATTTGTTATTTTTTATAACACTGATTTTACATTCTGTGATTTCTTGAACTCACACACTGACTTATTAGTATTACTTGTTAAAATGTTAGGAATATCGTATAATTTTGCAATGTTTGTAAATATGTGAGCACCATGTATCTGTCACATATTTAATTTATCTGTAATTGCTTTATTTTTCATTCTTTTTTACCTATCGCGGTATAGTAATCTTATTCTAGATGCATCGTCTTCACATATAATTATATAATTAATGTATGCAAAATATTGTAAAAACATTTTAAAAGAGTAACGGTGGAGTTTCTTGCCCATTCTTCTCCATACGAAAACTACCTTTTGGAAGGGGCGACTAGAATCAATTCTATTTTTTGTAAACTTGACGTTCATAAGTGCCTTTTATGTGCCTAATTGAAATAAATTGTTTGACTTTGACTTTGACTTTGAACGAAAACGAGTACAGCCGACCTATTCCGTAAAAATCTTATCGCAAAAACTCAGGTACTTGTTGCGAATAATCTCGACTGGAGAACTTGTGTAACAATTAAAAATCTTCATTCACCATTACAAGGTCAGTTGCGTCCTCTTGTAATAAATATTAATAATCATGGTAAAAGTTTACTACTAAATCAACTAGATGGCGCTAGGGTCTAATCGATTAAATAATATTCATGTTTTTAGAATGTGTGTAAATAATGAATTTAATAAACATACAGTTCTAACTTTAAATAATTTACAGAATTCTGTATTTAAATTGATAAAACTTAATTCGACTTGATGAGCAGTAGTACCAACTTACTGCGACAAAAAGAACGCTTAGGTTTACGGTTGGCAGTATGCCTTCTTTTAATTAGCGATCTGAAGCCAGCGCCGCCTATTTTAACGAGTTGGGTTAATATTTTATTGATGAGTCGTAGAAGAAAAGGATCCAGTGTGAGAATGAGACGTTTCACGATTATGTGGAACTAAAGGACACTGCAGTATTAATTTGAGTCAATTTAAATGTACATATTGTGTGAATCCATGTGCGTTTGGAATTTTACCATGACTTTTTCTTCGGCAGGGACCGTACGATATTTTAAACTTAAAGAATAGAAAATGGTCCTCTCTTCTACTTAACGTCTTAACATCTACTTGATTGTCAACGCCAGCTCAATATGCACTAGGTACTTTAATTTGGATGATGACCTGAATTAGTCAATTCATATCAAAGACGCATGCAGCGGGTTCCGAATGCAGATGTCTACGTGGTATTGATGCTTCCAAATACAATCGCCCCAGGCTGACGATACTGGATGTGACAGCTTACCTATGGATTTTTGGTTATTAAGGGTAAATGTATCCCTCTAACGTAATTGTGCACATACATTTGTACTCAACAGGAAGATTGTCATATGTAACTGGGTGTAAATAAATGACTTTGATTTAATCAGAACCTCATGCGAATCAATCCCTGTTAGTATCATGCATATTTACCGCTGTGTAAGCTAGTGAGTAGGAAAAAAAACCCTACAAAGTTCTGCAGGCATATTAAGCAGGCTAATAACTGTTGCCAAGCAACATTGTAGTGGTTGCACAGAGTACCTACTCATCTCGACTGGAGGAGTGCTGCAGTCTTACTAATAACTATTGCCAACCAACATTGTTGTAGTTGCACAGATTACCCACTCATGTGGTTTCAGTTTAAAAGGTATGAGAGAGCTATTTGCTCACTAATGAAATATTTAAATTGTGTTAGTAAGGTTGGCAACACATCAGCAGACCTCATAGTTTCAGAAGAAAAAGACGTACCTACCTACTGCGCTGACTCATAATAATCAGTTGGGATAGCGGTAGGAGGATGAGGGTAGTTTTTGGAGTTTGTAATCATATAAAATTGAAACACAATTAATTGCAAAACAAGATTAAAACCTATTTATCGAACGAACCATACCTAATATATCAATATATTGGACTAACCGAGCGATTAAAGGCTTGTGCAGACCAGCGCGACTTGTCGCGCGACGCGTCAAGAACAATACAATTTCTAAGAAAACTTCACAGTATAACAATAACCGGTGTCGCGTCGCGCGACAAGTCGCGCTGGTCTGCACAAGCCTTTAAGTGAACCGTACGTCTCAGGGAGGTAGGTAGGTATATATTGGCAGTTCGAGCTAATTGCTTAACAAGTCGGAACTATCGGCCGCCGTGAGTTATAGCTGTGAGATCACGTCGAGGGAAGTAAGCGGATTATTATTGTTCTAGTAGTGACTTAGGTCCGCTTGCACTACGCTTGCAATATCTAAAATATATACGTTTTGCGATAAACGAATTTAAATAGTAGATTATTCACTAAGAGATGTCTTATGTTACAGGCGCTGTAAGTCATGTCATTTATTGATTTAGGTGTACAATAATAATGGCATATAAATATAATAAAGAGTTCGCTATATTATGCCAGAGGAAGTACAAATGTTTGTAATTTAGTAATAATTGAATTAAATCACTATCACTTCTTCTCATTTTATCACTTCTTCAAAAACGGTGAAGGAAAACATCCTGAGGAAACCGGCGTGCCTGAGAGATATTTCTTGACGGCACGTGAAGCAAAGTCAGAAGCCCATGGACGGCTTTAAAACTCTGACACCAGGTTAGTTACTAACCACACGAAAAGAAGATTGAATTAATATAAGCCTGAACTATAAAAAAAACAATTAGGTATAAAAAATCACACATTTCATAATACAAATAATAATAAATAGCAATAGAAATCAATCTCAACAAAAAAAGATAAAATGTTAATAAAAAGTAATAATGACAATACAGTCAGCATGTCAACACACTGAAAACAAATAATAAGGCTATATCAATATACAATACTAAAGTCAATATACAAAAACTGATGTCAATAAACAATACTAATGTCAAAGTTTATGTCAAGGACAACAATACATTTATTTTCTTAGCATGTCAACATTCTCTCAAAAATGTTTGTCTGTTATAAATTCCGGAATACTGTAATATGCTTTGTTCACCAGTAACGATTTTAGGTGTTTCTTAAATAATCTCACGTTCAATTCTTTGATTGTCCTTGGGATGTGGTTAAATATGACTGGCGCGCCGTGCAGACACTTTTATACATTAATGCTGTGTGTGAACTTCTTAGGCATAAGTTATTGATATGCCATCGACTTCGGTTATTAATGTCTGACAACCAATAATAAAAAAATCAATCAATCTATTTTCAAACTTCAGATTCAAGCTCGACTTAGACGAACAACGATGTTATTAATAATATTTACAATGAATTAGAATAATTAATGTTTATTGCATTCCTAACGATGCAAGCTTTCATCGATTGTGAAACTTTTCAGTTCTGAGCAGGCCGCAGACCGACCGATAAGAGAAGACTTCTTAAATTTGAAACAGATATTCTTACGGTTTCTGAAACTGCCGTTGGTATTGTATTTTCTCGACAATAGAGTTTTTAGGCTCATTGCATTCCTTATGATGCAAGCATTCTTCGATTGAGATTTCTTTAATTTCTGAGCAGATTTACGGTCGATACGAATGCATATCCTACTAATATTATAAACGCGAAAGTTTGTAAATATGGATGGATGTATGGATGTTTGTTACTTTTTCACGCAAAAACAACTGAAGGGATTTGGATGAAATTTGGTTATAAACAGATAGTTTATAACCTGGATTAACACATAAGATACTTTTTATCCGATATTCTCACGGAATCGAGACTTATGCGGGTGAAACCGCGGGGCGCTGCTAGTATGAAATAATTTTGATAGTGTCAACTTCATATGCATTTTTACCTCTATTTTACGAAATGTTTTGATTGTATCTCTTTAATGACTGGTAGTCCTTTGTTAACTTTTGGGGACGACACTAGAATCAACGTTCTAGCTGAACACGTTTTTTCACTATACGATTTGGAATTTCGACATATAGTACAAAATAGAGGGTTGCGCGCATGCGCCTGCCCTTGCGATGTGACTTCAAAGGTAAATTATATCCTGCCTCAAAATTGTTATGACGTATCTTTTGCGTACTCAACCATTACTCTAGCATCAAAAGTGTTGTAGTTATCAGCGATAGAAATCTTACATATTTTTGCCGGTCAGAAATATTGAACTTACTACCAGTACTCCGAGCGAAAAGACGTTTTCACGTCAAAAAGCAATTCGAGTATCTATCGTTTTTATTTTATTTTTATAAACGCGTCCATGCAAATTCCAAAATCAATTCAGATTTTTTTAGTAGTGGGTTATAATGAAATGCAATAGGTACAATATAATTGCCTGGCGAAACCCCAGGGCTGTTATGACTTACTGTAGGTTAGGTTTGCATGACATATAATTTGACATTACCGAACAGGTGGAGTGAAAACATCTGTCTGTTTCTGTCAATCGTTTGAAGATGAACAAGACAGAATGACGTTTTAAATATGTTTAATGCTAAATTCATTTAGTGATCTGTGGTGCAAGCGGGGCCTATTCTTGAAGAGTTAAGAGTGTGTCTGTGTATCGATGATGATATTGATTCTGACTTATGTATAAAGTCATCACGTTCAGTAAGTTAAGCCCAATCCATGTGCTCGATCGTTGGTAAAGTACAAGAAATCGATTCGAATCGAATCGATTAGGTGCAAGAAACATAACATCACGCCTGTTTATTTTAGAAACGTGGCCTATATAGTTGTTATTACATCCACATTTGTCCAGTTTTGTTTAATTCAAGACTGTCCCAAGAAACATCTAGAAACAACATTTTCTGTAGGCTGAGTGTTTTCTTCGTCCCAGAATTCCAGTGATCATACCTTCAAATATAATTGCTTTTCTTTTCTACTTTTATCTTTTTACTCAATCGCCCGCTGCCGTATTGAGCTACCAACCTAAATGTTCCGTTCTCGGTGGAAAATCATAATTTGTCATATATGTATATATGTAAGTGACCGTATTCTGGGACTATCTTTTTACTCAATCGGGCCGCTCCTCAATTTAGCCACGAACCATTCTCGCTGGCAAATTATAATTTGTCATATACGTAAGTGTCCGTATTCTGGGAGTTGCTGGTTACTCGTCGACACGCCGAGAGTGTCACGCGCGCTGATAGAATTGGCCCGGATCGTGACCGCACTCCCGATTCTACGGCCTACGTGACGAGCTCCCAAGAAGTATGAACGAGGTTGTAGAGCGTGTTGTTTTGGTGACTTGAGATTAAGATGTGTGAAAAAGTGACTTTGACGTAATTGATTTTGAATTGTTGGTAACGGAAGTCGAGGTGACATTTTAAAGATGTCAGGCGATCAGCTGTCAACCAATGGAAGGTTATAAAAGGAGGCGCGCGGTGCTGCAACGGCCCTTTTTTGCTTGGACGGTGCTCGGAACGGACGTGCTACTTGACCATTGACGTGTGCTTGGTTATTTTTGGTTTATATTTATGTTCATGTACTGATTATTCCTTTTGGCTTGTGTGATTTCTATTTGATTCATATTTACAGTGTTTTTTTGATATTTTTTTAAGTTTTTGTAAACTGTGATTTAAAGTAATTAAAGATTGTTTATTTTTTTATTTATTTCACTTCTGATTCCTCACAGAATATTATTCAATAGCGAGACCGTATTACTAACAATATAACTGTAGTCGATATGTATTGGTGTTCTTGTAATTAGATTTTTAATCTAAGCTTTGTCTGCCTGGTCACATTTACAGATGGGAGAACAGTGATGTTACTGAAATCTATAAGGAAGACTTACCTACAATATAGTGAATCAATTTGAACACTGAGCAATGGAAATTATACACTGATAAATATTGTCCTCCTAAAAGCTGACCGCCACAAGAAACGGGTGGGAAATAAGGCATATTTACATAATCGCAACGCGTTGGCGTTCTGCTGAACTCGACAATTTGGCGCAGTCGTGCACACATGACCTGTTTTTTGTGACAAGTTTTTGATTGTGTTTTATGCTAACTGTATTTTTATAGCTTAATAACCGTTTGTTCTTTATTTGAGAAAGATTTTCCGAGAACAAAAACCACCTATTCTGTATTTGTACCTTCATGAAAAACTACTGAACATATAACATAACTGTCAAGCTTTTTTTTACAATTACTTATTATAAGCTGTAAACTACGTACTTTGTTGGCATTGTTTGACTGAATGTAAGAAATGTTGTTTCTTAAAGCTTTTCTTATTTGTACTCAAACGCGTAACCCTGTTTATCGAGCCTACCTTATTCTCGGTATCGTTAAATGAAATAGAATACCCGCAATACAGTTTTCATTCGATTACATATCCACTAAGTAATTGCGGATACGTTTTACGAATACCGAAAGGTTTAGTAAACTGTCCGTTCCTAACTGTAAGTGATATTGACGGTATATTTTTCTAGTTTCGATTTGAACGATTTTACGTGCAACGTATATGGATGTTTTGTTCAACTATTTTGGTACCATAAACTCGAACAAAAATGTTCAGTTAGATTTTATATTCGTGAAATATTGTATCATGTTTTGATAGCCGCACAACAATTCCCTATTGAATTCGGTGTAATCCGATCCCAGCCGGCGTCCATACATACTGCTGTAAATGAAAATAAAATTGGGGGAAAACCTTTGAAAAAATAAATAAGGTGAAAAGCGATGACCGCAGGGGTTTGGGGAGTTCCGTGGAAGTCATTACAAACCGATTGGAGTCCATGTATTTCGTGCGCTCCTTCGTTCTAAGCTTCAAGTCGTAATTCTCCGTCGAGCGGGCGGCGCGGCGTCGGCGGCGGCGGCGGCGGCGGGCGGCGCGGTGGCGGTTTTGCTGAATCATGCAAAAATTTTAATTTCCTCCGCCGTACGCGCCTGTAGTAGGAAGCGGCGCGTGTGCGATGACGTCACGGCTATAAATCACGCCAAAGTTTTCATTCCGATCGATCGCCGACTGACGCCAGCATACGGAAAAATAGCTCCGCTCTCAATTGTGGACGTAAAACGTTTTATGGGAAAAAATACGGATTGTTTATGTGAGTGATTTTCTTTGTCTCGTACAAAAAATGTTTGTAGTATCGATAAAAGATTGTGTTCACAAACGAGTCTATTTGAAATGCAAATATTAGTCGTCACCGAGCCGCGCTGGAGACCACGTGTCGGTTGATTGGCTCGTTCAGTCGTGGGTTATCTCACGTTTTATGCGCACACATAAAACTCAGCTGAAAATCTGCTTTTAACAACTTCCAGTCGTTACAATCTTTAGGATCTTGACTTTGGCGAATTCGATCACGAAAGGTAAAGCACAGTAATATTTACGCCTAATAAGATACATCGGCTTTTTAAGGTATTTAAATAAAGAGATAAACAACAACTAAGTACTTACCTAATTATAAATGATCTCAAGAGTTTTAATGAAACAATAAAAATAAAGGCCGATGCCGTTCATTAGTATTTATGCCGATGCCCTCTAAATATAGAATAAAAGTGCGTCATGTTTGTAGGGTTGGTTTGGCTCTCCAATAATAAGTTTAATACCCCATAGCCGTTACATGGAGGGTTAATAGATGGTGACGAACTAATATACTCGAGGGGGAACTTCCATAGAGGGCTCTTAATAATCGTTATTGTTTCCTTAATGGCTATTATTGTTAATTAATTACTAACATTAATAAGGGTTTGTTTCGTAAATTGTTTAGTTTGATGTAGGTGAAAAATTATACCATTACGATTCCATTAACCCCTGAATTGAGAAAATACTTGCAATAATTTTGAATGAGTCAGGATTCATTATTTCAGATTATGATTAACAATTTTACGGCACTGAGTTATAATCCCCTAACCCTTGGGACATAAAAATGGTTATAATAATGGAAAAATACAGGTATTCAGCTGCATCCGGTTAGACTGGAAGCCGACCCCAACATAGTTGGGAAGAGGCCGGCAGATGATATTGGGACGAAGAAATGGTTAATCCACGGTATATCGATTCTCGAACACGTTAAGTGTCAAAATACATACATATAAACCGATAGCCCTTGATATCAAATTCAGTCTTTCGACCAGCAACTCACTATCGCTAATCGTACCAGAGGTTAAACAGTCACTAACCCCTGACCCCACTCCACCAAATCCCTGACACGTGAAAATACTTCCCGAGCCTGTTCCTTCGCGATATATTTAGCTTAATACACGCCTATAGGTGCCTATAGTGATGCTCAATATATCTCCGTCGAGTTGTCATCAATCAGGGTTCCTTTCCACGTGAAACTCCTTTCTAGCCTTAAACAGTGACTGAGCGACATTTGTGGAGAACTAAAAATAGATGAACGAACTTTACTTATTCAGTCATTGTTCAATCACACATAGATATCATGCGCCTATACGAGAAACAATTGAAGATCGCAAGAGAACCCTTCGCCTCCCCTTCAAGTGCCGTGTGTATGAAAGTTGTGTATTATGTCCTATGATGATTTGATAATTCGAATTTTCGCGAAAACCCTGGGGATACCTTAGGAATATTCCAAAATCACAAATATAATTAGATAATGGTGAAAACATTTCTGCGAGAAACTTGGAAGTAGTGTGGTTGGTCACAATTCTAACCTAACCAACCTATTTAACTCAGTTCAATATGACGAATCATACAATCTGCCTACGACTAGATAATTAGACAATGGTGAAAACATTTCTGCGAGCAACTTGAAAGTAGCTCTCGCCGGCCGCGGCCGCGGCAAGTCATCCTACGACATAATATATACATATGTATGTTGTGGAAACTGAAGGCCTTTTGCGACACATAATTTTGACAGTTTCTCGAGTCTATAACTTTATTGTTGCTTAACGTATTACTTGAGCCGGGGTTATCGCTGTATTTACTTTTTCACACGCTATTATTATTTTACAAATAGTTATAATTTTGAATATAGTAGATTTATAACATGTACGTACCAGAATAAATGATGTATTTGCGTTCCAAAAATAACCATGACAGACAGTAAACCTTTTACTGTTTAACATAAAATTAATATTCCCTTTAGGGCATCCTCAGGAATAAAGGGAGGAGCGTCTTATAATATCAAATAGGAATGAGATTTATTGATCGTACTCGGATTGAATGATACTCCAAAAAACTGTATTAGATAAAATGGCACAAACATTTGTGAGTTAAAGTTCAAGCTTGAAGAAAAATAGCCACTACTTCTACCTCCTCTATACCTATCTATTCTAATCTATGTAGTTAGTTTTTAGGGTTCTGTACGTCCGAATGAAAAAACAGAACTTTTATAGGTTACTCGTGTGTCTGTCTGTCCGTCTATCACAGGCAATTTGCTACGAATGTAATAGACCGATTAAGTTAAAAGGAGATGGAAAACGGTGGGCCCAAATGTAATAAGGTGAGATATATCTAACAAAATTGTCATATTTTTATCTAAGAATATAAAAAATCAGCTCAATTCTCAATCTGGAAGCTGAGAAATAAGAATAAGATAGTTTTCAAGAGATTATCGATTAATTCAGTAATCGATTACAGAATTACAAAAATAAAACTTTTGCACAAGGTAATTAACTGAAAGTAATTAAATGCAATAAATTTGTGTACAATATAGTGCATTTAATTACAGTCATATTAATAAATTAAATATTAATTAGTTACTGAAAAACCAATGTAATATTTATCAATTTCATAACGATTATAATGGGTCTCCCTTGTTTCAAAAAAAATTGCCAAATTATCACTTCCCAAACAATTTTCCGCATAATTTCATTTGCCAAATTATTACTTAGCAAAAAATCTTTTCACAAATAATTGTAACGCAAACCTAATGTTTTGCAAGTGAACGTTTAAACAATAACTTGTTTACCAACTTGTCATTTTACCAATTTTTGTGTAGTCAAATATTTCAGTTGGAATAACTAATTTTACGCAAAATAAAGACGTTTTATTACAAGGGTGTCTTTTCCACTTGGGACAAATTCTAAACAGGTAATAATAATAATAATATGGAGGTCGAGGCTTCTTAAATGCTAAGACCCTGCACAACCGTGAGGTATGCAGTCTCAGGGAATACTTCCTAGAAGCCGACGTGGGGATGCACCGAGATGTGGTCTCAGTGGACAAGGGCCTTACCCCGCTATCCTTGGCTAACGAGAACTGGCGCAAACCTATAGTATTAGATACTAATGACCGCAGGGAGGTATAGCAGAGCAAAGAGCTTCACGGGCGTTTTTACCGGGCCTTACATGGGCCCGATGTAGACCTACTAGCGTCCGTATCCTGGCTGCGATCCGGTGATCTCTTTGGGGAAACCGAAGGTTTTGTCTTTGCGATTATGGATGAAGTTATGATGACGAATAACTACCGGAAATATATTGTGAAGGACGGCACAGTTGACATCTGTCGGGCATGCTACCGTCCGGGGGAATCAATCCGACACATTATCTCTGGCTGTTCTCGTCTGGCTAACAGAGACTACTTGCATACGCACAACCTTGTGGCCAGGATTATCCACCAGCAACTTGCTCTGAAATACAGTCTTGTGGAACCGGAAGTACCATACTATAGATATGTGCCCGACCCAGTTCTCGAAAATGACAATATCACGTTGTATTGGGATCGATCTATCATCACCAGTGATCGGAGTAGGTAGATTGATTTTTAGTACTTGTATCATAAATGCACACAGAAAGAATAACATGGATAAGCCATTTTTCCGGAAAGTAATTCCGGTATTTCCGGATTCAATTAAATATTGTTAATGTTGGTAGTGATATTATTACTACTGTACCACCCATGATCCTTTGTTCTGATTGGTCGTTGGGTTTTGTCAAATCGTGACAAAAAAAATAAATAGGAAGAATAATAAAGAATAAAATTGCTCATTTTATTACAATTCCTACCTTTTTTTTGAGGATGGCAAATCATCAAATGACTCCTTCCACTCTGGCAGAATACAATTCCTACATAAGTTCCGGTTTTTTTTTAATAATCCACCAATTCCGGAGGAATGTCCATAGTAATATATACGTTTCGGATCAATGACCCCAGTTCAATCTACCTACTCCGATCACTGATCATCACTGACAGGACTATTGTTGCCAATAAGCCAGACATAGTGGTGATAGATCGATTAGAGCGTCGCACAATGATTGCTGATATAGCGGTCCCGCATGACGAGAACCTCGTGAAAGCTGAAAAAGATAAACAGATCAAGTATCTCGACCTGGCCCGCGAGGTTGTCGACATGTGGGAAGTGGATACAGCAGTCATTGTGCCGATAGTCGTGACTGCCAATGGCATAATAGCCAAGACCCTCGACCAACACCTAAGGAGGCTCTCGTTAGGCAGCTGGATCAAGGGCTTGATCCAGAAAGCGGTGCTTCTAGACACGGTGCGTATCGTCAGGAGATTCCTCTCTCAGGAGCCCTGACCACCGGTAGCTTGGACCCTGTTCCTGATACCGGTGGGCTACTATTTTTTATATTTTTAAATGTTTTTGTTTTCCGTTTTCTTTTTATAAAAATATTTAAAAATGTAAATTATATGTAAATAAATGAAATAAAGGAAATAATAATATTAACTATTCTGGTAGTATTTTTTTTTAGTTAGTAGCATATTTTTAAATAATTAATCTCGTCTAACTAGTTCAGTTTTGGGTAGTCTGTTTTTTTTTCCATATATTTTTTCTATACGTATAATCTAGTCGTTTCTGGCACTCGCCGGCCGCTGCCGCGGCACCGCTCGCTTCGCTCGCTCGGCTCGTGCGTAGGAGGTCACAGTTTTAACCTAACCTAACCATTTTTTAAAAATAATTAACCTACTCTAACTTCGTACCTACCTACCTACTCTAACGTTCCAAAACTAACTGACCAAACGTTTATTGTCTAAAGATTTTTTGCTAGTTAATTGATTCATGCGTGACTTTGCGGAAATCCATTATAAAGAACAATAGACGACGTATATTTAGTATATATTTAATATACTTCGTCTATTGTATTTTAGTTTTTTTGCTGTAATAAATAATTTGATTAAAGACCAAACGGCTAAATGATAATATTCTGCCAAGTAAAAAATTTACCAAATGAAAATGTGCGTTCTAAAATCATTCCACTACATTGCATTGGTATAACAAAAGGTTACTAAAATTTGTTTGGGTAGTGAAATGTTAGCAAAATCTTTTCGATAAAACGGCAGGATCCCGATTATAATCAGTCTATGTCACTGGTATGAAAGCTAACTGACATTGACACTAGACACCTCTTGGTTGCTCACTCGTTTAATGTTTTTAACCAGTCTTACCAAGGGGTATCGTGTTACCTAGTAACTAGGTTGTGGAGGTCAGATAGGCAGTCGCTGCATGTAAAATACTGGTATTCAGCTGCATCCGGTTAGACCGGAAGCCGACTTCAACATAGTTGGGAAAAGGCTAGGCAGATGATGAGTTTTGGGGGAATAGAATTATTGGAAAATTTTAAAAAAGGTTTTGCAAGCTGTAGGTATCATGTGACATATTAAATGAAAGAGGTATACTATGTATGAGTCACAAATATTTTTTTAAAATGATATTAAGTTATTTTAGAAAATAGATTAAAATTAACCATCCCTTATCTCCTAAACTACTGACGCCAAAATTGTGAAAAAAATGCAAAAATGGTAAATCCCTCAATATTGTGCGTACAAACTTACATTTACAGTTGGAATGTTTAGGACATGTTTTTCAACATAGAAATATCATCACGCCCATATTACTCGAAGGGTGAGGCAGAGGTGTAACTGTTGCAGTACACCCACATTTCGCCAGGTATGTTTAAGTCCCATGTAATAGAGGGTGAACCCATTGCCATCAACCGGGCACAAATCCAAACTCCGGGCTGCTACTGAGAATTTATAGATGGAAAAACCCAATAACAATATACCGGACCCGGGAATCGACCCCAGGACCTCATACTTAGTAGTAGCACTTAGGGTAAGCCAGTACAAAACAAGTTTTTTAAGAGTTTGAGTTAAATTAGAAGATGATTAGAGTTATTGAACGCATGGAAATAAATATACACATACTATGCAGCTATCTATGTAGATTGCTGCATAGTCTATCTCTTAAAAAACTTGTTTTGTACTGGCTTACCCCAGATTAGTCTATCATAAACTCTGGTTCTATAAATTCTTACAGCTCTATAACTAATAACGATGCAGTTATTCTGCAGCATATTTTCTCATTTCACGCTGTGCTAACATCAGCATATTCTTCAGTACACAGACATGGAATGTAGAACAATAACGAGTTTTACATTCTAAACGAAAATAGTTGAACGCAGTAAACGAGGGCGGCTCGCGAAAAGAGCAGCTTGTTAACATTCATTGAATTGTAATTGAAGCTGAGCAAATAGCGCGGACATGGCTCAAATAATGTACAGAAGTCTCATTACATGTTACAACTAAAGGAAATAGTAATATTGCCTGGATTCCTAACCTTAATGATCAACAACTACAAAAAGTCTAGTAACGAATATTTTGGTAGGTAGGTATTTACAATTTGATGTTGACAGCGCGTTTAGGTCGTAGCGATACTATACAAGGTCAAATGAAATTATCTAGTGAAACTCCGCAGTCGTGATGCTAAACACGATAAAACAAAAAAAACAAACATTTATGTGTTTTTTTTTTGGGGTCAACAACCACTGATCCATACTCATTACTCTTTACGTCCGTAATTGACACAAAAAAAAGAAGATATTTCAAGTACTTACAAACTACCTTCTACGGTCGTTGATCCAAAAACAAAATCATCAAATCATTTTATTGTTTTATATCATATTTAGATACCAATTAATACCCACCACGTCTGCGGAGTTTCACTACGTAATTTAATTTGACCCGTATAGTACGCGTACTAATTCAATACACAGTAGGAAAAAAATAGAAAAATCGGCCAAGTGCGTGTCGAACCACGCACAATGAAGGGTTCCGTAGTTGGGATGCATTTATCCTAAGAACAAACATAACATTGTAGTTGAAAAACATGTTCTCCCATACGGAATATATGGGGGAACATGTTTTACAAACTGCAAATTTAAGTTGGTCGATTATTACTCGTTTACCGGTAAAGCCTACTTAGCTGTGATAGTTTTCCTTTTAAGTTCGTTATTTACATATACTATACATTTTTTTTTTTCATAAATCCAAGTACAACCATTTAGCTGGCAGGGGAGGGACACTATACTCTAACAAAAATTTGCACTTTAAAGCTTAATATTTCGCAAACGGATCCCTAAATTGAAAAATGGCTTTCACATACCCACAATATTTTTGAACAACATTTTCAGCGATACCCCACAAGGTAGGATTAACAAGAAAAAAAAACATCGCAACTTTACGGGTAGCGGAGGTACCTTAAGAGCGTTTATTCTGAAGGTGGGCAACGTCGCAAATAGATGTCAAATATTTCACTGTTTTAATTAATTTTGCAATATTACTGTGTGGAAATAAAAAATGTGGCTAACTAGCGAACTAGAATATTGATTACGAAATGCAATAATTAATATCGTAACACCATATGTTTAGTTTTAGATGTAAAAAAACTATTTGGAAACTTTCCAAATGCGTTTTTTACACCTAAAGTAAATATTTGACAGTTATTTGCGACGTTACCATCTTTTAGGATAAACCCGCTAAAAAAAAAAAAAATATTGACCACTTTTTCGGCGTGGTTAATATAAATATGTATATACCCATGCCAAATTACAGCTTTCTATTACTAACAGTCTGAGCTACGCCGCGGACAGACAGACGGACATGGCGAAACTTATTTACCACGGAACCCTAAAAAAGGGGTTATAGGGGCGATTTTCCCAGTGCAAGTGTTCTTATTGATGTTCGCTTGACTTTAACTACATAGACTACAGCTGCAGAGTCTAAGATACGTTGTTTCAGAGGATCAGTTGTGTATTAACAAATACAAATACTATTGCGATTGAGACAAGACAAATCGTAGACTGCACCAAAAATCTTGGTGAAGGTGGCTACGTGGTAAGTAAAAGTACCAAAAACTAAATTAAAATGATATAAATCTAACTTATGGAAGTTAGTTATAAGATGCAACGCTACCGTTGTCGCTACAGTGTAGATACTTAGTTACATACTTTGCATCTTTTCAGTCCATTACCCACAGGAAAGTAGCAAACTTTGTAACACTGAGCCGTTCGTTTGAACCTTCTGTAGCTGTCTGTTTAGTGGCGCCGCAGTGTACTGGCAATGTGTTATGTTGACTTATGTAGTAGTGCGATGTACTCGTGTGCAGCGCTTTAATATTAGTTAACTGCAAGCCCTTCTGTGGTGAACCGAGCGCAGTGCGAGCTGGTTACGTGAAGGGACTACCCCTTTATGTAACCAGTTCGCACTGCGCTCGGTTGTTGGCATGTTCGTGTCTCGTTATGTTGTGTGCTAACTAAGCTAAGTGATGTCAGTAGGACATCCGTACTATAACGCATAAAAAACGCACTTTAATTTCCATGAACATCCGATTCATCATGGCTTTATGGAGGACCGAATGGGTATCTGAGCCAGCGATCGGAGATTGAAAAAGTATCGCAAACGCTATCAATAGGTACTAGGTATACTTTATCAGTTTATTCCGAATAACGTGCCGTCTCGGCTTCCTTAGCATCAATCAGATTTCGTGCAATTTTTAGTAATCCTTCAAAATCTCTGAGTTTTAGAAACTCTGAAAACTTACGTAAACATAGAACTTTTATATTTTCTGGAAAGTTTCAGGTTTATTGTTAAGCGTAAGAAGGACATTTGCTCCTCCAGCTTTTAAGAAAATATTAAAGTTTTATTTTTACGGAAGTTTTATTTAGTACTTTTTAGTTCAATAAAAGCTTTTTTTTGAAAAGTAAGACAAATCCAACGAGCTCAACACTACAGGGCTATCTTGTATGGTTGAGGAATTTCTGTGGCCAACTTCCGCCTCTAAAATCTGACCGTGGACACCATCTTAGGCTATAGTTTTTGTCAAGACAAAACCAACGAGTTCAAACTCAACGACGCTATCTTATTTAGTTGAGGAGTTCCTATGGCCATCTTCGGGCTCTATCATCATACCAGCTCCATGGTATCATATTTTTCGTTGTCACCGTATACGAACCAAGCAAGCTAATATAAAGCTTGTAAAAATGAAACACCTCAAAGTAAACTTCTCACATGATAAAGTCCCCGCGGATACCTCGTAGTTTAACTGAACTAACTCTGCCGGCCGTAACACTATACTCGTAATATGGCGGATTTAAAGTTCGCGCCACCTAGTTAGTAGCGCTGAGCCGCTCATCGCCTCCGAGGGAGTTCTGAAGTTAGTTTTACATGTTAGATGATATTATGGCCAGATGAGGTGCTGTAATAATCTTCGATGTATTAGGAAGTTTGTGTAGCGGTCGGAGGAGGGATGGGTTGGAGAAATTGTAATCATTAGTGGTCAAACCTGGTGTCTGGTGTTAGTAAGATAGCATCAAAGAATCATTTAATATAGAATGCATGATAGATGGGTGTGTGTAGTGTTTTTAGTTAAGAGTTTTATTTATAAACGTTGCTTAATGTTAAGAGACGTTTAAAAATGTATGCTTATGAAAACATTTAGTACTGATTCACATCAGTACACAACTTTAAGCAACGTTCTAACCCTTCCGGGGCTTAGTGTGTAGTGTTGTAAGTAATGATTATTTATTGTGTTTGGTTGAGAGTTCCTTTTTAGGTAATTTTGAGCCGTCGAATGTGACTTAGATTTAGCTCATGTTCGAAAGTAGCCGTGTTTATCTCGGTTCATTCAATTTTCTTCGTTAACATTCTTACACAAACTTGGTTAAGCAACGATGTTAACGATTCTGTTCAAGTAATTAATCGAACAAGAAACTTTCCGCGATTGTTTTACCAACGAAGCGTGTATTTATAATAATGTGTGGAAAAAATATCCTCGCAGCCAGTTTACGGTCCAGTGAAAATAAATGCCGGCTGAGATGAAAGTACTTATCGTTTGCTTTTAGAGCGACACAACACTGCTTTCACCGTGCTCACTGCTCTCACCGCTCTCGCTCCATATAACGCGATGTCTTCGAGAAATGGACGCATTTGCGACTTGCATACCTTACTGGGCTGTGTTATATAGACTGGAAGGTAGTGATACACTGATTTACATAATGACGTGTCCGCGGTATTCACAGCAAAAATATGTTCGTCACCTTAAGGGCTTTTTGTATCTACTCATTACACGATAGAATATGTTCTGCCTACTCAGCATTATAAATTACGTCGGAATATCAATATCGCAGAATCACATTAAACCAAAGAGATTTAAAATGACGTGACATGAAATGATTATAATGATACTATTTGATAATTATGTATATATACTGGACATAATTTAATTTATTTTTGACCATAATATACTTTAAATCTTGACATAAATTATTAATGAAATGATTATGAATGTTAATCCAATTAAATGAAATTTTAACTAATAACTTACAACTTATACCATTTGTACGCCGCTATTGGCAAAACATGGACGCTCACAACAAAATATTAACTCAATACCTTGCATGTCTGCCTTGTCAGTTTATGTATACGCATGTTTGACAAATAAATTATCTTTCTTTCTTTCTTTCTTTCTTTCTTTCAATGTAATAATTTAATGTCATTGCATTAAACCATCATCCCCTTAACATAATGTCATGTCTGTTATTATTTTTATTTACATTTTATAAACTGGCCAGGCCATTAAAAAGTTTTACGGTTTATGTCAAATCGACATTTAGTCAAAGTTATATGCTATTTTGATCCTTGTTTTCAAGTAATTAAATCTTGACGGCTCACTGACGTAGCTTCAAAAGGTATTATTGTGTCCTGACTTGATAAAGGAAAGAATTTGAACTGAAAAAGCTAAAAAACGATTCGACTGTACATTTTCGGACATCAGGTATTTTACTGAACGTATTTTAAGCGTATGAGATATATTTAATACTACTTCAACTTGCGTTTTTTCTCCCTTGTGCTATCTGGCTCATGTTGTGATCATGTTCAATACTTAACCAGGCTCCGGCCAGAAATGCTCATGTGAATCTGCATGCATGATGACTGTGCAGGGTGTACCAGGCCAATAGTATATTTACTTCGGCCAAAAAATAAAAAAATCAAATAAGTCGCTCGACGCACAGAAAACGCCTGGAAGAACTATTGGTCGATGGGACATCTCATGAAAGGTCCACTCCCGGACATGTGCATTCTTTCCACCCTCACCAACGGAGCGCAAACATGGTCTCTTACAAAGCGTTAAAAGTCTGCCAATGGGCTGTGGATCGAAGTATACTAGTTGTCAAACTCGCAGAACGCATTAGGAACTCTATACTTTGTTCCAAAACACAAATAGCGGATGCTGGCCGCACAGTTGCTGGACATAAGTGGAACTGGGCTGGCCACATCTGTCGCATGTCGGAGCAGCAATACGCAAACACCACCACTCAGTGGATCCCAAATAGCAGGAAACGACTACGCGGCGGGCCGAGAAAGAGATGGTGGGATGAGCTGAAATCCTTCTCATAGGATTGGTACACAATCGCAATATACCGGGAAAAGTGAAAATAGGAAAGGGAGACCTTTGCCCTGCAGTGGGACAACATAAACTCATTAAAAAAAACAGCTTTAAAAAAATACGAACATCTCAGGTTAGTTTGAGGTGTAAACACAAGTAAGGTACCTGGAGTCCATAGATCGTGAACTGTGCCCTCGTTACTGTGTGACGGAGCGGGAAGCCTTGATGTTTGGGCGACGTGCGCTAAACTTGTTATAGGTTTAAAGCTACGTAGTACCTAGCATTTTTTTGGTTATGTCCACATTTGTGACCGAACAACGTTCAAGTAGTCAGTGACTAACTTTGCTTGAATCTGCGTCCACATTAGTTATATTTTAATGGCTGGTCCGTTCTCTGACCGACTCAATACGCGTGGCAAAAACTAATGTCATACAGCAATCCATTCAAATGCCTCATGCGATAAAATATAGGCAATCTCACGACCACCAGCCAAATTACGCGAAGCTAGTACTGGATATTGTCACAGAGTATAATCAGTTGAGATGTCACGAATGTAGACGCAGCTTTATGCCACGTTGACACGTTTGCCGAGCGGGCAGCGTCAGCGGTTAAAATGGGGTGTGTAGGGGAACGGGGAGTTTCGGGTTTAAAACCAAGGACTTTTTATTTGGGGGTGTCGATTGCAGGTTCTGTTCGTGAATGGGACTGTTAAGAAGACGGAATGAAAATGCCATGGTATCCATCCAAACCTTTAAAATATATTAATACAAAACTATTTAATTATTCACACATAAGTCTTGTGAGGACAGTGGCATAAGTCCCAATCACACTATTAACAGATCATTATTATATTTAGGATACAGTCTGAAATCAGCTTACGAATTAGACCTCCATTGCCATCTGACCGCAATTCACTGTCACGAGCCACTCAAAAAGTCACCATATTGCTAAAGCTAAGTAAGAAATCCGATTACCACCATTCTAACCCCCCCCCCCATCATTCCGCTTGACTTACGTTCTCAAAATGACAAGCATCAGACATCTTCATTCCTATTCTTCTCCAAAAGGGATTTTCTTCATAATCCGTAAAGTTTGTCCGGATTGCGCGGATGTTTGTATTGCGTTCTGAACTTTACCTTATTTACCTTTTCGTTTCCTTTCCAATAATATCAAAATGAGATTTTCTTGTTTTTAAATGGGGAAGTTTTGTTTCCAGTCTGATAAGGAGTTTGGTAAGTGTTTTTGTTAGTTCGTTACGGATGTTATCGCTGAAGGGATGGGTTTAGATTTAGATAATACTACATAGTTTGTTGCCCGCGGCTTTGTACGTGTGCGGTTCGGTTGCACATTCAATTGGATGTTTTTTTTTGAAAGAGCGTAGTTTTTTTTACTTAAGAGGCATATCACAAAAATAATATATATACAGGACTATATACAAATATTATTACATCATCTTATATTCTATTAAATTATATTAATAACTATTTACACTAGGTACTAAATACAATAAATAACTATACAAATAGATACACTTACGACACTTAGGCGTCGAAGTATTCGTCCGCATCGCTGTTAGCATAGTTTTTAGTTTGGGCTCATATTAATTTAGTAAGGATTTCGTAAAGAACTTCGGAGATAGAGTATAGGACTCATCAATACATACATACACACATTTCCATACAAACTTCATCCCCTATTTTACCTCCTTATTGGGTGAAAGTTGCTTGAGATTTCTAACATTCTGTGAAAAAGATGACCTCAAATAACCGGTTAGTCCCACTATGCTCTAGTCCTGCTATGCTCGACTCGTAAAATACCTACTAAAAAGTTTCGATATTCACGAAATCATATTCGCGGGCAGTGATGAAGAAAACTGTTACAGTGTAATATTTTATTTAACCATTTAAAAAGTAAATTAAGAAAACCTAGGTGGAACAAAATCTTTCCTTGAAGTAATAAACTTGAATTCTGGCACAACCTAACAAAAAGTACTACTCTTGCATGAATTCACGCCATAGTATTTCAATCATTAGATGTTGTGCACAATTTCTGAGCAGTAACCCAGCAAAAAGTAGTAGGCATGCATCAATTCACGATAGTATTAAATCATTATGTTAGCAACTCATAGGATTTGGATGATTTTGATGGGTCAATATTGACTTATAGCTCTATTCATAAACATCTCTTAAATAAGATTGCTCTGGAATTCGTATGTCCTTATTTGTCATTTTGCCTTTTAAATGTCAGAACGAGACAAAACAAATTTTAACTTACAGACGCTTACGCATATACGAATAGCGCTTTAAATTTTTTAACTTGAATTCAAACACTTTTCTTTCCATTGTTTACGTAGAATCGAAGAATTGCGTGCATAGCGAATCTTTTTAGTAGGTATTTTTCGAGTCGAGCATAGCAGGACTAGAGCATAGTGGGACTAACCGCAGATAACTTAGAACGTTTAGACTTGTTAACAAATAGAGATGATGACAAAAAATTTTTTTTTTTAGTCCGTCTTTGAGATTATAAAACAATATTGGACACGTATTTTTTCTTTTTTTACGTAATCTAAAGATTACGGCGATACATTGAGGTAAAATGTGCCATGACGTCACGAGTATGTAGATTTTATACGTACTAGTGACGTATCGACCTCCACTCCCCAACTTAAAATGCGTTTTATCTAAGTATTTTTTTATTAATATGATAAAACAAAAAATACGTGTCTAATATTTTTTTAGTATCTGACTGATGGACTCATTAGAATTTCATTTTTTTTAACCAGGCATCATCCCTATTCTAGTTATTTGAGTTATTTATTTCACAGAATGATTGAAATTTTAAGCAAGAAATTGTCTAGATTTAGTTTTCAAAGCAAATAAAATTATGACTAGTATTCGTTCAAAATTCGAAGCAGTTTTGTTTTTGTTTTTATTGGGCCAGTTTTAGCTGTAGCGGTCAGTCTATCCATCATGGAAAAAGGGCGAAGTTCGTGTCGGACCATGCACAAGAAGGGTTCCGTTACGTAGTTGGGATGAATTTAAGCCAAAAACAAAATTGACATTGTTGCCGATTCTCTTGTCACAAATGTCTCTAGACAAAAAGTCACCAAAATTTAGTTTATTCGTGTCAAACGATGATTTACCATTCTGAAATAGACTAAAGTGACACAACTTAACTATATTTTAGTTTGATAGCACTAAGATGGCACTGAGTTATTAATTTAATGAAAATGTCAATTTTGCTATTCTGAATTTGACGTTTTTGACCTAAAATTTTGATTGTCTAACTAAATCTGATAATTTTTATTCGTGATTAAAAAGGTGTGGAAGTAAATTAGTCGTCATGAACTATATATAATTCACACCAACATCTCGACTTCATTTGCAAAAATAGTACTGTATCTTTTTTTCTTTTCTTTTGCTTATATCTCCAAAAGTGTCCTATTGCAAAAATAATGAAAATTTCGACCCCCTTTATAAAACCCATAAAACCCTAAAAGTCAAGATACAGTTATAATTTTTCATTTTTTTTCATACAAAAAGTGAAAAAAACCACGGTAGGTTGCCCGTCTGCGCATCCCCTGCTCTAAAAAAAACACGGGATAAGGCAAACAAGTACCACGCGGAGTCGCGATTGTCAAATTCGATTTTAGTTGTGTCAAAATTATTTTTAAATTTAGAGTGTTTTTTTGCAAAATAGCTTTAAGATTCTCATAGTCAAAAGAAAGGAATTTTAGTGATAGTTTAGTTCGGTGTACAAGAGAATCGGCACCATTGTAGTTAAAAAACATGTTCTCTCAAATTGATATACGTCACGATCAATTCTCCAACTGCAAATGTAAGTTTGTAATCGCAAAACTATTTTTTTATGTAATTAAACAAATTACCCATTTACGAAAATTTTCGTTTACTTGTGCTGCCTTGCTACCTTGCTTCTTCGATCTTGATTTCCGTAGGTACCTCAGTTGGTCCAAGTGATTTTTTTGATCCTTATAAGAAATAGGATCGAGTTGAGCCAAAAATTTTTTTTGCAAAATTTACCCACTTTCTTGCTGACTGTGTTTTTTTTTTATCTGTGAATATAGATTAAAATTTCTCAAAATGTTAAGGACAGTCTCTAAAGACCGTTTTCCCGTAGCTAAACGGTTAAGGTGCCTAGAAATCCACCCTGCACATAGAAGATCAATACTGTGTCATCGATCAGCCACTCTCACTCATTATAATGCTTCTTCTCGTGCCGTCACGTCGCTTCCGGATCGCATCCCTGGCACACAATCAGGCGCCGACAGGTTTCCGGTATACGTGCACAAGACGTTTTACGTTTATAGGAGACACGGAAAACCTTCGGTGAGATAGATCGACCGTGTGTGAGTGTGTGTCTCACTTTACTTAGGTGCTTATTTTCTCTCAAGTGGCACTTTGACCTATTTATCGATATCAAAACATTGACATACGGGTGTTTGTCCAGTATTTTCATAAAGCTGTTAAAACGTATTATTCAAAGTTGTGACATACCTAATTATCTTTTTCAGTACCTCTACCATGAGTTGCCATCGAAAATTTACTCGCTAGCGCTAGCGTATTAACACGTTCAATGCCGGGACGCCTCCTGGAGGGTTCACCTAGTCGCTTATAGTTCGCGAGGGTTCCCTGCATGAACCCTCGCGGAGGGCTCATTTAAAATGTTGGTTTTTCTTAGCGAATACAGCATTATAAACAGTGAAAATAAAATCTGATGTATATTTTAACAAGATTTATTAGTTTAAGCGTTGGTTTTACAATCCAAGCTTTTTAACTTTAAAATGTTTTTTTGTTCACGGTTCAAATATTCACAAAAAATTTAAAATGTTGGAAAATACTTATAGCGACACGATCCCCTGAACACACTATTTTACGTCATTTTAAAGTGTTTTATAATATGGTTTTAAACCTAATGCCGTTGACCGTCCGCGATGGTCAACTTTAGCGAAAACGTAATGCCGGTGACAAAAGTTTTGAAGATAGCTCAAGTTTATCTAGTTGTGCCTCTGTGAGATCGAGATAACTGACATCAGCGCAATCAAGGATGGGAAGTAAAAGGGATTGTGCAAGCGCAGTTTTAGTGGCGGTTGGAAGAAAGTTCCGCAATCGTCTCAGGGACTTACCAGATGCAAAAAATTTGCGGCTTACGTCCTGTAGCCGGGGACCCCAAGAAAGATGTTTGTCGATCCAAACTCCAAGGTTCTTAACCTTTTCGCTTATTGGAATGGCAGTTCCGTTAAATTGAACTTGCGGAAGTTAGGACCAGTTTATCTTGGGGATCATCCTTGAGCTGCCAACAACAATGACCTGAGTCTTCGATGGATTGACCTGCAACCCATGTGCCTCACTCCACTCGCAGATTGAATCCAAATCCTTGTTTATGCTATTAATTGCATCAGCCAAATTCGAAATGGGAGCTTTTTTATATATTTGTCAATCATCTGCATAAAGGTGTTAGGACGAAAGAAGTGAACTTTATGAAAAGAGGGTGGAGTCGGAAGTGTTAACGTGGATCAAAAAGATTTCGATAATGCTCGCACCATGAGTTTTACAGAGTTTTACGCAGGCGGTAAGGTAAGCTCGATAGATCGTATCGTCTAGCTAACTTCACTCTTATGTTTTGATTCTTTCTTTCTCAGTAATAAGAAGAGAGAAGGGCTCATATGATCAAATCGTAGTGGTATAGCTATGGTAACAATGTTATGACAGTCAATATCATGAAACAATCCGACTAAATAAAAAGGTTGGCGGTGAACTACTTACGGTATTTAGGGGTTGTTGAATTTTTATTCTTTATAATATTTATGTTCGTCTATTCAATTTTTAATTTCTTTGACGATGTGTGATTTGCGGCGCTTTTTATTTAAATTTAAAATTAACTATGTTTACAATCAGACAGCTGGATTGGCACAATGTCGGTATCAACATAAACGGCGAGTTCTTCAACCATCTTCGCTTCGCAGATGACATGTCTTGGTGCACATGCTGAAGTCACTAGATAAGGAGAGCCGAAAATGCGATCTTCACATGATCGCTGAAAAAAAATGTCTAATAAGTAACAAACAACATAAGAGTACCAACGGTGATTACAAGACACACCAATCGCATACGTAGACAATTGTGTTTACCTCGGGCGAAGCATATCATTTAATAAAGCTACTGAAAATTAAATAGATCGCAGGAATAAAGAGTGCATGGAGAAGATATTGGTCGTTGAAAGAGGTATTTAAAACACGCATCCCTATTCGCATGAAAAAGAAAGCTATGGAAACCATTATATTACCTACTCTACGTTTGTCAAAGTTGGACACTAACAAAGACAGTTATAAAAAACTTCAAGCCTTCCAACGACATTGCTCGTTGGGAGGCTTGAGAGGAGTTAAACTCCGAGAATTTTTATTTATATTAGAAATTAAACTCCGAGACCGAAAAAAATGCAACGAATACGACTATGCACTAACTTAATAGATGCTGTGGAACTAGCTTGCAAGTTGAAATGGCGATTGGCAGGACACGTAGCCAGAGCCACAGATGGAAGCTGGAGTGAGCGGGTTCTCCATTGGTACCCTCGCGATGCTCCACGCACCCGAGGCAGACCCAGTTGCCGGTGGTTCTTCGTACGGGCTGAGGGCAGGTGCCTACTACTATTCATACTGCTGATGGTAGCGGTGCTGCACATTGCTTGCGCACGCTGCCAAGGTCTCGAAGGCCTAACAACCTGCGGCCTACCGCCGCAGCTACCTGCGCGAGCCTGTGCCTACCGCAACGTTTCGCCACGCTGCCCAGGTCTCGAAGGCCTGACAACCCGCGGCTTACCCCGTGAGCCTGAGCTGACGGGCTACCGCTACCACGGTCCACGCGCTACCGACAGTACCTGTCGGTCTCACGAGGGCCGTCCGGCCTGCAGCCGGGCCTGCGCTGAGCAGGTTCCCCCACGTTTGTCACGTGTTGCCAAGGACTGTACCCTTCCTATACTTATTGTGATAGTGCTCGGAACAGAACATGAGACTCAGTGACTAACCCGCGACCTAGCCGTGTTATACCTAGTTACAATCATTATATATATGAACTTATCCTAGTGTTTCAATTACTACTACCTACCTATCAGCTAGCGGCCTGCAAAGCCCTAGCCGTTACTGTGACCGACCCCACTTGGATTAGAATAGCCCAAGACAAACGAATGGCGAAAGATGGAGGAGGCCTTCGCCCTTAAAGGGGCACCCATATTATATCAATTGAAAAACATTGTGTATCTAATTTATTTTATTTTACTTATTCTGTTATAGACTAAATAAAAATAGCAAAATTATATATTATATTCTAACTTAACTAAAACTATTCAAAAACTAAAATATAGCATCGTAAAATTCATCCGCATCGCTGTCGACTGGTAATGTACCCAAGAGACTGGCTGCATTGCCACGTTGTATGGCAATGCTTAGCATCTGCCCAAAGTAAAAACCAGCTCTTGGGTCACGGGAAGTGTCAAATAGCCGTTTTGAAATTTCATTAAACAGGCCATGAGCACATAATCTATTCTTGTTCATCTCATTATTGTTAAAACGAATGTTTATAATGTAATATGAATGAATTATATAAATGTATTTTTGGGAAATAAAAGGCTTAAATAAATTAAATTTAATGTTTACAATAATATAATATTTTGTAAAGGAACTTATTTTGTTTTTTCTTGAAATTCACGTTGTGCACGTCGTTGGTGTCCAAATTTAGCAGCCACTAATATATTCCAAGATAAATAAGCTCTTCCAGACATTATTTTGACTTTATAAGACTCAAAAACCTATATAATTTTCATGTAAACATATTTCACACCTCAAAATGCTAGTGAGCTACGTAACTACTATCGCAAACGTACTTTTCGATAGCGTCTGTCAAATTAGTGACTCATGGTGCCGTTTTGTATGGTGACAGCTGAAAACGTTAGTGACTATCGAATACATTACGTTAGGTATCATACCTATCGAAGTCTATAGTGCTCTTGGTACGAATTTTAATTCTTTCTGTGACCGCTAGGGGCTCTGTACAATATATTTTCATATAAATCATTGACGGAGACGCTAGCGAGTAGCGCATTATCGAAATCTATTTGATTCACGTTAATAGTAAGTTTTCGACGGTAACTCATGGTAGAGGTACTGGTTGTATAAAGCCACTCACAGTATCGGATGAAGGATAAATCAGACAAAAAACATTTGTATTTGTAGCTGTAGTAGTTGTCATGCGTTAGGTTAGCTATACATATTTACAAGGAGCAAACACACAATGAAGACTTGTTTTTCCATTTACTTATAGTTACATTTCAGGGACCTGAAACAATAGGCTCGGGTCACAGGTGTTATGAATATACTGTCCTAAATGTAATGTACAAAAAAAAAAAAGCCTAGAAAACGTGTCGTAAAAGGAGAGACGGGTCGAAATCAACAGATTAAATCTACATAGTTTGCTCCACTATCCAATTCTGTTGATTTTCACAACAAAATGATTCGAAAATAAATTATTTTGCCGCAACATGACTGGCGCTATAATTCGTATAAAGGTAATTTGAAACCATTCAATTACTTCTCGTATGTTGCAGTGATTGGCCAGCATTTACTGTACACGAATATTTCATAGCATAATTTCTATGCGAATATTATAATTCAGTGTGTGCAATTATGGCGTGTAGGTATACAGGATGGAATTTTTGAACCTCACCAGGAGGGTAAGTACTCTAAATACTGGAGATAGCAAATTTTGCTCAAAGGAAACATTCCTTTATTTTTTTTGAAACTCATCTGTATTCAAAGATTTTCGAAAATTCGCTTGCCACACTCGGGAATCGAACCGGCAAAAATCCGAAAAAATAACACCCTGTACTTTTATGGCATAAATCGATAGTTATGGTTTTCCTTTCATTTCATTTATCATGTTTGTTAGAGAGATTTAATCCTTGAATTCAAAAGTCATATTCAAACTAGGCTGAGAATCAGCACTTTTCGAACGTCAAAATTAAATAAGACAGTCCCACAAAAACGCCCTCTCTTCACCACTTCCTAGTGCTTTAGCTGGGTAGAAGAAGAGGCGAAATAAACTCCCCAGCAGTACTGCTGCCTGTTCAGTTAGACAAAAAAAAAACTTGATTCTTTATAATAATATTCAAAATAATTTAAATTACTCAACACAAAACATTAAATAAAATGATTTGCCATAATGTGAGCTAGCACACAAATATACCAAAATTTAAACTCAAAAACGTAGACAGAACTTAATACCCGAATAAAAACCTCCAGGCATAAATGATGTGCCAGCTTACATTTATTATAACTATAATATATAGCTAAAATAAAAAAAATAAAAAAAATACTTTCATATCTGTATGTTTTTATGGTGTAAATAATAAAGAATATTCTATCTATCTACGTAATATAGCTCAACGGGAAGTTTTAAATGATAAACTAGAACCATCGAGGTTAAATAAATAAACAGTTAATTACTAATAACAATAACAAAACCATGACCAGCAAGACGAACTGTCACCAAAAGCAGCACCCGTTCACGAGTGTAACGCAAAGATCATTGAAGGAAGGATGCAACCAGATCCCCGACGCTACCGCAAGCAGTAACATCTAAGAGAGCATGACGAACTTGCTGTCAGTTACTAGGCAAGAACAATATTTGACCAATTGTCGAGGTCACTAACTAACCACATATTGCAATACGAATCATAAAATATTGTTATGAGTAGATTATGTCAATAATAAATTAAAATAAATTGACTTAAACAGTAAAATAAAATAAACAATTATTATATTACTCGTATAACCTGTCAGTAGGTCAGCTAATTCTTGAGAAAGAACATATATATTGTCTTGAGCTAATCACAGCGATCAACTATTCTAGAATAGAATTTTATTTATTTCTCAGTTTATGGTACATTGCATTGAGATCTTACAGTAAACACTGTTTCACACATACTACCATTGCTGGTGTAGAAATATTAAATAATAAGCTAGATACATGCAAATCAGAAGTAGGTACTCGTACATTATTATAAGAATATTATATAAAATTATGAAATCTTGTATTAAGTTTATGTTTTTTTATTTTTTATTTTATCATCATCATCATTTCAGCCAAAAGACGTCCACTGCTGAACATAGGCCTCCCCCAAGCACCGCCATTTCAACCGATTCTGTGCTTCCTGAATCCAGCAGATTCCTGCGGCCTTCACAAGGCCATCGGTCCATCTTGTGGGAAGCCTTCCAACGATTCGTCTTCCGATACGCGGTCGCCACTCCAGAACCTTTCAGCCCCATCGACCATCTGTTCTACGAGCAATGTGCCCTGCCCATTGCCACTTAAGTTTGGCAATTCTTCGGGCTATGTAGGCTACCTTGGTTCTCCTACGGATCTCTTCATTTCTGATTCGACAACGTAGGGAAACTCCAAGCATAGCTCTCTCCATTGCCCTTTCGGTGACTTTTAGCCTTCTGATCGTGGTCGCTCACAATGGGCCTTCCATTGTGAGCGACCACGTTTCTGTGTCATAAGTAATCACTGGCAACACGCACTGGTCAAAGACTTTGATCTTGAGACACTGCGGTATGTGGACGAAAAGATATTGCGTAGCTTTCCGAACTCTGCCCAGCCGAGTCAGATTCGACGATTGACCTCTTTCTCGAAGTTGGACCTACCTAGCTGGACAGTTTGTCCTAGGTAAACATAATTGTCCACTACTTTGAGCGTGTCTCCGATCTTCACGAGAGTGGATGTTACATGGGCATTTGACATAACCTTTGTCTTGTCCATGGTCATGTTCAAACCCACTCTTTCGGAGGCTCTACTAAGGTAATTGAGGTCCTCCATGGTCTCAGCCATGATAACTATATCGTCGGCAAACCGAAGGTTAGTGATATACTCGCCATTAACGTTGATGCCTAGCCCTTTCCAGTCCAGAACCTTGAAGACATCCTCCAGAGCAGCGGTGAACAGTTTCGGAGAGATAACGTCTCCCTGTCTCACACTTCGCTGCAGAAGGATAGGTTTCGAGGTCTGGACCTGGAGTAGGACTGACATAGCGTTCTTATACAGACACTTTAGCACCTCGATGTACCGATAGTTGATCTGGCACCGTGGAAGAGACTGCAGTACAGCCCATGTCTCGATCGAATCGAACGCTTTCTCGTAGTCCACAAACGCTAAGCAGAGAGGCCGGTTATACTCTTCGGCCTTCTGTATAACCTGCCGCAGCGTATGTATGTGGTTTACGGTGCTAAAGCCTTTACGGAATCCGTTGTTCGGGAGGCTGAAAGTCGTCAAGACTGCGCGCGAGACGGTTCGTGATGACTGTTGAAAATAGCTTGTAGACATGGCTCAGAAGGTATTTACTTATTATTTGCACGCCACACTTGGCAGAATGTGATGACACTATTGACTAATCTTAAGACCATATTCTGACAAATAAATGATTATGATATGATTATGATATGATTATGATATGATTATGATATGATTATGATATGATTATGATATGATTATGATATAATTATGATATGATTATGATATGATTATGATTATGAGAAGTGTGATGGGCCTATAGTTCTTAAGCAGGGCATTGTCGCCCTTTTTAAAGAAGAGTACCACACATTCTGTTCCATGCCTGTGGCGTTTTACCCTCGAGTATGACGGAACCGAACAGCTTCTGGAGGGCCTTAAGAACGGGTTTTCCACCGGCCTTCAGGAGTTCGGCCGTAATTCCGTCATCACCCGCCTTGTTGTTTTTAAGCTGCTCCAGAGCCATCCTAATCTCGTACAAACTGACGTCCGAGATGTCTTCGGTATAGTATCGGGTATATCTAGCTCTTGGGTCGTTTGCCAAATTCATAACGACGTTACTGGTTGACGTGTATAGAAACTCTCGATCTCTCTCAATAGCTCAGGTTTGGCGGATACGATTCTGCTATCATCGGTCTTCAGTTTCGCAAGCTGGCTCTACCGATCTATAGACAGATCTCTTGCAAAAACCTTGGAGCCCTTGTTCCACTCTATCGCGTCCTTAATACGGTTCGTATTATAATTGCGAAGGTCACTTTTCAAGGACTTAGAGATCTGTCTATTGAGTCGCCGGTATTTGAGCGCATCGTCTGAGAACTGCAGGATCATCTCGCGCCTCTCCTTCATGAGCTGTAGAGTAGCATCAGAGAGCCTCTTATTTCAATTTGTACGACGGGTCTTGAAGATCTTGGACCCGACCGTATGTACAGGTTCCTCAAACCCATCGTTATAATTGTCCACGGAACTCCCTAGACACTCGAAACGATTCTGAAGTTCGAATTGAAAGCTCTCGGGGTTTTAAATTTGGATCGGTGCTGGGCGGAGCGTAGACTTCATCAGTCTTCATCAGTCAGAATTTATAATATTAATGATAAATTAATAAAATCAAAAATGCATTATGTATAATGTCAAAATATGAATTGTTAAATCAAAAATATAACCAACAAATGAGTTATGAACCTTATGAAGCCGGTGAAACAAGAGCTCGTAATTTGTCCTTATTTCTGGTGTTAATATTGTGAATAACACTGTTTTTTGTGTATAAGTGTATATACGTATTTCACCTAATAAGTAAGATGTTGGCGATGAATTGTAATGCAACCGTGAAAATAACAGTTTAAAAAAAAAAACTCACTGGCACCTGGCTGGTAAATTACTTAAACAGCTCGTTTGGAAGAACAAAATATACATATTTTTAATGTCAGTGGCTTTGCCACACAGCAGAATACCACAGGACATAACGCTATGGAAATAACTAAAATAGACTAACCGAGCTGTATCAACGTCAGTGTATTGTCCTACTTTCCTGACAGCGTAGGCGGCCGAACTGAGCCTTGGCGCTAGGCTTGATATAATGTGGGCCCCACTGAAGTTTGGCATTTACTGTTATGCCCAGAAAAACTGCAGAGTCTACAGTTTTAAGCACCTCTTTATCTAAGATTATGTTGGGTCCTAGATTTCTAACATTCGGTAAAGCAAACTTTATACATTCCGTTTTCTTGGGATAGAGAACTAAGTTATTTGTTGCAAACCAATCCGTAACCATTGAGAGTGAACTGTTTACATCGTCAAAATCTTGTCTATTCCAGACAGGAATAGATAATATTTTTACTTTTAAAATAAAGAAAGGTATCTACAAAAAGTACAAACTCATAGATATCCTTTAAATAAAAGGGTAGGTAAGTCATTAATACAAGGTGGCAGGGACATCGACGCGAAGCCAGCTACCATGGATTCAGTACATGATTCTGAACACCCTGAGCTGAAATTTTTCGTCGGTTATTAAAAAAAAAATGCTGTTTCATAGAAAAGTGCAATACCTACGTGGTCAAAATGTATGGAGCAGCTGTTACTTTTTTAATAACTGACGAAAAATTTCAACGCAGGGGTGTTCAGAATCATGTACTGAATCCATGGTAACCGGCTTCGCCTTGATGTCCCTGACACCCTGTATACACTAAGAATATGAATGGACCCAGTATAGAGCCTTGAGGTAATCCTAGCTGAACAGGTAGCCTAGAAAATTTCACACTATATTATCTACACATTGGAACCTAAGTAAATAATAATTTATTACTTTGAGAGCTTCGTTTGGAAGCCGTAATGACGTAGTTTACGCAAAAGCGTGTCATGGTGCACGCAATCAAAGCCTTTGGAGAGATCACAGAAAACATCAATAGCATTTTGCAAGTTCTCCCAGGCGTTAAATATGTTTTTCAGCAGAGCAACACCCGCATCTGTGGTCGAACGAACCTTGTAAAGCCATATTGTTCATCATGCAGGAAGTATTAACTTTTCAAATATTTTTCTAAATGCAAGTAAGATAGAAATAGGCCTGAACTCAAACTCATACTCAAACTCAAAGCATTTATTTCAAATAAACCAATTATAGATACTTTTGAATTGTCAGAAATATGAAGTTAGTTGCCCATTCCAACGAGTAGTAGGTTCCTATGGAGAAGAACGGGCAAGAAACTCCACGGACACTCTTTTAAATCAGAATATTTTTACAAAATATTGGTTACATCATCCATGTTGTAATTATACATTTGAGAACAATGTAAAAATACGTGCACGTTAAAAGCGTCAGTAATAAAAATAAAATCAAAAACAATTCAAAAATTAAAATAAATTCAAATAAGCCGTGGCAGCTAAGACGTGAGCGACGTGTGCTAGAGCGTGGTGGTTTGTTGTATAATGTAAAGAAGAGCCAGTGTATGATCTTTGAGACCGCCAGTGCAAAATGTCAGGGAACCGTACCTCCGCTCAGACTCAATAGGGTTTCTTTGAAAAGGGTTAGCCAGTTTACATACTTGGGGCATGTTTTGACTGTCGACCTCAAAGATCACGCAGACATAGAACGGGAACGGAGGACGTTGTCTGTTAGAGCTAACATGATCGCCCGCAGATTTGCGCGGTGCTCTTATGAGGTTAAGGTAAAGTTAAAGTACGCTCTTTAGAGCGTACTTTAACTGTGGGCTCACTACTCTAATAGAAGATACAGCGCCATCCGCGTCCAGTACAATAACGCGTTCAGGGCGGTGATGGGGCTACCCCGATACTGCAGCGCTTCGGGTATGTTCGCAGAGGCGCGCACCGATTGCTTTCACGCGACCATGCGCAAGAGCGCCGCGTCCTTGGTGCGCAGGGTACGGGTTAGCCCCAACATCGTACTGGCGATGATTGCGGGAAGGCTGGACTGCCCCTTCATTCGGCATTATTCCAGCAGACATGTTGCTGTACCAGTGTCGGAGAGAGGGAATTAATTTTATTGTTTTTGATTATTTATTTATTTTAAATTTTATTTTGATTTAATTTTTTTTTTTTTTACCTATATATTGCTCTCGATTTAACGAAATTTATTTTCATTTGATTTTATTTTATTTGATGTTTGATTTTATTTGATTTTATTGTATTTTATTTTATTAATTTGTTAATTTATGTGTGGCTATGGGTGTTATTTACCTGATAATAAATGAATTTAATTTAATTTAATTTTAAGAGATGACCAGTCCCCACTGACGGCGCCCGTTCACGAACATGACAAATGCATCAGCACCATTTAGCTCAACCATTTTGAAGGGAACTTAATGATCCAACACACACGCCACCACAAGCGAGACATTTGAGTGAGCATGACATACTCTCAACCGCCAGAGCACACTCAAGTCAATGAAAGACGTACCCAGTAAATGGTAACTGTAAAGTAGGGACATAGTGCTCACACATGTGCTATGCAATTATATAATACTAAGAGATTGAATTTATACAATCTAAAGATAGTTTTACAATCTTCAGCAGCTGCAACAATATTTCAAAATTCAAAAGTCATTTATTCAAACTAGGCTGAGAATCAGCACTTTTCGAACGTCAAAATTACATAAGACAGTCCCCCAAAACGCCCACCCTTCACCACTTCCTAGTGCATTAGCTCGGAAGAAGAAGTGGCGCAACAAACTCCCCAGCAGCACAACTGTCTGTTCAGTTAGAAGAACAAAAAAAAAAAAAGTTTCTATATTATAGTATTCCAAATAATTTACATTACGCAACACAAAACATAATTGAAATTATTAGCCATATGTTAGCTACCACACGCCAAAATACCACACAAAATCATCGAGAACTATACTCAGGCAGAAATAAAACTAAACGTACACAGAACTTAATATCTAAATAAAAGCCTCCAGGCATAAAGGGCGTGCCCGCTTACATATAGTTGTAACTGGAAGTTATAAATGATAAACTAGGACCATCGAGATAAAATAAATAAAACAAACAGTTAATTACTAATAACAATAAATAATATGATCAATTGTCCAGGTCACTAGCTAACCACATATTGCAATACAACTCATTAATCAATTTGTTTATGCGCCCTTGTGGAGCTGGACCAGCGTTGAGCCAAGCATTTTTGTTGTCGATGTAATCCCCCAACGTATAATATGCTTGGCAGCATAGTGTGCGTTTTATACAAGATTTAAATTTCGTTTTATTCAATTGGAGTATGTGGGGAGGTATTTTATTGTAACATTTCAAACAGTACCCCACGAAGGATGAGTCTACTTTAGCCAGTCTGAAACCCGGTTGAATCAATTGGTCCCTATTTCTAGTGCTATAATTGTGTCTATCACCTCTTTTACTGAAAAGACTTAGATTTTTCCTAACGTACATGATGTTTTCATAGATATATTGACAAGGTACCGTCATGATATTAATATCTTTATCACAGTTCCCTTAGAGAATCGCGTCTGCGGAGGCCATATATTGCTCTGATGGCTCTTTTCTGCAGAATAAAAATAGAGTCGATATCTGCAGCCTGTCCTCATAGTAAAATACCGTAAGACATGATACTATGAAAATAACTGAAATAGACAAGCCTCGCGGTATCTACATCAGTAAATTGACGGATCTTTCTCACAGCATATGCTGCTGAACTTAGGCGTCCTGCAAGAGATGTTAAATGAGGACCCCATTGCAGCAAAAATTCAAAAATTCAAAAGTCATTTATTCAAACTAGGCTGAGAATCAGCACTTTTCGAACGTCAAAATTACATAAGACAGTCCCCCAAAACGCCCACCCTTCACCACTTCCTAGTGCATTAGCTGGGAAGAAGAAGTGGCGCAACAAACTCCCCAGCAGCACAGCTGTCTGTTCAGTTAGAAGAACAAAAAAATAAGATTCTATATAATAGTATTCAAAATAATTTAGATAATTTAGATTACGCAACACAAAACATAATTTAAATTATTAGCCATATGTTAGCTAGCACACGCCAATATACCACACAACATCATCGAGAACTATACTCAGGCAGAAATAAAAACTAAACGTAAACAGAACTTATCTAAATAAAAGCCTCCAGGCATAAAGGGCGTGCCCGCTTACATATAGTTGTAACTGGAAGTTATAAATGATAAACTAGGACCATCGAGATAAAAATAAATAAAACAAACAGTTAATTACTAATAACAATAACTAATATGATCAATTGTCGAGGTCACTAGCTAACCACATATTGCAATACAACTCATTAGAAAAAACATTGTAATGAGTAGATTATGTCAACAATAAATTGAAATAAAATTAAAAATAGCTTGACTTATAAAGTCAAATAAAAAAAAATAAAAAAAAAATACAATTATATAAACTCATATAACTTGTCAGTAGGTAATCTGGAGAAAGAACATAAACATTGTCTTGAGTTAATCACAGCGACCAACTATTCTTATCATTTAAGTAGTCGTTTATAGAATAGTATGCCTTTGAACAAAGCTTGGATTTTACTTTCGTTTTAAACGCATCAAAAGGCAAATCTAGCAAAGAAGAGGGTAGCTTGTTATAAAAGGTTATACCAAGCCCAACAAATGAGTTATGAACCTTATGAAGCCGGTGAAAGGGAGCTCGTAGTTTGTCCTTATGTCTAGTGTTAACATTGTGAAAATCACTGTTTTTAGTGTATAAGTGTATATTTTGCCTAATATATAAGATGTTGGCGAAGATGAATTGGGACGCCACCGTGAGGATACCAATATCTTTGAAAAAATCTCTCAGAGAAACTCTGGCACCTAGCTGGTAAATAGCTCGAACAGCTCGTTTTTGAAGGACAAATATATTTTGAATATCAGCAGCTTTGCCCCACAGCAGAAGACCGTAGGACATAACGCTATGAAAATAACTAAAATAGACTAACCGAGCTGTATCGACGTCAGTGTATTGTCTTACTTTCCTGACGGCGTAGGCGGCCGAACTGAGCCTTCCCGCTAGGCTCGATATATAAGGGCCCCACTGAAGTTTGGCATCTACAGTTATGCCCAGAAAAACTGCCGAGTTTACAGACTCAAGCACCTCTTTATCTAAGACGATGTTGGGTCCTAGATTTCTAACATTTGGTAGGGCGAACTTTACACATTTCGTTTTCTTGGCATTGAGAACTAGGTTATTTGTCGTAAACCAATCCGTAACCATTGAGAGAGCACTGTTTACATCGTCAAAATCTTGTCTATTCCTGTCTACTTTAAAAATAAGAGAGGTATCATCTGCAAACAGTACAACTTCACAGATACCCACCCCACAGATACCCGCTTTCATTCGAGCGTGATCCCCAAGAAAACAGTTTTATCGATGAATTCCAATTTCTCCCCATTCAATACTATGTCACAATCACTACTTTTAACATTCGGTAAAGCAAATCTAATGCGTTCAGTTTTTTTCCCATTTAATACTAAATTATTAGCAGTGAACCAATTTTGGACCTGCTGTAGGGCGTTATTTACGTCATCAAGATTTGATGCACGTCTATTTATCTTAAAAATTAGAGAAGTATCGTCAGCAAATAACACCATTTGTGGTTGGTTTTTTAATAAATGGGGTAGGTCATTTACATATACTAAAAAGAGGAAAGGACCCAATATCGAGCCTTGTGGTACACCCATCTTTACTTTTAAACCGAGTGAATTGACCCCATTAATTCGAACTTGCTGTTGTCTATCATTCAAATAAGAAATTGCCAACGTTATTTTTATTACCTGTTAAAGCGCCGTGGCGCCTCTCTAGCCACTCCTCAAAGAGGGGACTTATCGCCATAATTGTGGGCTGTATAAGGTCTGAATTCCATTTTATGCGTTTTTTTATGTAATGGCATAGGGGGAAGCTTGCTAATAAACCACAGTGCTAAGACATTAAGTCACTTAAAACTAATTTATTTTTGGCAACACAATCACTAAATATATTATCAAGGCAAGTCGACGAATATGCCATGATCCTAGTAGGTTCAAAAAACAAGTCAATTAAATTACAAGACCTGAACAGATTGAGAAGTCTAAAACTCAATGGAGTAACATCTTAAATATTAATATTGAAATCTCCACATAAAATTATACTTATTACTGGATTTTGACCTATTGAGTGAATCCTCAATTACCGATTCGAAATGAATAAAATCCCCAGAGGAGGGTCGATAAACGCAAATTATAACGTATCGCTCTATTTCAATACAAGACAACTCAATGCACCGATCAATCGATAGAAAGCTTAACTAAATCTAAAACGCTCTTAATAGTTTAAACTACAAGGCGTATCAAAAGTAGTGTTAGTTCTCATTAGACAGATATTGAGAATTATGATTGACTCAATAGTTTGATCCCATAAAAATAAGGGATGTTATTTTTTCGGATTTTAGCCGGTTCGATTGCCGAGTGTGGGAAACCAATTTTCGAAAATCGTTGAATGCAGATTTGTTTCTTTTAAGCCCCCAGTACGGGCGAGCGCGCTCGGCCAACGCAAAATACACGCAAATCAAACGGCAAATCACGCAAAAAGGCCCAGTAAACGTTGGCCGAGCAACTGTCCCCCTCAACGGGCTTAACATTGATCAGGCTAATGTGTCAAAGGTTCTTAACAAGATACACAAATTTCGCTAACTGGACTAATTACTTCAATTCGTAAGTTTAACACAATAAACATCCTTACCTACCTGTGTTTGTAAGCTGGTTTGTATATCGCGCATGTAAGTTATTTACTGCGCCCGCAGCAGAGGCGGCCGGATATTACAATGAGATTGTTTCGGATTACGGCGACTTTCACTCCGCTGCTTACCGACAAATAAATTCCTTATATTTCGCCTCGGAGATTCATCTCCGTTATACCTGTATCGTTTACGCAATATTGATGTGGAAAGTTTAACGGTTACTTACATAATACCTTGAGAGCTACATATATGGATACATATTTACTTCGCGATGAATACTTACAAGTATATATCTGCTGATTACACTTGTTGCTGGTTTTATATACGAGTATGTATCCAGGATAACAACTTAAAATGCACTTTTATTCAATTTTAAAACATCATCATACTAACTAAATAATGACTGCCTGTGTCTAATCATTCCCACGCTTAGCGAGTTGTGTCCCGGTGTTTTTCCCGTGACGTAACAGTTTGTGTACGTTCCTAACCCGCAGTGTTGCTCTGTTTATCTTTCCTCTTTGTACCAAATTACAGTTCCCTAAATGTCCCTTCAGTGACAACAACTATTTTATTAGTTCCCGCTCACCTCTGCATAATAGCGTCCTCTTCTGATAAATATTTATGAACAAACTTATTTAATTTAGAGCCTCTGTCCGCGGTGTCCACCCCTGTATAATGCGGCGCAAACACACTACAAAACTTTAAGGGAGTTAGCAGACATGCTGGTTTTAGCATCGACGATCAGTGATTTAGTCGCTTTTCGGAAACTTGATACCACAAGCTTTAAAACCGCATACTTCTAGCATTGGTAATCTGCGATTTTGTTGCTAGGAGCTCAATACAGTAACTAACAGAAAAGCGAAAGATTCTGATAGAAAACACAAGCAGTTTTGATGCCTCAATCAAACGCAGCAACTCACCAAAACGTACAGCATTTATGAAGTTGCAAAATCGCCGATGGTCGATACGAAAAGCAGCATGTCTGCTGAGGCCCTAACTGAACCGATCCCGCTTGGTGTCGGTTGTATTCCAACAAGTTTCGGATGCCGAGTCGTTGTACTCTATAACCAGTCGCCGTGGAATTTCGTACGAGTTGAGTTGCTTTCTTTGTCGAGTATTTTTTGTATTTTTCCCGCTGCATGCAGATATACAACTGTGAGGATAAACTGAAAGATTGCATGTGGTTCAGCGGGGACGGTAGTTCAACGGGGACGGTACTTTTACTGAAAGTTGCCGCATTGCTTCTTGCGTAAATGTTTACGTCTGCTTTTCTAGCATAAAGTTAACAACTTAACAGGAATTTACTTACCTACTTTTTCAATTTCATGTGTAACTTCTACCTCAGTTTTGATTTAAAATAAAGGTATAAGGGGAGGGTAAAGGTATAAAGTAACTGTGACGGAAAATATCATGTAAAACCCAAGACGCAATGGTCTGAATTCAGTAAAATGTTAGATATGCATGTGTGGTGAACTGGTGATTGAGTCTCATTTTTTTTTTTAAGACCTGCAAGGATTCTAGGGATGCTATTAAATATTATTAATCCCCAAACATTCCATCGCTCGCTCTTCATAATGTTTAAGTTAACACCCTGTTATTATCGGATTGTGGCTACATTAGCATTCAGCTCTTGAACACAAAAGGTCTAAATGCTAATATTTATGAAGAGAGAATTTTATAACCTCGAGGTAAAGCTTTTAACACCGATTTATAAACTGTTTTAATAAAGATAGAATTAAAACGTTTAACCTTAATTTTGAGCTATGTTTTAAAATTAATATTCTTATTTATAGAGTTCTGCACCTCAAAAGGAAAAAAAAATCCTTAGAGGATCACTTCGTTGTCTTTCAGTCTGTAAATACACTTTTTCTTAGGAACGCGTGGAGTTATCAAGACCAGTGGTTCCGAATATTTTTAGGTTAAAAGTTGAATGTTTAAAAAAAACCAATACAACACTTGTGTTAATTATTGAACCACTAATTGTGTCTATAAATTTATTTTTTACAATCTAAGAACTCGTTGTAATATTACTAAAACACACAGGTATAATCAGGCACGAGCATGACTTTTCACAAAAATAATTTGCTTTTACACAAACTCATGGACATTAGTAACCTTGTCAAGAAAAAATTATAAGATTAATAAAAATAGTAAGAAAAGTTTAAATAAACAATTATTGAATCAAACTTTTACAGGGTACGTTTATGATATTAGGCAGACACTTTTTCATGTAAAATAACTCAACAATTTCCTAAAAACCAAGAAGGTATAACCAAAAATCCTACATCGCGCAAGAAAAATTTTCTATACAGTAAGTAATAGGTTAATTCCGTTGTAATTTTAAGTAGTTTATTCAGTGTGATGTTACCACTGAATAAATAGATTTCTAGCACTCGATAGAAAATTTTATTGTACGTGACTTCTTGCGCCTGTTGCTATACAACAGTTGACCCTACTGGGGTGTATAGGTACTTGGTAGTATTTTATTATTCTGTGGCCTGCCATAAGGTGATGTGATTCGAAATTGGTTCAGAACTTTTTGAAAAAAAATATAGGTACGTACACAGATGACGTTTTGTTTTGCGGTTCCCTTCAGCAAAAGTTTGCAATAGCAAGTAAATAGTGATAAAAAATTAGTTTTTCAAAAAGTTCTTAACCAATTTCGAATCACATCACCACGGCAGACCACAGAGTAACTGAAGTACGTAATACCTACAAGAGGGTCATCAGCTGTAGTATAGCAACGAGCGCAAGACATCACCTCACGTACTATAACATTCTATCGAATGCTAGAAATCTATATTTAGTGGTAACATGAAACTGAATACACTTCAAGTAACTACAACGGAATCAACCCAATAGTTACTGTATACAAAAATTTTGCTTGCGCGATGTAGGATTTTTGGTTATAACTTCTTGGTTTTTCGCGCGTAATTATGATGAGGGAGTGCGCCGGGGCATTCTCAGCGGTAACGCCCATTTGAGCAAGGTCAACTGCATTATACTAAACCTTAATGACATGGCAGCATGAAATTAGAATTATCCTAAACTATCCTATCGAAATTAAAATTTAAATAAATTATGGTCGAATTTCGACCACTGGGCGACCTAGTAAATAAATAAATATCACATGTCTTCGAGTTTTTTGGTTCTAGGACATGCCGGTTTCCTCACGATGTTTTCCTTCACCGTTTTGCGAGCAGTGGTGATGAAATTATTTACGCAAAGTAAAGCGCGTGGCTGGGTTCGAATCCACGACCTAAAGCTCGTAAGTCGGGGCCGTTACTGCTGGGTCAAGACTGCTCTCACAGTCTCTGTAGTTTGATCATGATGACATTAAAAAAAAACGATTGCAAACTTACATATGCAGTTGGAGAATTGACCGTGATGTAAACCGAAGTATGCGAGAACGTGTTTTTAAATAGGTTCAATGTTAAGTTTGTTCTTGGGATAAATTCATCCCAACTACGGAACCCTTCATCGTGGGTGGTGTGACAAGCACTTGTTCGGTTTTTTTATGTTTTTTTGTAACCAAATAATACTCGAAGGCACCACTCGCCTTCGAGTGTTATTTTGGACCAAATACTTGCTATTTATAAAAGTTTTGGTTACAATTATTATAACAAGGTAAGCAGAGGGTTGTATTTCTTGGATAAAGGCAACATTCGAATCTATTGTCAAGCTATCATACGAGTATATTTGTTTTCATAATTATAGTTAATGAAGTTAGAATAAAACAGCAGTGTCACTATCTTATTGAAAGCCTTCTTTAACTTTGTTATGTACAATGCTATGGATGTCAGTATTTAACAATGGGACTATCCTCAGAAATCCTCAACTCAATTATAAACACATGTTTATCTTATGATCGATAGCCATTACAACGGCGTACCATCATATTGCACAGCCGCGGTATTTTATTACTGGATAAGAAACTAAGAAAAAAAGAAGAAAATACATTTATTTACCTAATCCCATTAAAATCATTACCAAGCCATCAACGCTGCTTCATTGTGGTCACATTAAATCTGTCCTGTCTCTCGGGGCCCTAGGCGCCGTGGGGCCGGTGGGGCTAGTGCGTCGGGGCCGCTGGCACCCGGCACCCTCGTCAATCAACGCCATCTGTCGGCTGCGCAATTAACACCGGTCTTAGCCCCGCCAGCTATGCGCACCAATTACTGATACAATTTGTTGATTTATATCTAGGCGTTGTTATTTATCGATTGTCGGCTAGTGGTTGTTTGTCTTTATTTCTGTGGGAATCGACAAATGTAGTGTGCCAGGATATTTTGTTTTAGCTTCAATTCCCAACTGATGCGTTTGAGGCTCTCTTTACCTTGATTTTGAGGTCGAGCATGGGTACCTAGACCTCAGGATGAATTAAATAATAATACCTATCAACCTGTTCTTGTCCCACTGTCAGATAAAGGCCTCTACTGAAACAGAGAAGGCATAGGCATTCTCAAGGTGGATTGGCGATTACTGATTAATTAAATTAAAAGCCAGATTTCCTCACGATATTTACAAGCTAAATTGCATAAATTACTCGTATAATAATTATCATTGCCAGACCTGTTCAAAGTCAATAGATAAGCCCTGGCACGAGGTCATGACTTCATTCAGTATAGATCTTAATCTTAATAACATAGACTGGACACGTGCCCTATTCATAGTACCTATTCAAGCAGTTCTAAGCCTAAACTATAAATAGTACCCTTCTGTCTATTATCAGTACCGGTTTACGCCGACCTCAGCTATAGTCTATAAACGGTACTGTCTCACTTAGGTCTTGGTCTCAGTTAAAGCTTAGTTGTTCGAGAGAAAAGCTAAGACGATAAAATTATAGGGATGGCACGAATCTCTTTTTTACTCCGAAACTGCAAAACATTCATACATAGCCTCACGCCTTCTTCCCATGCGGATAGGCAGAAACCACAGAACACCTCCTGCTACGATTCTTACATCATCCTTTTTCTTCGTTTATGTTCATACATCTGGTAATAAACGCACGCGACCATTCTGAAGAACATCCTAGCTATATAATTTTATAATTTGTTTGCTTGTTTGTTACAAACAATGTACCTAATGTAAATGTATGCTAAAACGGCAGAACGGATTTGGATAACATTTGGCACATGGGTAGACCATGACCTGGATTAGAACCTAGGATATCCCGATATTACCACGGGATCGGGATTTTGTATGTTTTAGACACTGACACTGACACTAGCCACTAAATTAAATCACTAAAAACTGTCTAAATAAGTAGCTATACAAATAAATACAAAAACAAAAAGACACTTAGGCGTCGAACTCGTCCCAGTCGTCTTCTGGGCACGTTTCCGGATGACAGCGATGCGGACGAGTACTTAGTCATTTAATTTCCATTGCCACGTTGAATGACAAATTATAATTCTTTGACCTAAGAACGAGCCGACCCTCGGGTTACGTGAAGGCCTTTTAGATTAGTTCGCTTAAACAATACAATGCGAGAACTACCGGACAGTCGCACTTATATCTCATGCAAAATAATTATTTACGTAATTCATTCGTTCGTACCTTCAGTGGCAGATACCCAGTGAACAGGCAGTTTTCGTAAAAGGCCGTGGCGCAAAAGAGCAGATTGTGAATGTGAGGCAAATAATTGAGAAAAGCCGAGAGTTCAACACGCCAATACTAATGTGCTTCATCGATTACTCGAAGGAGTTTGATTGTGTCAGATGGGATTGCCTGTGGACCATATGACAAGAGATGGGCGTACCTCAACATCGCGTCTCGTTGATCGGTAATCTGTACCAAGACGGGGTATCCATGATAAGGGTTAATGACATCATCTCAGACCCTTTCAAGCCAGAAAAGGGGGTAAGACAGGGGTGTGAGAAAGACTTTCTCATATTTTCTTTAATATACAGGATGTTTGGCAGACGATTGCACATAAGAAAATGGCGGATCCGTGGGGCCGTGTGTTACGTGTTTAGGCCGAATAACAAGACCCAGGCCACACGGATCTTTTTAAACCAATAATTTCTTTAAAAAATAACAAAACTGGCAACATTTTATTTTTATTTTCATTAACTGTAAAATCTTATAAAATTTGTATTTGACGCAGATGATTGCTAGAAAATTAAATACGAGCCCTTAAACTACAAACAAATCAAAAATAAATACCGGAAGCCCGACTTTGAACTGCGTTAAAAAAAAACTAACAGTGATAGAGCAGTTCTAATTTTAGGAAATAATCTTTGGTTCATGCCCAATCTAACGGTATGCGATATGCACAATTTCTTTTAAAACAACTAGAACAATTCGCCAATTTTAACTGCCTGGGCCTTTTTTAACGGAAAGCATTGCGAAGGAGAAGGACATTTGCAAAAAGTGAAATTAATTAATATACAAACCAATTTTTTTACATGTTAGATTCTACAAATATTCTAGAAAAAAAAAAAAATGTTGCCATTTTTGTTATTTTATAATGAAATTATTAACGTTTGAAGTTTGAGCAACGACGAAATTTCGTTTAAATTAAAAAAAAAAACATTTAAAAAATCCATGTGGCCTGGATCTTGTTATTGGACCTAAACACGTAGCAGACTGATCCGCCATTTTCGTATTTTCAACCGTCTGTCAAAAACCCTGTATATTGTGAATACATAATGAAGAAAGCCTTAGAAGAATGGTAGACAGGCGAATCGGTTGGGGGAATAAAGATCAAGAACCTGAGATATGCGGACGATACTACACTCTTTGCATCTTCAGTAAAGGAGCTAGCTGATCTGTTTCGCAGAGTAGAATACGAGCGTGAACTGTTTGGACTCACTATCAACAAGTTGAAGACAAAAGTCATGCTCATCGACAGAACCGGTCAACTCTCCAGAACGGGAGAACTCGCAGATCCAGAATTTGTCTACGAGTATATATACGTATACCTCGGATCGCTACTTACTAACCAGGGAGGAAGCGAAAGTAAGATCAAGATAAGGACTCAAATGGCCAAAGCTGCGATGAATAAGCTGATACGTATTTGGCAGGACAGAAAGGTTGGACATTGGTTTTCTTGATATTCTTTTACGGCTCAGAGTCGTGGACGATTCGGGCAATAGAACAGAAAAAGATTCTTCGCCAACATCACCTCAAAAGCTTCTAGCTTTTGTGATGGTGGATGGTGTGATGTTGGCGAAGAATGCTACGCATACCATGGACCGCCAAGAGACCGAACAAATCTATAAACAGACATAGCACACTATTATCGCGTCTATAGCGGGGTACTACATCCGATAGACGTCTAAAACGACTCGGATTTGTCTTTACAAACACAGCTACTTCTAATATGTACAGACAAGGTAATGTTAATGTTTTGTAATTTTTAAAGTACGGTTCACAACTGTTAGTGGGTTTAAGTTTAAACATCGCTCGAATGCATCTTTTTTGTACCTAGAAGGCGGTCTCGCTTTCAGTACAGTTTCTACAAAATATGATCCCATACCGTAAATGTAATTCTACTATCCCATAATAAGCAGTAAGAATCCGTGCTTATTATAGGTGATAATTTGTGTAGAGCGTATGCAGACTTACTCGTTTTCTTACATAAAGTATCAACGTGTGATTTCCAATTTAGTTTTTTATCTGTTTCGAGACCCAGGAATTTTGTAGTTTCAACTTCTCTATGGTATCATTATTATAGTGTATATTTAAGTTAATACTAGAGGTCTGTTGCCTAAAGTGTGTAATTTAATTTATTTTAATAAATTAAAATAAATTAATTTTTAAATTGTTTACCATCACGAAGCCCCTTTAGGGACACGACCTTCAGTAATAAAGTACGCGACCAAGAAGAAAAACAATACGGAACAGAATAACACATACAAAGCACAATTTGAAACAATAGAAACTTATTCTAAAATACTCGGCGAGTAGATAAAGTTTACCGAACATTTACTCCAGGTACTCCGGGTCAGTAGGTACTTGCTGGCAGTCCAGATAAAATCCGACCTTTCTGTTAAACGTGAAATAGGTATGTTCACGTCAGCAAAGCGGCAGCTTTTTGTTACGTTTCCGACCGAACTGTAAAGTTGGTGCCAAAGACAGGTTGCGATCACAAATATCGACTTTTGATTTCCTGTAGTCAATTAAAAGTTATATTACATCCAGCCCAAGGTTGAACATCCTTTTGGCACAAACTTGTTGAATAATACTAACCTCTTTGTGCAAACTTTTCCATTTACACAAAATATCGAAACAATGTTCAAGTTATTTGATGTTTGAATACAAACATGTACTCGAACTTTACGATACAACACAATTTTGATATTTAGACTTCTATTGCGTGTTTTCTTCCCTTTACATTCAACATCCAATAAAGAAGACGCTTGGATTTGAAAATTCTGTTAGAGTATAATTATTTTCCCACGTTAACTTAGTACAAGTTCGGGTGATGTTTCCAATATTTAAATCAGGGCAGGATAAAAATAATAAATGTTAAGTAGTAAAATTAAAAGCAAAAAACCTTAAAAAAAAAGGTTTTATATAAATGCTCTAAAAAGAAGAAAATAAAATCTTCTTTTAAAATTTTAACTATCAATTTATAACCTCATTATACACAATTTATATGATCATAAAAGCTTGTCCCGCGATTTGCTTGTGTAAATAAACTAGTTCTTACCTATTTAATTGAGTAACTTAATCTGCTAAGTTTTTTTTTTTTTTAATTTCAATTTAATTAAATACTTATAGGTACTTACGCAAACCTCGCGACAAGCTTTTATGATCATTTAAATTGTGTATAATGAGGTTATAAGTTGATAGTTAAAATTTTAAAAGAAAATTTTATTTTATCATTTTTAGAGCATTTAAATAAAAGCTTTTTTTTCAATAGGTTTTTTTTATTTTAATTTATTTTTTACTTTTTAGTTATTACTAATTATTCTCGGCAAGCCCTTTCATTTGATACCCATATTGCAAGAGTGCATAAAAAATAACTATTCCGCCATCTTGGATGTTCCACCATATTGGATTTAGAATGACGTCATATTATTTTTCGAGTTACTCTCAACAAGCCCTTACATTTGATACCCATATTGCAGATGTGCATAAAAAATAACTATTCCGCCATCTTGGATGTTCCGCCATATTGGATTTCGAATGACGTCACATTATTTTTCGAGTTACTCTCAACAAGCCCTTTCATTTGATACCCATATTGCAGGAGTGCATAAAAAATTACTATTCTGCCATCTTGGAAGTTCCGCCATATTGGATTTAATAAACGGTTTAAGATATCTGCTTCAAAATTGAGTAGCAAGATTTCACGCGAACAAACATACCTAAATACATTGCAAGTTAAATAAAATATTTTAAAAATAATCGGATTTAAGGAATAAATCTTCGGTATATTCGTTTTAACAATACAAAAACAACGTCTTATATACATATAATAAGGGTACGTGAACGTGGGCCGGTCCTCTATCTTCGCGTGTATCCTGATTTTTTCTCCATTTGTATAATGTGTTTTTATTCGAGGCGTGATATTTGAATAAATGGATATTGTCTTTAGTTAGAGGTTGTCTGTAAGAATCAAGCAGACACGCATTTTTTTATACAACCGAAGCTCAATTTTTTTAGATAGTTAGATAGAACCTTCGTTTAATTACTAAAATGCTAAGTTAAACTAATCATCTCATAGTTAAACACAACGAACTATTAATAACCTCCTGCAAAGTTGTAAATATGATGAAACTCACATAATTTGATAGCAACACATCATCAAGTCATCCCTCGTCAGTTTCACAAACTTCCTCTAAGTAGTTACCTAATGACGTCATGCTATCAGTTAAACCACGCAGTGTTAATAAGAGAAGCTATAGTAGCCAAAACGAACAAGTTAATGAACTCGATATAGTGAAAAACTTCATAGTAAACAACAACGTCTTGGGAAGGTAGTAAATAGAAATCACTTCTAGTTCTATCTCTATTATAATAATAATAATAGTATTTATTCGTATCAACAATACAGCAATTTAAGTTACATACATATGACTTAATTGTGAATATAGCACTAGAAGTTGTCGTAACTTGCACCCTTGCGAAGTTATCAGGATAACTTGTATTAAGGGCACAAGAGTGCCAACCATTTTAAGGCATTGCAAAAATACAAAAAAGCAATAATGGTCAGTTTTACATGAAAATAGAGTGAAATAAAATCAACAAAGAGAAAACAAAAGCCACAATACAAAGAAGAAGAAGTTTAGTGTGGTGGTGAGAGGTGTAAGTGATGTGTGTGAAGTGTGTGTGTTATGTATGAGAAGGATAGTTGCAATTTAGTAGAACTTATCTCCGGAAAGAAGAAGCCTCTCTGTGTCAATATATTTTTGTTCAAGTAGCCAATGTGTTACAGTTTTTTTTAAGGTTAAGGTTTTAAGGTTATTACTTGGATAAGAGTAGAATTGCAGATATTTATTGAGTCTGTTATATAAATGTGGGCCTTGAAAGCAAAAGCATCTCTTAGTGAATGCGAACTTACATCTATGCGGCTGACAGACCGCGTCTCTACGTCTTCTGGTAATTACGGCGTAAGGGGTGTCTAGATACTGTAAGACTACGGTATGGAGGACAAAGAACTGTCTCACAGTGAGAACTCCACAGCGTTTGTATAGCTCATCTGTTGGGAAAAGAATTGGACGGAAGGTGCTTACCTTCAATACGGCTCTCTGAGCTCTCTCCAGCTCTAGCAGTATGGTTTTAGGCGCCCTGCCCCACGTCGAAATACAATACGTTAAGAGAGATTGGCAAAGAGCTAGATAGACTCTCTTGACAATTCCTCCCTCAGCGACATGGTGAAGCGTTTTAAAAACAAAAATCAGCTTCCTGATTCTTGAGGTCAACAGGTCTATGTGAAAGGAGAAGGTAAGCCCGTTATCGAGTATTACCCGAAGATATTTTATAGAGCGTACTCGTTGAAGCACAGGACAACTGCACGCATCGGACTCCGGCGATTGACATGAATGTGCCACAAGTGCAAAGGAATCTGGGGGTTGTGTGGATTGGTGTAAAGTAAAGGTCAGTATTTTTGTTTAATCCGTGTTTAAAGTTAAGGTGTTTATTAAGCCAATCGACTACAGTGTTCATCCCCGATTGCGCTGCCTCGAAAGTGTCGTGCCAGGAAGCACCTGAGAAGGTAAGGACGGTGTCGTCGGCACATACGGTAATTTTCCCATTGGGAAGAGCTAGGTTGCATAGCTGGTTGATATAAACCAGGAAGAGAGAGGGACCAACTACACTTCCCTGGGGCACACCGAAAGTCATGGGAAGGTCATCACTTAGGTGGTTAAGTATTTTAACACATTGAGTTCTGTTTTGTAGGTAATCTTTAAAAATGTCCAACGCAACACCACGTACGCCCAGCCCCTCAAGCTTCGAGATGAGGATGGGAATGGAAACCGTGTCAAATGCTTTTTTCAGATCCAGGAAAATAGACAGAACTTTTTTCTTGGAATCAATTTGGTCAACAATCTGGGAAGTTAGCTCCAAAACAGCACCACTGGTTGAATGTTTATGCCTAAAACCATATTGATTTGGAGACAACAACCCTTTGTCCTCAAGATAATTAATAAGTCTGTTATTAATAATGCGTTCTAAAATGTTAGATATGGACGGTAATACTGCTATAAGTCGTTAGTTATCGACACAGTTTTCATTTCCACTCTTGTGTATTGGGTGAATAATAGCTTTCTTGAGAGACCGAGGAAAGGTACCAGAGCTTAGGCAGAGATTAAATAAGTGAGTCAGAGGTGGGAGAAGGAGTTGTTTGTAGCGCCTGAGAAAGTTAGACGGTATATTGTCCCAGCCAACGGCTGTGTTCAGTTTTAGCGACGTAACGAGGGTATCAACTTCACTTTCGTCGGTATCCATCATGGCAAAAGAATGAAGCACCGAATTTGCGGAATCTCGGAACAATTGACTGAGAGGATGGTTTTGGATTTTCGCAGCAAGGTTAGCGCCGATGTTAGCAAATAAATCGTTTACTTGGTTAACAGACTCTTGGGGGGAAGATGCACTTATAAGCAAGTCAGTAGTAGGAGATTTTTGCTTTGCAGTACAGGTGACTCTTTTGATAACCTGCCAGATCTTTTTATTATTATTGTCACTAGCAGCCTCCCCAATTTCGAACCTGTCATACTCTCTTTTGAGCTTTTTAAGGACTTTGATACAGAAGTTTATGTATCTTTTATAAGTAACTAAGAGCACAGTGTTATTCGGAGTAAGCTTGAGCTTTTTATGCATTTCATCACGATTACGCATACAGCGGAGCATTCCCAAGGTCATCCAAGGCTTGAGCAAGCGATTGTGATTAGATACTCTAATAACAGTTGAATGGGAGTTTATGATGGTAGCAATGGTATTGATTAAAAAGTCGGTGGCTTCTTTAGGGTCAATACATTCATAAAATGGTTGGAAATCTAAACAATGTATGTTTTTATCGAGAGCGACATAGTCAATTTTGGAAATAGTCCTACTTTGCTGTTTATAAGGTTTATTTGACTGAAGGCACAGTAACACGCAGTTGTGGTCAGTAACTGAGGAATCCATTACGATTGTAAACGCTGACATGTTGGCTTTAGCATGACATGGTCCAGACAGGCAGTTTCACGAGTAGGGAAGGAATGTGCTGGCAGTAGACCATGAAAAGCCATAAGATTTAGATATTCGGCTATGTGATTGGGGCAGGGTGTACTAGTGATATCAAGGTTTATATCACCTACGACTACTATACGTATATTTGGATATTACGAGAGACCCACTAGGAGTGAGTTAAGGGAATTTTGAAAATTACCAGGATCGCTGAAGGAACCTAGATACATATGAATGCCTTTTCGGTGCCAATCTTAAGCACGAGACAGCTTGCGTCCAAAAGTTTAGGTTCAAACACAGTGTAGCTATCGATGTTTTTAACATAAATAACGACTCCGTCATTCTGGTTTGAAACAAGCATAGTATGATAGTGGGAATAGCTCGCGATCGGTGGTATAACATAATTACTATGCTTTAGCCAGCACTCAGTCAGCTCGATAATGTCAATGTCTAAATTAACCCTGGTCAAGAGAGTTAAAAAGGAATGAGAATTAGCGTTGATGGACCCGATGTTCTGGGTAACTAATCTTAACTGTTTACAAGGGTCACCAATATGCAAAGAACATTCCTCCGGTGTACAACATCTCGAAACTGAGACTGAAATTTGATCAATGTTATCGTTTAACTCGATTATATTATCCAACATTATTAAAAGTAAGCAATTTGCGTATAATTAAGGGCTTATGTAGATGATATGTATTACGAACCGATTTTATAGGAGAGATAACCATGTTATAGTAAGCAAATTTCCTTAGGATAATGCAAATGGGAAAATACTAACCGAGGGAGAGCAAGTGAGATACTGAAAATCAGAGTGTGTGGAGGTGAGTGGGGCTGTGGTGTAAGGGATGTGTGTTTGTTGGTGTGATTGTAAAGTGATGTTGGGAAGGTTTTAGCATTTTGGCATCGTAGTAACATACAAATTACGAGTAATTCAATTGCGGTTTTTAAAGGGTAAAGTGTTTAAAAAAGTACATAACAATCGAAAAAATAAACGAGATAGAGTATAAACAAAATTGGCATGCACATGGATACATAGTCAGGCTTCCTTAGAAAGGGCTTCAAGTTGAGATTCTGGTTTAATAAGGATTGATTGATCACCATCAACTTTCCTTATATATATATATGTATATTATATTATGTATGACCACGAAATGTCTTTACTTTGGACGAAAGGTAAATTAGGGCGCCGACTTATATAACAACTGAAAGTCAATTTTAGATACTACAACATACGGTTGAAATTTGTATAACGTAATAAAAACACACAAAACGGCAAAGGGACTGTTAGGCATGGCGGTTTGGTGAGTTCCGCGCGTCCTACGGTGTGTTTTAATGCAACGTGTCACTACAATAAAGTAACGTGTGTAAAAAAAATGCCCATTTGTAATACAATTTTCCATGAATTGCACTCATCAGCTACAAAACGGTTTTCTCCTCCGTAGTCGATCCATACCTTGTCTAATTCGTACACTGTGGAGGGCCCCATCCTTCATTACAATGTATCTCCCTCGCGGAGGTGGCGGCTATCAATCTCGAACATTAGCGATTTGTTGAGCTTCGTACTAACACCTTGTATTGTATCCCTTACTTCCATTAGGGACAGATTAGCACGCGCTGGAGTTCAATGAAGTGAAATATAAATAGCTAGAATTAGAAATAATTTATTTGTTTATAATGTACTTAAACAGATAAGAAATACTTTTTATAAATAGTTTCTATACACAACCGTTAGCTTAACACTGAAGTGTTGAATAGTTTACTGAAAAGTCGATAAATAAAGTTAAACACTTGGCTGTTGCTAACATCTGATGAAGACCATGTGCAGCAGAGGAAGTTAACGAGATGAACATGATCCTACAAATAAAGTGCTGGTACTTGCTTATTTGTTGTCAATTTAAGTTGCTTTTAACCTCTTCAAAATGGGTGCGGAAACGCACGCATGAAGCGAAAATCTCCTTCCTTTAATAAACAAAGAAGCAGCATTGATACACACGACGTAAATACAATTGAGCGACTCGTATGTATCCGAATAATAAGCTGTTTTTGCGTCAGGGTTACGTGATCAACTAATTTGATCACGGATAGAAATTGATCAGCTCATTGAATATGACATAAATAATAATACCCGAGTGTTATTAATTATTACCTTTTCAGTGGTGTAATGAAATCAATACTGACTTCAAACACTTTAGATTCGAACCAGTGGAATGGAAATAACTTCAAATTCAAGATGCAGAATAAACATGCTTCATTGGAATTATAAATAAAGCCGGGTTTTACCATAGAAAATAATACTTATATGGAAAAAATGAATTATACGGCCTTTGAAACTAACTCAAATCCTCCCTAATAATTATAAATGTGGGATGTTTTAATTTAATTGCCGTTGGGCAATGGTCTTTTCAAAATTCAAAAGTAATTGTCTTAATTTTTCGCTCTTATATCTATATACGTTCCGTTCTTAGTCCGAATTTTAAATTGCTTTACTAAGTAAAAAAAATATATAAATTTTCCTCCTACACTTTAAAATATCGCTTGAAATTGAATGCAATATTTTTCTTATTTTACCTGTACACATTTATAATTACACTAGCGACCCGCCCCAGCTTTGCACGGTTTTTACGACTTGACAAAACAACTTGATTTCCTAAATGTATGTCAGATATTATGTAAGTACCGAGAAGGTGCCGAAATTGGTACTCAAATTCTAACCCGACTCTATTTAAATTGCCATCGACACGCTGCGCTGAGAAGAAGATTTATGTATTGTACACATACACCTTGCTGAATATATTCTCTAAAAATTATGTGTGAAAACCGCATCAAAATCCGTCGTGTAGTTTAGAAGAACAACGCGGTCATACATACAGACACGAAAAGTAACTTTTTTTTTCATGTAGAGATTTTATTTTCATCGCATTACTTGTTAGCTTCTCGAATTCCCCAAAATACACGAAAAAGCGAAACATTTCGCTTCCAATTAAAAGCAAAACCCGCGGCAACAGCAAGTGATGCGATCTTTTAAAAACACACACAATGAGGAAAAGACGTCGTCTAAATAAAAGATAAAAATCTTTTTATGCTAAATATTTGAGGAAACTGAATGCATGGCGTGTCTTGGTGTCGAGTTTTTAGAAGCATTTGTTTAGGTACCTGCAGGAACTAAAAGTATTAAGTTATTTTGTTGCCTTGCAGACACTGTTCGTGACTTTAATTCGTACAAAGATAATGATATAATCATTAAATTATGCTTCTTTGATTTTAGGTGGAGATGGCGAAACGCACCGTACTCGATATCGAATGTACTGGCCTACGATACCGAACAAGCTGGAAATAATGGATGGTTATTTTTGTAAAGGTTGTAAAAATCAAAAAATATTCAGAATTACTGGAAAAACCACAAATAAATTTTAAATTTATTTTTGGATTTTCCAGTAATTCTGTTTATTTTTTTTCTGAGACCCGTTAGAACTAATTCTAGCAGGTCTCCTAACCATCAACACTAGAAAACCATAATTTTCGGATATCCAGCATCCTACAAAACGTCACTACGTTAAGTGCACACTTAAGAAAACAAGATAAGTCACGTCTAAACCTGCCAGCTCTCCCCCGTGCCTCAAGAACTCGCTTACATAGCGTTGCTTCGTTCTTCTCCGCGAGGGGATTACGCAGCTTATCGGGGGCGTAGGTCGAACAGATCAACTCGCAGTACAGTCTGTACCGGTTATTATCCCCTAGGTATTGAGGAAGTTTAAAAATGTAATGGACTTGTTTTGATCATGTAGAATTTTGTTTTCTTGAATTAAAGATAAAGGTGATATGAAATGAAATGAAACGAATTGAAATGAAATTGTTTATTCTGTAAATAGGATATCGGAATCACTTTTACACGTCATATAAAAATAAAAAAAATAAGCTATATGAGGTCGGTGTTTCCTATCTGACTACTCTGAGAAGAAAGGCCGAAACAAACTCAGAGGTCGCAGTCTCTTTTAAAGTTCAGACATAATCTTGGTCAAGCCATGTGAGGACCATGTAGTGTCTGAAAAGGTCTTTTGAGGAAAGAACCACACAGATTTGAGTGGACCTGTCCAGTCAGTGCAAGCATTTGTCAGTAATCGTGGAGCTCAACTCAGAACTTAAGAGCTCAACTCGACGAACAATACCAAAGACAGGATATTTGGGTAGGCCGCATCAACTTAAATTGCCAGACCATTATTAAAACTAACTGAGAAAGAAAAAAATAAATGAAAAAGAAAAAAGAAATTTAAAAAAATATCCACTTAGTCCTCATATTCACAATAATTAAAATAATATAATACTTTACAAAGTAATCGTGTCATTTTGAATATAATTTTCAACAATGTCAATGTGTATACAAAACTGGTTTATTGTGTTGAATAATTAAAATGTCAAGTTTTATGGTTTTCACAAGGCTTAGCAGAGCGAGCAGCTCAATCCCAAGCTTTTCTATCTTCTAAATAATCAGAAATTTTATAGTACCCTTTTTTACAAAGCTTGGTTTTAATACAGCTTTTAAATCGTTTAATGGGTAAGTTTCGAATGTCAATGGGAAGTTTGTTGTAAAAGCGTATACATTGACCCATGAACGAGTTGCTTACTCTGTGGAGACGCGTGCGATGCACAGCAAGGTTCGGACATTTTCTTAAAATTTGATATATTTTTGTGTACATACAATAGGTTTTCAAAAATATATTTTGAGGCTACAGTCAGAATATTTATTTCTCTGAATTTCACTCGAAGGGAATCTCTTGGACCTAGGTTATAAATGGCTCGAACAGCCCCTTTCTGTAGAACAAAGATAGTATTAATGTCCGCACAGGTTCCCCAAAGAAGAATCCCATATGACATAAGGCTATGAAAGTAACTAAAATAAACAATTCTGGCTGTATCTACGTCAGTTATCTGTCTAATTTTTTTAACAGCAAAGGCGGCCGAACTAAGCCTTCCTGACAATTTTTCTATGTGTGGGCCCCATTGTAATTTACCGTCAATAGTTATTCCAAGAAAAACTGTTGACTCAACAGGGTCCAACTCTATTCCATTAACTTGAACATTGGTAGTTAGCTGCCTGACATTTGGCGTTTAAAATTTAATAAGTTTAGTATTTTTTTCGTTCAAGAGAAGATTATTTACATTAGACCAATGCACAACTTTAGAGAGTGCATCGTTGACTTGTTCAAAGTTGACTAACTGACGCTTGATTTTAAAAATGAGGGAAGTGTCATCTGCGAATAGTACGATCTTGTGATTATCCCTTATGTAGTAAGGTAAGTCCATTTATGTAAATTAGAAATAAGAAAGGACCTAGAATTGAACCCTGCGGAACGCCCATGGTGACCACAGATCCTGCAGATCTCTTGCCATTAACATCGACTCTCTGAATTCTGTTATTCAGATAAGAAGTCAGAAGGTCAAGAGCCTTGTCCCTCATGCCATAGTGGTACAGTTTCCTGATAAGAGTATCATGATGTACGCAATCGAAGGCCCTGGACAAGTCGCAGAAAATGCCAAGAGCATCTTGCGAATCCTCCCAGGCCTCGAATATGCTCTTCAGTAATTTCACGCCCGCGTCTGTAGTTGAACGACCGTTTGTAAAACCAAACTGTTTCAGATGGAGTAAATTATGTGCATAGAAAAGTCCTAACATTTGTTTTAAAATTATTTTTTCAAAGATTTTGCTCAATGTAGGTAATATCGAAATAGGCCGAAAATTTGTGGGATCAGTTGTGCTGCCAGATTTGAACAGTGGAATCACTTTGCTAAGTTTCATCAAATTAAGAAATACACCAGATGCAATACAAGAGTTAAAAGCGATTGCTAAGAAGGGTGGAAGTGGATAATCCCCAAAGATCAGCAGTTTTTTTTACATCAAGCTTTTTAAAAGATTCTATAATGTCTTTAGCAGTAATACTCGTAATTGTAAATTCAAAAAGTTTGACACATTCTGGTACACATTCTTTAAGGTATTGAGTAAGCAGAAGTGGAGGGCGACAATGACAGAGTGTTGGTTGTTAAAATGGGAATAATTAGTTAAGAAATTTTCAAACTCAGTTGCCACCTCCACGTTTGCCTTAATATCTACATTATTGATTTTTAGATGGAAGTCACGATTCCGTTCTGTCGTTTTTCCCGTTTCTGAATTAATAATATTCCAAGTTGTTTTAATTTTATTTCCAGAAGATTTTATTTTATTTTTAATGTGTATGGCTTTTGCTGAGGAACAAGCTCTTTTAAAAGTTTTAAAATATTTCTTAACAAATTCCTTAAAAGTTTCATCATGGTTATAAGTTTTTTCATGGTACAATTCAAATAATCTCTGCCTACTTTTGTAAATACCTGGTGTTGCCCAATCACTAAATATAACGCGGTCAAAAACAGGCAATGTTTTAGAGGTGAAAACCTTCCTAAACTCACAATTGATGAGGTTAAATAATGAAGCATACGCTTGTACGCGGGTCGTTATGATAAGGCAAACCCGGTAGTATTTCCGTTAAATTATTTTTAAATTGTCCTAAGCGACTTTTATTTACAGGAACAAAACTCACAAGTTTTCTTTGAGCTCTGACTGTTTTCTGAGGGAAAGTGACTACCTGGCCACAGTGATCAGAGTCCAACTCATTTATAATTAAATGGCTAGAAGGTCTTAAGTTTGTAAAAATATTGTCAAAACAGTTAGCACTAGTGACAGTCATTCTAGTCGGCTCAAAGAATGTATTATACAAATTATAAGACTTTAATAAACTTACAAATTTATTTACTACAGCAGATTTATCCAGTATATTAATGTTGAAATCTCCACAGACTACAACTGTTTTATTACTGTTAGAAGTCTTTAATAATACTTCTTCCATATATTTCTCAAAAATATCATATGAAGCACATGGGGGCCTGTACACGCTCAATACAATGAACTGCTCAAGCTCAATGCAAGCTATTTCAATAACTCGCTTAACAGAAAGGCTCACAATATCCTTAAGTTCTTTAAATTTTATATTGTTACGAATAATTATTAGAGAGCCACCACGTATCATATTAACTCTGCTGAATGAGCTGGCAACCTGGTGGTTGTTAAAGCTGAGCATGAACTGGTGGACTTTCAACCAATGTTCAGTTACACATAGGATATCAATATAACTACAGTTCATGAACAGCTCCAATTCTAATTCCTTACCTATCACACCCTGTATATTTTGATGAACAATTTTTTGAGTATTATTATTACATTTATTTAGATTACAACAATTTGATGGGTGAGATATTAAAGAAGAACTTTTTGTAACATTTTGATGATATAAACCAGTATTAAAATTTTCTTCATTGATTAAGCAAGAGGTTTCCTCTATTGTCCTAATTTCTAATTTAAATGATAATTAATGTCAATACTTGTTGCCAAATTATTGGCAGAATTATTTAAAAAGTCATTGCATTGCTCAAAAGAAGCAAGTTGTATAGCCGAATTTTTGGCTGAAATAGAAAAAAAATATGATAGCGACACAGCTATCTGTCTTTTGTAATATTTAGAAAGATAGTACATAACAACATTATATCTATCTCTTGTCAAATGCAAATTATTACCAACATAATTGTTAGTATCAACTAGATGGAACAGATTATTATTTAATGTCCAATTATGCAATACCATATTTATTTCAAATCTTATATATGCCATATTTATTCTTCCTGTGGCAAACTGTTACTATATGGGAATGTAAACGTCACAATTATTCTTAAAGTAAGATAACACAAGGTTCTATAATATTGGAGCAATTCTCCTTTGTTCACATTTCTCCTATTACCCATAAAATTTAATAATGTAGTGTTCTGGTTAAAATGACATTTAATCATTTCTTTCATAATGTCAAATAAGATAAAATATTAATTCAGTTTTGTTTTGTGTGTCTCTTATTCGAAACTACATAGTTCATGCTAGACAGAAAAAAGTTAAGTCAGTCATCTTATACGTCACGGAGGCGATCGGCGGCGGCGATCTCTCGCGTCCGGCCCTGGTTCAGGCCATGGTTCGAAGCGAGAGTGCATGGGAGGCCGTCACCTCCTTCTGCGAAGCAGTCATGCTCGCGAAGGAGGAGGCGGAGCGCGCGAGGGAGATGCAAGCTGCACGCCCTCGCGGCCCTAGTCGCCGCAGGAGACGCCCCGGGCGTCGGGAGTCGAGAGCCGACTTCCGGCCACCGTAGGCGCGGGCTTGCGGACGGTGAGCAATGGGCAGCTCGCCGTCCGATAAGGACCAGGCCCGTGTCGACGGCGCGTTGTGTTCCACGCGCGCCTCAAAGAGATGTCAGCACCAACCGACGGGGTCGAAAGACCAATGCCTGCTGGGGTTGCGGGTTTGTCCGAAAGGGATAACGCGGCCCCGGCACACAGGCAACGGAAGGAACACGGGTGGGTTTTAGTCAGTAAAAGTCTGACACACCCTCTCGCTCTGCCCAGAGCGGGAGAAGTCATTTGATGATTTTCCATCCTCAAAAAAAAAAAAAAAAGTCATCTTATACGTCCCTATCTACTTAAATAATCATCATCCATTTAAAGTCTCTTTCAACAGGTATGTAAGTATATTTTTTTACTAAAACAAATTTAATAAAAAATATTCTTTGATTATTGTAAGTATATAATGCCAAATAATAAAAAGATTATGTCAAGGAAGTACGCAAAAAATATATAAAAAATTGTAAAATAAAATATGTATCGTAATTTGGGAGCAGTTAATAGACATTTACATAGTTATACCTATAATGAGGTACCAGGGAAGCCAAATGTGCAGAAGGAATGATTGCCAAACTTCCTTGTCTTCGGCGTAGTCTTTAATCGTATATTATGCTTTTTTGATAAGGACACGTTTGATGTGGGTTTTGAACTTTCCATCGCTAAGTTCTGTAACTGACTTTGGCAACTTGTTGTAAAAGCGAATACTGTTTAAAAGAAATGACTTACTAGTTTTAGTTAATCTAAATATGGGTATCACAATTTCATGTTTACTACGTGTATACACCCATTTTTTTTTTTTTTTCAGGATGGGAAATCGTCAAATGACTTCTCCCGCTCTGGGCAGAGCGAGAGGGTATGTCAGACTTTTACTGACTAAAACCCACCCGTGTTCCTTCCGTTGCCTGTGTGCCGGGGCCGCGATATCCCTTTCGGACAAACCCGCAACCCCAGCAGGCATTGGTCTTTCGACCCCGTCGGTTGGTGCTGACATCTCTTTGACATATGAATCACAATTTTGCTAGAACAAACGTTGTTCAGACCATGGTCTACAATGACTTCTCTTTGATGGTCTACTACCAACCATTCTATAGCATCAAATATCTTATTAAAACAAACTAAACTAGGCGTCCTCAAATTAGTTGTATGTTGCTCAAACGTGTTCAAACAATAACCGTAACATCAAAGTACTCATCGTGGTAGCGATATGGCATTCAAAAGAGTTATGAGGAGTCCACGTGGACTACATGGATGTCCGGCCAATGCGGACTGAAATTCAAATAAATTAAGCCAATGACATGCAACCGCGCAAAGTATCGTGCAAAGCTAGAAAATAGGTCCCTTCAAAAGTTTACCATAGCCAAAGCCATACCTTTTTCTTTTTACTGTTTTGAAGTAGCCACTTATCAGTGATAAAATACCTACCGAAGTTAACTTTGGAAGGGACCTATTTTCTAGCTTTGCACGATTGTACAACGCGACCAGCGACGCACCGTACCGATAGCGCGGCGAGGTGGCTGACCTCTAATGTTATCATTCCGGCTATATTTTTGGACTTGATATTGCTTGTGAAAAGGAACGAAGATCGTTTGTGTGTATTGTGTCCACGATCTATATTTAGGCGTCGACAAAATCATATTTTGTCAGCCTTCTACAAACACACCCTGCACATGTTTCGTACATCCAAGCGAACGCTATAAGACAGGTAAGATTATACATATTAATATCAACCTTCAAAAGAATACTTACAGTAATAACAGTTACACCCCGCGCTCACTGTACCAATATGTCTAGTCTTGATTAAAACGCACGTATGTAAATATGCTCACATACATGGGTACATAAATACGTAGAATATTATATACCATGAATAAAATATTTCATTAATTCCCTTGATAATACTTAAGTCTTATGAACTTGACTGTACTAGTACTCGGTTCATTAAAATAAAAAAAACATTTCTTTTCATGTATTTTATGACAAGAACTACCTAAAAAGACATCCTCTACGTGTATTGGTAATATGGACCACCTTGCATACAAATTTGCCCATTATCCTTTACGACTATCTTTAAATAATGTGACCTAAAATGTTATAATTAATTCAAAATAAACTCTTAAAATTACTGTTATTAATTAATCAAACAAGAAAAAAAAAACATTTCAGTGTTATTATTCTACCAGCTCTAAAGCTTCATCTATAAGTTCCATAGACTTTTTATTGGTAGGTTTTCTTAAACTTGTTATTTAAGGGTCCAAAGTATACAAAAGTGTATGTACAACATCTTCATTTGTCAACATCAACACTCTAGAGCATTTTCTAGCATGATGAAGTCTGAATCGTTTGTAGTCTTTGTTCCTGGATTCCTGAGCATCTTCGGAAAGCTGTCCAAGAGGTTACACTGAATAATGCCGAATGACACTTTCCCCGTGAATTAGAACTTTATAGACAGATGATGGTATATTATACCACATATATTTATTAACATATCGTTGTACTGTATCGAAAGCATACTGTCCGAATTTCGTAGCATTAATTACTTTTCCGCTTGACATAACTTGAAGTAAAATATAAAATCGTTTTATCAATTCCTCATCCACATCAGAAATTTCTGCACTGCACTGATAATTTCGAAAAAATCGTCTAGCTGTATTACCGTCATTGCTGTTACCAGTACCTTGCTTAGGTTTATCTATAATTAAACCAAGTTCTTCTCTGAATCTTCTTTGTACGTATGTCTTCTTTTGTTTTTTCAAGTCTTTATTTTCTGTTGTTTTAGCAGACCATTTTTCGAAGTCTAGATTATAAGATATAATTATGTAAAATTAGTTCCATAAATCTAATCCAGCAATGCAAAATCAAAAAAAAATATGCTGTGATTACCTTTTATTCAAAAAAATTCAAAATTCAAAAGTCATTTATTCAAACTAGGCGGAGAATCAGCACTTTTCGAACGTCAAAATTACATAAGACAGTCCCCCAAAACGCCCACCCTTCACCACTTCCTAGTGCATTAGCTGGGAAGAAGAAGTAGCGCAACAAACTCCCCAGCAGCACAGCTGTCTGTTCAGTTAAGAACAAAAAAAAAAGATTCTATATAATAGTATTCCAAATAATTTACATTACGCAACACAAAACATAATTTAAATTATTAGCCATATGTTAGCTAGCACACGCCAATATACCACACAAAATCATCGAGAACTATACTCAGGCAGAAATAAAACTTAACGTAAACAGAACTTAATATCTAAATAAAAGCCTCCAGGCATAAAGGGCGTGCCCGCTTACATAAAGTTGTAACTGGAAGTTATAAATGATAAACTAGGACCATCTAGATAAAATAAATAAAACAAACAGTTAATTATTAATAACAATAAATAATATGATCAATTGTCCAGGTCACTAGCTAACCACATATTGCAATACAACTCATTAAAAAAAAAACATTGTAATGAGCAGATTATGTCAACAATAAATTGAAATAAAATTAAAAATAGCTTGACTTATAAAGTCAAATAAAAAAATACAATTATATAAACTCATATAACTTGTCAGTAGGTAATCTGGAGAAAGAACATAAACATTGTCTTGAGTTAATCACAGTGACCAACTATTCTTATAATTTAAGTAGTCGTTTATAGAATAGTATGCCTTTGAACAAAGCTTGGATTTTATTTTCGTTTTAAACGCATTAAAAGGCAAATCTAGCAAAGAAGAGGGTAGCTTGTTATAAAAGGTTATACCAAGCCCAACAAATGAGTTATGAACCTTATGAAGCCGGTGAAAGGGAGTTCGTAGTTTGTCCCTATTTCTAGTGTTAACATTGTGAAAATCACTGTTTTTAGTGTATAAGTGTATATTTTGCCTAATATATAAGATGTTGGCGAAGATGAATTGAGACGCCACCGTGAGGATACCAATATCTTTGAAAAAATCTCTCAGAGAAACTCTGGCACCTAGCTGGTAAATAGCTCGAACAGCTCGTTTTTGTAGGACAAATATATTTGGAATATCAGCAGCTTTGCCCCACAGCAGAAGACCGTAGGACATAACGCTATGAAAATAGCTAAAATAGACTAACCGAGCTGTATCGACGTTAGTGTATTGTCTTACTTTCCTGACGGCGTAGGCGGCCGAACTGAGCCTTCCCGCTAGGCTCGATATATGTGGGCTCCACTGAAGTTTGGCATCTACTGTTATGCCCAGAAAAACTGCCGAGCTTACATAACAGACTCAAGAACCTCTTTATCTAAGATGATGTTGGGTCCTATATTTCTAACATTTGGTAGGGCGAACTTTACACATTTCGTTTTCTTGGCATTGAGAACTAGGTTATTTGTCGTAAACCAATCCGTAACCATTGAGAGTGCACTGTTTACATCGTCAAAATCTTGTCTATTCCTGTCTACTTTAAAAATAAGAGAGGTATCATCCGTAAATAGTACAACTTCACAGATACCCTTTAAATAATATGGTAAGTCATTGATATACACTAAGCACAAGAATGGACCCAGTGTTGAGCCTTGAGGTACACCTAACTGAACTGGTAGACCGGAAGATTTCACACCATTAACATCTACATATTGCGACCTATTATGTAAATAAGAATTTATAACGTTGAGAGCTTCGTTTTGAACACCGTAATGACGCAGTTTACGCAAAAGCGTGTCATGGTGCACGCAATCGAAGGCTTTGGAGAGATCACAGAAAACCCCTATAGCATTTTGCGAGTTCTCTCATGCGTTAAATATGTGTTTAAGCAGAGCAACACCCGCATCTGTAGTCGAACGACCTTTTGTAAAGCCATATTGTTCATTATGAAGGAGGCTATTTAAATTAAAATGTCTAAGTAACTGCTTGAGTATTAACTTTTCAAATATTTTGCTAAATGCTGGTAAGATAGAAATAGGCCTGAAATTGCCAACGTCGTTTTTATTACCTGATTTAAATAATGGTATGACTTTACTTTTCTTCATGAGGTCAGGAAAAGTTCCTAAATCAACACATTTATTAAAAGTAACAGCTAGATAGGGGGCTACGATGTCTATTATATTACTTAAAAGTTTAATGGAGATGCCCCAGTAATCACCAGTGTTTTTAGACTTGAGTGTGTTAAAAACATTAACTACATCACGAGGCGTTACATTTTCGAAGCTAAATAAGGGACTATTTTTAGATACACTACTAAGCAAAAGGTTTTCAGCTTTTGACGGGGATGAATTTAAGGAGCGAGTCGTAGTTACAGGTATGTTGGCAAAAAACTCATTAAACGCCTCAGCTACGTCAGCTGCTTTGTTAACTAATTTACTGTCGACCATAATCTCAAGTTGTTTATCTTGTTTAACCGACTTACCCGTTTCATTGAATTAATAATTTTCCAAGTGGTTTTTACTTTATTATTGGTATTTTTTATTGTATCGCTTAAAAATTTAGATTTAGCAAAAACACAAACCTTTTTAAATAATTTTTGACATACTCTAAGAAAACAATATCAAACCTGAATTTTTTCAAACCATATAACTCGTATAGTCTCGCTCTACTTTTATAAATTCCTGGAGTGGCCCATTGGTTGAAGCCAACGGAGGTGCCACTAATTTGAAAAGTTTTGGCCTTGAAAGTATATTGGTACTCTTTTTGCACAACATCAAAAAGGGCTCCATAGATTTCATTGGGATTCTCGTGTTCTACTATAGATGGTGTAATTCTATGAGCTATATTATTTTTAAACTTATTGCAACGACTAGCTGTATAAGGCCTGCATTCTATTTTATGCGGCTTTTTATGTAATGGCGTGGGGAAGCTAGCTAATAAACCACAGTGGTCAGACGTTAAGTCACTTAACACTATTTTATTTTTGGCATCACAATCACTAAATATATTATCTAGACAAGTTGAAGAAGATGCCGTGATCCTCGTAGGTTCAAAAAACAAGTTTATTAAATTATAAGACCTAAACAGATTAAGGAGTCTAATACTTAATGGAATAACATCTAAAATATTAATATTAAAATCTCCACATAAAATTATACTTTTATTACTTGATTTTAACCTATTGAGTGAATCCATTACCGATTCGAAACTAGTAAAATCACCAGAGGGGGGGGGGGGGGTTATCCCTATCTAACCCTAAATATTATATATTTAGGGTTTATCTTAATTTGACCGAGATCTATCTTTTGAGAGTATTTTTTACGAATGTACGCGAAATCTCAGTGTGAAACCCAGATTAGATGGAGTCCTGCCATTCTTCTTTACAATAAATTAAAACATGAATGTACTTTAAATTAGTAATGGTAAGTGTACTACTACTAATTAAAATCTCGGCAAAGATTTTCTCTCATAAATAATATAAATGGAAGACATTTAAAATATTGGCGAGCCTCTATAATGATGTAATTTTCTTGGATTCAAAGTGTCAACCATGCTTTTATGATAGTCCATCTAAAATAAAATTTATTAAACCTGAAGAGTCAGATTTTTTTGTTTGAACTTGTTTGATTTGAAAAATTATTTTTGCATTTGTTAGCCCGATTCTTGAGGAAGGCTAACATCACGCTACAACCATTAGGAGCTGAGCAAACGGAAAAAAAGTCAGAAAGAATGCTAACTCAAAACTAAGTAACAACGGGCGGGCGATGCGATACGACGAATACGTGGGTCGGGGACCGAGAGCATTTTGTAAATATGTGGCTGTTATTGTAGTATGTTGTTTACCTTACGAGTTCCACTCGAACGTAGTCGCGGGCAGAAGTACTCGTTTTTACTATACAAAGACTTTAATAAGCAACTAACTGGAATTACTTCACGTTAAATCTAACCTTATGTTTCCAGCTTACAACAACTTTCCTCCTAGATAAAATAATTTGATTTAAAAACCCTGTAAATGTACTCTCACAAACATCCTGCTAATAAGACTGTTAGCTGACTTACCTGCAGAGTCTGATAACAGACAGTAATAATATAATCAGATCGCCTGACCTCGCCAGTGTAATCATACCGTCGGCGTCTGAGGTTTGCATCGCCCTGGCTCAACGGTTCAAAGAGTAACGACTTCGCAGATTTAATGTCCTCCGCACTAAAAGCACTCTCACATATTTGAACTAGACTTTGCTCATCCATTACATCCTGTTTATTTTGGATAAACGCTAACACCTCACATATCACAATGTTACAATTCGCACATTTAAGCCTCTTAGATAAGTTATTCATTTTTGCAACCGAGATGCGCGATCTAGCTTGCGCACGCGTTCACGGTCGACCCCGGACCTTATCTCCGAAACTACCGAGCCAACAATGTTGTCAAAAAATACTGCGAATTATTTTAAAGCTTTACTCATAGATTACAGGGAAACCTATAAGAAGTCTATGGTCTTAAAATAACATGGGAAACCTCTCAATATTGTGCGTACAAACTTACATTTACAGTTGGAATGTATGGGAGAACATGTTTTTCAACTACAATTTTAAGTTCGTTCTTGGGATAAATTCATCCCAACTACGGAACCCGTCAGTGTGCGTGGTTCGACACGCACTTGGCCGGTTTCTTCAATTTTTCGTTAACCTAACTTTTACATTAAATCGATAGAACTTTTTCATAATAACAACAACGCTGGCCGGACGCCACTCTAATTACGACCTTTTAAATAATTTAAAATTTCATCGGCAAATTATCTATTTGTTAACATAAAAATACAGTGCAAAAGTGATCTAATGTTCAACCAAAGTTATGTACATTTATTATATGTATTCGTCAGTATTTTATTCCTTAAAGGAAATGCCAGTGGTAGGTTCTCACCTCTCCTAGCACAATACAATATAGCTCAAAAAACTAAAAAATATTAAACACGCATCGTTTGTTACAAATCGGTGTGTAGTGGAGCGCTAATCCAATTACTGGCTGCATCAGCAACGCATGCATATCGTTGCGAGTACTTGCAATGTATCGAGTGCGTTGTTTATATACCGTGCTTAATATCAGTCGTATTGTCGCGTCGTTTTGGTTCGTTGTGTTGTTGTGTTGCTTGCGCTTGTCGTGTTGTAAACCTAATGGTTTTCTATCCGAAAATATTTGACACGCGCGTATCGAATCAGATTCCAGGTACAGGAACATTCTGTTGTCCAAAGACTCAGTCAATTTGCCATGTATTTAGTCAGCTATCATAAAAAGCTGCCAAGTTCTACTTTATACAGTCGTAAACAAAACAAGATAATACGGCTTCAAACAAAACAAAACACGATTAACATAATAACAGTTGTTCGTTAAATAAATTAAAACATAAATTATATGACAATGCCTGCATACGTCCAATCGCTGTTTTATGAGGAAGTGTTTCAGATAAGCGGATTTATCTCGGACTTATCCCACGCCAAGAGTTACAATGTGGACTATAGGACTTAGTTGCCTATTGGTTTATTTTCAAGCGAGATAGAGCGGCTATTGATAAACATAAGCCGCCATGGCCGCCATCTTGAGAGAATTATGACGTAATCCAAATTACTTGGAGGTGGATTGGTGACCGCTGTATGATGTTACGGTACCCTGCTCCATATTGAAATAATTCATTTATTTCGTCATTCGAAAAGATAAGACCATGATATGTACATAGATTTATAATCAAAGGAAAGTGCTTATTTCATATTCGTAAACGATGCCCATCCTAAGGTTCTCTTAAGAGGCCTATTACAAAAATGCGCGTAGATGCATAATTTCCTCGTTGAAATTGAATACTATTCGTTGGTTAGTATAAATAACAATTAGTTGGTAAAAATAGTTCGTTTTCTCTTCCATAATAATAATAAAGCGATTTTTTCATTATTTATTTATTTATCTAGCAATAATCGTTCTCCTGATGCATGTTTTGGCAAAAACTCATGTAGAGCTCATTTGAGAGCTCTAATTTGCGGATTCTGTTAAATATAATTAACCAAAACAATTTTTCTAATATTCAAAATATCCGATACTTTTATAGTAGTAGAATACATTTTTGTTATATGACTTTTATAATAAAGAAAAAATTACTGGACCGAATTAAATTTTCTACTGACAAGGTTTGGAAACAAGACTGAATATCTCCGAAGTTCTACATCATTTTCGTACGTAGTATTTATACTAAAATAATCTCCAACATTTGCTTACTAACAACCAATGTTTTAATTGCTATTTCTATTTTGTTATGAATAAAATAAAAGTACTATATACTTCACTGCACCGGCGATGTGCGCTCAGTATCGCAAAAATGCTTTAGCGCAGCGCCGAAATGTAAGAGGGCTCTTAAATACGTACTGCAGAGACATAACACAGTTCATAAATAAATCTCTCGCGAGTCGTTTGGCCTCTGAGCCAATTGAATTTTTGGTTGTCGTGTTGTTTTTTTAATAAAATATAATAATAATACCTGCCTTTTATTGTCCCACTGCAACGCAAAATCCTCTTCTCATACAGAGAAAGAACGAGCAATGATCATCACAATTCTCAAGACAGGTGGGGGATTTCAGACTTATATTATTAATTATAAGTCCAGGTTTCCTCACGATGTTTTTCCTTCACCGAGATCAGTAATGTTCAAGATAAACTCAGAAAGTACAAATGAATAGAAAAAGTCACATTGGTACTAGCCCGGATTTGAACCCACAACCACGTACATGAGAGGCAAGGGGTTAACCACTAAGCCATCACGACATCAATAAAATATAATATTTTTTAGATTTTTGCCACTCTTTATAGGAATATTTTGACACCTTCTCATTCTAGTACAAGCGCTCATAACAGCACGCACGACCAGATCCTAACATGGTGGAGGTGCGACCGCCGCTTGCCTTCACAGCCACGGGCTGTAGCGTCCACTGACTCGCTAGGAGCACTCGGGGGCGATCATCATCCAGCTGTAATAACGCAATAGTCATGATGGATTTCACGCACCACAGACCAAAGCAATATTATCTTACTGTTGGATTGATACGTAATACTGAAGTAGAGCTACAAGTCAAGTTAATAATAATAATAATAATATATTCTTTAATTCTGACTACACATACAAGTACACACAATCCATATGGTATTAGTAACAATGACTTAAAAAACTATGTTAGTAAACTTTTACAAAACTAAAAACAATTAAAATTGACGTGGCCCAACACACGTTGGCACATGCCTCCGTACCCAGTGCCTTATAAAGGGACTGTCTACTTTGTCTAATAATGTTTTCAGGATGCTGTTGGAGCTTCCGCGCAACCTACCCATTATTGACGCTGTTCTCTTTCTTATAATGGCATGAAAGTCGTCAACACGGGCTTCCGCGAACATCTGCGAAGCACTGCAGAAGCGCGGAAGCCCCATCAACATCCTGAACCCATTATTATACTGTACGCGCAGGACGTTGTAGGCTCTCTGTGTATATTTCACCCACAAGCTGCACGTGTAGAAGGTTTGGCAGTACGCCTTGAAAAGCGAGACTTTAACATCCCCACTACAACGCGCAAACCTGCGGGCTACCATATTACATCGAACCGCCAACGCCCTGCGCTCCCTCTCTATATCAGCATCGTCAGATAAGTCCTCCGTGACTACATGCCCTAGGTACTTAAGCTGTTTGACTCTCTGTAGTGTCTTACCGCTTAACGTCACTGGAGGAACATTATCCAACGAGCTTGCCTTAGATGTGAAAATCAAAAGCTCACTTTTTTTTACATTATATGTGAGTCCATGTGATGCAGCATATGACTCACAAACACCCAACAACTTCCTGAGCGCGCTGATTGATGGACTCAGCAAGACCATGTCGTCTGCGTAGCTGAGATTATTCACCATAGTACCATCGATCGAGCAACCGACGTTGGTCTCGGTGAGCTCACCAATCAACTGGTCCATATATACATTAAACAGGGTCGGGGACGTTAGTCCACCCTGTCTAACACCACACTTCAGGACATAATTGTCAGAGTGAGCACCCGCCCATCTAACACTGTTAATCTGCGAGCTATACCAAAACTTTAGTACATTAATAAGCTCCTCAGGTACCTCTAGAAGTTTAAGCTTCGACCAAAGTTTGGTATAACAAACCATGTCAAAAGCCTTGGAGAGGTCGAGGAAAGCAGCATATACTGGCGTTTCCCTATCTGTGTAGTACTTGACCGTCTGCTTAAGCGCCAGAATAGCGGTCTCAGTTGATAGCGCCTTCCTAAAACCAAACTGAGCATCACTCAACTTTAAATACTCACCAAGCCGGCGCTCAAGCAGACCATCGAATACCTTTCCAACCATAGCGGCCAAAGAGATGGGCCTGTAGTTGGTTTTATCCGCTATGTCGCCTGTTTTATTTTTAACCACAGGCACCACCACGCTTTCCATAAGCTTTATTGGTAGATAGGTATGACGGATACAAAATGCATACAACATTGCTAGAACCCGGTAAATGTGAGGTCCCGCATGTAACAGATGCTCAACACCAAGCCCATCGTGACCCGGCGACTTCCCTCTCGACAAACTTACTACCACTTTCTTCACCTCCTTAGCAGTAAACCCAAGAGGAAACACCGCTGGCACTCTAGCTTCATCCGTACACCTAGCATCTGTCAATGAGGAAGATACCACAAGGTGTTCTTTAAAAATGCTAGCTATGCGTCTCGCATCCGTCTCACCATCAACACTCACGGGTAGGCCCGTTCTAGGATTCATCCTACCAGTTTGTTTCCAGAAACTCTTAAAATCCTTTTGTTCGTGGCTCTTAACTATCAAATCGATACGTATTTGCGATTTATTATTTTGACAATATTTTAACTGTTTCTTGAAATGATTCCTAACTCTGTTTCATTGCAATACAAATGGGGCCATCTGAAGGCATTCCACAGGATTTCCATAATTGAAACTTCACACGGGCCTCAGTGTGAGCGCTTTTAACGTACTTATTCCACCCTATTACATGCTTGCCCTTCCCAACCCCTCCAGACTCATAACTTTGCACAGCGGCTTCCTGTAGTGTTCTGACAGTTTTTTGGTATAGCTCGTCGATTACCAACCTATGCCTTACATCAGTACACATGTTATCACAGCATTCACTGAGTTCGGATGGAAAGTCTATGCTTCTTAAAACTGTATTACATAAGTGTTGGTAGGTATTAATTTGTTTATTATTTCGCTCTCCCCAGTGTATCTCGGTATTATTAGAGGCCGTATAACATAAAACAGACTTCACTCTAGTTACCTTAAGGTTACACTTTATTTTCAAAGGAAAGTGGTCGGACCAGTACACATCATGACAAATCGTGACATCACTAACCGACTGCCACGCAGCTTCAGTAACTAAGCAATGATCCAGCCAGCGCCTCGAACCATGTGCATCGCTTATAAATGTATAGCTGTCACTGCCTTGACCAAGCGTAGCTACATCAGCGCATACCCATTCCTGTTCTAAACAAAAATTTTGCAAATCTTTGCCAAATAATTCACCGGGGTGAGCATTAAAGTCATCTAACATGAACACAGACTCAATATCACATGCTTCAATCGTAGCTACAATCTCGCTCAAACACTCATCAAATTCTGAAATGTTCTCTAGACAGAATGAAGTTCTTAATGAAGGTGAATAATTTTCTGACTTCGACAACCTATGAGTATCGTGCAATAGCGTATTTCAAGGCCCAGGCAGGCATTCTGACGTTGGTTAATCACGAGTCATGTCAATTATCATTTTTTTTGACATTTGCCAAATGTTCGTTTCCTATAATCAGGCAAATTATACATAAGTCACATCAATTCAACAAAAAAAAATCTGCGATTTGCAAGGCCAGCCACCATTAGTAATACTGCAGGTAGTTCGGAGGGCGTTCCTACAAATATTAGCGTACCCACCACGAGATCAGATTTGTATGAATAATTCAAGTCTCACCCCCCAACCGTTTGTCTTGCGAGACGGGTGCAGAATTCGATAGCGCTTCAGCGCTGCACCACGTAGAGATTAGATCATGCAAAAATGTTCCTCGTATTATAGCGGATGGTCGCTGCAAGCGCTGAATTGTAATATGCTGGATGGCGAGGGGTTTGTAATGGCGATGATGTGCGGAGATAACTCACAAACTGAAAATCTCATTACACTTCTTAGATTTGACGATCACTTAGATCTCTGAAAATGCTTATTTCTTTTTTCAGTTTACTCTAATGTCACTATTTAAAATACAATCATTCTATTTTTAGCCCACCTGCTCGTAAAGTGGCTCTCATTGAACCGCTTTTAGGTTTATAATGCAGTGTATTAAACACGCGTGCTTTTTACTTTATATTACCACACTAGTGCATAACATAAAGGCAAGTCGTCGGAGTCGTCATCGTAGTCTAGTCACAGTATGGAATTAGTATGTACAATACATGGAATTTGTATGAGCTATCGCATAATATTAAGAGTGAGTCGCTAAATAGTGAAAGAAAATAATAATGCTAACACTGAATTTGATTTTGTAACCGTTTTAGCTGTAACAAAAGGCATTTGGAAAGTTTCCAAACACTTTTTTTACATCTAAAGTAAATATTCCATGTGATGATATTGATTATTGCATACAGGGTGGATTTTTGAGATGGGGCAGTAAGGGCAGCAACCTCACCCACTGTAGCTACTGGAAAACAGTCTTAGGAGACTGCCCTTAACTTTTTGAGACATTTTGATCTGTATGCACAGAATTAGAAAGAAAAAAACAGTCGGCAAGAAAATAGGCAGTTTTCACAAAAACCTTTTTTGATCCCAATTGTGACTGTACCTAAATTACCCTTGGCTGATAAAATTATTGTTTTTCCTAATTAGGTTTATATTAGTGTTTAAGTCGGTTCTCCCTTTGGGGAAGAACTGTGCCCTTCCTGTCCACACAGTTGTGTAGGGCTCGTCCTAGATTGGTCACCCTCCCACCAATTATGAAAGAGAGAAGAATTCCCATGAACTAAACTGCCTTGTCCCGACTTAGAAAAGCTAAGGGACGAGGATTGGATACAAGGTGAAATTAATATTGGGAATTCACAGTTAGTAAACATGAGTATTATAGTAATATATTAAGAAGCTAAGAAGACAAGAGGGTATGCAAAAGTATATGGTATATATGATTTAGTATTATAAATGTTGGAACGCCAACGTCTCCTCTCGCAGTTGAGCACCAATATCTGCAATACAGCCTTGATAAGGTAAGATTTCCTTCACCTTCATTTTACGGTTAATTTTATTTAGATGAAAAATATCTAAACGTTTGTTTGTCTTGTCTAACGCTTAGGATATAGTAGTGTTTACCTGCAAAAGATATTCTTGTCCGATCACCCTTAAAGATTGTATGTTTAATTCTACCACGAGCTTCCAACGGAGGTCGCGACTTATGTCAATGGGCTATGGTCTGGTGGACATACAGTTGCCTCACCGTGAGAACTTTACATTCAGCGTAAAGTTGAGCCGTAGGGTACCTGTATGGTCTTTTTTTCATAACCCTAAATACAGTCTGCTAGGCAATCTGAAGCTGTAGAATCGTTGATTTCGGTGCTCCACCCCATACCGTCAAACAGTAGGACAATAGAGACTGGCATAGAGGCAAGTAGTATTATTTTATTAAATTCAAGGTACCGTGTTAGACGCTTATTCAGTATACACTCTAATACCTTGGAAAGGGCTGTAAGGACTGATATTGGTATATAGTTATTGACATGTCCTCTACACTGACTTATAAACTGGATGCACAACTGCCTTTTTAAAAACCCTTGGAAAAATTCCTGTCGTGATGGACAGGTTACAGACATGGATAATAAGAGGCACCAGAGTTAGGTGAAACAATTTTAAAATACTGGCGGGGGATACCATCCCAGCCCACTGCGCAATCAGATTTCAAATTAATTAACTATTATTCTCCCAACCTCGTCTGTGTCAGTTTCAAGAATGACTATGGAGTTCAAGTTACTTTAATTATTTTGAGGAATAAGAATATTAGGAGCACAATGATTACTCGACAACTTGCTGGCCATTTCCCTACCAATGCCAGCAAAGAAGTTGTTAACTTTATTTATAGAAGTTTTAGGGTCATTAAGATTTATAAGTGCGGTGGATGGGGCTGGTTTAGGCTTTAGATTCGCTACCTTATTGATTACATCCCAAGTTGACTTTGGATTGTTCTTCGCTTTCATGAATTCTTCTTTCTCAGATTTCCGTTTTTACCACCGTAGTAGGTAATTGCAATAATTGCGGTACCTTTTATACGTAATCAGTAATATGCTGTTTCCTGAGGAACTGTTGACTTCATCATGGAGATTATCACAGTGAGAAATACATCTAAAAAGCCGTGGAGTAATCTAGGGCTTTATATTTCTATTTTTCCGCGGGACTGTAGAGACCATAGTGTGCTTGTTAATAATTGTTGACAGAGTGTTAACCATTAGAGCCACATCAATCAGCCGCCACATTAGCGTCAGAAGCGTTGAGGACAGTCCAGTCCGTATCATCTATTTCAGTTTGTACTGCCGCATGGTCCACTTAGGCCTTAATTTCGGTTTTTGTTTCCAATAAATAGTATGAGGAGCTCGTGATCCGTAACGTATGTCTCTTAAACTAGTGTTACGGTAGGAGCATTTGTGCGAAGTAGCACATGATCGATACAATTATATAAACGCGTTGGAAATAAATGAGCGGGCAGGAGACCATACATGGCAGTTAAAGTAAGATATTCACTACAGTTTGCGTCAGTATTCCCGGTCTTAATGTCAATATTTGTATCGTCTATAACAGCAACTGACGGCAAACCTGTCAATGATGCAAGAACATTTTCAAGACTATCGTTAAAGTTAGTAATGTTTGTAAATGAAGGCGAACGATAGAATGCAACTATACAACACTTTAATCCTATTTTATACACTAGGCAATTTCCTCCGATTAATTGCGGTTCTATTACTTTATATATAATGTCGCTTTTGATATAAATAGTTACGCTATCGTTTTCGTTTTTTATGTTTTTTGTGCAGTATGAAACATAACCATCCAGCATGGGCCGGAAAGCCGCTTTTCTTAGCCAACACTCAGACAGTACTAGGATATCGCACTGACAATCTAGTCGGGACATTAATGCTAAGATTTCATCAACATTTTCGTTCATGCTTCGTACGTTCATGTGAAATATTTTTAACCCGTTTTCGTCACTTAGTTTGCCTGAGCACAATAAAAGAGAACATTTAAATGATTTGGATACTGTGAGATGGTCGAGTTCATTGTTAATTTCTTTTATACTATCCATTTCTTTAAAATAAAACATCGTAGATATTTATGGCAAAGGAACATTGTTCGCGGGGAAACAAAACCTCTTTTAAATGGGTACAAATTAGATATAATTATGCCAGTGATATTATTTTGCGTGTCCTTAGGTGAGTAAGCGGGTGATGCATGTTTGCGGAGTACACACGGCTACACATCAAGCTATACATTTCCAGTATAAGCTGAACTCGCATTGTACGGAAATCATATACAATGCAAGATCAACATAAACTGGACATGTATAGCTTGATGTGTAGCCGTGTGTACAACAGGAGTGAGTAATATTGTGTGACAACGCAATTGGTGCATAAATAACGGGTAAACCTAGTTGTACCAAGTTCTAGTACTCGTCGGTGCGCAAGAGCTAGTCTGGCACAAGAATGTTATGTGAAGTATGAATGTGTGTGTGTGATAATTATAGCAGAGTGTGAGACAGACTTTGAGTATGAGATTTGTGAGCAACTAAGCCGTGTCTCCTGCGCGTGTTTTTTCGAAACATTACACAAAAACATCGAAACAAAGAGGCGTGGCCTTACACATTTGTGTATACAAACATGATGTTTTTGTTTTCCGAGCTGCATGGAAAACATTCCCCGCGCGGGGAAAGAGGGGAAGGGTTTGATTCATTTTCAACCGCCCCGCGCACCGCGCACATCTAGCTGTCACTGTCACACGGGTTTTGAGGTTATAATTATCTTGTGAATTTATTGTGTTGTGATAAATTGACAATGGATTGGAATAGAGATACTGTTCTTCACTTTTTAAGCCTAATCAGAGAGAGACCCGTAATCTGGGACGCACAGTACCGAGACTACAGCGATAAACAAAAATCAACAGAACGCTTTTGAAGATGTCGCTTTGTTGTTGGGGTGTTCTATAAAACTGATCAACACAAAATGGACTTCCATGAAAAACCAGTTCAGCAGGGAGAAAAGAAACTTGACAAGTTAGTATTTATTGATTTCTTTTATACAACTTATGGTCAGATTATTCAATGATTTTTCCCGTGGGGATAAGATATTTTGCCAGCTGATTTCCACCTCTTGGTGGGAGGATGACCTGTCCCTGCTGGATGGCGCAGATCAGAACTTTCCGTGAACATGATCTGTGTGCCAAATTTTTTACACATCTGTTTAGCATGTGTGTGATTGGAAAAAACATACAAACTGACAAATTTATAGTATTAGTAGTGTTCAATTGGATTGGATTGAATTAAATTAAGTATTTGAACTGCATTTTTACAGATCTTAACAATGATAATGAACTTTTATAATTGGTATTTCTAGTAAGTACTCTATTTTAAAATTACAGGTATGCGCACAGGCAGTGGAGCAGATGCCATTTACACCACAAAGTGGTATGAATTCAAAGAGATAGAAAGCCTTATGGATGGCAACACACCACAACAAACATATAATAAGTTGGATTATTCTGAGGTCTTCTTTCTCTTCCGTTTAGATTCTTTTCTTACCGGACCGGGTGAAACCGGTATATTTGAGCCCTTATTTAAATATCAAAGGCTTGTTCTTTCATTACTTTCTAGCTTCTGCCCGCGACTTCGTTTGCGTAGAAATCATAAGACACCACAATTTATCTACTAAAATAACAACCACATTTTTATAAAACTTTTGATTTGTGGCATCGCATCGTATCGCCCGCCCGTGCTATTACTTCGTTTTTGTGTTCTTTACGACTTTTTTTGATGTGAATAGGTACGTATTTATTGCTTCAATAGTGGCAGAAATAAAAAAAAACTGATGATAACAAAATCTGGGTATAGGTACAGTTTTGATGCTGCAGCCACATATCTAACATCTACATCCAAAATTGAATTACACCACTCGATAGCTAAAGGATCAAAGAATTCGTCTCAAAGAAAATGTTACTTGTAACGTATTCACGTTCAACACACGGCTGTATCCACGACTCAGCCACAACTCATTTTTCTTTTTCTTCGGCTTCTAAGGGTCGTAGCGTGATGTTAGCTTATAAACCTCAAGAATTGGGCTTTCAAATGCAACTATATTAATATTTTTTCAATTCAGACTAGTGGTTCCAGAGATTACGTTCAAACAAACAAACTATTCAGCTTTATTATTATTAATATCCAGAATACCCGCGAAAGTTCGCGGTGCGTTTTGTTTTACATTTTTACTTGGGGTCCACGATACCGATACGATAATAGTATATCAGCGATATCGTAAGTTTTTACGATCATTCTTTATTGTAAACAGTAAAATATGATACATATTTACGATTCATTATTTTCCAATATTTTGAACAGTTCCCAGTAAAACAAAATGCATAACTCGTATACTTATGATGATCCACCATAAGTTTACTTAATATTAACGCTTGCTTAAATAAAAAATAAGTTACGCATTTGTAATTAATGAATTAATGTCATTTTATAGTTAAGTTACCTTTTTAATTGTTAAAATTAGGCGTAGTTTATTCCAGACACATTCTTATTGAGAAAAAAATATTTTTAAGTTGGATCCGCTGTGGAAGCCTGCAAAATTCAAACTTTCTTACGTTTTTTGTAATTTGCGGTTCAGTGTGAGGTTGTATTGTATCATGATCAAAATATGATTTGCGACTATAACAGATATGCATTTACAGAAATATAATCGAATCATTAACACATTTCTCCACGTTAGATTTGTTCTCAAATGTCATGATTTCATGAAAAGTCATTCTATGGAACAAATCTAACTTACAGAGATGTTTTTTATAATTCTAATGATTATAATTATGTTAATACATAATTTTTATGGTCATGAAGCATATATTGATCAAGATAGAACCTGACACAGACCTGCTAGTTGCAAAAAAGTCGGAAAATTTTAATTTCGTGGGCTACCGCTCTACTTAAGGTGGATCACCTTAAATTGATATAACAACATACAAAGTAGTACAAATAAATTCATCAAAATGCTATTAAACAAAAATCTGAATGCATTCGAAACGTAATTCGTTATAGTATTTGGCCATTACGATTTATTCGTCATTCATATTGGTATCGTATGAGCCGTATCGTGGCATCCCTATTTTTTAATTCATATACTTTATGGCACATCTTTAGAAAAAAGAAAGAAAGAAAAATGCGTTTATTGGCATTACAGCAGAAAAATACACCTTATAACAAAAAAAAAAAAACAGAAAACAATGATTATAATGCCAATGGGGCCCCACTTCAGCATAAATGTCAGATGGCAACACAAAGTGACACACCTGACGCAAATTTTCAGCTGCAACCCACGTTCAAAGCAAGTTCATGAGCTATCCGAATATCAAAAAATATTTGGCCTAGGTCTTAAGGGGAGGCGTGAAAATTGATTCGCTGTTAAAAGTATAGATTTAGTGGGATTTTATTCCTATTGGTGTTCATCATTTTCTGCCTGGTTTTTTTCTATATATGTTCGAGTCGACTTCCAGTCTAACCGGACGCAGCCGCCATGAATAGCGCTGAGATTTTAACAAAATAGATCGGCAGTACTTTACGTGGAGTGAATGCGTTGTGCGTGTTTTCTGAGGCACGGAGGGGAGTCGATATTAATTTAATGGATAGTCACCCATCCACAAACCGACCTCGCCAAGCGTAGCACAACCTGCGATCGACTCGTGCCAGGTAATTCGTGATCATCTTTGAGATAAATTAAGCAGACAACAAATAAAATACGTATTGATTTCAGGTAAACTTTTTATTTCTACAACAAAGGTCCTTGGTAGAAATAATTTGCAATCTATCAGATTGAAATTGAAGGTACAAAGGTATTTTTGTGCTCTTATTAGTACTGGTGAAACGTAACAGGAAATGCAACACATTTTGAAACAAATTCACCGAGCTAATTAGGACGACTAATTTGTTTTACATTTCATCTTCGTTCCACCCATCTGTACCCGGCATTACATACTATTAAATTATTGTACCTTTTAAATACTACCTTTGTACCTTCAACTTATTTTAGGGATTAATTAGGTCCAACTTCTGCCTGACAACATATTGGCAGTTCACCGTACAATCACTCTCCTTCTTAGACGCTACCTTGATTTCGGTGTCATTAAAACTACTTTTTTTGACATAGTCAAGCGATGCCTTACTGCTAACGACACCACTTATAGAGATTATTGTCGCGTCGGTCTCAACCCGTCTTGATGGAGTGTCAAGCTTAAGATAGTCATGTTTATCATTTGTTGCTTCGGCTTCCTCACAAATTAATTCATCAATCACGCTCGCTAGCGTTTGATTTAGCTTGTGTACCTGTTTAGTGTAAGCATCATCAGCTTTTTTGTGACATACTTGAGTATCGTTTGACTTTACTAAGCAATTGAATAAATAAACAGATTTGTTTGGTATGGTCTTAGATAAGAACGATAGTTTGTCCGTGTGGTTTAAATGATTAAATCTTATGGTTTCACACTGATAAGTGTGGTTTTTTTTTGTTTTTGTAAAGCAGGTTTTCAATATCAAAGAGGAATTTCGTTCAGTAATAGAGGTAAAATTAACCGGTAAACATACGTCGGTATTGGTACAAATAAAGAGCACGGTTTTGTTCTTGGGTGTAATATAAGTATCGTCAGATAATCTTTTCACATTATTATTTTCGAGTGTTTCAACCAATACGTAAACAGCTTCTTGGCCCTGAAATATGCATGAATTTCTTATTACTATCAGTTTTCATAGAAATTGTTCTAAATTCTAAGTTCGCACCAGGTGAATAAACCTCAGGCGAGTGGTTTTTAAAGGTAACTGAAAAAAAAGGACCCTCGCGTAGTGCGGCCGTCCCCGCTCCTATTACCAGAGGCATCGCAGGTCTGCATCCGGGTTGATTAGGTGCATTTCCGTGAAATGGTTGCTGCATACATACTAGGGACAATTTGCAAGTTTTTAAACCCCGATAACTTTGGGTCCAAAATGAGTTGTTTTGGAGATATCGAACTGTATTGTTTTTTTTGGAAACCGAAAATTTGCGAGAAATCTGCTCGGCTTTGGACGTTATTAGATATACTTTCTGATAGCTCATGAACGAATTATTCCTTCGAAAACCAATTCATCAAAAAAGTACCCAAAGCTTTAGACATTATGCGTCGTAAAGTTCAAGTTATGTTTTTTTTTTAAACTTCTCTGGTTTTTCATTGATAGTTGACAGTGGTTACGGGTCGCCAGAAGCCCGATAGACTGACAACCAGTCGTATGACCCAGTTACTGGGATGTGGAGGTCAGATAGGCAGTCGCTCCATGTAAAATACTGGTATTTAGCTGCATCCGGTTAGACTGCAAGCCGACCCCAACATGACCCCTGTACAACCTGTAACACAGGTTTTTCCTAAAGTCAAAGTCAAAGTCAAATCATTTATTTCAAATAGGCCCTTGCAAGGCACTTAATTACAAAAAATGGAATTGATTCTAGTCGCCCCTTCCAAAAGGTAGTTTTCGTATGGAGAAGAATGGGCAAGAAACTCCACCGTTACTCTTTTAAAATGTTTTACAATATTTTGTATATGTAGGTACATTAGTTATATAATTATATGTGAAGACGATGCATCTAAAAATCAAAATAAAAATTACTATACCACAATAGGTAAAAAGAATTTTAAAAAAGCATCAACAGATAAATTAATTACTTATGTTATGGATACATGGTTCTCACATATTTACAAACATTGAAAAAGTAGACGAATTTCCTAAAATTTTACAAAATTAACAAGTCAGTGTGTGAGGAAGTAATCACAGAATTTAAAATCAATGTCATATAATAAAATATAATAATTTATACAACTTAAATTAGCAACCAGTTTGATTTTGTCTAGATTCTAGATTATATTATGGAGCTGGACCAGCAAGTTTCCAAGCATTCTTATCTTGGATATAATCCTCTAATTTGTAACATGCTTGTTTACAAAGCGTACTTTTGATATGAGTTTTTTTTTTTTTTTCATTTAATTGTAATATATCACAAGGTATTTTGTTGTAACATTTAACACAGTATCCCATAAAAGATGTGTGAAGTAATCTCTTTTATCTTTATTTCCAGTATAGGGGTCATTGATCAATATGTTGTACAAGGCTATTACCACGTTTAATTAAGTGTCACCCTGTACTTTTTACGTCAAATAAATACATTTAATTATTTAACATAGTTGGGACAAAGCTAGGCAGATTGATTGATTGGTTTTTCGTTTTATTACGTCAAGACGTACAAATTACAGGAAGCACTTTCTTGTCTTGTAAGCTTTGTAAAATGGTATAACAAAGCCCCCTTTTAGCTCGTGTTTGAATAAAAACTAAACGTTGTTCCAGACACGGCCAACACGCCTTACTTGTTGCGCATTTAGTTGTTACCGGTACTTAAGTGATATTGGCTGGTTGAATTAATGCGACCTGTCCTGGTCGATCAATTCAGGCAAGGTCTGTCTGTATTAGGTGTATTTTTACCTAGCTATCAGAAAGAATAAGCAGTAACTGTCTTCTGTTTGACCGTCATAAGGCTTGTGCAGACCAGCGCGACTTGTCGCGCGACGCGACACGAACAATACAATTTCTAAGAAAACTTCACAGTATAACAATAACCGGTGTCGCGTCGCGCGACAAGTCGCGCTGGTCTGGACAAGCCTATAGTTTCAGCAGGATTAGTGGTCCAGCATGAATGCACAGTGTAAACATAAGATGAATTCAATTGAAAACAAATTTAATTCGTTTCACACATAATTATTAACTTTAGTTGAATTTATGATTGCAAAATCAAAAAGGTTTAAGTGGTGAGATAAAATAAAACCACGTAAAGTTGTCAACATTACAAGAAAATTAACAGAGAAAATAGAGCAGAACAGGTATTTACCTAGTGTTCTGCTCTATCTTCTCTATCTTTAATATTTAATCTCTATCTCTAAATATTATAAAAACGGGAAATAATAAAGTTTCCGAAAAACAAATTAACGTTCAACGATCTGCGGTTGACTGTAATACTAACTTAGGCGTGATAAAATGAATTACCGAAAAATTAATACAAAAATAACCGACAAAAAAAATTGTATTTAACAAACAAACATGAGCTTTTTCAAATTACATTTCCACAAAAAATAATCTGTACTTTCAAATAATAAACTAAATTTCCAAACAAAAACCAAAAGTCCGAAAATAATACTAAATTTTCGTTTTCTTAAGCTACGTAGAAACCAGCTTTATTTCTAGTATTGGTTACAGAATAACTTTTTTAAGAGTCCGTGCACAAAATTCACTCGACAGAGCTTAGGTACTTGTTAAAATGTTAGGAATATCGTATAATTCTACAATGTTTGTAAATATGTGAGCACCATGTATCTATCACATAATTAATTTATCTGTCATTGCTACATTTTTCATTTACCTATCGTGGAATAGTAATCTTATTCCAGGTGCATCGTCTTCACATAATTATAATTATAATTATTAACGTCTACAAAATATTGTGAAATCATTTTAAAAGAGTAACGGTGGAGTTTCTTGCCCATTATTCTCCATACGAACACTACCTTTTGAAAGGGGCGACTAGAATCAATTCAATTTTTTGTAAATTTTGACGTTCAGAAGTGGTTTTTATGTGCCTAATTGAAATAAATTATTTGACTATGACTTTGAATAAAAAGCCGTCCAAGTGCGATTCGGAGCACGCACAATGAAGGGTTCCGTAGTTGGAATGAATTTATCCCAAAAACAAACTTAACATTGTAGTTAAAAAAATGTTCTCCCATACATTGATATACGCCACGATCAATTCTCCAACTGCAAATGTAAGTTTGTAATCGTATTTTTTTTATGTGATAAAACTACAAATGAATGATTTTCGGATTGTTTCCTTTACATGTGCTGTGAGACCTTCCTTCTTCCAAACATGATTTTAGGTCAACAGGAAGTACCCTATATGTTTTGATTTACTTGCGAGTATCAAAATACATCGCATAAATGGCCGTATTTTTTTATTGCGTCGACTTAGAAGCTTGACTTTTTTAGAGCTGCAAGGAACCGTAGACCTACGTATTTGATATAGTTTTTTTAATTTATAACCTTCACACGTTCCTGAGAAAAAGGGTCTTGATAGACTGACAGACGGACAACAAAGTGATCCTATACGGGTTACGTTTTCTTCTTTTGAGGTACGGAACCATAAAAATATGTCATTTAAATATATTTTTTCAATTTTTATGTCATTATAATTTAAAAAATTTGCCCTTCCTTTCAGCGTCTAGGTATCTCGCGGACCTTATGTCCAAGAGAATATACCTAGACGCTGAAAGGAAGGGCAAAATTTTAGAAGAAGTTCAGAACATAACCGCTAAGCCTTGAAAAAAGATTCACTGTGTACCGATACATAGCCATGCCAAAGCTGAAATCACTCTCGTGCTTCCGTGCTTTTCTTTTTTTTTTGTTTTACTCTTGCAAGTTACTTTTTATTACACGGCATACGGATAGACCATGACCTGGGTTAGAAAGAAAGAAGAAAGAAAATAAATTTATTTGACTCAGGTTAAGGCACACAATATTCACACAAAAACCAAAAAAAAACAGAAAAAATAAAGATAACTTAAAATAATATTGTGTGCCTCACAGCTGCGCCAAATAGGCCCAGTTCAGCATTAATGCCAGACAACTAGTGGCTGACGCCGGTTTTCAACTGGAACTTATGTAACGAGGACGTCTTACGGATGTAAATCAGTTTTATAGTGTGTATGTGTTCTATATTTAAATAAAAGTAGATAGAAATGTGTAGTAAATAAAATAAAATTCGATTAGATACTTGTTTACAAATTATTATAAATAATTATATAGCGCTTTATAAGGAATGAAATAAAATGATATGGTTGCATAATAAATAATCGAAGGTTTTCAATAAATAATAGATATAATCATGGATTCACAGCAATGCAACATTTAAATTAATCATGTCTAGTTTCCGTTGGGCATCCATGAGATACTGCCGTAGGCGTCTTCTTAATGTCTCGATCGTGTTAATAGATCGGATAGGTGGTGGCAGGTTATTCCACGCTTTGGAAGCCGCATAACGGAAGCTACCTCTAAAAGCGGCTGTACTATGCGACTGGGTCGAGAGTTGCTGCGAACATTGCCTTCTCCCACATTCTCGTTTACTCGCTATCCAACTCAACTTGTCGTACAGGTAGTCCGGTTTTTGGTATTTAACTACACCGAATAGAAGGCAAGCCAAGTGTAGTTTGCGTCTGGACTTCATTTTTAGAGTAAAATGAGTAAAAGCACGACACACGTAAGGCGTTTTGTACCCTTTGGATGAGGCGGTCTGTACGAGCTAATAGGTGCAGGCCGTACACTGTGTTAGCGTAGTTCAACCTAGATCGAACCAGGGTTTCCACGAGCTGTTCCCGTAGGATTTCGGACAAGTAAGGCCTAATCTTATATAGAACTTTCAGGCTGTAAATGCAGTTTCTCACCAAGTCGGCTACGTGCTTTTCAAAACGAAGGTCTTTGTCCATAATAAGCAGTGATAGGAATAGGTAGTGCCTATTTGCCTAAACTTCGAAGAACAGAGACAAGAAACGGAGACTTCCTTAGGACTAAATTTTTTCCGGGACATCTGTCCCGAAATTCGGGACAACACTTTTTAATACATTAAAAAAATATGTTATTTGGAATAAGTAATTCGTCTATATTTACCTAAAGTTTGCGACTAGACATAACATAATAAATAACATTCACAGTCGTTACAACCATAAAATTTCCAGATTTTTTTTTTTTGGAGTTTTTTTTGTAAATGACTTGTTGATCTTAATACTATGAATCACAAAAATTGTATAAGGAGCCGTACACGTTTCGAAGTAAATATCTTCTTTCTAGCTCACTCTCGGCTACGTTTAATGAGATTTCTAAAGTTCAAATGTATAATTAAAAAAAAAAGACATTTTGTCTTTAAAATAATAAAACGGAATTTTTTATAATTTTATCATTCTCTATAGTAGGACGAATTTATCATTTAAAAAACAAACGATATTTGTATTTTATCTTAATGAAATATAATTCTAAAGTATATTTAAAAATGTGCATGATATTAAAATAATGGCCTTATCACATTGTTTAGTAACACACTTAAACTTTAAAAACATCATTTAATCTTTATTCGACCGAAAGTACAATACGACTTTTACGGCAGCGCATTTCGTTATCTATTCTTAGAAATTACAAAAAAAAACCGCCATGGTCGCATACCTTCCCCTACTGCCCCGCGTGCCAGCGCGCTCAGGTTACCCTCACTTCACTCCTGTACTTCGGTCTGTTTGGTTCATTGGATCTTCCTAATACGACTACCTTGGCTTGAATTTATGGATTACGATTTGCTGCAATAACATTGTTCCTGTTTGTCTACATCAAATAATACGGTAAGTCAAAATTTATTACTTTTTAATGTTTTGACTAAAGTTACTTATTTTATTTCTTGTCGGGAAACAAACAGTAAGTTAGATATAAAGTAGAACATAAATGTATATACATTTATGTTCTACATTAATGTATACATTTATGTTTCTATTATTTTATCTTAAACTAGCAATTTGACAGTCTAGCTTGATCTGCAGTTGTATGAACTTGACATTTTTGAGTGGAGTTTTTAAGATAATTATTGTGTATGAAACGTATTTAAAGAAAAAAAAAATGGTTATTTTATTATTTGATGACCATTACGTACAAGACAGGACATCATCTGCATTAAATTTTTGGTCCAAATATAAAAGTGAACAAGCATAGTGATGCTACATTTTTGGTGTCATAAAGAAATGCTAAGGCGGACGAATTCTATCAAAATATATTATTTTTCTGGCCGGCTCTTTTTATATTTGTACCAAAATGGATTATGTCCTTTGCGCATTGACTAAAATGTAACTCTGTAAAAGAAAACAAACAATTTCAATAACAATGACGCTACGTGTTCATATTTTCTAACCGTTTTTCTTTATTAGAGCGTAAAATGAAATAATAAAATCTTCAAATCGATACAATCGATGCATCTAGGTGGAATTCGCATAATGTCTATAAGGGTTTGTTTTTCCTTTTGAGGTATGGAAAACTATAAAATTTTATGTGGCGCGATTCGTATGAATCCAAAGTAGGAGACGTTGCTGTATTATGCACTGATAGTGTAGCATATATGCTAAAAGCTAGACGTGTTCTGAAAAATTATTTGCCCAACATGATACACGTCACTTGCTTAGCACATGCACTGAATCTCGTGGCAGAAAAAATACGATACGAATACTCAGATGTAGATGAATTCATTTCAAACAATTTTTTTTTTAAAGTCACCTATTAGAGTGCGCTTGTTAAAAAACACCTTTCCCCACATGCCGCTTCCTCCAGAACCCGTTATTACAAGATGGGGTACTTGGTTGGAGGCAGTGTCATATTATGCAAAATATTACGATCAAATTAAAACAATTGTAAATCTTTTAAGAAGTTCCGACAAGCTCTCTATTAGGTTTCCAAAAATGCTCTTCAAAAGGAAAACTTGAAATCGGACTTGGACTACATTGAGGAATATTTTAAAGATATACAAATCGGGTTAAAGAAATTACAAAAATAGAATTTAACTCTAACGGAATCCATTGAAATATTTGATCACGTGAGAACTGTGCTTAGCTGGTGTTCGTCTGAGCCCATAAAAAATAAACTCGTAAATGTCATGGACAGTAATCCCGATCTAGATAAAATTAGAGACATATGTGACGCGATAACAGCAGGAAGGGATGAGCGATCATACTATATGTACGCGCCTTTAACCTCAGTCGATGTTGAAAGGTCGTTTTCAACTTATAAATGGATTCTTAACATAAAACGAAATCGCCTGACAGTTGAAAATATTGAAAAAATTATGATTGTGTATTTTAACTTAGATAACTCATCTGACAAAGAAAATTTCGGTTCTGATACTGAACTTGACGAATCGAATCAAGATGATTAAATTAAAATCGTTCTTAATTTTTTATGGTATTTGTAACACAAATAAAGATTTTCAAATTCTTAGCAATTTTTAATGCGTCAAGATCTGTACCAAAACCGAACATTTCATTACGTCTGTACATTTTGTTTCATGCTTTCCAATTACGTCATATTTAAAAAATAATATAAATATACATATATTTGTTACAACAATATTCTATGTGTTTTATTTTTCCTTTAGAGCGCATAGAGGATAAGTTATTATTATGGAGTTATAAATTATAAATGTTATGTCTAGTCGCAAACTTTAGGTAAATATAGACGAATTACTTATTCCAAATAACATATTTTTTTAATGTATTTAAAAGTGTTGTCCCTAATTTCGGGATAGATGTCCCGGAAAAAATTTAGTTCTAAGGAAGTCTCGTCTCTGTTCTTCGAAGTTTAGGCAAATAGGCACTGCCTATTCCTATCACTGATAATAAGACCAAGATTCCGCGCTTCATAGACTGTCAATTCGGTCGCCCATTAGATCCAGGTGGAACGTTGCAGGTAGTTTTGCTAGTTGTTGTCTAGTGCCAAATACCATGTATTTGGTTTTGGTTGGGTTTAGCGACAGGCAATTCTCTTTTGACCAGGCGGCGATTCTACGTAGGTCATCGTTTAGATCTTTAATGGCACTATCGTACTCCTCTGGTCTAAATGATATGTAAAGTTGGACGTCGTCGGTATATATGTGGTACTTGCACTTCTGGAGGCATTTAATGATATCTGCACAGTATTACAAAATAAACATAATAGGGCCCAATATAGATCCCTGCGGGACCCCTCTCTCAGTGGAAGTAAGAGACGATTTAAGAGCAGTGCCGTCACCCAAACGTAGATCCACAACTTGTTTTCTATCACTAAGGTAGCTGCGGAAACATTGCGTAGCGCTAGGGTCAAATCCGAAATAATTTAGTTTCGACAATAATAACGGGATATTTATTGCGTCAAATGCCCGGGAAAAATCTAGCAAGGTTAGGAAATAGGATACCTTTATCCCGGTAGTAGGTACGAACGGTTCCGTGGGATAAATTCCGACGTTCAAGCGGGTGAAGCCGCGGCTAGTAAGACATTATTACTTTAAAATTTGCATTTTTACCTCAGTCGAAACACATGTTACAGTCTTAGTGTCAACCTGGAAAATAACAAAAACACTATAATTAAATCATGATGAAACTTATATAGGTAGGTAAATGGTGGAATCAGGCGTCACTATGTGGAATAACAATGTTTAGTGTCAACTCCGCCAATATAGTTCATCAAGCCTGGATGCAGTATTCAGCGCCGCCCTCTCGCAGTCTCGCCTGCACAAATTTTAATACGGTAAGGGTCAGCGCAGACATTGCAGTAAAATGTTCGACCACTGATTAATTTAAAATGAACATAAATCATAAGTAAAATAGCGTGCAAAAGATGAATTGCTGTGGCTTGTGTCCGGTGTCCGAGCATGCTCGCGGATATATTTAGTCAAAACTTGACATCATCTTGATTTTGCTGCATGCGCAGACGCTGTGTGCAGATCAAATATGTTTCGGTGCTTGCTGGATGTTGTATGAACTGCATCCAAGCTGGCTTGAATTAGTTTGGTAGAATTACCTTTGCATGCTAATACTTATTTTAGTGTTTTTAGGGCTTAGTAGTCGACTCCTGCGAAAATACCACCTTCAGGAATACGTGGTAAGTAGGTTTTTGATAGTTTATGGAACAAACCCATGAAACATAAGTGACTGAAGCCGTTTTTGTCATCATCTGCCTAGCCTTTTCCTATGTCGGGGTCGGCTTCCAGTCTTACCGGATGCAGCTGAATACCAGTATGTTAAACGGAGCAACTGCCCATCTGACCTCCACAACCCAGTTACTGGGTAACACAATACCCCTTGGTAAGACTGGAAGCCGTTTTTAGTACAAACGGGACTTTATTTCCTAGATTATACAGGGTAGCAGGGAAATCGACGCGAAGCGTTACTATGGATTCAGTACATGATTCTAAAACCCCTGAAATTTTTCGTTAGTTATAAAAAAACAAACAGCTGTTCCATACAGTTTGACCGCGTAGGTATTGCAGTTTTGTATGAAATAACAGTTTTTTTTTAACTTAAAGGCAATGACATGTTTTACAATTTTCCGTATTTAAACTCACCTCGGCTGGCTGCAGGCAGCAGTTTAATACTTGTGTGAGGAATATAATAAGCAAACAAAACATGATTCTTGTTGATGTCTGTAAGTGGTAACAACACGAATAAGGTTAATATCTACGAATAGTCCGTATATATAGAAAGTTATGTCATCGGTTAACTGTGCTGCGGTCCATTACACCTTAATGGAAAAACAAATTGGAAATGTCTTGATAACAAATACAACTATTAAAGTTTTTTAACTTCAAAAAACCTCCTTTTTTTGAAGTTAAAAAACTTTAATAGTTGAATTTGTTATCAAGGTTCTCAAATCGTCGGAATCTTTTTTACATAGATATATAGATAGATATCTATTGACGTAACGCATTAGGTATTAACATTGACCCGATATCGGCACGATGCTGGCGGACAGAGAATGTCGAAAAATATAATTATTATTTAAACTCATTTTTATTAATACGATTTGCTCCGAATTTACTGGACCGGTTAAGTTGAAAATTGGTACACATAATATGAGTTTTCTAAAATTATTAAACAAATGAGATGAAAATTTACCATTCTCCCGCTTATCTCCGAAACTCCTGAGAGATTTTTTTATTATTACAGCGAATTTGCTTATTTGCCAAATGGAAATATTGATGAAGACGGAAAGGAGAGTGAATGCGGGATTTAACGTGAATGGTGCTAATGGTAGACGCGTTTGTGACCAACCAATTGATGTTCAAAAAATTCGACTAGCGAATTAAATGTTGGGAGTGGCAAAAGAGGCGTGAAAGTAGAGAAAATGCTGTGGAAAAGCCGATATTTAGTGTCATAATTTGTATGGGAACCTTGAAAATCTCCAACAAATGAAGTCGATTAGCATAGGCATACCTGGTGGTCATCTGAGCTGGTTTAGCCCTGTACCCACGTGGCACCAGCCTGCAGGTAGGTGGGAGGGGGAAAATCCCATCTACCGCACTGCACTATCTTACGTCGATATCTGCAAAATATTTTGCAAATAGGTCGTTTTTGGTACCGTTTTCGTATAATTTAAGGACGAGCGATTTCTGGAATAACATTTTCACCCGTTCATAGAAAAAAAAAGGAGTTCGGCGCAAAAATAAAAAAATAAGAAATAAAAATTCTTATAAAATCTGTACCTACAATTAAACCACGAGCTTAAGCTTTATAAAACAAAATGGTTCTAAATAGCCCTGTTTATCTAGAACATACAAAAAAACTTTCTTAATAGATATAAATTATAAATATGTCAAAAAAAAATCATTTGCATCGCACAGTGGTGCTTCCAGGGCTAAATCAGCTCAGATGACCACCAGGTAATGCCTGTGCCAAGCGGCTTCCTTTGTTGAAGATTTGCAATGTTGATGACACTAAATGCCCGGCTAAAATGTGTTCTTCCTATGCGAAGGATGCGTGTTATATAAAAGTGGCAGCACAAACAAAATTGCTTAAATTATATTATTAAGTTGATGTTATGTAGGTATATTTCGCTGTTTTCATTAATTTGGCAACATTAGGTACTGTATCGAAATATGAAATGTGATTGAATTGCAATTATAACATTGAATTTGATGTTGTAACCGTTTTAGGTGTAAAAAAGGAATTTGAAAAGTTTTTTACGATTACGATTTTCTTTTTTTACGATGAAAACGAAATATTCGGTGTTACGATATTAATTATTGCATTTCATAATCAATATTTTAGTTCACCAGTTAGCCACATTTCCTATTTCCGTACAGTAATATTGGCCAATTAATGAAAATAGGTAATTATTTTACAGCTATTTGCAATGTTGCCCACTTTCAGAATAAACGCACTTAATTATTATTAAAAATACGAAATCTAAAGCATTGTCACCAACCGATGTATGAAAGTTTTTCAAAGAAGCTCCTTGTAGTCAGTACCTGACAACGAAGGTCAGTTGAACTTTATAAATCTAAATGTATCATCTTAAGTTACGTTATTGGTGACGTAAATGCTGCCACAGAACTTATGCTAAAAGTTCTGTGGCAGCATCTACATCACCACATGCGAACTACGCATCAAATACCTGACGTCACACAAAATCCTGCATTGCGCAATAAGAATTTACCGTGCGATCGACATATATATAACTATCCGACATCAATCGTTGGGAACCTCTTTGGCGGTGCTAGTAATTTCGTAACAAAACTAGACGGCGCCACTTGCAGTGCCGTCATATAAAATGAGAAAAATAAAACTAACCTAACTAGTAGGTCCTGTGCGTAAAAAACAACAGCTTTGGTTGGGGTTCAATAGGAGGGTAAGCGTAAAATTACATGGGTTGCGGTGGCATTACGTCATCGCTGCATCGCCGGGTGCCGCGGTATTTATAAATATGCTTTTGTTCAGCCGCATTATTGTAGGAATGGAAGCTGTTTTCATTAATGTAGTTAAACTAAACATAGTAGAGGATCCGTAGAGGAAACGACCTGCAACCATACGTTTAATGGATGAAAAGTATTTTATACCAAAAAAATTATAAGTTAAAAAATATGTCCTGGCCAGACTATGACTAATAAAAATTCGAAAAGCTTTTTTTTCTATAATTGCGGTCATTCAATTAACGAATAAATTGAATACCAATCGAAAGTTTGCAATAATGCAACGGACCCTGAATTAATAAAACTCCAGCCTGAAAACTGCGGTTGGCATTTAGATGATTATTTAAAACCAACAGGATTTATTGAGGACCAAACGCCTTCTATGTTATGGAGTTTGGTTTCCGCACTTAGTCCTTCAGTGGACATTGTGCGTGGGCCATAGCGGCCGTTGGTGGTTATTCCAACCAGCCTACCTCCCTCCAGAAGCTGATTAGGTCTCCTGGTCTGTTCAGAACATCTGTGTAAGATCTGGGTGTCCCGAGGGTCTCTGTTCTAATCTGGGTGACGCCTGTGCATTCAAAAAGCACGTGCGCGACGGTTTCCTCAGCCTCCATGCACGCCCTGCACAGAGGACTGTCCGTTATGCCCATTGTGTGGAAGTGTCTGTTCAGCGAGCAGTGGCCCGTGATGGTCCCCGTCACCAGGCGCAGGCCATTCCTATCCAGGCGTAGTAAACGCCGGGTTAGCCCGATATCCAAAGATGACATGGCTTCCTTGGACTGCCTGCAGCCCGGTGTTGAGGTCCACCAGTGCTCCGATTGAGTGTGGGTGAACTCCTGTAGCCACCTTCGTATCTGGGTGAAGGGGATGGGTACGATAGGCTCGGGTCCACAGACTGCGGTGCTGGATCCTCGTCTAGCAAGTTCGTCAGCTGCGTCGTTACCCAGCGATCCGCTGTGTCCTTTTATCCATTGCAGTGTCACCGTGTTGCGGCTAGATACCGTTATTTGTTCTAGTGCATTGTGACATTCTAGTGTTAGCTTTGTGGTAATATGTTTTTTTCCGTAAGGATTGAAGAACTGAGGCGCTGTCGGAGAGTATGCGACCAAACGCCTTTGGCATTGTCGGATTGACGACAAACGATGAGGAATCTTCCGAATTCGAAGATTCAAATTATTTTTCCGATGAATCAGATCCGATATACATAATATAATGCTTATTAATTTAAAAACTTCTATCTACCTACTCACATATCGTAAAATTCGAATTATAAACTCCAAAATGATTGACACACTGCATAAAAACAATACCGAAATTTAAAAATAGAATTCTAACTTCCAAATCCTAACTTATACTCGTATATAAAATTCTCGTGTCACAATGTTAGTTACCATACTCCTCCGAAACGGCTTGACCGATTTTTATGATATTTTATATGCATATTCATTGGGTTTGAGAATCGGCTACTATCTCTTTTTCATACACCTAAGGTAGGTGTAGGTAGGTAGGTAGGTATAGGTAGGTAGGTAATGGTAGGTAGGTAGGTAGTGTAAGTAGGTAGGGTAGGTATGTAGGCAGGGTAGAGTAGGTAGGGTAAGTAAGTAGGGTAGGTAGGGCAGGTAGGTAAGATGGCAAAAAAATAGACAATCCTAGGTTTTTATATTCTATAGACTTTTTCGTTACCAATTTTTTCGTTAAACGAATAAAAAAACAAAGCGCCCCGCGCGCGCAAGGCGACAACACATATCTAGTTAGTTAAGCTAATCTTAAAAAATCATAACAGGTGTTAAAAGTACAATATCTAAGTGTCATAATATATCGATGTGTAGACAGTGGAACGTGTATTACGGTGCACCAAACAGTTCGTCAATCCATCAAGTTACACAGAAGTTATCATCGTTTCTTCAACTCAACCGCAAAAATATTTAAATTAACACCAGCTGTGTGTGACTCATCGTAGGAACGAGCGGTGCGACGACGCTTAGCGAGGTCATTGACCGGCTATCGCCCGCTAACCAGCGTGCGGTCGGGCGCACTCGCTCGGGTAACACTCGGAAATATTCATAACGTTGTGGAATACGAAGACTTACTATTTTCTTTTTGTGGCGAGCCGTGTTTACAGTGGTTTTAGCGTTTCTTTATTTTTGCCGTCATTCCTGCGCATCAAGATTCCCAATATACTCCCCAGGATGAAACGCACGCCTCCACCTGCCTCGCCTCACTTGGCATCTAAGCCAAACCTGATAAACACAAACACCTGGTGCTAATGCTAACAGCGATAACAATACAAATATAACCCATAGGAAACATAAACGCAGTGCAGATGACACGATGAGAATGGAGAAAATGATGGAAGATATGAAGGAAATGTCCTCTGAACTAGTTACTAAACAGAATGAACAAAATGAAAAAATGAATTCGTTACAATTGGCTCTTGAGGGTATACGATCTCAAAATACTGCGATCAGCTTGCAAAACTCTGAAATACGAACTCAGAATGAAAAAATCAAAGAGACAATAGATTTCTTATCAGAAAAATATCATGATGCCCTGGTGGAAATTAATGATTTAAGTGCGGAATGTAGCAGTAACAAAAAGATCATAAAAGCGGTTGAAATCAGGGTAGACTTCTTGGAAAAGCAACAAAAAGCGGCTTCACTTGAAATTAAAAATCTACCGTCATCAACCCTTGAAACCCGTGACTCCCTTACGGGTGCAGTACAGAAATTGGGTAAAATTATCAGTCAACCCGTGAGTGCAACAGAGATAAAAAAACATCTTCCGTTACAAGAGCAAGTCTGACGCAGTGGGTCCAGTCTTAGTAGAATTCACGTCAGCAACCATTAAAGAACAGTTTCTAAAGTCGACCAAAGACTTTAACAAGCACAACAAGGAAAATCGGCTGAACACATCCCATCTAGTAGAAAACGGACCTAGGCAACCCTTATACGTAAATGAAGTGCTTGAATTCGGCTATGAATTCGGTTAACATCAATGTTGGGTTGCAAACGGCAAGGTGTATATTCGTGAAAAAGACGGAATGTCAAGCCACCTCATCAAAACTGACGAAGACCTCGCGAAACTCCGTAAGGGAAAATGACTAGCCCTGTACCTACTGCTGCATGCTACCTTTTTCACCACAGATTTGTTAACCGTAGTCCAAACTTATACCATTCCATTAATAATTAACACTAACAAAAAAAAAACAATTATACATGCACTGTTCAATACAAACAAGCTTGTTACTAACATTAACTACACATACACATTACAATATACACATCATATATACAATCACGTTACTTGCACTCCACATCCATAACGCACATAAACATAATCGGCTGACATACTTTATACATAAAAGACAACTAGATATATGTACTAACGCACCTGCTCTGTACCAGTATATTGAACTTTATTGTTATGCTGATAAGGACCGCTCAAAACGTAAATGACAAAATGGAAATTATTAACTTTAACATTCGATAACACACAAAATAACCTAAACAACATAGATGCTGTCTCGGTGTCGGATGCATCGACTTGTTGCCTGCAAAACTGTACTCCACCAAATTTTATTTCTAAGCAAACACTTAAAATCATTACCCAGAACATAAGAAATATAAATAAAAACATATCGGGCTTTATGACTACACTTGCTCGGACAAAACTTAACTGGGACATAATCGCATTAACCGAGTGTTGGCTCCCTAACACGCGTAATATTCCCGAGTTGACGAACTATAACTATTACCTTAACAAAAATAATCATACACAAAATGAAGGTGTAGTCCTGTATGTTCATAAAAAACTACAACTAGTTGCAGAGGAGCCGTCATTCTTAGATGCTAACTGTCTGCAAGTAAAAATCGATAGAAATACTGTTCTCTTAGCGGTATACCGCTCGCCAGGTTACAGAGACTTAGATAATTTTCTAAACTCCCTGAATATAACCTTAAGTAGGCTTTCCAAATACAATACTATAATTATTACAGGAGACATAAACATAAATATACATGAACACTGCAAGGATTCCGCTAAACATTCCTACCTAAACTTACTGGCTACCCATGGCCTTTTACCTGCACATACAATACCCACGCGACAACAAGCTTGTCTTGACCATGTTATACTAAAAACTCGACTTCCTGCTTCTACTTTAGTCGCACACTCTGCTCTAAATGATCATGAGACAGTAATGTTATTCTTGTCTAAACGGATGCCTAAAATAAGTACAAAAAGTTGTATTCGTTTTTATTATGATAAGATAGATTCAGATCTACAACAACTAGACTTTAGTGAAGTATACAAGACTCAAGATTCTCATGTGGCAGGGGAAACAATAACTAGATTAATAAAACACGTGATAGACTCAAACTCCAAAACTGGTAAGATTCCGAACCGTAAACAAATATTAAAGCCATGGATTACTCCTGGTTTACTTCGCTTTATGCGACATCGAGACACATTGCATAGAAAATTTAAACAGGCGCCTAATAATGAGATTTTAAAAATTGTTTTTACTAGGTACAGAAACTATTGTAATAAATTATTAAGGAAAATAAAAATAGAATTTGAAAAAAATCAGATCAGAAAAGCTGGTAAAAACACTAAACAGTTATGGTCGGCTATAAATAATATATCAAGCAGGTCGACAAGGAAAGCCAACACATCATCACAATTATTAGCCTCATCAAGTACACCTCTAAATTCTGTAAACCATGTCAATGACTTTTTTGCCAAAATAGGTGAAAAACTAGCTAAAAACATAAAGAGTACACAAACAAAAGCTACAAAGGGAAACCTATGTAACGGAATGCAATCCATAGTAATGCTCCCAACAGATGAGGAAGAGGTAGCCAGAATGTTGATGTCGCTCCGCAATAACTGTTCCGCCGGGTGGGATGGGATATCCGGTGACCCCTTAAAAAAGCATGCGGCCGTGATTGTGCCTCCGTTAACGTACATATGTAACCTTGCTCTTTCCACAGGTAAATTTCCTAACGTTTTTAAGAAAGCCATTATTCATCCGGTATACAAGAGTGGGGACAGGAGCTGTGTTGATAGCTACAGACCTATCTGTGCTAACTGCTTTTTCCAAAATACTGGAGCGGGTAATGAACACTTGTAAACTACTTGGAAAACAATCATCTTATCGCACCAATGCAATTTGGGTTTCGCCCAGGCAAATCCACCTCTGACGCGGTCCACGAGTTAACAAACTATGTGGTCACAAACATGGATAGAGGAGATAAAGTTATAGCCATATTTCTAGATCTTGCTAAGGCTTTCGACACGGTTCCTGTCCCAATTCTTGTACGTAAGATGGAAAGCTTGGGAATCAGAGGACTTCCACTGGACCTCTTTAGAGATTACCTGAGTGAGCGTACCCAGAGAGTAAAGATAGATGAATTCATCAGTAAGGAGCAATTGATTACCTACGGCACGCCTCAAGGTAGTGTCTTTGGACCTTTGCTGTTCCTCATTTATATCAACGATCTGGGTACGCTCACTATCGCCGATGGCAAAATCATTAGTTTTGCTGATGACACTGCCGTTTTGTTCAGCGCGAGCTCGTGAAAAGATGTCTATGAACGTGCACAACTAGGTTTTAATATGGTATCCAACTGGTTACGCGAAAATCTTTTGACTCTTAATACAACCAAAACCAAGTACATAGCGTTCTCCATGAAAAACAATGGATCCTCCCAAACACTACCTAATACTATTGTAGCTCACTCTTGTACAAACCCACTCCTCACCCGTACTTGTAACAGTGAACCACTCACCGGAGCTGAGAATGTAAAATACCAGGGAATAACAATCGACAAAAAGCTAAGATTTCAAGATCACATAATCACTCTTAGTAACAGATTACGGAAACTAATATATGTGTTCAAAACGCTAAGACTAGTTGATAAAAATATTATTAAATCAGTGTACTGTACCCTTGCTCAATCTATAATATGCCACTGCATCACCTCTTGGGGTGGAGCTCCAAAAACTACCCTAATAGAAATTGAAAGAGCCCAAAGAGCTATACTGAAAGTATCGTCCTTTCGACCGTATCGCTACCCCACTGAACAACTATACAAAGAAAATAAAGTCCTGACCGTGCGTCAACTATTTATATTGCACATTCTGCTCAAACAGCATACTCTCTTGGTTTATAATCCAACGCTGTCCAAGGGGAAAAGACGATATGACCCAGTGGAACGCCATCATCTACGTCACAAAACTATTTTTGCAAGGCGTTTCTTTTGCTATCTGGGTGGCTACTTATACAACAAAACTCATAAGGGGTTACATATCTATAGTCTCACAAAGAATAATTGCAAAAAGTGGCTAACTGACTGGCTACTAAAATTAAACTATAATGATAGTGAAAACATCCTTATAATGACCTAAACACACAACCACATACTCTCACACACCCACACACCCTCACAATTCACTCACTCATATACCCATACAATCACCCACACTACACATCTATTAACATTCGTCTCGCATACTTAATTACCCTAGATTATATATTTAATAATATTATATTTAATATTATTAAATAAAACCATAAAATGTCGTCTATGATTCCTTACTAAAATCTGTCAGCGCGCTTAGTACATAATTTATAAAATGAAAATGTAAAGGAGTGGGATCCTGGTGTCCTGAACCACAGGCCACGAGCCTAGCTTAGGCACCAGTCTCCCACAATTATATACTTACCTGAATTGTGTATCATTGTCGAATCTGACTAATGTAAAATGGTATATTGTGGTGAGAAAATAAAGTTGATTGCAATCAATCAACTTTATTTTCTCACCACAATATATGTACATAAATCATTTTACATTAGTCAGATTGATTGAGTGAATGGCCGCAATTTTTGAAAAAAAGGCATTTTTATTTAGTCATAGTCTGGCAAGGAATTTTTTAGCCAACCCACTCGCGATAATTTTTTTAGTATACTAAATTTGATATAAAATACTTTTCATCCATTAAACATATGGTTGCAGGTCATTCCTACATTGGATCTTTCGAATCTTAGGCTAATATAATAATTTATATCTGAATGAAACAGAAAAAAAACTACACTTTTTTATAATCTGTAGAGTTATTAATTATAAAAAATACCACGATCCAGAAATCCAAAGGTAGGTTTGATAACTGGATCGGGTACAATCTTTAAAGTCATTCCAGATTCAACAGACCAATAATAGAATCGAATTTTTAATAAATGGCGATAAGACAGTAAATAACTATTTTTTTATATTTTAACCTAATCGGCTTAATCGTTGTGCTGTTATTAATTTTTTTAAGGGTAATAATGCAAGAAATGAACAATTTGTGTTTCACCTTATAAGCAGGAAAGGAAATCCCTGCGGGATTCTGTTTCCTGGTAGCCATAACCGAGGGGTATTCAAGTCGAGAGTGAATAGAGCACTTCTTGGCAACTGTGCTCCATCATCGACCATCAGGTTATATAGTAAAGTCAGCAAGATCGTACAAACAATCGGAATATTCATTTCAGCTCAAGGTTGTACCGTCGGCAACAAAAGTGAAACTTTGCTCAACGTCTGTTAAATGGTTTCCGTTGGCGGTCCTCTAATGTGGGCTTCAGTGGGTATAATATGTCGAAGAGTAAAACCTTATTATTACTATTTAAATATTTTATTTTATTAAGATTTTTCTCGTTTTTAAGTTTCATGATTGAGCTCCGGTGAAACTAGTTGTGGGTTCTAGGAATCTGATGTTTTGTTTTTATGTCGTCACCAATTCAATTACCAGATGAGGCAAAAAAGAAAACATATATTAAAAAATATATATCATCAATTTCAAAAATACTATCATCATCATCATCTAAAATGATTTTGTGACCCAAAGTTAGACTTAGGCTAGCCTGCTGATGCAGCAGCAGGAACAATAGTGGCAGCGGTAGTGGGCGCATCAGTAGGAGCAACAGTGGCAGCAGTAGTAGGAGCATCAGTAAGAGCAGCAGTGGCAGCAGTAGTAAGAGCATCAGTAGGAGCATCAGTAGGAGCAGCAGTGGCAGCAGTAGTAGGAGCATCAGTAGGAGCATCAGTAGGAGCAGCGGTGGCAGCAGTAGTAGGAGCATCAGTAGGAGCAGCAGTGGCAGCAGTAGTAGGAGCATCAGTAGGAGCATCAGTAGGAGCAGCGGTGGCAGCAGTAGTAGGAGCATCAGTAGGAGCATCAGTAGGAGCAGCGGTGGCAGCAGTAGTAGGAGCATCAGTAGGAGCAGCAGTGGCAGCAGTAGTAGGAGCATCAGTAGGCGCAGCAGTGGCAGCAGTAGTAGGAGCATCAGTAGGAGCAGCAGTAGGAGCAGCAGTGGCAGCAGTAGTAGGAGCATCAGTAGGAGCATCAGTAGGCGCAGCAGTGGCAGCAGTAGTGGCAGCGGTAGCAGGAGCAGCTGTAGTAGTGGCTGCATTGTACCGCAGCCTGTAGTAATAGCGTGCGAGTCTGGCCGTGACCACGATGCCCTGCCACGTCTCCTCGTTGATATGGTCCTGGAACTGCGGAGGCACCAGGAAGTTATACCCGTAGCCGGGCAGCTCCAGGGTGTACGAGAAAGGAACGCCGGTCAACTGGAGACAAGACAGTATGATTAAAGTAGAAATCTATAAAATATAAGGTAGTAGCAAGTAACTGTTATACTGCAAGGAAGATTGTCTGTACCCGACAGGAGATCAATTTCCAGACAACCATGCCATAGGACGTTCTTATTTCCTTCACAGCTCCACCATGCGCCATGTTGAATATTTGCACAGAGTGTGTCTAAAATGAATCAGCAGTAATCGCGATGTCCATCGTAACGTAGTTATCAAAAACACAATAAATTCTGAGAGATAAGATAGCACGCGCGATCGCTCGATTGTAGCAGACGTACAGACGAATGAGCAAGTTTTAATAAATTACTGTTTCGTTTCGTTTGGGACACTGTTGGTGAATTGTTTCAGAATTAAAAATACAAAACGTGCATCTGGAAAAAGAAAATCATGGACTATAAATGGATTAACAAATAAATAAAATGAACTTCTAATAATTGATTGCTTTTAAAGAGATTTTTTTTTTTTTTTTGTATTTTCCTGTTATATGATGTAGGTTCTATGCTGAATATATTTACCTGTCCATAATCCTGAGCACTTCCCGAAGTACCATACAAAATAGTTGCACTGTTCCCTATCCGGTAGAAACCAGCCTGTGGCAGCTTCAGCGCATCCATGGCAGCTCCCATGGCGGCGGCGACATGGTGCACTTGTGCAGCATTCGGTGGCAAGGTCCGGTCCCCATAAGCGAACAGAACCCAGTTCCCGTGACTGTGAATGTCCATGTACAACTGGATTCTGTCCACATCATTCTGTAGTATATCCCTGACGTACTGGGTCTCTGGCTCCGAAAAGGCGTGGGTTCCAGGATAGTTCAAAGCGCAAGGGTTGCTTGAGACTCCAGTGGTACCAAAGAGGACGTCAAAGTTCCTATTACCGTCGACTCCGAAGCAGGATTCACTGACTTCGAGGTTGATAGATCTTGTCTTACGCCAGAGGCGGTCCTAAAAGCAATACATTATACTATTACAAGACTATTTCGATGTGTTGTGAGGCCTCCCACAAGGTGGACTGATGATCTGGTAAAGGTCGCAAGAATATAATATTCAATGCTAGAAGCACAGGACCGGCGGTTGTGGCGATGCTTATGTCCAACAATGGATGTGTTTCACCTGAGTGATGATATTATGCACTTTATTTACTAACACCAGTAAACGTATACTCGTATCCATCAGGGTTGACGAGCGGCATGATGATCCAGTCCACATCGCTGAGCAGGTCACTGTCCTCGCTCCGCAGGTTCTCCACCAGTCTGTAGATGGAGTACAGCGCCACTGGGGTGGTCACCCACTCCCGCGCGTGGATCATTGCGTTCATGAAATAGATCGGCTTGCTTGGGTCATTGAAGCTGGTGGTTGATATCTAGTTGACACAAATAACAGTATATTGTAAGTCGACGATTGAGATAATGTTAAAAAATGTAATCTAATTTTATAAAACTGTTCCACTTTTCGTATTAAGATAGTGTAGTAGATCCGATAAATCAATTACTAAGTTGATACGCGATTTAAAGGGTTTCATTAAACTGAAATCAAAAACAGTTGGAATATATTCTAAGTAATGCCACTTAGCTTAAAGAGGAGAAAAACGTTATTTATTACCTTCTATGGATTAAAACGTCAATGATCGCAGTTTACATACATATAACTAAATATTTTAATATTACACTAAATATCAAAAGAAACTATAGCAATAAAAATGTCAATGACTCTTACCTTTAAATATTTTATATCTCTACCTTCATAACTTTTTCCGGCGTTGACCAGAGTCACCAAGTTGGGATACTGTGCAGCTATTCTGTCCATGTATGCATCGATCTAAAAAAGATAAATAAAATAATTGAACAACAAACTCTGGGTACAAACCAAACAGGGCAGAAACTGAACATAGTGACAAAGCAGAGAAACCAATTATAGTCAACAGCATTAATATTGAAGGTTTTGGGATAAGTGGGAGACGAATTGGATAGCACATGTGTGAGCACTATGTACCTACTTTACAGCTACCATTTACTGGGTATGTCTTTCATTGACTTGAGTGTGCCCTGGCGGTTGAAAGTATATCATGCTCACTCAAATGTCTCGCTGGTGGTGGCGTGTGTGTTGGATCATTAAGTTCCCTTCAAAATGGTTGAGCTAAATGGTGCTGATGCATGCGTCATGTTCGTGAACAGGCGCCGTCAGTGGGGACTGGTCATCTCTTAGATGCCACGGCTTATTTGAATTTATTTTAATTTTTATTGTTTTTATTTTTTTTATGGACTCTTTTAACGTGCACGTCTTTTTACATTGTTCTCACATATATAATTACAACATGGATGATGTAACCAATATTTTGTAAAAATATTCTGACTTAAAAGAGTGTCCGTGGAGTTTCTTGCCCGTTCTTCTCCATAGGAACCTACTACGCGTTGGAATGGGTAACTAGCTTCATATTTCTGACTGACCGACCCCTTGACAATTTAAAAGTACCTGTAATTGGTTTATTTGAATTAAATGCTTTTAGTTTGAGTTTGACGACTTAGACTGACTGATATTTAAATAATAAAAATGAATGCTAAAGAAAATAATATCATAAAATGTGCCTATCTGTGAAAAAGTATACTTGATAAATTGAAAGCAAATACCTCCAACCTTTTAACTAGCAACTAAATAATTATTGCCAACTAGAATGTATTCTATTTTGTGTTCAATCACACAAACATCGGATTATACATGATGTGTCATTTGGGGATTCAGTTCATATTTCACAGCTCTAATTTAAAACAGATTATTTGTGTTTGCCTTTGGGTGTTTAAATAGACGTTGTGTTATTTCAAAAACCTATGGAAACTGCTTTGTAAATATTTTCATTATACTTATTTAAATATAAATTCAACATAAAACGGCCAAGGTCTGTCAGGATTTATGTTATAGATATTTTTATGTAAATATGAAAATCACTAAAATTTCTTTTTCAACAACATTAACCAACTTTCTAATGTATCGTCTGCCCTAAATTTACTGACTGTTCTAAAAATAACTCCTCTTGATGCTACTAAATAGTGTAAATACCTCAGCGTATCGCCAGTAATCCTGGAATATCATCCTCTGGCCTCTACTACTCCTCCACATTGATATTTCTTCATTGTGTTTCTCGATGGCTCTGTGAAAGAAAGTTATGAGATAAACTCAGATATTACCGACCCTGTTAAAGTAAGTATAACATCGATGGCAATTATTGAGTGTTGCTTTCAAAATAACTTTTTAATTTTTATATGAAAATCCATCTTCCTGCCCATGTATTTGAAACACTGTTCTCTTTCCATTCTCCCCTGTCAACCGTTACGCTATCATTCACTCCCTTCTCTTTCATATGATTCTTCACACAATCCATCCATCTTTTCTTTGCCCTTCCTCACCCTCTCCATCCATCAACATTTACATTCATCACTCTTTTAGTCACATGCGTTTCCTCCCTCCTCATCACCATGCTCATATCTAGCTTTCCTTTCAACGTTCCTCTATATTTTCCTTTATGTTCTTTTTCCAGAATTACCTAGCTTACCTACTGACAGATTATATGAGTTCATATAATTGTGTAGTTTATTTTATTTCATTGTATAAGTCAATTTATTTTATATTTTATTTTCATTTATTATTTATTGACAAAATCTACTCATTACTGTTTTTTTTTAATGAGTTTTAATGCAATATGTGGTGAGCTAGCGACCTTGAAAATTGATTATATTATTACTGGCTTTTTTTTTTTTGAGGGTGGGAAATTATCAAATAACTTCTTCCGCTCTGGGCGAAGCGGGAGGGTGTGTCAGACTTTTACTGAGTAAAACCCACCCGTGTTCCTTCCGTTGCCTGTGTGCCGGGGCCGCGATATCCCTTTCGGACAAATTCGCAACCCCGGCAGGCATTGGCCTTTACTGACCCCGTCAGTTGGTGCTGACATCTCTTTGAGGCGCACGTGAAACACAACGTGTCGTCGACCCGGGCCTGGTCCCAATCGGACGGCGAGCTACCCATCGCTCACCATCCACAAGCCCGCGCCTACGGTGCCCGGAAGTCGGCTCGCGACTCCCGACGCCCGGGGCGTCTCCTGCGGCGACTAGGGGCGCGTGGGCGCGAATCTTGCCTCTCCCTCGAGCGCTCCGCCTCCTCCTTCGCGAGCATTTCTGCTTCGCAGAAGGAAGTGACTGCCACCCATGCACTCTCGCTCCGGACCGTGGCCTGAACCAGGGCCGGACGCGAGAGATCGCCGCCGCCGATCGCCTCGTTGAAGACACGGCGGTGCTCTGCCCAAGCAGGGCAGACCTCCACCGTATGCTCCACCGTGTCCTCCGGGCGATCCACATAGTGGTGACACCCGGGCATTTCCTCCCACCTTATATGGAACAAGAACCTCTCGAAACAGCCGTCTCCGGTGAGGACCTGCGTCAGGCGGAAGGTGAGGACGCCGTGGCGCCTCTCTAGCTACTCCTCAAAGAGGGGACTTATCGCCACAATTGTGGCGTGCCCAGCGCTGGATTGCGACAATCGCACTCTCTATGCCGCCATGAGATCCCGCTGGAGCTCTGTCCGCTGTGCCGTGATTTCTCGCGGCAGCGGATTTAAGCCCCGGCGTTTCGCCTCCTCGCGACACTCCCACATGTGCGCGAGGACTTTTGCCTCCAGATCCCATGGCCGTATATTATTCTTGCCTGAACAACCGGCAGCAAGTTCGTCATGCTTTCTTATATGTCACTGCTTGCGGTAGCGTCTGGGGTCGGGATGCCTCCATCCCTCAAATATGGCGAGGGGGATAGTTTCTTGCGTTGTGCTCGTGAATGGGTGCTGCTTGTGTTAACTGGTCGTCTTGCTGACCATGGTTTTGTTATTGTTATTAGTAATTAACTATTTATTTATATTATTTATTTTTACTTCGATGGTCTTAGTTTATAATTTTTCACTTCGAGTTACAGCTTTAATAGTTATATGTAAACGGGCACGCCCTTTATGCCTGGAATTTTTCATTCGGGTATTAAGTTCTGTTTACTTTTTATTTTCGCTTGAGTATAGATTTCGATGATTTTTGTTGGTATATTGGCGTGTGCTAGCTGACATATAGCAAAAAAAATATTTTAATGTTTTGTGTTGCGTAATGTAGGTACATTATTTTGCATAAGTACTATTGTACGTATAGAATCAAGTTTTTCTAACTGAACAGACAGCTGGGGTAAGTAATATATGATATATTTACAAACTCTAATATTTATAAAACATAACAAATCTATAATTTTATTTAATATAATGATCAGTTAATATAATAAACGATTGATATAATTTTAAAATAACGTATAATAGTATAATAATATTTTTTATGCATAACATACATTGAATATAAAATCGTTTGATATACCACTCAAAAGACATAAAACCTATTTAGTCTAATAGGTATGATAAAAATGTATGATATTTTTTTGTAATTTCTTTCATAGTTAGTAACCTGAGTAGATATACCTAGTAATCAAATCAAATCAAAATCAAAAGTCATTTATTCAAACTAGGCTGAGAATCAGCACTTTTCGAACGTCAAAATTACATAAGACAGTCCCCCAAAACGCCCACCCTTCACCACTTCCTAGTGCATTAGCTGGGAAGAAGAAGTGGCGCAACAAACTCCCCAGCAGCACAGCTGTCTGTTCAGTTAGAAGAACAAAAAAATAAGATTCTATATAATAGTATTCAAAATAATTTAGATAATTTAGATTACGCAACACAAAACATAATTTAAATTATTAGCCATATGTTAGCTAGCACACGCCAATATACCACACAACATCATCGAGAGCTATACTCAGGCAGAAATAAAAACTAAACGTAAACAGAACTTATCTAAATAAAAGCCTCCAGGCATAAAGGGCGTGCCCGCTTACATATAGTTGTATCTGGAAGTTATAAATGATAAACTAGGACCATCGAGATAAAATAAATAAAACAAACAGTTAATTACTAATAACAATAACTAATATGATCAATTGTCGAGGTCACTAGCTAACCACATATTGCAATACAACTCATTAGAAAAAACATTGTAATGAGTAGATTATGTCAACAATAAATTGAAATAAAATTAAAAAATAGCTTGACTTATAAAGTCAAATAAAAAAATAAAAAAATACAATTATATAAACTCATATAACTTGTCAGTAGGTAATCTGGAGAAAGAACATAAACATTGTCTTGAGTTAATCACAGCGACCAACTATTCTTATCATTTAAGTAGTCGTTTATAGAATAGTATGCCTTTGAACAAAGCTTGGATTTTACTTTCGTTTTAAACGCATCAAAAGGCAAATCTAGTAACTAATTACACGTGCCATGATCTCCACCAACCACCCGCTCGCCTTGGCGCGTTAATGGTCACTGTTCTAACCTAACCTAACCCATAAGGTTCACCCATAATAGAGGGGATCTGGCGCTCGGCAGCCATTGCCGCGGCCCGCTCGCTACGCTCGCTCGCCTTCACGCGTTAAAGGTCACTGTTCTAACCTAACGTAACCCAAATGATTCACCAACAATAGAGGGGATCTGGCGCTCGGCGGCCGCTGCCGCGGCACGCTCCCTACGCTCGCTCGCTTTCACGCGTTAATGGTCACTGTTCTAACCTAACTTAAACCAAATCATTCACCAACAATAGAATCTGGCGCTCGGCGGCCGCTCCTGCCTTAGCCTTCTAACCTAACCTATCCGAGTCGGATTGCTGTGAATACCCCGATACACAGCAATCACATTATATTGGTGTTAACCATCATTATGGTTAACACCAGTATAATTATATTTTAAACGAAAGACCTAATGATTTTCAATAAAAGTTATGTCCAATAACGTTATACGAAAACAGTTTTAAAGTACATAAATGTTATATTTAAAGAAATTATATCAACAGTTGGTATATCTCAAGTTTATTACATCTTGTGAATGTTATTGAAATGAAAATATACCAAATAACTTTATATGATATGAGATGCACCCGACAGCTGTGCTGCTGGAGAGTTTGTTGCGCCACTTCTTCTTCCCAGCTAAAGCACTCGGAATTCGTGAAGTGCGCTTTTTTGGGGACTATCTTATGTAATTTTGACGAATTTTTTCAAAATGTGCTGATTGTCAGCCTATTTTGAATTAATGACCTTTAAATTTTGAATTTATATACTAATTTCTTAGTTTATCCGTTTTCGTCACTCCACACAACCATCTCAACATTCTCATCAATGTTTATGTGAAAGTATACAATACTTTATATTTATTATAAATTCTTCTAAAAAAAAGAAGATAATTTTCGTTTGAAAAATAATAATTGAATCATTTTATTTCACTACAAATTGTCATAGACGTTTTAAAAATTCCTAAACTTACTTGGCAACATCATCCACATGCACATAATGCGCGATGCCCTCATCGTCCAGCGCCTTCAAGAGCTTGTCCTCGTTGTGTGGCGCCACCATGAGCAGCGCGTCAGTCTCTCGCGGCGCGCCCGGCTGCCACAGGTCCAGCTCCAGCTGCGCTTGCAGCCGCTGCAGCAGCGCCACGTCCGACGAATTGCGCAGCACGACGCCGTGCACCGTGTGCCTGCAACATGGAGTGCCTCATCTGGTCACATCAGCACCTCTTTGTGCAGAATGTAGGAATCAAAGGGATAACAAAACCAAAGGAGTGCACAGAAACCCCGTAAGCGCGGACCTCGTAAGAATGTCAGTTATTCTTGTAAACTGGTGGAGTAGACTCAAATCATTAGCAGTGGTACTGACATTTATAGGCCGATTAAGATTGTCCAACGTTAAGATACTTCTAAAAAATAAGTAGACATCTAATTATAAAAAACTTGAACTTCCAAAGCAACGAAAACAACCGGAACACGGATTTGTTGACAGTTACAGTTAAAAAAATAAAGTCATACCCTGAGTAGGCCTCATGGTTCCCGGCGTGCACCAGACTCACCATAGCCGCACACCATATCAACAGTTGTCTGGTCTCCATCGCTGTACACGACCGTCCTACTTATGAACCAGTATAAAGCATCAAACTGCTCCACTTGTTTTATCAGAATTCTTTAATGCTTTCGTCATTATCTATGAAGATTTTCGGATTCAAATTAATCGATGGATTTATTGTTCGATAAAAGTCGATAATGATTAGGGATTTTTTATGTTAGGGTACCGCATATTTTTTATTTTCTATCTTTATTTTCTGATCTCATCGGATTGATTTTTGTGATTTTGAAATTTCTTTATTTAAACATAAACAAAACAGAAAAATGACATTCAGATCTTATTCTACAGATTAATACAAATAGGACACTCCACAAAATCATTTGAATAAAAAGCGACTCTTGCTACGACACCATAAAGTGCAATTCAGATCGCACAGCTCCGATTACCATCAATTATACCTAGAAGTTGCCTCTCTTTCTATCGCGTAACTCTTAGATCTTCTGACTACGTTACACTCACTGAATTGGCCCAACAAGTCGAGCACGCCGCGTACTTGTAGCTTCATACCTAAACTGCGGAGTGCCCAACCTGTACTCATGCGTGCTTAACAGTGCTTATTATAAAAGCATCAAACATTATGATTTGGTGTTTTGTCCAGACTACGGTGCCACATATGAAACATTTATAATTATATACTTACATAATTATGTAATGTATGAAACTTCTTAGTTGTTTAATGCTGATTAATTACAGGGTCAGTGCGCTCATTACTATTTTCTTCTCTCATTTTTTTTTTTGTTATTTTAATAAGATATGAGACAGCTGTATCTATCTTTGTTTTGTTAAACATATACTGAAAATAACACTTAACTGCTTTACCTTAATATTGTTTACCTAGAACGAAGACTACGTCTAAGAACTAAATATAACAAGCAATTATAGGTAAATACCTATAATTGCTTGTTATATTTAGTTCTTTATTTTCTGTTGCTTTTAATGTAACGTTCCCTGTATATTTTTGTATTTTCTAAACTCCACACTCTCCACTCTCTCTTTACACTGTTAAACGAATTAAATACGAGTATTCCAAGGTCACCTTTGTTGCTATTGTTTGCAGCCAGTTATAGCGCTGGTAACGATCCCAGCCGAGGTGGACCGAGCAGCAATCGTTTGTAAGTGGGGTTGTCAGGCGATGTGGCTCACACTGTGCTCGACGCTGGACGTGGCACCACGTCGTGTCTGGGTTCTCAACAAGTCAATCGTGATCCTGAGGATGCCTCGTTAAGAGGTGAAACACGTGTCGATTTCTTACAGGGTTCGTTATGAGTCTTTAAGAACAGTTAAGCGGATTAGTTTACTATACAGGGTGGCAGGGACATCGACGCGAAGCAATGGTAACAGTTTTCGCGTCGATGTCCCTGACATCCTGTATATACGTTGTCTATTGTATTTTATAATGGATTTCCGCAAAGTCACGCCTGAGTCAATTAACTACAAATAACATTGATCAATGTAATTTTTACTTTGACAAAATTATAACATCTAAAAAGCAAATAAACTTCGTGATTCGTTGTAAATCTACCTACATTCCGAGTGAACCTAAAAGAGGCTGGTCATGTAGTCGCGTCGTCTTTGTTTCTCGTATACCAGTCTCAACGGGTTATTCTTAGTTTAGTCACCCACTCTGAACGCGGATTCCACTTTTCAGCGCGTGAGTAAAAAAAACATAAAATTTTTCTTTTTGTCAGTTGATTTATTTTTCATTTGCCTACTTATATCGACTTAAAAACATTCCTTTAGCTGTTGATGTTTTTTTACCAAAACCAGCTGACCCGACAGACGTTGCCATTTGGTGTTAAGTTCATACAAAAAAAAAGCGTTCAGTTTTTTCCCAATTCGAGCATTTTCCGGGAAGCGTTTCCAATTTGGTTTCCATAAAAACCTAATTCGAACTATTATAAACATTTTGAAACAAAAAAATCAATTCATAATTGGCAGAGTAATCGCGTAGCTAACAAACATTAAAAAATATACATAGTCGAATTGAGAACCTCCTACTTTTTGAAGTCGGTTAAAAATAGCCAATTTGGTAAAGTCGTTTTTAAATGATACGCTTACCAACGAACAGCATTTCATTTTTATTTATATAAATATGCACTTTCTGAGTTTATCTTAAAGTTATTTGACATCGGTGAAAAAAAAACATAGGCAGGAAACCTGAACTTTATTTAAAGTTAATATCAGTTTTAAATCGTCAAGTATTGTGCTATCGTGGTGATCAACAATGATCCTTATCCTTTTGTGTATGAGAAGAGGCCTTTGCCCTGCGGTGACACAGTGATAGGCTGGTATTATTAATAAATGTCCAAGAGAATATCTTTCTGTGGGCGGTTATGAGCCCGAACTTTGGAACAAATAAATATCGTAAACGCAATTTAAGAATACACTTAAACAATGACATGTTTTGCCATAAAATTCGAATACCATCCATTACTAACAGAAACAAACGGTAGAAAACTAAAAATAAATCTTTCGCGTACTTCTCAGGTATCGCAGGTTAGAAAAATCCGGAACGGCATTACTTAGGACGTTGTTTTAAAGTTTCTCTCGTTGAAACAATTCAGCTAAGTCTTAGCGTTTCGTACGTGAGACGTGATACATGTTGTGCGCGAACTAGTTGTATGGCACTGAATGAATGAGGAAAAGTTCGCGAGCAGGTTGCGCAACATATTAGTGTGACGAGTTATTATTTAATTTTCAGCATCACAATATATATTTTAAGAAGTAAAATAAAAGTGAGATACACACCTGCACAGTCACAAACTGTTGTAGAAACGGTAATGAAAAAAATAAATAAAAAAATACTTTCAGCCAAGTTGCAAAATAAGATAAAAACTGTATTTCTTGAATTTTGTTTCACTCAGGTTGTTTGTTTTTGTGGTAGATAAAATGGCCATGCAGGAGTTTACCTATAACTAAACCCGCAAATAAACATAAAATAAAGCAAGGTTTTTTAATAAAAAAAACAAGTTCTCATCATGGTAAGAGCAATAATTTACCCAATTGTTATAAAGAGGTAAAATTGTTTGTTTGTTTGTGAGAGGTAATTTTTGGAAGTACTGATCCTGTTACAGAAACTCTTCCAGTGGTAGTTAGTATTTTATAAATATGATAATAACTTTATCTATACTTTATCTATACTTAATGATAATTTGATTGATAAGACTGATTGTGCGCACGATGCTAAGTGTGCACCGTGTTCTGTCTCTACTGCTAATTCTGTAATTTTATAATGAGTGCGTCCAAGTGTTATTGGATTTTTCCATCTGGGATTTCTCAGTAGCAGAAGTCCGTAGTCTGGATTTGGGCCCGGTTGATGGCAATTGAGTGACCTCCTATTACATTGGACTTAAAGATAATTGATAAAGTGTGGGTGTAGGTAGTATATGTACACCTCTGCCTAATCTCTCGTACAGGCATGATATTATACCTATTATTTTCTACTATTTTTTGCCCGCGGCTTTGTCCACGTGGACGTCGGAAATTATCCCACGGGAACGTACTACCGGAATAAAAAGTATCCTATATGTTAATCCAGGTTATAAATTATCTGCGTCCCAAATTTCATCCAAATCGTGATTGACTAACAAATATCCAAACATACAAACTTTCACATTTATAATATTAGTAGGATAGTTGGATTTAGTCAGTCACCCTGACAGCCGGTATGTCACCCGTATAGTCGGCAACATAAACTATCGGCGATATTGAACCGCGTCCGAGCGAGTTTTATCCCGAGTGTGCCTGAATCCGGATATTTTTAACGTTATTAACTTTTGAACATCGTTTTGGAATTGTTATTGGAGTACGGACGCCATTGTTTTTACTGTTACTGCACGTTACAGTGAATCGCGGTATGCACTGAGAAGATCGACGCCTGGTTTTAAAAACCGTTAGGGAAAATCTGTTTCTGTTTTAGTCTGCTAGGCTGAAGTGTGATTGGGCGGGCCATTGATGTCGGATGAATCGGGACAGATTGGCCAGGCTCGTCACGCAGTTGGTATCAGAAGACGGACGTCGTCGCCGAGAGAGGCTTAGAAAACGCTGGCGTGACGATTTATATGCGTTTACGAGAGATCCGTCGGAAAAGGCGACGCACAAGGAACAATGGAAAGCTATTGGAAGACCTTTGCCCAGCAGTGGGAAACAACAGGTTGAAAAAAAAAAGGTTACATCTAGACTAAAAAGCAGCCTTCTCAATGGAATACATTCAATCTCAAGTAAACAGAAATGGGAAAAGTATTCCCCAGCAGCGGGTCAAGCGCCCATCCACTTGCGATTACTTGAAATTATGAGTTTAGAAAATAATTCATTTTTGTTTTATAATTATTAAATATCGCACTACGAGTATAAGCCAAGAGTGACTAATACAGCGGCACCGCAGCGACGGCAGTGCGGCTAGCGCTGCGGCGCCGTGTGTAACGACCCTTAGACTGGAAGGAGACCCCAACATAGTTAGGAAAAGGCTTGCAGAAAATGATTATTAAATGTCGATACCGGTCACGTCACATCGTCAGCTCTCCGGCTAACTTGTGAATCTGCAGAAAATGCATTTTACAGGGAACCGATTTGAAAGCAAACATCAATGATAACTTTTTTTTGTAGCAGGTATAAAGGTAGGTACCGCGGTACATTTGGTTTTCAAAATGGTTTTTTTTATTTTTTAATATAGTCACCAACAATTGTTTACACTGGATTAATGCTAATAGGTAACATGCAAAAATGTATATTCAACAGTGCAACAATTACTTACAGGTAAACTCCGCATGCATAAAGAAGTTGTACTTACAAAAATTAATCTAGTTTTAAATTAAATTACTTATCCAAAAGTCTTAATCGTTAATATAACAATCTACTATACATTATCAACCGATTGTCAATATTTAACAAGGGTCAGAAATAAATACACATCGTAACTTTACATCATCATACATAGAAGTTAATATATATTAATTATTCATACCCTGGCAAACTTACGAAATTAGTACCTACGTTCGTCACTAAGTAACACTAACATAATACAAATATCCAATTAAAACCTCGGTGAAGTTACGAAACTAGTAGTACCACATTAGGTACAGTGTTTCATTAAAATGTCGTTTTCACAAAAACTGCAGATTCGTAAGTTTGCCGTGGAGGTGAACTTGAACTTTGCATGTGAACTTTCACGCTTGTATAATTCGGAAAAGCCGTTTTCAGTGTGATCGATTTTTAAACTGGCGTGTTTAAAGGTAGGTAGGCTACATCTGACAGCCCCTTTTTCCCAACTTTCAAAACTCGCAATGCCCACAATAACTCATTTCAATTCTGCGCTTATTATTTCAATTCTAAAGAGCGATGGCTGAATTACATTAGTTGGTAACTGTCGCACACCCCCGGGTGTGCGACGCCTCGCGCGAGCTTTCAATTAGCCCCAGCTATTATTTCTTGGAGATAATGAGTCGCAACAACCGGCACTTATACAGGAGAGTGTAAGGTTCACGTTGTCGCGGTGTTATTACTCGTATTATTAGAAAGTATCGAAGTTTCAAGATGTACGATTGGCTATAAGGTGGGTGCTAGCTATTCAGGTATAAAATAATGTTGTGTAGTTTACTTAAAAAAAATTTACTTCGCAAATCAAATAAAAAATAACGAAGAAGAATAAAAGAACATAAAAATGTCAGTAGGATAATTTCAGTTTATTTTTTATTTTTTTATTCGGTTAAAATGTATGTACCATTTCCTATTTTGTTAGTGCTTAGTACTTGTCGACAGGCCTACACTGTCCTCCCATACTATTAACAGTGTCATTTAAGAACATTGTAGAAGCCAATTATTGTTAAATCAGAAACAGTGGAGTGTCTTGCCAGTGCTTCTCCATAGGAAACGACCAATTAGAACCGTACACCTAGCTTCTGACGTTTCATAAGTGCCCATGTAGGTTTATGTTAAAAAGAAGATTTAGAATTTTATAGGACGCCATAATCGTGTACTATTAATTACTAACAAACAATAGATCCACCCCCCATTCAGCATACAATAACACCACTCACGCCACTCTGTCTATTTAAAGCCTTAATTTAAATTAACAGGCGCATTAACTTGGAACACATTAGCACGGACATGGAAACTAGCCAAACATGAACATTACGTACAATAACGTACCTTTACAAATAATGACCTGTAGCTGACCCTTTGTTCCTCAGCCGGCCTTCTTTGTTCCTCAGCCGGCCTTCTTTCCGGACCCTTGAGGTAGATGTGGCCCAGTGAGCCGGTAAGTTTGGTACAAAACTGATCCTCCTTTGTTTATTTATGAAGTTGGTTAAATAAGTATGCAAGTATTTACAAAAAAAAATACATTATAATAACCTAAATTAACTAAAATAAGACATCAAAAAATTCCTCGGCATCACAGTCGACTGGTAAAGTTATAATAATAAGATTTATAGGTTGTATGATAATATATAAGACTCCAATAAAAAGAAGGCAGTAACGATGTTTTTAAAAAGCTTGTAACGCTAAGGAGTCGATGTTTTTATTACTGGATCAATGTCAAACGAATCGTAGAATTTGTACTACACTTGACCTAATTTCTGTTGCCAAAACCTAGTCGTAGGTAGACTTTGTCTCGAAGGTTCAGTCCCCTGGTGGTGCAGTTGTTTATGGCTTTACCACTGTCTTCGAGGTTGGCCGTCTCGGCCTGATTCCTCTATACTAATATTATCTAGAGATGAAATTTGTGAGGAAAAGGTGAAGATGTAGGAAAGTCATCTTAGGAACTACTGATCCGATCCCGAACATTTTTTCAGTAATGCAGTACTGAAAGAATTACACGTATTACTCTACAGTATTTCTGAGTACCATAGGATATATTTTAGCAGACGCTACTTAATAAAATAATGTATCCCTTTATTGAAAATTGTTAACGCAAAAGTCAAAGGTTAATAAATACGAGCACTACTTCAAACAGTTTCTTTCACATTGAGTTTGCAGGAAATATAACATTATTCAGGAAGGTTCTTTAAAAAACTTTCATAAATATTCGTTCGCTGCTCGAGATAAGAGACGCAAGCTTCAATATCTATTAGGAATGCAATCTCTAACCCACTTCCGCTCCTCAGCTCAAGTTCTATCAACTTTACAAATATTCCTACTCTTTCGCTTCCTGCCAGTTCATACAAGAATTTATTCTATAGAAAAATACTTATGTGAAAGGTACACAAACATAAGTAGTTCTTTACCGTGATTCAATTTCACAATACTAACTTTTGTATATTACCAAATTATTTGCACTGTTTTTAGACATGGCCGTTTGGTTGGCCCTGCAATGATCAGAGGATTCATTCAGATTCCCATATTTTTAAGAACGTCTGTAGTCCAATCTCAATCTGTAAAAAAAACCTCTAATTTATGTACATTTTAAACTCCAGAACGGATCACAGCAAACCGAAATCAAAATCATTTATTCAAACTAAGCAGAGATTCAGCACTTCACACTTCTAAAACGTCAAAATTACATAAGACACTCACTCCCCAAAACACCCGCACATCACCACCTAGTGCCTTAAACTGGGAACAAAAAGGGATACAACAAACTCCTCATCGGCACCGCTATCTGTTCAGTTAGTATTTTTTCTATCAAATCAAACGCGGTTCTACCAAAAGCGACAATATACCACAAGCCACAAGGTATTCAAGTCACCGAGTTACCTACTAATTAGACGAGGTGAGAACCGAACAAATATATGAAACACCATCTGAGAGGTAGCAGCGCAATGATACAACACTACGCAGAAAGTGTATTGGTGAGTATCAATACAAATACAGGTAATGAATAACGTGGAACTTCGCTCCGTCAAAGTATTCGCTGCCATTTCGCGACTCAAATGAAACTCCATTTAAATTATATTTTCCATTTTGTTTTACGTCGTCGTCTGTTCTGTCAATATATGGCCGTTAACTTTAAATTGAAACGTCGCTCGCAAACATTGAAATAAAACGATGATTCAATTATACGATGAAAATCCGTATCTCGTACACTGTACGACCAACTTTTTAAATTAGGTCAATTCCTTTAGCTTCGGACACGATCTGCGATAGAGCAGGTAAGATAGACCCTAACACTGGTCAGAAGGAGATAGATGTTCTTAAGTGTTAGGAGCGCAATTTAAAAGTTTGTCGTAAGATATAGCTAGGGGTGGGTGCGAGACATTTGTCAACGCAGTCCTAATATAAATTGAGATAAATGTTGGACAAAATGTTGGAAGTTGGTGAATCTGTTTAGTGCCAACTTTTGAGTCGCCGCCGCCGCCGCGCCGCCGCCGCCGTCCGCATGGAAATCGTTTGTTGACAAACGACTGAGTTGGGAACTAGTCATTGCATCTACTATAGTTACATAAAAGGCTGTTGAGTTCCTCTTTTTTATTTACGTGAGGTTTTCGGCTTCAGAGGCTCTGTTTACTGAAAGTGCATAATGGCGTTTTGTGTTTTTGTTGAACATATTTTGTGAATGGGTTGTACTATAATATGTTATCTTTAACTTTAAAATGTCTTAGTGCCGGAGCTGAACTATCATTTGTAAAATATTTATGTGGATAGCACCTAACAAAAATGTTATCCTAGTACGTCTGATGCTACAAATAATAATATTATGAAGCGTTTATTTTTTGTGCCATAATTTTCCTTTTCCGGCTGGGCAGTGTTCCAAGGCTCCATGTCTTATCAGCGGCAGTTGAATCTACATTGTCCTTTTTTCCTTCACAAAATATATAAATGATAAGGCACATATTCTTGTGTTCAGTCAAATGACTTGATCATTTGTTATTTCTTAAAAAAAAACAACCAATAGAAAATCATTTGCACGCTGCTTGCTTTCTCTCATTTATTCAATCATTACATTGTTAGTAATTTTATACTGTTATTAAACTACTGCTAATACTATTACTACTTCTTGACCTATGAATAGACATGAATAATACTATATCGGGTGTAAAAAGACCAAATAAACTCATTAGACCATAGGCCCAGCCTAAAATGTGACGTCTCGCGTCCCGCTAAACAATCGTGGTGCTCGTCACTAGTAGTGGCACATAGTCACCGCTAGAGATTAACTGCGTCTAATAATGCGCACACAAATCAACATGGCCGACATGTTTATTGCTTATTGCAGCCTCCACTGACCGCTTTAAATAGTACAACGCTAATTGTATTCCGTATTATAATTTTGGATAATTCGTTTTTGAGAGCAGTCAGCATGTAGGTTCCGCCGGAATCCTTTCTACAAAATTATTAAATTAATCCGAAGACAGCCTCGTTGGCCTAGTGGTCGTAAGTGCTACTCTATCAGAAATTCCTCAGTAGCAGCTTGGAGTCTGGTTTTATGCCCGGTTAATGGTAAAGTCAAAGTCAAATTATTTATTTCAAATAGGCCCTTGCAAGGCACTTTTGAACGTCAAAAATTACAAAAAAAAATATTGATTCTCGTCGCCCCTTCCTAAAGGTAGTTTTCGTATGGAGAAGAATGGACAAGAAACTCCACCGTTAATCTTTTAAAATGTTTTACAATATTTTGTATACGTAGGTACATTAGTTAATTATATGTGAAGACGATGCATAAAAAAAACAAAATACTATACCATAGGTAAAAGGAATTTAAAAAAAAGCAACAACAGATAAATTAATTACTTGTGTGATAGATTATCACATATTTACAAACATTGTAAAAGTAGACGATTTTCCAAAAATGTACTATTTATAAATCAGTGTGTGAGGAAGTAATCACAGAATGTAAAATCAATGTCATCTAATAAAATATAATAATTTATACAACTTAAATTAGCAACCAGTTTGATTTAGTAATATATTAGGTAACAGATTCGCCCCATATTACAAGGGACTACATAACTAGCGAAAGTGGGTGTACTGTAAGCACACATCAGCCTTATCCTCCGGGGAAGCACAGTTGTAATGTGAGTTGTGTATGAATGTTCAAAGACGTATTAGGTAAATAGGTAGCGACTACCGACTACTACACTTGATTCACATGGCTCTGCCACATATCTCATCCAAAAATGTTTATCACCTAGACGTACTGACTGAAATTCGAACAACAAATAAGACCTACCGGTTGCCGCTACACGTTACTTATTGAAACAACTCAATTTATCGCTTGGAGGCACATCGAACGCGAAACCACAAAATACATAGGTACAGAAGACCGGCTCCGTACAATGAGCGAAAATACGTACACACATAGACACGCGTCTACCTACAGCGAGTCCAAGCGCACTAGATGGCGACTGGCATTTGTTTGACATAGTTCGAGATGCCTGCCGTATGTTCGCGTCTGTGTGCTTGTCTGTTTTCGCTCGTTTTATAGAGGCTTTCTGTAACTATTTATTTTGTGGTGAAATACAGAGAGCACTCCGCAATCAATAGTCATTGCAATAAAATCAACGGAGTCTCGCTGCTGATCGTATTTTGTTTTACTTTGTATTGTACAGTTTAATCACAGGGGAAGCAAATGGTGGGCTTTATTTAATTTCAAGGTAATTGAGTGCTTCACAGGTAAATGCGTAATATGATTTCGGTGTAGTATTACTTTCATTAAAATGATTTTATGCTGATGCTTTATTCATTTTTGCTCAACTTTTAATGAATAAGGTTTATTGTTTTATTGCCACTGACTTTTAATTTGTTTCTCTGAACCTTAGAGGATAGCAATTAACATGTTGTAATACGCTGAAACATAACGCCACGTTACTTAATTGCATTTGTTAGGTCTATATCACATATCCGTAAAATGGATCCAACTGAACCCGGCACTTACTACACCAAGAAATATACAGTTTAGATCAGACTTAAAAATAATAAAATCCCGTTAATTAGAACGAGGTTATGTCTCAAACCTATCAGTGTGCTATCAGTTAGTATCTACTTACCTATCAAACTACTTACAACCCTTACCTAGTAGAACTTAATTTGATGCTCCATTACACTGAATGTAAATTGCACTCGCCGCCAATAGATGGCGTTAGCAACGTTAGGCCGGCTACACACGAGCCATCTCCGGTTATTACGCGCCTAGTGGATTTGTTGGTTGTCATTATAGTTCGGTAGTGCAGAAGACTATGAATCGTTTGTGTTTGACAGTTGCATTAGTGCGGGCGGGTGATGTTCGGAACATTCGCAGTTGGTGGCTAGTGTGGAATATACAATGCCATTAGGTAATTTACTTTACTTTGTGGCTTGCATGCACTGATTAGTTTGAATGGGTGTACTAATACAACACATAAAATGAGAATATGGCTGTAATAGTCACAGGCAGAATGGGAGAAATTGAGAGCTGTGTGTTTGTTGCCACTGGTCATAATTTTAATAAACTTCAACGCGTCGTGGCACATTCTATGGTGTCTGTTCAACCAGCTTAAACGTTTATTAACTACTACACTGTATTTTGATAAATTCATGTCATGATATTTTTCTTCTCTACTTAACATATACTAAGTTTTTTATTTATTTTAGTGGTAGTTACTGATCCGCTTTCGTGTCTAGATAGTTAACCGAACTTTTACTACATTTCCTGGAGTTTTATTCAACATTAACTTGTAAATAATAGTCATCCGGCTTTCCCCAGTTTTACGACTGTAAGTCGACATCCTAAAACATGGCTAAACTTTTTAATCCAAGATTTTCGTTTTCCTTGAGGATTTGTTTTCAAAAGAAGGAAAACTTCCAAAAAGTTATGTCGGTCAATTTAAATTCTATTTTAGGTGTCCGCGTGTTTACCTGCGATTGGGTTTATGTTCCTGAAGTTTTCTTAAAAAGATCGAATGATCTTATTCGACAATATTACTATTGACTTTTTCCACATGCAAAATAACTGCTGAGCGCATACTGCGCGTGTGCTGTGTGCAGTATTTACTTTAGGACTAACTACTAGCTAAACCAAAGTGCTCAAATGATGCTGGCAGTGGTGGTGTATACCTTCTTTTGAATAAATTAATAATAATTGTATTCCTAAAATAACTATGTTGCCATTGGATTTGGTAAACCAGATTTAGTAGGTATAATAATAATATTATCTTTCTATTTTTTGTTACGAATTTGTTGATGATGGTGCACAAAATAATAGCATAGAAGTAGAATAGAATATATCCATTTTGTACACTTTATAAAATTTCTCTTACCTTTATCCCAAGAAGTAGAATTTAATAATTAAAAAATCTGCTTCAAAGCGAATGAATATGGCGATAGAGATTAGAACAACTAATCTTTGTCGTCATATTCATCATCAATTCAAGTAGCTATTGACCTTACATAGCCTGTGGTCATCAGCAAAAGAGCTACAGTTTTTCCCTGAAACAGTAGGGTAGTACCTACAACTCGATAAGAGAATCTAATTCAGATATGCAAATAGAGAAATACACGTTTCGAACATTTTGCTAATAACGTTCCGGGAAAAAACGTAGCAGAAACAGCGAAATGACCAAAATTAATTTGGCCAATGCCCAACCTGCCCCTGCTAAGGGAATTCCTGAAATTATGCAAAAATTCCCGTTGCTTTGGGGAAAAGGATGGAATTATCAATATTAATTACCGCTTTTGGGAAAAATGTCGATGTTCTAATTTAGTTGACTGACAGAATTTGGTAAATATCTTTATTTCTGTATCGAGTATCGACGTATCTTAAATTTCATTGTTCTGGAATAGATGGATGGAAGCTCCGTGTCAAGTAGGTATTAATAATTCAAAAGCGAGACGTATAATTATTTTGTATTTTGCATTTCAAGGTACCTATTAAGATAAATTAAAAACATGATTCAAACTACATAGGTAGGTACTCTTTTGTAACATGCATGAAAGTCTATGCCGTAATTACGTGCATTAATTATGAGAAAAGTACCTATTAATTAAAGTTAAGATTCAAGTTGCGAAATAATGGAATAATTACCTATTAACTAGACTCAAATGGAATTATCTAGTCTAGGTAACACAATCCGAGTTCTAGCTAATTAAGTAACGAATAGTTTAATTGATTGTTCTAAAGATGACTTAGCTCTTCATACATAATTATGTCAGTTCTGTTAAAAATAATAGATACAATACATAAAAGGCTTGTGCAGACCAGCGCGACTCAAACAATGCAATTTCTAAGAAAACTGTACGGTATAACAATAACCGGCGTCGCGTTGCCCGACAAGTCGCGCTGGTCTGCACAAGCCTTAAATTTATTAAAAGACTGTTTGCAAAGAACAGCTATACAAACACCTTAACGTCCAAATCTATTCAAAACTGAAAGTTAATCAGCGGTTGGTTGTCTCTTCATGTGACCAGAAGGCTGGCCTATTCTTCGGCCGGAGAATCAGCATTGCTATACAACGTTTTATGCTGCCAGCCTTTTGGACACTTTTCTTGTTGACAGCGATGCGGACTGCGGACTGCGGAATTTTTTGATGCCCTATGATTGCCCCCCCCCCCCCCCCACCCCTTTCTTATATACTTGTACATATTATTATTTTAAGTCTGTTAGTTTTTATATTGTTTCGTGTTAATGTAAATATTGAGAAATTAATAAAATACATCATGCGAATAATCTCTTCGACATACTACATAATCTCACTTTTCCTACGAAACGTTAATATCATGTATAACCTCCCTGTGAGCCTGTGAGCTGCTCAGTGGGCCAGCAAAAATGTCCAATATCTCGCAATGGCGGGCGTCTTATTACCCGGCTAATTTGTATTGCCGCTGTATTGGCTGCCGGGCCGGAGGGAGCGTGACTTGTGGATTTAATCGGGTTATATGGTTGCCTATAATGGGGGTTGATATTGAAGTGGTATTGAGCTGTTGGTGTAGAATGATTAGTTCTAGAGTGAAGGTTTCTTATGATATTTCTTTAATCGTGGAACTTATAGGTGAAAGGATTATAAAGACCTTTGCCAGGCGCTGGTTACTCTTGGGTTTCTCCCGTATCATGTTAATTCCAGGCAGAAATGCGAAATCGTGATGATACCTGGTATGGGTTACTACTCTTTGACTGAAATTTACAGACAGTATTCCTAAGATTTTCCTAGCATTCATACAATAAATAAATAGACACATTTTTCTATACAAATGTAAAAAACGATTACCATATAAAAGCCCATCTGTATCAAATCACGATCAAATAAAAACTACACCAAGTATCCAGCAAACCACATAAAAAATGTTATTTCCACGGCTGCGAAAATAGCTCCAGAACAATTCGCAAGCAGGATCGTTTTTTCGAATTCAATGTTCTTTAACTTTAACAAGGATCACTTGGGAGGACTTCATGTAAGGATCATCGTAGGTGGCATTCTGTAGTTTAGTTCTACCCCCCATGGGAAGAAGGCGTGAGTTTATGTATATATGTATGTAGGTTAACTTGAACAAATACTCCACAAACTGAAAAACGATCTCCCTCTAAAAATACCTCTTAAATGTTTGTCTAAAGCTCAGGTTTCGTGTCTAAAATAAAATAAACAAAAGGCTTCAGCTGCCACCGCCATTAAAAACTAGTGTTATTTCAATTACTTCCATTTTTTATTCTTAGTGTAGATAGTGTTCGGTTTCCAAGCCATTTACTTTATTTGGAAGTAAGTACGTTTCCAATCTACTAGAGATCGACTGAAATTGGTATCGCCTTAATAGTTATGGCTATCAGTAGCCGAGGGTCAAGTTGAATGATGTGCGGTAGAAGAGGTAAAATGTATGTAGTAGTACATTTCTATAGGCTGACGCTGATGATCATAGCAGTAAAAAAAACATCGTAAGATTTTTTTACTCTTAAGTTATTGCGATCATAACATGCTGGACACAAGTCTTATTCGATCCAAAAATGAGTTTTAAATATTCGAATTTTGTATTAAACTTGAAACGAAGAGAAGAAAAATTTCAGAAAGATATTTGTGTGTCTGTAATTTATTCTATTATTCTACGGTTTAGCCCGACAGTAGCAAAACGAGAGAATAATATAAACAAACAAGAGCGAAATAATGCTGAAAGTAAGTTTCATCCGAAACTACAGTATTTTTATTGATATGTTCGCATTTCACAGACGACCCCCGAAGGATTAAGTACTTATCCCCGCTGTACAATATTTTTGACAATAAATTCCTATCTTTAGGAGCAAGTTCACGAACTTTCACAGAGCAGAAAAGAACAGCAGGTTCATCTTTTCACGTTCACATAAATGCAGGAAAAAATAAAACAATAGCGAAAATTCTGGAACTCATCTGCTTCATTAATTCTTCAAAAAAGCCTACCGAAATTTTCGATTAAAGAACGCTTTCAGAAGGCTTTTGCAAAGTTTTGAGCCAATCAGGGAAAAAGTTGGACGACCTACGTGTAAATGTATACCCGTGCCCAAAAAATTGCAGCCTGATAAAATCTAGTCATACAACATTAACTCGTGCTGTGGGAAAATGATAAGACATTTAGTCAAATTAATTCCGTTTCTTCATTCACTTCGTGAACCTTCTGTACCACAGTTACGTTCAAAAAAGTTTCCCAAATAATATTTTTAGTGCGAAGACGAGTGTGTTATTTACGAGCCCAATGCTGAACTAGAAGTGTAGTAAGAAAACAGCGAATAAAACTTTATTGTGGGCGATTTGACAAAAATATTGAACTGCCGAGCTCTGCGATGTCGCTCGTATGTTCTGACGTTTAAGAGTTTATGATCCTGCGAGCTTCGGGTGTTTTCTTTGAAAGTTTGTTATGAACGAACTTATTGTAAAACGTTTGTAAAATACTGTAGTACTTTGTGTCCTGTTTGTTTCATGTCATAGAAATGAAATGGCAAGCAATAATACATTTTTTTGTGATTTTTAACCAAAAAAGGAGGAAGTTATAGGTTCGTCTGTATATTTAAATATAAATTTATATTTTTTGTATATTCACTGATTTTGACCGTTTTCGAACATTCTTTTTTTCATTATATTGTATATAGGAAGCTTGCGCGGTGGTCCCTTAATTTTTTTATTAACTTTGCTTGGGTTATTTTTGAGTATACTTTCTGTCACTGTTGTTTACATAGCAAGTAGTGGAAAACGGATCGGTGTGGGGTAGGTACAATAACTAAAAAGAGAATAATAAAAAAGTTCTTTCCATAAAAAACCGACACTAGCTGCAAAGTGAAAAATAACTTTAATTTTGGAAGATGGTAGCAAAACACTAAAATACAGATCCAAAACCTTCCGAGGTTAAAGTTTTTTTTTGTAAAAATGTTTTTATGATCATCATTGTGTTCGTAAAGCATTTTAAATCGCAGTGGACCGATATGAAAAAAGTAAAATAACTCTCTTTGAGTGAGATTGAGATCTATATATCTAGGTACTTATCACCCCTTCGATGGTGTTTTCTGGTAGATAGATACAGCACATTATTAACAGAGTAGTTCGTGTGCCTCATTTTACCTTAATAAGAAGTCTATTACGAAGTCTACGGTGAACAAAAGTGCTGCCTTGTAGAGAACCGAATGCTTTATAAAATAAGCCAAGACCTTTTAATGTCAGGATCAGATATTCTGATTGAGCTTCAAGTATTAAACAAATATTATTCTACATTGCGATTTTTGAGGTCCATCTACTACCCAACATTCAAAATCCAACCCTATTTTTATATTCGGAAAGTTGGTTATTGGATGAAGAGTTTAATTTCGTGTCTTCGACAAAATTTTCCCGTTTTAGCCCGTCAAAAAATACTAATTTAATTCGCCAGACAAAGGCTTTTAACCATTTTTTTGGGTCGTTTCGGAGGAATCATAGGGTCGGACGAGCCGGCCATCTTTGTCTCACAGTGACCAGGCGTTTTTACGATGTAAGGATGATGCCATGTTGTGAGGAGGAGCGAGAGCAAGTAGGAAAATAGTTTTTTTTTTTTTGGGTTGCTGGCCAAGAGTTGGAAGTAAAAGTGTTGGTCGTTCTGCAGATGGCATTGTTACCATCGTCCTTAGGCCCTGGATGAGCCTGGCACAGGCGCGAGGAGATACAAAGAGGCAAAGCTTAACAGTAGCTGAAGTCTAGCTAGTAGAAAATTTCACGGTTCCAGAAATAAATAAAACGCATCTACTCAGGTAGAATACAGACTAAATAACACAAACACACAAATAAATAGAAATACAAATAAGAGAATGGAAAAAAAAGCTATTTCAAAAAAAAAAAACAAGCGAGTTTTATAAAAAAGCATCTACAAAGTGAAAAATAACTTTGATTTCGAAAGTCGGTGTCTTTGGTTTTGAATTTTCGTTTTTTGCAAATAACAACCCCTGCTATGTAAATAACAGTGACAGGCTACTTATTATTATATTATCCTTATAGACTAAGTGGGGAAAAATACGTATTATTGAAACTAACTCAAAAACTACCCACGCTAATTTAATAAAAATTTATATGGAACCACCTCTGTAATAAGACCTACCAAATAAAAAAAGAATCATTAAAATGAATTCATTATTTGCGGAGTAATCGCGTAACGTAACGTAAGTTGAATTGAGAACCTCCTCCTTTTTGTAGTCGGTTAAAAACAAAAACATTACGTCCTGTTAGAGACCAAAAGACCCGAATCTCAGCATGATGCTGCAACATTTAAAAATAAATGTCGCAGCGCTGGTTCCTGTGAGAAGCGGGTGAAACCGTGGGATGCCGCTAGTTTAACATACAACGCAAGATGACAAAAAGTTGCGGCTACATCTGACCGTTAGACATCCACGACAGCCCCTTCCTTCTTCCGTCATAATCTGAAACGCATAAAGTGTCACTCAACGTTATCCCGACACTCAACTAAGCTGAATTAGCTTAACATTTACACGCTTTTAGTCCTTTATTTTACGTATGCAGGCAATGCGATAGAATTATAACAAATGGATCTGTTGTTAGAATAATGTCAACAAATGTTTTGGCAAATTAAGCTGTTGTATAAACTATACATCTCTAACCTATGTCCCATATCCACCTCTGCCAACCCCATTAGTAGAGGCATGTTATGTGTATGTTAAGCAGTTTGCAGGTGTTTTATTCAACCTCATTGATTGAGATTAGAGATGTCTTTTGAATCAGTTATCTGTGTTGGAAAGTCTATAATATTTTACGTTGGGGACTTCATAAAGAGATTGTGTATCTACTCGTTTTTAGTTACAAAAAATTACGCTGTCAACTTTTAGTACAAATCTTGAAATGTAGGTACTTTATTTCAGCGCCTGATATTTTAGTACCTACCACATCCAATTCTTAGCACATCGCTTCACTTTCGCAACTAACACAAACCGACGGCTAAGTACCTAGTATACGCAAAACATCGAAACGTTTTTGGACTTTAATTAAGTCGTGCAGAGACCGATTGTCGGTTGTCTGAAGCTTACATACATATACTACGTAATGGTTTGTGCTGTAGTTCAAACGGTCGGTACACACTGTTGGCGGAGCTGCGGTGACTCGGATTTGTGCTCACCGGGTAAGGACGCGCTTTGATGTGTTACGAGCTTTATGTTTTATTATTTGGGAGTAATGAGAGGCCTTTACCAATTAGTTAATTTGGACAATTTGGGGCTTAATGCTAGCTAACATGATTATTTTTCTTTTTAAATTAATTTTAAGGGTATATTGTAGGTAGTTAATTTCGGACGGAGTCTCCTGAGCAGTGAATTCAAAATTGCCCAGTTTTGAGATTAATAATGTGCTTCTCTTATCTTCATACAATATTTCTGCGGATTCACTGCTTTTTTATACAGATCAGTCGGCAACTTTAAAAACAAAACAACATGTTCAAATATTCCTGGGAACAACTTTCGATGCTGCAGCTAGTTTCGTAATTGCGAATCGCAACTGCAAAATCCCACGCGTCAGCATTCGGAACTTAAAATTGCTTAGTTTTGCACGATCCCCATTCAAATCCCGGACCAGCCCAGGATCCCGGAATCCCGCAAACACATTCCGTACGTGTTACGTCCGTTTTACGCTTATATTGTTAATTTGTACATTGTTGCGCTCTGTAAGATATTTCGAAGACCTTTTGCAATTCTGTTGTTTGCATGTTCTGGTAATTTGAGTTGGAAATGTGTGCCATTTTACGGATTATGTATTTAAATCTGCTTAATTATTATAACTCGCTGTGAGTACAAAGTAAATCAACGACTTATTCCTAATTAGGAACCTTTCATGGCAAGCTTCAGTAGCAGTTTTCATTATTCATGCTTCTTCTCTTAGTTAGGTATGAACCTAAATTCTTGAAATACATAGTCTAATTGTAATAATATTTTTCCAATCAATTAGTTTCCACCACATAATTCAATTTAGAAAAATAAATGCATTTATGTTGTCTAAGCCAATAAACTAATTGATATGCAGCAGATCTTTAAATGCTAATTTAAAATCAAAAGTTCAATTAGTATTTGAGACAACTTTGTATTATAAACAACGTGGTAGATTAGTGAGAAGCGTGTATGTAACTATGTAATTACGTGAGTTTCATAATATGTTATTGTTATAAGTGCCGAGACTAGAACACTTTGTTAACAGAATAACGCAACGCATTGCAAAAATACTCCTTATTTTTGTACATTTTCTATAAACCATTCAAATTCAAATTTCAATTCAAAATCAAATTCAAAATATTTTATTTCACATAAACCTAGGTGGGCACTTAAGAAACGTCAGAAGTTAAGTGCACGGTTCCAATTGTTCGTTTCCTATGGAGAAGAGCCGGCAAGAAACTCCAATGTTATTATTTTAAAAGTAAATGTTTTTTACAATGTTTTCAAATTACAGTATGAAAAGGTATGAGAGGATAGTATAAGCCTATCAACAAGTACCAGGTACTTAGCAAAACATAAAGGCTTGTGCAGACCAGCGCGACTTGTCGCGCGACGCGACACCGGTCATTGTTATACTGTGAAGTTTTCTTAGAAATTCTATTGTTCGTGTCGCATCGCGCGACAAGTCGCGCTGGTCTGCACAAGCCTTTAAATGGGCCACAGATCTCCAGTCTGGTAAGCCTACAACGTTCTCACATTCACAAAATCTAAAAGAAAAGAATCTATATAAAAGACAAATAAAATAATAAAAATAAAGACCTATTTAAAAACCAAATGACATAAATTGCCACTACAGCTGTAAGAAATCTAATTTAATAAAAAATATAGAATATTGTAGGCACTGCATAGCACACTACAGGCGAGCCGCACCGGGCCGCGCCGCGCCGGGCCGCAGCGCGCAGCGTCAGCCACAAGCAGATCGCTTGTCGGGCATATTTTTGCGCCCGATGTTCGGCCGCCTCCCGCCTGATATGTGTTCATACAAAATCTATGAAAATGATGAAGGAGGATTTTTGCTATGAGTTTTAATCACTTTTCAAATTGTCAAAACTTTCAAGATATCTATAAAATAAATGAACGAAAAGCCAGACGCATCAGTTTCACCACTAACCTTCTAACTATTTACAATAGCTCGGTAATACTGAATTATGTAAATGACGAGCTTCACTTCCGCCTGTAACCGAGATTGTTTGCGATCGTCTCCATTGTATATATCCGCCGAATTGAGACGTTTCCTTTACACGATTAATGTTGAATGACGGTACCTTGTTTTAGTATATCCAGTTAAATTCCCCGCGTGTTTGGGAAACGGAACTTCTTGCTTATGTTGTTTTTGTTAAAGGTGTAATGTACGTTGTAATATCACTATGTTTGAAGAGGATGAGCAAATTTTTTTTTTTTTTTTTTTTTCAATATCAAAATATTTTATTTCACATAAACCTACATGAACACATAAGACACGTAAGAAGCAAGGTGTACGGTTCCATCTGGTCGTTTCCTATGGAGAAGACTCGACAAGACACTCCACGGCTCCACGGTTACTCTTTGAAACATAATTGGCTTTTACGATGTTTTCAAATTATGGTGTTATGGACAGTGTGGGCCGACCAACAAGTACCAGTAAGTTTTGTAAACGGTGGTTAATTTTTAATAAAATGTTGTTGTGTTGTTTATGTTAGAGACAAGGTTATACAGTTTTAGGAAGATTAGTCTACATGATTGAATACAGTAATCATTACCGTAATGGTTACCCGGGGTAGTGCAATGTGTAATAGAAGAGATGAACAATGCTCAAAACGATATTATAACATGTCCAGCAGTGGACGTCTTTCAATTGAAATTATGATGATTCACATCTTACGCATGGGCGTAGCAATAAACAAATTAACATGATTATAGTGAAGTGTCTTATATACAACTTCCATATTATATATATACGTAATGATATACATATTTTTATAAGTATATCATTATTTATCCTTAATTTAAGTCACTATCTCGACTTGATGGAAAAAAATCGAATTCATTAAATAAACATAATCCACAAGACGAACCAAATTTTTTCATTCCTAAAAACAAGAAAGACAACATCGGGTGATTACTTTAGCCCCACCTTGTATAATAAACATGTCTTACGTAGAACTTGCAATGTTCTGCAGTTACACGTTGCGCATACTGGTAATAACCATGGTGCTTGCAAATTTCATCATCGTCTCAAGATTGTGGAAACTAGGAAGTGATCAATATTTCAGCATCACACTACAACCATCACTCACATTTACAAGCGTAATGTAGGTACATAGATTCACTAGTGAACGTTAATCATTTGATAATGTTCAGTCATATAGGCAGGCAAACTCTGTAAGGCAGCCTATTCCGAAATATGCCGAAAGTACTGGAAATATTAAATCATTACTAAATCAGCAACATTGCAACCTTAGTGTGCCAAATTATTTTTCAGGCACTTAACACTCAATCCATTGACAGAAAATTAGTTAAGGAAAGTTTTCTACTTCACATTTTTATATGGCCTTGTATAATTTCTGTCCTGGAAATTAATATTATGATTATTATAGGACGAAGTGATATCAGGATTAAAAGTATTGTTCAGCATCAACACTCTCTTCGCTTTATTGAGCGACAAGCTCCAGTGTCTCAAGAGTAGACATTCTGATACGTCGGATCGGCTGCCAAACGACATGATTAAGGCAATTTGCTTCAATTATTGAGCAATTGTACGTTCTCGTGCACAAGGTACACGTGTCGGTAATGTATTTACTTCAAATTAATAAATGATTTTCAAAGCCGAGTATTCAGTAACGACATTAAATTCCTTGTGACGAAAACTATGAAGTAACTCAATACATTTTATAAATTAAAGTCGTAATTCGTGTCTGCTAGTGTGACCGCGTTATAGACGAACTTATTCCGGAAGCTAATACCGGTGTTTAATACGTTACTATTAAACTCACATATAATAAAGAATGCAAGTAGAACTTGCTTCGTCAGAACAACAACAGAACAGTTTCACGACATGGTGACTGTGATAGATAAAGCAAAGGGATGAATTTAAATGTGAATAAAACGAAGGTCATGGTGTTTGTAAGAGAAGAGGATGTATCGGTTTGTAAAATAAATAATAAGAGTGTGGAGAAAGTAACTGAGTTTGTATACTTGGAGAATCTGTTTACAAGGGATGGAAAGATTGTTGAAGATGTGGAGGTAAGAAGAGTTTAAATGCGGGAAATAAATTGAATGGTACCCGCAATTTGTGACCAATCAGTTGATGTCCAAAAAACCTGGTCTGGCTGTTCACAATAATGGTGGGTGTAGGCACCAGCACACCATACACAGGCGTAGTCAATGTTGGGTGTGGCAAACGACGCATGAAAGTAGAATAAATGCTGTGGAAATGCGTTCCTTGCGAAGCATGTGTGGCGTGTCTATGAATGATAGGCTGATGAATGATGTGATAAGGCAACGGTGTGGTTTAAAATAAGATGTAGTAACAAAAAATTTAAAGACTATGCTTAGATGGTTTGGTCTTGTTGAGAGCATGATTTTTTGCATTGGATAGCCCAATGCTTGAGGAAAGTTATAGGCTCGCGGACGAAGTCACGAGCAGAAGCTATTGTATAATAAAAAAATCTCGATGTTATGTCAGGTCGTTAAAATCAAACAAACCAGAGGCGGGTCGCTAGTCATTTATATTTCGACAATATAGTGTCAGTATACTGGTATAGAATTAAATAGACTTTAAGATAAATCGGTAAAATCAATAGAAAATTCTAAATGCAACAGTGACATAAACATAAATACGTCTAGTAGCATCTTATTTGTCCAGCATAAAACTTCAATATCCAGCATATAACTTCTATATCTACTAGAAAACATGTTTTCCTAACTTATTCGGCTTTGCTCCATTATTGGCGTAATTGGTAGAAAGTATGAAAATGTTGTAACTATAGAACACTTCACTACACTCGTATTACCGTCGACATTTGTATTCCCTCCACTTGTGACAAATAAGTTAACGCAACATAAATATATTTTACCATCTATTTGCGGCATTCCTCAACTCACAGACTTGCAAAGATTCGCTCTGTCACACGTAGCACATCGTAGCCGCGCAGCCACGTAGCACTACTACGCCGTAACATAGAGCGATTGAAAAATGACTTCTGTTACGTTCTGTATGGAAATCGTTTGAAGTGCTCGTATTTCAACTATTTGAATGAAATAAATAAAATAAATTGTGCATTCAAGTTATTTGTGCTGCGTTTTGTAACGTTATACTATATATATAACTCTACTTCTTTCTAAACTAGAATCCATCGGAGTGCGAGGCATCGCTCACGACTTGTTTAAAAACTTTCTTACTGATAGATTGCAGTGTGTTAGGATAGGGGAGTACGTTAGTGAAGCAAATCCTGTAATTGTCGGAGTCCCACAAGGAAGTTTGCTCAGTCCTCTCCTTTTTCTGATCTACGTCAACGAACTCTGTCAGCTGTCCCTTCTATCCACAAAAATAATAGCCTATGCGGATGACACGGCAATTCTATCGTATGGCCGTGATTGGGCCTCAGCTAAACAGACAGCCGAAAAGGGACTCAGTGAAGTGATGTTATGGCTAAAGCAAAACAATCTCACACTAAACGTTGCGAAAACTAATTTTATCACCTTTGGCTCAAGACGTTCCACCCTACCACAAGACGGTTCACTACTTATTAAAGCCCACAAATGTTCCAACCCTCTCCCCGTTTGCACATGCCCCGTTGTAACTAGAGCACCAGTGGTACGATATCTCGGCCTCCAATTAGATGCCTGCCTATCCTGGAAAACACACTTACAAACAGTGTCCGCACGAATACGAAAACTTATTTTTCTATTTAAGAAGCTAAGGGCTACCAGCGAAATCCTTAAGATTGTTTACTCGGCACTAGCCGAATCAGTACTGAGCTATTGCATCACTGCCTGGGGAGGAGCCGCCAAGACCGACATTATACAAGTGGAACGAGCCCAGAGAGCCGTAATTAAAGTCATTCTAAAAAGATCCTTTAGATTCCCAACGCGGCAACTTTACATGGACTTTAAAACACCAACGGTTCGACAACTATTCATACTACGCGCAGTCATGCGAAAACATGCCACTCTTCCATACAGCGTAAATAACAGCCCGACAGTAAGAAGAAGACCCAAACCGGCTTGTCCCACAACACATACAAAAACTACATTCGCTAGACATCACTACCCCTACCTAAGTGCCCTTATATATAATAAAATACATCAACAACATAATATACATACACTAAACACACACACATGTAAAAAAATAACTAAAGAATTCCTCCTCACCCTAGATTATGATGAAACAGAAGCACTGATGAAACCCATATATGCAAATAAATAAATAATTATTAATATTACGAACGCTTACACAGACACCCCAAATCACCCTCCCCTTCAACACACACACACTTATACACACATCATACACCACACACTCATACACTTTCCCTATTACACACACACACACACATATCACACGCGCTTACTCACAAACTATTGCCACTGTTACACGTTTTAGATTCCCTAGTTTTGTAAAATAATCTTACCGGACGAATGGATGGCCCCTATAACACAGGATTTTCCTAGCATATGGGTCATTATTCACAAAATTGAGCACAAATGTAATACCATAATAACGTAACATGCATTGTTTTCTTCTTTTTGCTAAATAAAATAAAATAAAAAATAATACGTTATTTAGAATTAGCTGAATTGTTTAAACGAGAGGAAAACCACGTCATAATTACCTGAGAAATACTTCAAAGATGTATTTATGTATCATTTTATACCGTTCGTTTCTCAACTCTCTGACATTTGAAACGCCGTGAGAATCCAAAGCCGTAGGAATATTTTACAAGCCGATTTATGTAGGTCATTAAGGAAAAACAATTCAACTTCCAACTACTTTTTTTAACTTTCTCTGAAAGTATCGTGAGCAAACCGGCATGCCTGACAGATATTTCTCGACGACATGTGAAGCCAAGTCAGAGGCCCACGGTCAGCATAAAAACTCTGACACCAGGTTAATCACTATAACCACACGAAAACAAAAAAAACTTCCTTTGATAAAAAGCGTGTATACCTTTTGGGCTGGTGTCAAGGGTAATTAATAAATAGAATTATGAGTCTACCGTAATGTAGCATCTAATGAATCCATAAATAAAGTAATTACTATTATATTGACCCTTCTATATGATACGGTGCCTACAAAAAATGCCGAAGTCATTTAATAGCGTTTATCAAACAATAAAAGTGATATTTTATCTTTTTAATCGAATATCACGAATCATAAATATCTAGATAATATCGGAAGCATTCAATAATAATTTGGATTTAGATAAAAAATTAGAACGATTTTGTATTATTCTGGTTTTATAAGTAGGACTGTCGTGTGCAGCGATGGAGACCAGACAACTGTTGATATTGTGTGCGGCTGTGGTGAGCCTGGTACACGCCGGGAACCATGAAGCCTACTCCGGGTATGATTTTAATAAAATATCATCTTTTTATCCGCTTTCTATTTTTTTTGGGCGAGTTTGATAATCCAGTTAAGAACTCGCTGCCACTCGCTGAATTTATATTTGCAAAAGGAGTTGAAGTATTAATTACATTAAATACGATATCTAAAACGTTCTTAGTCTTGCTAATCCCAATGACCTCGTGCAGGTAGGTTTATCGATGATTTAAATAACGTTTAGATACTACTTACTGTTCAACCTTTAATGTTAGTCACAGTTCACAAGAATAACTGACATACTTACCTCCGGGGTTTCTGTATACTCTTTTGCCTTTGTTATCCCTTTGATTTCCACTTTCTATGAATTGACGAAGGTAAGCTCAGCTTTAGCATCATTGGTTAATCTGGTAAAAAAACTGGCATTTTTTTTTGTTTTTTGGAATTTAATGATCTGTATACTGAGGCCTGTAAATAAAATAAAATAATAAAATTAGTTTATTTTAAGTAACTAAACTCTTATACAGACATTCATAAATACAGACAGGATAACAAGCACAGACAAAAACGAACGCTCACAAGGTAACAATATGTCTGCTGCAGCATTGCCGGATCCAGAACCCAGTCTATTGGCGATCATCGCCAGGATGGTGTTAGCGCTGCCCCGCACTCTGCACACCAGAGACACGCAACGCTTGCGCATCGTCGCATGAAAGCAATCGGTGCGCGTCTCCGCGAACATACCGGAGGCGCTGCAATGGCGGGGCAGCCCCACCTCCGCCCAAACCTACGCGCATTCATATTACTCCTTACTGACAACGCCCTCCGCTCCCGCCCAATGTCAGCTGTAACAATGTGACCTAAGTTCTTGAACAGTTGCACTTTCTCAAGCGGTGCATTATTTGTGTATAAATAATGCACCGCTTGAGAAAGTGGAACTGCGGGTACAGACAGGGGGTACACTACTCACACTTCTTAGTCTAGCCCCAAACACCATGAATTTACTCTTCCCTGCATTATATTTCAACCCATGGCTTGACGCATACTACATTCACAGTTCCCCATCAATTTCCTAAGACCGCAGACCGATGCGCTCAGCAGCATCTCCATCCACGTGGCAACCAACATGCTGGCTGCTGAGCCCAACGATCAGGGCGTTCACATAGAGGTTGACGAGCTCAGGAAAGGTCAACCCCCCTGTCTCACCCCGCACTATAACCTATAAGATTTCAATATTACACCAGCCCATCTGACGCTATTGATCTGATGTCTGTACCAATATTTGAATACGCTCTAGAGTTCTGGAGGAAAACCCGATACTCTGCAGTTTCTCCCACAGGATGTTATATGACACCAGATCGAACGTCTTGGAAAGATCCAGGAAATACGCGTACACAGAAGTATTGCGATCCGTATAATATCTGATGACATGCCAACACTCAGAAATCCAACTTCAGTGGTCCAGTGGATTGTCCTACAGTGAGAGATATTTACCTAACTGAGTACTAAGCAAGCCGTCAAACACTTTTGCTACAATTGTTGCAAGTGAAATAGGCCTGTAGTTATTTACGTCGGCAACATCCCGGGTCTTGTTCTTAACTACAGGCACTACAACAGTTTTCATAAGATCGGCGGGTAGGTATGAATGGCTTACACATAGAGAATAAAACAATGCTAGCACTCTCGATATATGCGCGCCTGTGTGCTGTAGGTGCTCAATGCTAAGCCCATCATGGCCAGGGGATTTACCTTTAGTCATAGCCTTTGTGGCTGCAGCTACATGTTTAGCATTAAATCTTGTTCCCACAAGACCACTTGGTATCTCAGCACCACGGCACCTTACCCCCGTGCCCACACACTCACTATCACACATAATTTTAAATCACTCTAGCCAATACAAATTTAACAATTTAAAAAAAAAGTACACTCGAAGAATAGAAGACCCTTCTTGAAGATTTACCACTCCATGTTGCAGGTACACGGTGCACGGTGTCGTACTGCGCAACTCGTCGGACGCGGCGCTGTTGCATCGGCTGCAAGCGCAGCTGGAGCTGGACCTGTGGCAGCCGGGCGCGCCGCGAGAGAGGGACGCACTGCTCATGGTGGCGCCGCACAACGAGGACAAGCTCTTGAAAGCGCTGGACGATGACGGCATCCCGCATTATGTGCACATGGATGATGTTGACAAGTTTGTTTAAGATTTGTATTTGATTTTATAGTTTTGATTCAAACATGAATTAAATGGTCTCTAGTGACGTGAAGTGCAGACCAGTCTGCGAGAAACCTTAAAAAGGGGACGCGCACTCGGGCCCCATGACCCGAGCGTTTCGGCTCCGAACGAGTCAAAACTATAGTTACCTACAAGGTTTAGAACCGAGGGTAAATAGATGTGTAATAATCGCATATAAATATTAATCTAAATTATTACAAATAACTGTCGCAACCAATAATATTTTGTAATAATTTCAAAAACAAAAACGTTTTGCAGGAATCATTTGAACGTCAAAACGAATGCGAAATAAATAATCAAATGCCAGCACTATTTCATTACACGCTGACAATTTGGTGAATCGTTAGATATTTCAATGAAATATGAAAAAATGCTTTCAAAATATAAATAATTCAAATTATGGATTTAGATATTCATCATGCCATCAATAATAATGATTGTCTGCATCAAATCACAGAAATAATGAGTCGAAATTCTGTCCATTATAGTCTAATTAACTATTTTATGGTCTAATAAACTTATTTTTTTTGCAGAGCCATCGAGAAAAATAATGAAGAAATATCAATGTGGAAGAGTAACAGAGAGAACAGGATGGTGTTCCAGGATTACTTGCGATATCCTGAGGTAGGTAATCATTGCCTTGTCTAGTAGCGTGAAAATTTGGCGAGAGTATCTGATAAGGACCGGCAAAAATAGAATCGTGAATTGTTATTATTTAGCAATGCATATATCGTATATGTGAAGTATGTGAACAGTTTTTTTTTTTTTACATTCACATTCTGTGTTAACAATAACTTACATAAAGTCTGCCAATATGCATAACAGTTTGTCGGCAGTTGTTCCCGTCTAACAATATATTACAAACATTGACAATTAAGTCGACATATGGGATGTAGACTCAACGATCATTGTCCCGATAGTCGTATCAGCCAGTGGCTTAATTACCAAGAGCGGCGACCAACACCAAAGGAGGCTCTCGACAGGTAGCTGGATTAAGGGCTTGATTCAGAAAGTGGTAGTTTTGGTCACGGCTCGCATTGTTAGGAGGTTCCTCTCTCTGGAGCCCTGGACCCTGTTCCCGATACCGGTGGGCTACAAATGTTTGTATTGTGATTATTTAAAGGAAGAATGGGGAATGGGGAATGGGTGTTATAAGAATATATATTATTTATTTAGTATAGAATAATAACACACAAATAATATATTCAAATGAAAGCCGTGAAATATTAACTGTATCCCCAAATACTTAACGCTCGCAATCCGATGTGTGTGTGATTTAACAAATGGAATAGATTCTAACGTTTAATAACTATTTAGTTGCTAGTTAAAAGCTAGATAGAATTTGGTTTGCATTTATCAGATATACTAGGTATTTTCGACCAATAGGTACCGATTTTTTTATTTTGTTTTACCTACCTATCCGGTAAGGTTGTATTTTTTATGTCCTTTTTTAAATTTGTTTATTATCTCTTAAGTTCACGTCAATCTGTCCGCCGCTGATAACCACCTGTTACAATTGTATGCCAATACACACCATAAGAAACTATGTATTACCTGTTCTGTACTACGTTCAGCGTCTTTTAATCAATGTTTCTACGAGAGTAATTATTACTTACTTACAACAATCTATTCATCTTTATTTGCCTTGTCTTTCAGATCGATGCCTACTTGGAGAGAATAGCTGCACAGTATCCCAACTTGGTGACTCTGGTCAACGCTGGAAGAAGTTTCGAAGGTCGAGATATTAAGTACTTAAAGGTTAGTTTAGTTTATTTATGAATAACTAGCTGACTCGACAGACGTTGTCTTGTCCTACAAAAATTCCCAACTTTTTCTAAAACTTGAGCATATTTCGGGTTTTTTTTTCAAGTTTTTCTCTCATTAAACACTTCACTTGAATATTATTTTTACGATTTTTTTAAATTTAAAAATAGCCAAATCGGTCCAGTCTTTCTCCAGTTATGCGCTAACCAACGAACAGCATTTCATTTTTTAATTTAAACTATAAATGCTTTATAGAGAAAAAAAATGTCTTTTTGTATGTTTGTTTGTTTGTTTTTAATGCTTTCACGCTAAAACAGCTGAACGTATTTGCATGAAATTTGGCACATGTAGAGACCTTGACTTGGGTTAGGACAAAGGATACTTTTTATCGCGATATTCCCACGGGATCGAGACTTATACAAGTAAAACTGCGGGGTGCAGCTGGTTATTTATATAGAAGATAGATTATCACAATGACAGGTCATTCATAAAATGTCATTCAGTAGTATTTAAGTATATAAAATCATCATACACAAACATAAACAAGTAAAGGTTTTGATAAAAAAAAAAAAATTGTTCGATACACATCAGCGTTTAAAAACAAATAAAATAAAAAATCCCTTATAAAAATAAAGTGTAATGTTCAAATTCGAATAGTTAAAAAAGTGTGATGCACTCATAAAACCACTTTAAAATATAACCCCAATCCTTAATGTTTTTACCCTGTTCATATGAAAATTAATTGGTTAATAAATTCTCGTGTTAATCGCATTAAGCTAAGCTGCTTGCATCAATGGTTCAACATGCTTTGATTGAATTTTATAATATTTTCTATCACGTATCATCTTCGCTTTTGCTTTTCGGAACAAGTCAGGGTTTTATGCAAACTTGCATTTTTTGTTTTAAAGTGATTGTTATTATTTTGTTGTTATTTTGATTAATTGTGTTGCTGTTGGCGACGTTATCGCTCTGCCCTTAAAATAAAGTAAAACAGGAACAAATTCCTTACTTTGAAATAATTGCTTTACCACATTTTTTAAGAAACGATCTACGACGCAGATTAAACAATGTTAACATTCTCTCAATTGTGGACTTACCAATCTACTGCTATGTATGTCAACTAGATATCGACCACGAACTTCAATGACCCAAGCAAGCCAATTTACTTCATGACCGCAATGATCCACGCGCGGGAGTGGGTGACCACCCCGGTGGCGCTGTACTCCATCTACAGGCTGGTGGAGAATCTGCGGAGCGAGGACAGCGACCTGCTCAGCGATGTGGACTGGATCATCATGCCGCTCGTCAACCCTGATGGATACGAGTTCACTTTTACTGGTGTGAGTAAATACAGTGTATAATATCATCATCCCTCAGGCGAAACACATCCACTGCTGGACTTAAGCATCGCCACAGCGGCCATTCCTAATAATAATAATAATAATAATAATAATAATTTTTATTTGTTGGACATAGGTAGGTTAGGTACAGATGTTGTTATTATTTAAGAACGCTATGTCTAGCCGTCATCGGCGTACAAATACTATACTGGTACAAACATGCTGATTATAATAAATTATCAAACAATTATCACACATTATTAAACAATTCTAATTCAAATTTTCAATACAATAAAAACATTCCAATAAAATATAATAATAATAGATTCTAGTAAAAATTGTCAAATCAGTAAATAATAAATCATAATAATAAAATAATAAAACAAGGTAATTATAATGTGTCAGTTAGGTATTCGTTCACCGTATAATATGTTTTCTCATATAATATTTTCAGTAAAGCCTTTTTAAAATCGTTTATGTTGTTTATTTCTTTAATTCGTCCAGGGATCTTATTATAGATCCTAGGTGCCATTCCCAAAAAACTTTTTGTATAAAGAGCAGTGCTATGTGGCTTAGCGCATATCTCTCTATTGCGTCGTTTAGATCTCAATGTTTCGAACAGATGGAAGTTGGATTTGACAAATACTGCTGTCTCAAAAATGTACATACAGGGCAATGTTAAGAGTTTAAATTTTTTGAAATATGGAATACAGCTTTCAGTTGGTTTCCGTTTAAATACAGCACGCACACATTTTTTTTGGGCCCTAAACGCAATTTCTTTGTCGGTGGAATTTCCCCAATATATTATTCCAAAACGTAATGTAGATGATACATAGGCTTTGTAAGAAATTAGAACAACGGACTCATTTACTATTTTTGCTAGATTGTAGAGCGCATATGAATACTGGTTAAGCTTTTTACAAACTGTTTCAACATGACATTTCCAGTCTAAATGAGTATCCAAGTGAAGTCCCAGAAATCTAGCACTGCTTGTTTCAGCTATTATTTGATCTGCAAAAGCTATGTTTAAGTTAAGTTTTCTTGTTCTTTGGTAAAATGTCATAAGCTTTGTCTTATCTATGTTTATTTTTAGTTTATTTATAAGTAACCAATTAATGATGCAAAGGATGGAGTTGTTTATGTCATCTTCATAAGTTTCTATATTATTACATGGAACAATAAGTGTACTGTCATCGGCAAACAACACAGTTTGGTGCTCAGTGCATTTTGGCAAATCGTTAATATATATGAGAAACAACAAGGGCCCAAGGACAGTTCCTTGGGGTACACCACATGTTGTATCTCTAATTGGTGACATATGAGTAACTTCTGTTTTGGATTTAGAACATATTCTATTTAAAACAGTGGCTTGTGTACGTCCAGTGAGATATGTTTTGACTAGATTTAATATGTTTCCCCTGACGCCGTATCGTTCTAACTTACCCAGTAATATTTCGTGATTTACATGATCGAATGCTTTCGACATGTCCATAAATACAGCTGTAATTGGATTTTTTTTGTCAACATTACTAATTATTTCTGTAAATAATTCATAGACAGCTTTATTAATGTTTCTGTTTTTCCGAAAACCATATTGTTCTTTAGCCAGTATATTGTTTACTTCAAAGAATGAGTTTATAGATTTATAAATAATTTTTTCAATAATTTTGGACATTACCGGTATCAGAGCTATTGGACGGTAATTTGAAATAGCAGATTTATCACCTTCCTAGCTGCTAGCATTCTAAGGATTCTCGCAACCTTTACCAGGTAACCGGTCTACCTTGAGGCCTAGCAACACATCGAAATAGTCTTGAATAGTATAATGTATTCCTTTCAGGACCGTCTCTGGCGTAAGACAAGATCACTCAACCCTGCAGTCAGCGACGTCTGTTACGGAGTCGATGGCAACAGGAACTTTGACGTTCTCTTCGGTACCTCAGGAGTCTCAAACGATCCTTGCAATTTAACCTATCCTGGAACCCGCGCCTTCTCGGAACCAGAGACCCAGTACGTCAGGGATATACTCCAGGAATATTTGAACAGGATTCAGATATACATGGACATACACAGCCATGGGAACTGGGTGCTGTTCGGCTATGGAGACTATAGCCTACCACCGAATGCCGCTCAGCTACACCATGTCGGTGCCACCATGGGAGCTGTCATGGATGCGCTAAAGCTGCCCCAAGCTGATTTCTACCGCGTAGGGAACAGTGCGACTATCCTGTACGGTAGTTCGGGAAGCGCCCAGGATTACGGTCAGGTAATTCAGCTAACTCAAATATCTAATAATTCTATAATTTAACAGGATAAAACGGAGATTTTTTTATTTTATTTCAATTTGCAAGCAATTAATCAGAGTTTTATTTTATTTTAATCCCAAAATTGTTCAGGCGTTTATGGTCAGTGAAAAATATTTCACAGATGGACTTTATGTATTTTTAATCCTGTAACAATCCACCTAAAGTACCCCAAACAATAATGAATCAGTATTTGATTAATAAATACTCGATCATTCGTCTGAACGTCTGCTGCAATTTATAATCTTATCTCGCAGAATTTATTTATTATGTTTTTGATAACGACGTTATGACGGACATCGATTACTGCTGATTCATTGTAGACACATAGTCTGAGCACGTATTCAACATGGCATGTGTTGGTGTAACTGTGATAGATATTCAGAACGATTCATACATACATAATTGACATGGTCTTAGCTTTGATCCTCCCTAAATTTTGTATGATAGTTGAAAATGTATGTATGTCTGCCATATAGTGGCTGATTATGATGCAATTTTAAGATCGTAATTTCCTTTTAAGATTTAAGCAATTGTGAGAAATACAAGTCATTGAAACACAAAATACCGACAACGACTACGAAAGATTAATTAACAAAACTGCCAATAAAACTAACTTCGATAGACGAAGGAAAAACAAAAGCCGGGAAATATTTCGAAAGCAGATGCTTAAACAAACGTAGCGTGTCGCTCAATGACGCGGCCCCGGGGAATGCGTGCGTGAAGCCGGGACGGAGCAATGGCGCGGCGTGATCGGCGCGGGCATTACCGTGAGCCACGATCACTGTAATGAGGATGTTCGGTATTTGGGGCTGGAAGCGATGCTTATTTGTTAGCTACTACATGATAGGGTTGCCCGCCATCTTTTGTTTTCGATTTCCTACTTCTTTAAACTTTTTAGTTTTTTTATTTACTATGATTGTTGACGGCTTTATTTAAACGCTTAATTTGAACCTTGTTACACTACACTTAAACATAACGGGCAAAATGTGGAGGTTATACACTCTCCTTAGATCTTTTGGCGTTACTATTATTATGCAATTTTATCTTATTTGTGTCCTGTTTTCTTTTCCTCTTTTTCACAGTAAATATTGATTGATTCTCAATTCTCAGCCCATCATTCTTTGCAATAGGGCTTTGCAGTGATACGATGATATTCTATTTATCTCTATTTTTAATTTAGTATATTTGTCTTATCCCAGGTGGTCGGAGTTCCTTTCTCGTACACCCTGGAGCTGCCCGGCTATGGATACGGCTTCCTGGTGCCGCCGCAGTTCGTGAACCAGATCAACGAGGAGACGTGGCAGGGCATCGCGGTCACGGCCAGACTCGCACGCTCCTACTACAGGGCGCGGTACAATGCAGCCACCACTACTGCTGCTCCTGCTACCGCTGCCACTACTGCTGCTTCTGCTACTGCTGCTACTACTGCTGCTTCTGCTACTGCTGCCACTGCTGCTACCACTACGGCTACTGTTGCTCCTCAATATTAGATCACAGAAATGTTTGAGATGATTTTATTATTTTTATATTGAAATATTATTTCACTTTTTAAATTTTTGTGTTTTCTATTTTTGGCGGAAGTATCTTTTGGAGAATCGTTACGGCATAGGTACAGACAACGCAATATCACAATGTTTAAACCACGAAGGATAACACTAACACGTGCTTCCATTTACCTATTGGTACCGATTCTTGACGTAGAATAGACATTTTCTAACAGAGTTAACTTTTTAACAGTGCATATTAAGCAAAGTATGGGTAATCAACAAAACCACATCATACACACATACTATCACTGTCACTTGACTTTGGAGGCCCACCAACGGAAGCCATTAAACCACATAGGTTTGAGCAAATAGTTTTGTTGCCGACGGTACAATATTGAGCTGAAATGAAACCTTATTCTTTTTACGATTCGATGCATTCTCTTGTTGACCTTACTATTGTAATTTAACATATTTTGCTTGCACGCGATCTATTTATTAATGAATGTTTTAATGTCGCTGTAAAATTGGAGATTAGGAAGAACATCATTGAAAAATATGTACTTACACTATACTTTGAAAGTACACACAATATTATCCCCTTATCTTTATGAATGTTGAAAGATATGAACTAATTCAATACGGACCAAAGTCCACCTGCGTTAACGTAGTATGTCGGTCACCAATCAACATCAAAGCAATTAGGACTACGTTTGTCACTCGCGGATAAGTCCGCAGATAAATACGCTCATCTGAATATTACTGAAACACTTGTTCTTACAACAGTGGACTGGACGTGCGCAGGCTTTGTCATTATGATTGATGTTTTAATTTATTTAACAAACAACTATTATTATGTTATTTAATCGTGTTTTGTTTTGTTTAGTTATAAATGGTACTATCTCGTTTTGTTCACTGCTGTTGGTTTTACGAATATTTATACTTAGATGAAAAATTTTAATCGCTTTTGTTTATTTTTATATGGATGTAACATGAAATGACGTTTCAAACACTATTGAACATTAGTGTTTAAAATATTCTAGCTGACATGGCTTATAATTTAAATGATGTTTTGTGTTGCGTACTTTATATATAGAATCTTTTTTTTTCTAACTGAACAGACAGCTGTGCTGCTGGGGAGTTTGTTGCGCCACTTCTTCTTCCCAGCTAATGCACTAGAAAGTGGTGAAGGGTAGGGGGTTTGGGGGACTGTCTTATGTAATTTTGACGTTTGAAAAGAGCTGATTCTCAGCCTAGTTTGAATAAATGACTTTTGAATTTTGAATTCTTTATGAAACTGACTAAATAAGTGACAAATTGAGTGCTTTGTTGGGCAAAACAGTCTTCCTATGAATATTTTATTTCTGGAATCCGTTTCGATACGCACGGGTTTGATATTTGCAGTTGTTTCCTATCCGGGTAGTTGTGCAGGTAAATACATTGGACATGTCAATACGACTGATATTAAGCACGGTATATAAACAACGCACTCGATACATTGCAAGTACTCGCAACGATATGCATGCGTTGCTGATGCAGCCAGTAATTGGATTAGCACTGTAAGTACACCGATATGTAACACTAACTGACGATGCGCAAATACGTTGAGGGTAGTATTAGGTATTGAGTATTGATTGCTATTGTATAGTCAACTTTATTCGGTTTTTATATCTTCACATAGTACAGTTACATGAATTTGTGTGGAATAATTTTTGTTTCGGAAGTCGGTGGCAATTTGGCAATATACAAAAAACAAACAAACCAAAGACTTTCGAAACTAAATTTTATGTAAATCACTGTCGATCTTTTTTTAAAGACTTTTTGTTTTTTATTCTATAAATTGTGCATCGTACCCAGAACCTCTACATGAGCATTTTTCAGTGTTAATGAAAGCACTACAGCCAGTTTGTATTGTATATCGGTGTGAGTGTCGGCCAGTGAGCGCGTGTAGTATCAAATATCGCAGCACTTGGTCAGCGGTTCACGCGGTGATTAACAGTCGTATTATGTTAATGAGAGCTGCGGGTGCGCACTGCGTCGTGGTTGTTAATGCATTTTTAATTTATGTTTTTTATAAGCTCTGGGTGATATCGTCAGATTTAAAGGACTTTTGTGGCGGTAAGCAGAAATGAAACCAACTGCTACCTTACTACCTTTTGTAATTACGACTTGACAATACATCGAGATTTTTTTAATATATCATAGATAAGATGGTGAAAACCGTATTAAAATTGATTGTGTATTTTAGAAGATCTAAGCGGTCACAAAGACAGACACGAAAAGTGACTTTGTTATTTACCTATATTTATAGATTAAAGATTACGAGCATATTATGAGATATTTTAATTTTATCTTCTGTTACATTGAGAATATTGTGCACTCTTTAATAATTATAATTGTAGTCAACTGAAACTTAATTATTAAGTTTTAAGGAGTTATGTACAAACTTTAGAAAACTCTCTGTCTTAATGAACATTTTCTTCGAGCCCACCTTTTAACGGAAACTTTTAACTTTAACTTAAATATATTTATACTAAATCTACTTCAACAACTCGTAAGCCTTATAATGGCAGTGTCGATGATCGGGCAAGTTCTTTTTAAGTACTAAACCCTTGCTTAAGAACTAAAACGTTCAGTTCACACTTTGAGAGAACAAAGTAAGATTGAGTTCAGATACGGCGATGAACGGGCGGGGAAAAAAGGCGAGTTTCGGATCGAACGTTTTTTTTGATTTTGACAATAATTATTCGTCCATATTTTTAAAGATTACTATTGTTATGAAGTGAAATTTAAATCAATATTCCAGTAGGTTGATGAATGAAGCCACTAGTCCCAATTTAACTAACAAACGTTTTTCACTTGTCAGATGAAAGGCGCACAGCCTTTCATGATTATCATCAGCGTTCGCCACCCACTGCTGAGCATTGCGACCTCTAGTGCCATGCTTCCGAGAAGGCCAATTCTCGTACCTATAAAACGTTCACATTCAGATCACAATCTTTCAAAAATGTTAGTAAATTGATTGTATTTTTGACAGATTGCGAATGAGATGCGATTGCGAACGTTCTTAAAAATTACGGGAATGGGGATGAAGACAAAAAAATGTTTTTTAGTCCGTCTCTGAGATTATAAAAAAATATTGGACACGTATTTTTCCTTTTTTTACGTAATCTAAAGATTACGGCGATACATTGAGTTAAAATGTGCCATGACGTCATAAGTATATAGATTTTATACATACTAGTTAAGTGACGTAGCGACCTCCACACCCCAACTTAAAATACGATTTATCTAAGTATTTTTTATTAATATGATAAAGCAAAAAATACGTGTCTAATATTTTTTTATTATCTGACTGACGGACTAATTTGAATTTCATTTTTTTTACCCAGGCATCATCCCTATTGCCCCTCTGGTCTATTCGTCATCCAGATCTTATTTGGGGTCCTTTATGTTCCTGGCCTGTAACAGCTTAACTAACCGCGAGTCCCTGCGAAATATGGTTGTCTCATTAGTGACTTCATGTCTGAGCAGGATCGGCCCACTTTAATCCTACGATCTTTATTTGTTTCATGACAGTCTCCCAAGGTCCTATAATCACAATATTCGCGCGTGAGGCACCCCGTCTCGGTCTCTCTTTAAGCAGTTTATAATGTATCGCAGTTCACGCGATGTTTCTTGTCGCCTTGTAACATGCTGTTGGTTTGCCACAGACTTTTTACAATATTAGTTTGGAAGTCACCACGTTTGGCTAGTGATTTGTTTAAAGTTTTAGGTTTGAAAGTGTTCCACTTGCCATGTTCGAGGAATAACTTATAGTAACTTGCGGTTTCTTTAGAATTTATTCGTGAACTAGCTTCTTCTCGCGACTTCGTCTGCGAGGAATGTCTGTCCCCATCCCACCGCATCGCTCGCCCGCGCTTTACTTCGTTTTCGCTTAGCGTTCTTTCTGACTTTTTTTCTTTTCACTCGGCTCTTAAGGATTGTATCGTGATGTTGTTACAAAAATATTTTTTATTACTTATTGGTTGGATGGGATTTCGACTTATTAGGTATTGATCTATATTCACTAACAACAGTAAAAAGAGTGGTGATCACTGCCACTGCAGCCAAGGGACATTTGAAAAGTATCAAAGGTCCCTTGGCTGTTGTGCTAAAACTCTTCTGTAGTAAATATTATGCAACAGTATTTACTACAACCTTACAAGCTTTCACTAGAAATACTAATCCGTCACAAAACGAAAGTACAGCAAATACCAATATATTGCCTGAGGCAACAAAAACCACAATAAATATTAGCCACCATATAACTCACATGGTACTTCAACCATTACCAAGTGTAGGGCACTTTATGTGAGAAAGAGAAAATCCACTCCAAACAAAATATTGCAACATGGAAACATGAAAACCCTTATTTTCATGTTTCCTGGATGCTGTTACGGACACATATGAAAAATATAGATATTCGCAATCATGCAATGACCATAAAATGAGTCGCAATAACTCCGTTGGCATTAAATCAATCAATGATAAATTATATTTTTTTCTATAAATTGGTTCAAAAACACTTTTAAACGTCTGAATTAAATGACTTTTTAAAACTAGATGACGATGAAAGACCGAATCAAACTTAGAGGCCAGTGTCCTTTAAAGACCAGACAGAATCTTGGTCAGGCCATAAGAGGACCATGCAGATTAGCGTCTGAGATGGCCTTTTGAGGATCAAACCGTGATAGACACTGATGGCTAATGCCACTGACATGAAATGTGCAAAGCAGGATTAACAAAGAATCAAATTGAAATAGCCCTGCACTAACCTCCTTGATACCTCTTAAGAAATAATAATGGGCTTACTGTCATTCGCTGCTCTGTGGCACAGTCAAGCTGCCAAACTTGAGCTCGAACCAGCTTGCCAAGTGTTAAGGAAGGTGTTCCGGCAATTTGTGCAGCCGCCGTGAAGCCAATTAGTCAAACCTTTCGTGAGAAAACACACTGATTTACAAACCCACTGTATGTACTACAATCTGTATAAAATAATATTAGTCCCGAGAAACGTGCAGGCAATACTAAAAATAATTAAACGAAACTTAAATTAAACGAATAATTAAATTGAACGCATGGTTCTAATTATTTTTAGTATTGCCTGCACGTTTCTCAGGACTAATATTACTAGGCGTGCATACAGTAAGCTGTAGTGCTCAAGTAATTTGATGCTTTATTTTAATAACGTCTGTATTCCCTGAAGGGTTCGGTAGCAGTATATATTGGAATACCCACAATTCGCCAGTTACGATTAAAGTCCCATGTAATAGGGGGCGAGACTAAAACTTCAGGTTTAACTAATTGTATTATAATATACGTACCACGCCTAATTTTTAAAAATAATGGAAAAATATAAACCTAGATACACGATTTTTTTTAATGTTTAATAAAATTATTCAGTCAATCTTTAAAAGGTCTACATTGTAGGTTTTTCTCACGTTTTGTCGTTATAGGTGTTCCGTGCGTCAGAGCAAAGATAAATTCAGAGTAATACGACTATATGTATAGTCATTGTAGGTACAATAAATTGAACTTAAACACAATTTATTGTATTCAACACATCCAGCCAGACGCCTAACTCACAATAACAAAAAGATGCTGTGTAAAAGCGACAGGTAATAAAATTCGTTGAGTCATTTCTCTCATTGTTCTGTCGACAACTATTTATATATGTTCTTTGATCATTCGTCTGTCATTGTCACGAAATACAACTACAAAACGACAAACAAACAATAATGTGGCACTTTCAGAACATTATGAAACAGTAGTAGAATGTAAGCCGGTATTTTTCACCGAAAAGTTTCCATTGTCAGGAACTTTGAATTATTGTACGTTTCCAGTTACTGTAAAATTCGGTTCATGTCACATGAAACCTGTGTCTAGTGACTGATGAGTTTTTTTAAAAGAATCTATACTAATAATAAAGCTGAAGAGTTTGTTTTTTAAGGATCCGTACAAAATGAAAAAACGGAACACTTGCCTTAAAAAAAAACGTCCGTTAGAATAAAACCTCTAGGGTACTTCCCAAAGTCATTGAAAGATGAAAAGAGATATGTAGTTTTTTTTTGTTCGGCGATTAGGCCCTCCAAAGACTGTGGCGTCTATTAATGAAACGCATGTTGATTTGTTCCTTATGATCTCTGGATGACATTGGTAGTATTAATTATAGTTTGTCTAACGGGAATACTGAAAAATAAAATCATAACCCAAAAAATCACTAAAAGAGCTATTGTTATTTAGTGAGTAGCTTGGCTTCACGGGTATTATAATTGATTAAAATAGTGCACTGTTCAGTAGTAAATAGTAGGAATATAGGTGTTTTGAATGGTTCATGAAATTAAAAATCACATAAGTAACAAAGCATTTTTATTACTGTAAATATATAAATTTTAACGTCAGATGTCTTGAAGTACAAAGTATTTCATCTAAAAAGATGCAAGTCGGTTCACCTCTCATCTTGATACCGTGTCCAAGATGAAAATACTTAAATACCGCACGCTCGACATTACACACCCAACAGCACCAAGCAACGTCTGCCTACCAAACAGTTGCAACAGTATTCAGCAAGAGTAGCTCTAGTGTTACAAATTGAAGATTTGTGTTAGAAAATAAGCGTATTCTAAGAAATATTAGTATTGTTCTCTTTGGTGACAATGTTTTCGTACACTATGTTGAAATCTTACACAACATCCTTCTGGAGAAACTGCTGTACCATTCCATATTCCATATTCATTCTAATCCATCCATACAGGAAAACAGAAATATCAATTTCATACAGTTCAAAAGAAACGGGAAAAATTAAATTAATGAAGTGTTGTTGTTATTTGACACTTGTCTTTCTGACAGTGTCAGATACTGATGCGATTCGATTTTATTTTATTCGTCGATAAATTAAAGGTCCATTACTCTCTAGGTGCCACTCGATGTAGTCGAGTTTAGTTAAATATCACCAACACTGCCATACTAGTTCAAGATGTATATGTATAGATACATTTCGTGTACTAAACTGCCAAAATACTGTAATGTACAGTCACGAGCACCAATATGTATACATTAGCAACTTTAAAAAGTGATTTTCTCCTAACTGTGGTGATTGTAATTTTATGTTGTTACGAACATACTCGTGGTGTTGTGGAACCCACACTAATATGAAATAGGTCTTATCCCAAAGTTGCAGTTGTTATTCCATGGAAAATTCACTTTTGAATTTTGCTAAGTGGGTACATATTGGTGTTCGTGACTGTACAAGGTCACAGAGTTTTATTAAGAGTGAAAATATATGTGTTGTGGGTTAGTGTTGTCAGTTGATAACGTGTAATTTGTCATTAAAATGGTCATCGTATCATCATTGATTATGAGATTACAGTGGAATGTGAGTAGGAGAAAACGCTCTTTACATGGTCAAACAAAGTTTAACTTAGCCGAATGTTACTGACTTAAACACCAATGTACCAATATTGAAAGGTTGCTGTATTTTGGATTCCTTTCATTAAAAATTTTTTTTGGGTGCGTTTCATACGTGTGAAGCTACTAGGAACCCCACTCTAGAACCTTACGCCTTAGATTCGACTTAAGTCGAATTACATAATCGGGAAAATCGATAGGCTGATCATAAGAGACTGAGTAACATCACTAGAGTCAAACTGACAAGCAACCAAAAACTATATTCCGTTTCACGTAAATTTTTAAAATACTTTACGCAGAATAAATAAACTTAAAAATAATATTAGACACAGGTGTGAACTCGCTGCATCGTCAATGGTTTATTTTTATACTTAGTAAAAACAGATTTGGTTACCACCTCGAGCTGTATTATATATTTTATTTTTCATAAAATCGTTAAAAACGGAATCAATTTAATACATACATTTTTGACATTGACGACCTCAAACTCAAACTCAAAGCATTTATTTCAATTAGACCATCTACAGGCACTTTTGAACTGTCAAGGAATCGGTCAGTCAGAAATATGAAGCTAGTTGCCCATTCCAAAGCGTAGTAGGTACCTATGGAGAAGAACGGGCAAGAAACTCCACGGACACTCTTTTAAATAAATTGTTACCAAATATTGGTTACATCATTCATGTTGAAATTAAACATGTGAGAACAATGTAGAAAGACGTGCACGTTAGAAGCGTCCGTAATAAAAACTTAAAAACAATTCAAAAATTTAAATCAGCCAAGGCAGCTAAGAGTTGACCAGTCCCAACTGACGGCGCCCGTTCACGAACATGACGCATGGATTAGCACCATTCAGCTCAACCATTTTGAAGGGAGCTAAACGATCCAACACACGCGCCACCATCAGCGAGACATTTGAGTGAGCATGACATACTCACAGCCGCCAGGGCACATTCAAGTCAATAAAAGACGTATTACCCGGTAAATGTTAGCTCATTAGTACATAGTACTCACACCTGTGCTCTGAAATTATATAATACAAAGGAAATTGATTTTATACAATGCAAAATTGGTCTTAAACTCTTCGGCAGCTCCAACTGTTTTTTCAAATGTTAATCAAATAGTTGTGGTTGTGGAGCAGGACCAGCATTCGACCATATCTTTTATTACAATTTAATGATACCGCTTGGAGTTTATTAAAAAATCGACCATTTTAAATGATAAATTGGTTACTTTTTGCGTTCCAAAAAAAACTATATCCTTTGGTATGCAGGCTAGTATTTGCACACAAACAACAAAAAAAAATTATTGTAACTTTCACCCCTCAACCCCTTAAAGGGAGATACAAGTCTGTTTTTCTTACGGAAAATAGGTAAAAAAAGGCCGTGTGCGACACCCGATTTTTTATTTGGTCTTTTTGGCGATTCATTATAATATACGTACATAGGCCTATTATTTTATAAGTAAAGTACGTTATTATCATAACTATCATTTATGATGGAGTTCTTTAATTTCGCAGTCGATAGCAGATGGAGTCACTAACAAATGAAGGATCAAATTATGAAAATAAAACAAAAGAGTGTAACATTTAGGAGTCAAAAAATTCAGCCACCTGGCTACTAAGTGCTACAGTGGCCACTGGTGGGTGACGAGACCTCGTCGTGTATCGCACTGTCACCGGCAGAAACCAATTACACGTAGTTCGCGCTAAAAGCCGGGAGCCTCTAGCATCAATTAGGCAACTCGGTGTCGCTGGCACTGCGCCACCGTGTCGCGCTGAGTCGGCATGCTTCACTCCCTAAGTACCACTTGTTCACTATTCCCCCAGTTTTTTTTGTGACACAGTTTAGTTGGAAAGCGTTTAAATGGGTGAGTGGAATTGATTCGGATTGAGCAGTGTATCAGACTGCGAAGCTGCAGCTTTTTTTGTTGGAATGTATCGGCCATTTTGTAGGGTTTGACTTTTTTTTTAAACTAGTGACCAAACGTTTAGGAACCACATAATTTCAAGCAGAACTTCAAAAGTTTTTCTTAACATTTATTTTATTACATTCTTGCTAAAGGTATGATTTTGACTTGTCAAATCTGCTTCTCCACAAATAAACTGGATTCGCGTGAAACACTATTCTTACAATTTCTAGAAGGCTTAAAAGTAAGTCGTATTTGCGTTTTAATTTGTTAGGTTTGTGAGAAGTTTTGATCGTTTAGTACCTATTGCCAGTCGCACGATCAGTGCTACGGCATAGTGACGTAGCTTATATGCTGCGCTATAGCAGTTCCCTACAACTAGGAAACCAGTATTACTTCACCTTTCTGTAAGTATTGTCGTTTAGCCAAATGGACGTCATTCGTCAAGTCATAGTGACGTTTCCCCGAAACACGAGCCGAATTGAACATAACACTTAAATTAGATTTTAAGGTCCGAGCATGGACAATACCTAAAATACTTATATTAAACAAACACCTACATTTGAAACCTAGACAATTCACAGTCAGAGTTTAGAAAACATATTATCTTGATGAACAATCTGCCTGCAGATGGATGCAGCTGAGTAACAGTTTTTAACTGGAGCGACTACATATCTGACCTTCGCAAACCTAATTAAGATCCATGCGGCTGTTATCAGAGCCCCTGTAAATTATCATAATAATTAATTGCCTCACAACAGTTTAACTTAACCACAAACAAACCCTGAATTAAATTATATAAATAAAAATAAATATTGTCTCTGCACTCATGGTTTCGTTCAAATAATTCCTGAATGGAGATCACGTACTGGCAACACTACCCGTATAAAAGCTACATTTTATAATTGCTATTCTCATTCAAACTTTTATAACCTTTATAGCTCACGTATAAGGTTGAAAATTGCGTGAAAGTAGTAACATAATACGTTAGTGAGATAATTGACACTGCCATTTACTCTTTTATGATCCTTATCTGACAGATTTAAGGTTGAAAATTGCGTGGTGGTGTTGATAGATTATGTGTGCTTGTATAGCGATGCGTCTGGAGTCATAATTTAGTTCTTTATGTTCCTTATAACGTTGTCATAAGGTTGGTTATTGCGTGAATGATGGAGGGATATGGCTGTGGGTACGGCAATGTGTCTAAAACAATGGGAGGTCGTTAGCAGAGTGACGGGAGGGCTCTCATTGTGCTTGAGAGGCGTTCTAACCTTGAGAATACTAATGAAACACACTCGACTTCGGTAACAGGATTGAAATCTTTTGAAGTATGAGGAGTGGCGACAGGGACTTGTGTTCCATCACGGACTTAGAAACACGTACGTTTTTAAGGTTGGCAGGAGTTTTTTTAAGAGAGCTGGTTTCATGCTGGCTGTGTGAGGGATAGTTTTAACCTAGGATCTTAATCTAGTTCCGCATAGGTTTTACTGATGCTTTGCAAAACTAGCTCTTGCCAGTTTCACCATACGTTGGTAGTTATTGAACTGTTGAAGTACAGTTTAACTACTTCAACAGTTCAGTAACTACCAACGTATGGTGAACTGGCAGGAGTTGTTTTTATTTTTCACGTTTTAGTTTTAGTACCTACCCCAAACTTTGAATACAACTAACTGCTATGTAAATAGCAGTGACAGGAACTTATTAAAACATAATTTATACATACGTAGACTAAGGGAAAAAAAAGAATCATCAAAATCAATTCACTTCAATTCAATTCAACGCCAGTTAGGCAGAGTAATCGCGTACAAACAGAAAAAAAAAATACTGTCGAATTGAGAACCTCCTCCTTTTCAAGTCGGTAAAAAAGGTACTATGCAAAATAGACCGTCATAATACCCAACACGTAATTTAATGAAAATAAAAAGAATTGGCCCTAAATTTAACGATGCCCACTAATACAGTTGGTTTTTAGGGTTCCGTACGTCCGAATTCAAAAACGGAACCCTTCTCTGTCTGACGGTCTGTCTGGCTGGCTGGCTGTCTGTACGTCTGTTACAGCCAATTTGCTCCGAATCTACTAGACCAATTTTGTTGAAATTTGGTACACATATGAATTTTTGTGACTCAAACACGGACTAGTAACGTAAATAAACGATTATTGCATATGGGGGTCACTTTTTGGGGGCAAATAGAAACATAAAAAAGTTTTGCAAATTATACTGTGTGACATATGAAATGACTGGTTGTGAGGACCAAAATATTTTTTTAAAAGTAATTTTAATATAAATACTTTTATAGATATTTAAGAAAGTGGATGAATATTGACCATTCCCCCTCTTATCTTCGAAACTACTGAGCCCTTTTAATAAAAAAAACCTATAAGAAGTCTGTGGTCTTAAAAATCATGGTAAATCTCTCAATATTGTGCGTACAAACGTACAGTTGTAATTGGTACAACTTGCAGTTGGAATTACAACAACATATCGGAATTACGTTGGCAGAAGATGTTTTTCAACTACAATGTTAAGTTTGTTCTTGGGGTAAATTCGTTCCAACTACGGAACCCTTTGTTGTGCGTGGTCCGACACGCACTTGGCCGGTTATGTTAGTTTAGTAAATCACCCAGATTTTCACATGAGATTTTCAGCAGATTGCATTAACCAGGGGTGATTATTGATTAACATTTTTCAATGTAATGAGTTTCAAAAGCAGTTCTGCTGGCAGTTTCCTGGCATTCGGGAACGGAGCCAAAATTCAGCAGTTAACATTTTCACAATTACCGCGAAAATAGCTATAAAGTTAATTACGTTTCCCGTTGCCGCCCACTTCCAACCGTTTGGGGTAAAAATGTTGCAATGACATCGTTAACGTGGAGTTTCATAGTATTATTCCAGTCTTTTATATGTTTTTTGTACAGAATATTTTGTTTTAGAATAATCCCACTTATATAATATTATAAATGTGAAAGTTAAAACGTAAGTTTAGATGTCTGGGTGTTTGTTACTCAATCACGCAAAAACGGTTGAACGGAATTGGATGAAATTTGGCACACAGGTAGAACATGACCTGGGTTAGGATTTTTTTTTATCTCAGTGGTACGTTCCCGTGGGATAATTTCTGACCTCTTGTTAGGCGAAGATAGTCTTTTATAAAAGAATAAAACAGCCGTTTCAACAATTAATATGAAAGATTTAGAAAATATTTCAAATGTTACGTTCGTGACTTCGTACAGTATTCAAATTCAAACAACTTGAATAAACGTTGATATTATCTGTTCTGTTAAAATAATATTCCATTACTTTGAAAACAAACTTACCAAATCATTTTCTTTTTCTTTTTCTTTTATCTTTATCTTTACTATACTGTTAGGTGGATAACTATCTTACTACTTAACTCTCTACTTAATCAAAAACCTTTCATACATGCACTGACAGATAACGCACTGCCTAAACCGCTAGGTCTCGAAACATGAAATTTTGCACAATAGGTAGTTTCTTAACGATAGAGAGCACTAAGAAAATATTTTTTTTAATCCATCCCCCAATGGGGTGTAACGTAAGGGATGAAAGTTTGTATTGAAGTTTGTCATTTTTGCCGATGGGAAATCTCATCGGGCACACGGCTTGCTTTTAAGTATTTTTTATACATAAAAATATAAAAAGTTTTTTAGTAATTGTTACTTAATAATTATGTATGGATTAAATCCGAACCGTATTCTCCTTAATGTAGTTATTTTTGGCATAACTTGAAATAACAAGAACCTGAATAAACTATGAGTTGTTAGAAGTTGGCGCTAGTTTGGGCCGGGCCTAATTTAAATAATCTTTGTTTGAAGGTGTTTGCGCGAACTCCGCCCTGTTTTTATTGTAATTTGTTAAAATTCTCTTTTGTCCATGGGTAAAACTACAGAAAACTGTTTGAATAAGTTTCGTTTTACTTAACACTGCACTTACATTTCGGATAGAAATGATGAGATGAGATTTAGATGAGTCTTGGAGTCACACTTATTGTTTTATGGAAACTGGATTTAATTTAATTACGTTGTTTACTATATGAGTAAAGAGTTAATAAGAAATGAGTATATGTATAAGAGGAAGTCTGAAAGTGATACCGGTGACTGAAAAGTTGTGTGGAAGTGTTGGCGGAAAAATGAGGGAAATATCGTTAGGAAAGTTTTGAGTACCTATGGGTGTGGATAGCATTACGAGTAGGAGGAAACCAAAGAAACGATGAATGGACTGTGTAAAAGATGTTATGGCTAAAAAGACGACTAATAGAGAAATGTGGAAGAAAAGCCATGTTGTGCCGACCACTAATAAATTGGAAGAAGGACACTCCTGTCCTTCTCCAATGATGATGCAATTTTTCTATTAATATGACATAGGACCATACCTCACCGGGATGATATGGTGACGTCGCGTCGCTTAGTTACGCAGCTGACCATACAATTTGTTGGCGACGCGACCTCGATGCGTTGCCATGGCGTCCCGGTGGGGTATGGCCCTCAGCCCTGAACGAACTTGTGAGATATTACAACCTATAACGGTCTGCTTAAAAGACTGATGGTCCATTTGACGTAAACACTCCTAAAGAATGGCCGGATCAATTTCGCGTAAGCCATTAATGCTGTTTTTATCCAGTAAGGGTCGATTGCGTAAGTTACAACATCGATGCCTAATAATGAATGATGTTGATGATAATTAGCAGTGTGTAGGTACTTGTTTATTACTCCAATTATTATTTGAAGTCTTACAGAAAATGACCTGTAGCTATTAAATAATGAGATATTAATGTAGAAATACAAATATATATAATAATGTATAATTATATTTTAAGAAAATATAATTATTACATTCTAGAACAAGGCTGTAGTCTGCCAGACGAGCTCGTGGCTATTAAATAATAGCCAATGTGTTTCATGTTATAAATGCTAGGCTATTAATTTTATATCCAGAATGTGGTGCCTAGATGGCTCATTCGCAAAATGTCTACCTCGCAAAATGTCTACTGGCCGTAAGTAATAAAATAAGCCTGCTGTTTTCACTCTAAATATTATGAATAAAAACTATATTTGAGAGTAAAACTATATCATGTACAAAAAACTCTTGGACCAACGTTCGTCCGTGACTCTTCCGCCTCCATCATCTTTCAACAGCCACACTGCCACACCGACATAAACTCATCTAATGTCAGTATTATATTTACACCATGGCAGGTTTACAGGAGTATCCGTTTTAACTTACTCAGATTACTGGAAGTGTATGAAAAATCACAAGATTCTGACTGATACTTAAACCGTTGTGAAACGATGCGACTGAAATTTGCTTAAAATAATGTCATTTCTCTTGCACTTATCCCATTTGCTGTCGTAACAATGTACATGTCTTTTTCTTTCATACTTCCCTATTATTCGTAATCTCGGTAGTCGCTCCCTTTCTATCCATATCATCTTTCACACAGCCCATCCATCCTTTCTTTGGTCTTGTCCTACTCTTATGTATTTCAAACCACATGTGTGAATGTGTTTTACTTACATACACTACACAAAACTTTCTTGACGACATTTTCGTCATTGCCCCGAATTATATGCCCATACTATATGACAACCGATTTCCACACAACTTTTCGGTTACCAGTCAGTCTTAAATAAACATCCCTGTTAGCATTCTCATCTCAGTTGCATACAATTTCCTTTCATTCCTCCCTTTTGGGGCCCAACATTCTGATGTTAAAAATAATAATAACCATTATTAAACCCGTTTGAATCTAAACACATAAAGATAAAGGCACATAAATAATTCCCTTTCCTTGGCGTTGTCTTTGAATACCCACGGTATCGTATCGTGTTTAAATAGGATTATGATGGCAGCTGACAGGTAAGTGGTGAAGCCTTTCTGAAACAGAGCTGGAATAGACGAATAAATATAAATCTTCAATTTATACAGCGAGGTGTGATCATATTGCAATTATTTAAGAAAAAAAATATCTGCCCCTAATACACTAGGGTCGAGTTGATGTTGAAGTTTTATATGGGAGAGTAGATAAAAAAAAAATATGTTGGTCCCATGAAGAAAGTAAAAAATTTTGATGGTCTGTAGCACACCCTTTTCTACCACACCTTTCTGTTACATAATTATGCTGTATATACAAAAGGTAAGTGTCCCGATCGACACATCAACGCCCAGCTCAAACTAAATCAATAAATAACCCACAAACATGAGTTAATTCGTGTTAAAAATAGCTCCTGGTAACATCAGAACAAGAACACTCGTTTATTTTCTGTGTGAGAAAAGGTATTATCTCAGCGCAATGGAACCTGGCCGATATTATTAATAGCAATGAGATCTCAGCGCAATGGAACCTGGCTGATATTATTACTTTTAATCAATCAATCTGTCTGCCTTTTCCCAGCTATGTAGGGGGCGGCTAGTCGGATGCATCTGAATATCAGTATTTTGCATGGAGTGACTGCCTCCTCTCCATCTGACCTCGATAACCCCGTTCGGTTATGGAGGCCCGATAGGTAGTCGAGAGTTACTACTAGGTAACACAATAGCCCTTGGTAGGACCGGTTGTCAGACTTTTGGGCTTCTTACTACCCGTAACGACTGTCAAAGATCTAAGAATGATAACCGAAACAAATTGCTTAACGTGCTTCCCGATGCACGGAGGGGTCTTAATATGAATGTATGGTCACCCATCCACGAACCGACCGTGGCAAGCATATCTTAGCCATCGATGGAACGTACGGCTGCTATCATTTAGCCACGAGCTCCTCCTAAATTACTTTTAATCACATCGTAGTAAATTAGTCAGTCGTACGTATACATACCACCTGGGTAAACTTTCATACATTTCCATTTACATGTATGCTAATTTGAAACCACTGCCGAGCTTGAATTTTGGCACAGTTTTCACCATAAATTACTCTTTTTGTGAGGCAGATTCTGTGCACCTTTTGTTCGCAGTCCTTCAAGCGCGTTGCAACTTTTTTTACTGTTTATTTAACGCTTTTATTTAACTTTACTTACTCAAATTACACAAACATAACATAATGATTGTGATCCCCGAGGAGCTAAACAGAGGTGTATACTATAGTGTTTGGCTCCCAAACTGGAGAGGGCTGGGGCTGCTTTGAAGCGGCTTCTGCCCAATCTAGGGGGTCCAAACGCATCCTGCGGGGGTCGTGCGGTCCATGGCCCTTTACGGGGCACTGGTGTGGGCGCGTTCATTAAGACTGCGATGGAACGCGTCACAAAGGGTCATGGCCATTAGGCTGCTCCGAGGATACCGCACGGTCTCCTGTGAGGCGGCGATCCTTTTTGCTGGAATACCGCCATGGGATCTGGAGGCGAAAGTCCTCGCGCACATCTGGGACTGTCGCGAGGAGGCGAAACGCCGGGGCTTAACTCCGCTGCCGCGAGAAATCACGACACAGCGGACAGAGCTCCGGCGGGATCTCATGGCGGCATGGAGAGTGCGATTGTCGCAACCCAGCGCTGGGCACGCCAGAATTGTGGCGATAAGTCTCCTCTTTGAGGACTGACTAGAGAGGCGCCACGGCGTCCTCACCTTCCGCTTGTCGCAGGTCCTCACCGGACGCGGCTGTTTCGGGAGGTTCCTGTTCCGCATAAGGCGGGGAGGAAACGCCCGGGTGTCACCACTATGTGGATCACCCGGAGGACACGGTGGAGCATACGGTGGAGGTCTGCCCGGCTTGGGTGGGGCATCGCCGTGTCCTCACGGAGGCGATCGGCGGCGGCTATCTCTCGCGTCCGGCCCTGGTTCAGGCCATGGTCCGGAGCGAGAGTGCATGGGAGGCCGTCACTTCCTTCTGCGAAGCAGTAATGCTCGCGAAGGAGGAGGCGGAGTGCGCGAGGGAGAGGCAAGATTCGCGCCCTCGCGCCCCTAGTCGCCGCAGGAGACGCCCCGGGCGTCGTGAGTCGCGAGCCGACTTCCGGCCACCGTAGGCGCGGGCTTGTGGATGGTGAGCAATGGGTAGCTCGCCGTCCAATAGGGACCAAGTCCGGGTCGACAGCGCGTTGTGTTCCACGCGCGCCTCAAAGAGATGTCAGCACCAACTGACAGAGTCCATAAGGGCCAATGCCTGCCAGGGTTGGCACACAGGCAACGGAAGGAACACGGGTGGGTTTTAGTCAGTAAAAGTCTGACACGCCCTCCCGCTCCAGCCAGAGCGGGAGAAGTTATTTGATAATTTACAACCCTCAAAAAAAAAAAAAGTTGTATACTATAGTAGATACAACCACATATCGCCAGTTATGTTAGAGTTTCATGTAATAGGGGCCAGCCTATTGCCATCAAGCGGGCACATAGACATCCCTCAGGTTTGCTTTTTATGTTTATAAGCTGGAGAACTGATGTGTTTATGGTGGTCTTATGAGGGACTCGACATAATATTTTTCCCTATACTTGTTCTAGCATTCATTAAGATCGTAAAACTCAAAATGGTCCTGAGCCAACTTTATCTCCTTATTTATTGGAAAACACAAAGGAATTGAAAAACCTGGCTTGAATTCATTGAACAATTGATTCCTCCAGCAATACGTCTCTAAACAATTGCTCAGTTAGTGCAGTTACCATGCATCACGGTAACAAAATAGGACAAAAAGTTAATAAAAATATGTGCTACATCACTGTCAGCCCGTAAAACTACTAGTATCGGTAGTAATTTACGGAGCAGCTACTGAAAATAGCCTAGCATGTTCCAGAGCTAGATAGATTGTATTGTAGCAATACAATACGTCACGGGTTCAATTATTACGTCACAGATACAATTTTATAGCAAGAAAGAAGAAATGGATGATACCTAGAAGTAATAGTAGCAAAAATTAATAATGTTAATACGTACAATTAAAAAGTTAATAATAAAATGAAATTTTCCAAATCACTAATTTGGAAAATTTCATTTTATTATTAACTAGCTGTTGCCCGCGACTTAGTCTGCGATCTAGAATGAAAAGAAGTCTATGTCCTTCTACAGGTCATAGTCTACCCATGTGTCAAAATTCACCCAAAACCGTTCAGCCGTTTTAGCGTGAATGCGTAACAAACAAACAAACTCACTTTCGCCTTTATAATAGTAGCTAGGATTAGGAGAGTAGCCTATTTACTGTCCCTCTGCAGGGCAAGTGCTTCTTCTTAAATCAAGAGGCACGAGCATTGATCATCACGCTTGTGCAAGACGGGTTGAAGATTTCAGACTTATAGTAACTACATACATACGTTTCCTCACGACGTTTTCCTTCACTTTTGTCAGTAATATCCAAGATAAACTCAGAAGTCCATAATTATTATGACTTAATAATAATAATAATAATAATAATATGTTTATTTGCATAAAACATGGTATAAAGGGGTGTTAAATAATACTATATAGCACAAACATGTTTAGCTAGGTTAACAAAGCATGCAAAATACTTAAAATTAAGCAAGTAGACAAGGAGCCATCAATAGTGAATAGAACATCAAAATTTTTTGTCAACAAATTCCTTTAAGCTATAAAAACTATGTTCGAGCATCCATTTGTAAAATTGAACTTTAAACAATTTTGAATGTAAGTTTTTAAATTGCCTCGGTATTTTATTATACATGCGCACACACATTGCTAGGCAGTTTTTATTATACTTAGTTAGGCGAAAAAGAAAAAGTCTTATTGGTATTTGCCCGGATTTGAACCCACAATGTCGTGCATGAAAGGCGAGGCCTTACCCACTGGGCCATCACGACATTCGTGTTTCATTAATGTAATCAATTTTAGCATGGAATTCTAAAAACACTTTTCCGTAAAAAAACATCTTTCACAAATGGTTATTCATTTATGTTTTAAATTCGTTAAATATTGATTCGCTCGGTTATTAAAATTAAAATAACATTTTAAAATGTCATTTAAAATAAATGAATTTGCCGTGTCCAACCGGACGGAAGCCGGACGGTCGTCGGACGAGCTTGCGTGACCGGTTAACGCGATTACTCTTTGACTTGCGGTCGCCATGGTAACGTGATTAACTTGCTAGTGGCCCTAAGTGCTGGTATTAAAGCAGTGTGTGATAATCAGGTCTGATTGATAACGCGGAATTGTCTAGTGTTTAAATGAACACTGTGTAAAATGAGAAATTCAGTTTTAAACTCATGAAACCTTGGTATAATTTTAAATTTTTGGGCATAGCCTCGATTTAATTGGTTACCTTTAGATAAAAATTATAGATTTGGCATTGTTGAAACTGCCCCGTTTCTGTAGCGCATCGGAGATGTTTGCTCAGAACCGAACTGACGGCTTCCATGCTGTAATTCGCAAAAAAGTCGCATCACTGATGCGTAGAACGCGGGTCAGTGACAATAGCATCCTGAAAACAGTTACCCTACTCCCCTTTTCTGAGGCACTATGTGGGGTGAGGCAGAATGGTCAGGTAGCATATTCCTTGCTTTATCGTTCTCTGCACATCCTGCCGCAGTCACCAGCTATTGTTATCCTTGTTTTATGTCCTACTAACACTAGTGATAAGGTATTTTACTAACAAATTGGACCATATTGTTGTCCGAACTGAATAAATAAATAAAATAAATTACTTTTATTTTTAAGTGACTTCCCAAAACGGCTTATTATTATAAGTCTGTGTTTCCCTCTTTCCAGTTTTCCCGGTCTACTGCGATTGCGGGCCAATCCTTTAAGAAGGAGTCCAGCTCATCCCGCTATCTCTGGCTGCGATAGGGGTGAGCCTATTACCTATTATCTGGCATTAAAAGCGAAGGTTCTTGCATTAAAAGCATTAATGTTAAATCCATCAATATACCCATAAGAGTATAACTAAACCCTTGCTTCATAACCGGAGCCTATTTAACTAAAGCACAACACTATAAACATGCTCCGTAAATAGACCATAAGCACATCACTATCACTAGTTGACGGCGCCATTACGCAGGTACACATTATACGTTCTACGTTATACGTTCTACGTTGTACGTTATACTAAATGCGTGTTTACCATCGTTAACCCCGGTGTGTTCATTAAACTAATTTCCTTAGTAAAGCTTGCTGTGGACAAGGCGATTTGTTGTTTTTTTTTTTTTTTAAAGTACTATTGAAGAAATATCATAGTTTGGGTATACTTCCCATCTTAGATACGACTGAAAAATAATAATCATGGAGTGACTGCCATTATTCTTTGGTTCCACAACCACCAGATAACCACAGGGCTTATGATCTACTACTACTAGATCTACCAAATCGATCTGTATAAGGAGTTATAATATAACTTTATGAAAGGCACTCTACTTCTTTAAAAGATTTAGCAAATCCAGGAGAACTAGATTTATTACATGCACATATCTACGTTACAGAGGCAGCAAGCCAAAATGGCAGTGGACTGAAAATGGTCTGGACTGTATATGCTCCGCGTTTGATGATGATGAGATGTATCTCGTATCATCATCATCGTCGTCATTCTCTTGCTCTTATCCCAATTTAACTTTAATAGAAAAAATAATCGGCACATGTATGCCCCACCTTATATAGTGTGAAGCTCGCGACCTACACCTACCAAGGCCCCGTTATTACAGCGATTATAGTGGACTGACCGCTAACCAAATGGTTATCACCATTACTGGGGAACCCTAGTTCAACTCAATTACTGAGCCTACAGAGTTAAGGCCCGTGCACACTAGCGCGAATTGACGCGGGACGCGACATCGGTAATTGTTCTACCGTGAAGTTTTCTTAGATTTTTTTTTAGAGTCACGTCGTGCTGTCGCGTTCGGCCTGTCTGCAGAAAGCTTTAAGGTGACGTCTTATAAATGGTGACATTGTCTTTACAGGAATATGCCTTGTTAGTGAAAACTAGACGTGTTCACTTTGCCTCAGTTTTTTAATAGAAATCTTATTTTCTGAAAGATAATATTCTTAACAACAGGCAAAGGTGTGTGTGTATAGGTAACAAACCGCCGGGAGGTACGCCCTAAGTCCACCGAAGGACATATAGTGCCTTGTTGGTGATATTCTTCAGAAAGGTCAGGAGCGTAGTACTGACAACCAGCGTGCGCGTATGACCAGTCAGGCAATTCCCGTATCTTTTAAGAACGTCCGCATTCTTTTTATTTTTTATTTTATTTATTGAGGGATAATAAACAACTAAAACATATATTATACAAAAAAAATACAATACGTTAAGTGGTAATGTTGCAGTCCACTGCATTATCCGTAGATAGGACATATTAGAAATCAGTGGTTGCCACTAGACGGGTATTACCAATATTAACAAATAATTTAAAATAAATAAATAAGTTACTATAAAGCTAGCTGTAGCTACAAAACCAAATCAGGTAAGAGACAATTTCAATTACTTAAATTATTCAATAAATGAATAACAATGAAATTTGAATGATAGAATTCCAACATTCTATGAATAGGGCAGCGTAGGCCAGAGTTCGTACGACAAGAATTTAGTGCGAAAAGAGTACGTGCACGAACTTGACGTGCATGAACTGTTCGGGGGACAGAATAACACAGCTTACTCGTTAGATCAATGGCATCAAAATGATTGTGAACAATATCATGAAGCACGTTGGCCTCCAGGTATTTGCGCCGGTTCTCCAAGCTGATAAGCTTGTACTTATCAAGAAGTTGGGAGTATGATAGATAAGTCTTAGTCCCATTACATCTGTAGCACATAGCACGGAGGTACTTGCGCTGGAGCCTTTTTAGCCTTTTTAGCCTAGTTGGGATAGCCAACTACGTACTTTTGGTAGAAGGGGTTCCAAATAGGGACCGCATATACTAACTGAGAGTGAATGAGCGTCATAAACAGATAGAGATAGGTTGAGGTTCGCTTAAATTCTGTTGAAGATCTCATCACAAATCCATACATTTTAAAAGCACTATTGACTATGGCTTCGCTATGCTGGTTCAAGTACAGTTTGCCATCAAAGAGAACACCTAGGTTCTAGGATTCTAATCTCATTCACAATCTGTCAAAAATACAAGCAATTTACTAATATTTTTGACAAGTTTGACAGATTGCGACATGAATGTGAACGTTTATATGGGGTAGTAATAAAAGCTCGGAAAAAAAAAATATGATACCTACTCAAAATATGAAATTTACTGCTTAAAATACTAATTTTCCGACAGTTTATATGCGAATGCAAATAAAGAAACGAACGAATAAAATACTGAAAATTCCGAAAAACCAATACACCAATATTTTTCCACCGGCTTAAATTGCGTTTTAACGAAAACTAGTTACAGTTAGTCATTTTCATCTCAAAACTCGGATTAGAAAATGGTGAAAATAAAATCTGCAAGGAACTTGGAAGTAGCGCTCGCCGGCTGCTGCCGCGGCACCGCTCGCTGCGTTCGCTCGGCTCGCTCGCGGTTGGTTACAGTTCTAACCTAACCTAACCTATTTCCCCCACTTCTTCACCTCTGTACCCGAACACAAATACCGGTAGGTAGGTAGTTATTTTCATTAAAATTGAGAGTTAAAAAGGTTATTCTTCATGCAATAGTAGAAATTAAGCTGGTTTCTATAGAGCTTAAGAAAACGATTAATAATATAAATTAATGATATATAATGATAATTATGTTTTCGGAAACTTAGTATTTTTTTCGGAAGTTTTGTATTTTTTTCGGTAAGTCATTTTAACACAGCTTAGATAGTATTACAGTCAACCACAGATCGCTGGAAGTTAATTTGTTTCTCGGTAGCTTTACTATTTCCCGTTTTTAAGAATCGTCCTTCTGATATATGAACGGAAACGAAGCAAAAGGAGTATTTAAGATTCGTAGCAGCTGGCGTATTGTAGACTCTACCCGCATGGAAATAAGGCGTGAGTTTATGTAATACAGAACTTTTATAGTCTGCTTATTATGTAATCTATATATTGGCTCCTTTCGTATAAGTATAAGCTTCGTTTTTATTAAGTTCGTCGTAAAGCAATAAACGCCATAAATTAGAAACAACGGGTTGGAAGGTCAGAAAAACTTTCCTTTTTCCTAACGTCCTAATCCTTCGGAAAGTGCATGCCATAAAACCAGTCCTTAACCAGTAAATAGCTTAGATAAAAATAGATCTCTAAGGGGTTGTACTTCGAGGCCCTCTCTAGAGAACTATCTCTGCGAGTGAAACACACAAGTTATTCCTTGACTGCTTTACTTCCTTCCACTATTTGCTGAATCAATTTTGATTACCGTTGTAGTTAAGTTCAGCTTGTTGTTTACTTCCTTTTTCTTTGAATAAGTTGATAGGCAGTAGATAACCTTGTGTAAATAGTTTTCCGCGGTCAGTCCAAAGATGTGTGACACCTAATTATTTATGCGCAACGTTGTACGTTTTCATACGAATACCTTTAACTATGATAGTCGTTACAAGAAAACAACAACTTGGTACATAATGAAACAAAATGAAGCTATCAAGCAATATACGAAAAAGTAATTAAGAGTTTTGTCCTCACTTTGAAGTTGAATGTTTGCAAATTAAGCAATCATTATGTTCTTGTAAAAAGACTATTTAAACTCAACTACAAAGCCATTTGCACAGGGTCTTTAAAAATGAAAATTAACGAGACCAATTATCAACGAACACACATTGACAGCTTTACAGACCGTGTCGTAACACGAAATAACGTTACTTTTCCTCAATTTTTGCAGAATTTATTTTGTAATAAATTAAGCGTCCTTTTGAGAACACCTTGAGATCCATATTTTGATATCTAAGATATTTTTTATCTAAGGTGGTAAATTTTTCTAGGTGGGAATAATTTCTAGGCTTTTGTGCAACGATGGTAGTTTAAACATTGGATAAACTAATAAGTTGGTCCTCAACTTTATTTTTTTGCTTAAACAAGAAAACTGACGGTAAAGTTTGCTCCGGTGTAACACACAGCGACCTTAATTTTCCTGACATTCTGTACAGCAAGTAATAAGCGAAGGAAGCCACTCATTACACAACCGCATCTGTCCTCGTTGCTCTGTCGCAGTGTTGCTGCCCTGGTACTCGACTGCTCGTACAACGCAAGCCTCTCATCAAGTTTGCTTAGTTATTTAGACTGGAATAGTTCTAGTTCCCGTAATTTCAAAATTGGATACGTGGTGGGTTTTCTTCAGTACATCTCTTGTTCGCTCAGGCTTTCCTGGTAGGTGAAAAGAGGCATCATGTCTGTACAATACTCATTTAGAAGCTTTCGTTGTGATAGGTTTTTTTGGGGTTGTTAATTAATTAACATCGTGGCTAGTTTTGTTATTTCCGCAATTCTCGTTGAATTTCGTTCTAGGTTGGTTCAATTACACACTGTACGTAATTCCTCTCTTGTGTTTTCCAGGACTTAATATGAGAAAGATATACATTTACCTCAAAGCATATTTCTTTGTGGTTCCCATTTCAATTTTTTTGCCGAAATTTAAGGTCCCCTCGACAAGACACACAAATGTCGTTTGGACTTGATAGTTCACCTAATTTCATAGTTCTGCTGCCCTGGTAGGACACTAGACAATAAATTTTAATATAATACGATAAGTCTTAATAAAAAAAATCGTTTTAAAAACTTTTAAATTAATTTTCTGTTAAGATTAAAATTCTTATACAGCTAGTCCATTTATCCCTTGGACTTAATAACCTTCGACCCCCCTCCCCCCTGTTACCCTAAATAAATAAAAATATTTGAATGTAGTTAAACGAAGATAGATTACCCGAGACGACTCAGCCAGGAAATGAGTCTCTTAGCACAAGGCTAAGATTGCGTGGAAAGAGAAATATGAGCAGTATACAGAGTTAATTGAATTCTTACTGCTTTTGGTACTTTCCTACACATTTTTTTCAGCGAAAATTCGACGACCAACTCTAAAACCCTGCTATCTTCAAGATTAATTGCTCCTCCATTAGAACGTGTTGGTAATTCTTTCCTAGCGGCCATGCATTACAGTAGTCTAAATAGAAACCTCTGTGACGCTTTGAAAACGAATGGAACACTTAAGATTATTTAAAATATACTACGAGTTCTTAGGTACTGTTATCTCTATCGCCAAACGAGGCAGTAGTAATTCCTTTATTATTGCAAACAAATAACTTAGAAGGAAGTTAATTTCCTCTCCGAAATTACTTAACATTACTCTCCAAGTTGAACAAATCCCGATGTTACTCAAACTGTTTGTAAGTTAGCAATCCTTTCACCCGATTCCCCCAATCTTGTACGCAACAGAACAATATATTTGTTCTTCACACAGTTGTTGATGTTCCACATTCTGTCCCTAATCCCGGCAGAGGGGATTAGGCTCAAATCCTTTAGACAAGGAGTCACCTAATACTCTGTACAGATGTAACAAACTATTTATTTATATCGGTCTTTGTGAGATTTGTTCTTTGACGTCGTTTCTGTTTTGTTTTATATTTTGAACAGTCGGAACGTTTTTGCAGCTACATCTGTGTTGATTTGCGATCGTAGAATTTTGTTTGTTATTAACGCTGTTGCTGTAAAATTATTCTGTATCATGTCATTTGCATACAATAAGGAGATCGACCTATATCCCACGCTAAACACAGCAAATTACAATCTACCTTTCAACTTCTCAATTTAAATCTCATTTTAAAAGTCTGGGGTGCAAAAGCTTTTCAAATAAAGAAGTTAAATCCTCGGGCATTATGGGAACCCTAGCGGCGGGGAATCTTAGCCACTGCTCATGAATTATTTATTCAATTCGCTCCAACCGAGCCGGCCAGCCGCCGTCAGTTTCCTTGTTCAAGCTGTCGGTCGTGCCAACCCTTGAAGCGACCGGCCAATCATTAGCATAGTATCACGGAAAATATAAAGAAGGTCTGTTTTACACGCTTTCTGAATCCACAAAAAAAACCAGGTGTCAAATTGTCGACCTAATTTGAAGTGTTATGACTGGCTGTTGTTATTTAAGTCAACCAATCACTGCCGTTAACGTGAGTTTTGAAGCCGGGGGGCACTCATGTCGCACTGAGCTTAATACCTACGAGGATATCTCAATTCGTGCTGTTAACATTAACAAGTCAGCAAGGTGGACAGTTAGGCTGATTGCAAGATGCCGAGTGTGTCCGGTCGTACGTGTTGAGGTACTTGAGGGTAGTTGTGTAGGGGCCCGTCATCAGCCTGTTCTCATCATAAAAAGTTAAAAAGATTGAATGATTCCTTAGTGATTAGAAAATGTCTAATTAACGTGGTATAGTCAACTGCACGCCCATGGTAACAATTCGACTTCGGCAGTGCCTTAATTTCGTGACTGAAAGGTCTGTTTTCGTGTTACTACTGCCTTGTGGCTGACCGTACATTGCTTGTAGTTTTGCTCAAAGCGTACCTTCTGTACTTACCCACTGCGCATCATTACCCCGTTTTGTTTTTCAGCGGTCCTTGGAATTATCCTAATGTCATTTTGAATAACAAATGAGTGTGCAAGTAATAATAAATCCCTGTGGGCTTCGATTCGAGGTGAGACGACGATTATTAGCTTGATTCGGTAACATCTGCGTTTGTGTGTTTGTGGAGCAATAGATATCGGAATTGTGGCTGAGAAATTGATTCAGGGGACTATATTTCATCTTTGGTTGATTTTACGAGTTAAATCTTCTAATATTGAGCTATTGCGGGCCAATCATATCTAAAAGTGTCATAAAAGGTCTGTGCTCTAGGTAGGTACCTACTGAACGGCCACATAGGCTCAAATAGGTATAATTATTATTATACATAGCCAACTTTTACAATACAACATGATTGATCTCAGGATCACCATCAAGATCACATTATAACCTATAATAACCACGCGGACCCAAATACTTGTATTAATTAAAAACCTCAACTATAATTATTCACAATCACCAAAATATAGGGTTCTTTTGGTGATTGTGAATAATTATAGTTGAGGTTTTTAATTAATACCTTTCAAATTAATCACAAAACACTTAATGACATTACCCCATAAAGAAGACACTATCCATAGCCATCCCGCCATCACTCACGGGGCTCGATCAATCAGCCTTTGGTGCGGGATAGCTGTGCACCCCATTCAATAGGCGGGGTCGATCGTACCCCACGTCGCCGCGTCATGGCGAAGACGGCTTAATAAGCAATTCATCTCTCGACCACTTCAATTTGTGCGAATAAGTTAAGTAAACTAGATTTCTATAGTGTTCTTCTGAAGTGGATTAACAAACAGTAATCCTATTTATTGTTTTCTAAAAGTAAATTAACGATTTGTAATTTTGTACATAATGTAATGAATATACCTACATAATAAAAGTTAACTTTATCAAAAAATTCAAAAATGTTAATAATAGACCCACCCCCCTCGGGTCAATCTTTAATATTTTTCAGGTTAATCAATTAAAATTTTTTGAGTAGCGTTTATGGCCTTGCTTTTCGTTTTTTGCCATATCTCCAATGTTTTTGGCTCGATTTGGATTATGTTTATTATTTTTAAAAGCTTATGAATTAAGCTTTTAGAAATTGTTGTGGACTCCTACTCCATTAACGCACATCAGGGACTAACAGCGACATCTCGAGGCAAGAAATTATACCATACGCTACGTCATACCTATCGCTCGACTGTGATTGGGCTTTATTTAAAATATTGTTCCCACGCCCCTCTCCTTGAATGTTGTAAAAACCAAAATGGCCAATATACAGATTGTTCGTTAAAAGCATAGCATCGTTTTTCATTGAAAATCCTCAACACTATCTATAAACCACCTTAAGTTTTCACAAACCTCACCGCTGCTGCTACATTTTGGACCTTCGAACCAAATATTGGAAAATTGTACCCATAAGATCACCGAGTGACCTTTGGATGGAAACCCTTTGCACATGGCGGATTGAGAAGAAAACCTAAAAGGTTTCATCGAAAATAATACGCAATCGGTGGGACCAATCCTTATTCCTTACCATCATCTCCTGACTTCTATTTGGTGCTATAGTGTGTCTGTGCTCTTATTTCAGTGAAAATTGCCGCATTGTATTCTCGGAATATCGGATTTCCAGTCAATTACTAGCCTGGTGACGTTGCTAGCATCAGTGCCGTGTGTGATTGAGCTGACGATTATAAAACCGTGAGTACTCCTCTTTTCACTGACCACCAAAATGCCTATTGAATCTGCTAAATCCCGTGACAAATCTCCTAATTTGCTAAGTGTCGAAAGTAGTGAGTTAGTTCGCGATTTAGTTAGGAAGCGTGGTATAATTAAGGGCAGGCTTACCAAATTTAGTAATTATTTAGAGTCTTTAAAAGATGGTGATAATGACTTTACTAATCAAAAACGCATTGATTTAAAGTTGAGGATTCAAGGATGTACTACTTTATTTTCTGAATTTAACGACATCCAAACTAAAATAGAAGAAAGAGTTTCTGATAGTGAATTAGGCGAACAATTAAATCAAAGAGAACATTTTGAAGATAGTTACTACAATTTAATATCACTTGCTGAATTTATGCTGAACACTGATGAGGTCGCTGACTGCTCCAGGTCATTTCACAGTCATAATAACAGTCAAATACATTCCGTGAAGTTACCCACTATCACTATGCCTACATTTGACGGTTCCTATGAGCACTGGCTCGAATTCAGAGACACATTTACGTCACTAGTTCATAATTCTAAAGATATTTCCAACATTCAAAAGTTTCACTATCTCAAATCGTCCCTAAAAGACAGCGCAGAACTAGTTATACATTCTATAGAATTTTCTACCGATAATTATCAGGTTGCATGGGACTTGTTGCTCAACCGATATAATAATTGCGGACTTTTAATTGATCACCATATCAAAGCTTTGTTAAATATTACTGCAATAACTAAAGAGTCGCCTTCTTCGATTAGAACATTAATAGACACTATTTTGAAAAATTTACGCGCTCTTAAGGTTCTAGGTGAGCCTACAAACTACTGGGATAGTTTAATTATTAATATCATGGTGTCAAAGTTAGATAAAATTACTGAAAGAGAATGGGGGTCTCATAAGTGCACATTGTTCCCGAACCCAAACGAAAACAATAATTCTAAACGTTTATCGGTGGATGTTTTAATTAACTTTTTGCGCAACAAAGCAGACATGCTGGAGGCATTGCAGTGTTCACATAGCAAAGATGCTCAAAGCAGTGACAACAAAAAACAACACTCAAAATCTCATAATATGTCACACTGCAATGTTTCTAGTGGGCCGAGTAAATCAAATAAACAACGCGTTAAGTTAATATGCGCAAAATGCAACGCGAATCACCCGCTGTATACGTGTAAAGAGTTTATCGAATGTGACTTAGACACAAAGCTTAAACTTGTACGCGAGCACAACTTATGTGAGAATTGTTTACATTCGAGGCACTCAGTAAATAATTGTAGGTTTGGGCCTTGTAGGCACTGCAATCAAAAACATAACTCATTATTGCACAGTGATAACGCTAATAGTTCTGTTGCTTTGCATTCCACAACTACCACTGAGGCGTCGCGTGCTAATGAGAGTGAAGCGCCTGCGCACTTCCCCGCGGCCGCACCAGCCGCCTCTGACTCCGCAGTCCCTATTCAAGTAAACAAGGCACACATGCAACCGCAATCGATTAACTCTATAGGTGTGCAGTCCGTGTTATTGTCAACAGCTATCGTTGATGTAGCAGATATACACGGTATATATCATAAAGCACGGGCGCTCCTTGATAATGGAAGCCAGCGCTGTTTTATTTCTAAATCATTATGTCAACTCTTAAATGCACCATTAATACAGTCCACAAACGAAGTTCGAGGCGTAGGTGATTCGGTAGTACATTGTTCGCAAGCTTGTAATATTGTTATCAAATCCTGCGTCGATAATTCATTTACTGCGCACATTCATTGTTATGTGCTCTCTAGGATCACGGCTTCGATGCCTGCCGTGTGTAAATTAAGCGCGCAAGTCTGTATTCCAGACAACATACGGTTAGCTGATCCGGAGTTTCTAGACTACAAAAATATTGACATTTTGATTGGCGCAGATAGGTTTTGGGATCTGTTAGAAGACGGTAAAATACGTTTGACTAGTGGTCCGTTTCTACAGAACACCAAACTAGGCTGGATTATTTCCGGACCTATACTTAATTATACACGCAAAAGTGCGCCAATTCATTGCAATATTATTAATTCTTTAGATACGCAACTTCGACTGTTCTGGGAGATTGAGGAACCGTCTAAGGTCAGAGACGCACAGACTGAGGAAGAACGTGCATGCGAAGATCACTTTGTTCGCACTACTACTCGCAATAGCGAGGGGAGATTCTGCGTGCACATTCCACTCCATCAGTCACCTGATACCTTGGGGGATTCTTATACACAAGCAGAACGTCGATTTGTTGCGCTAGAAAAACGTCTGCAGCGTTCGCCTGAATATAAAATTCTTTATTCCGATTTTTTACAGGAGTATCTTAGTTTAGGCCATATGACCCAGGTAGATTCCTATGAATCCCCGTGTTATTTCATGCCACATCATGGCGTGTTCCGCGAGCTCAGCACCACCACCAAGTTGCGCGTGGTGTTTGACGCAAGCGCACGATCGAGCTCTGGTAAGTCACTGAATGATTTGCAACTAGTTGGCCCTCCTATACAGGGTGATCTCATTGCCATTCTACTCCGCTTTCGGCAGCACAAGTACGTCGCATGCGCCGACGTGGAGAAGATGTACCGGCAGTGCCTGGTAAATGAGGGTCAGCGCAGCTTGCAAATGATTCTGTGGCGTGACCATCCATCAAAACCGTTAGGTATATTTAAATTAAACACCGTGACGTATGGAACCGCCTCCGCACCTTTTCTAAGTGTTAGGTGCCTAAAACAATTAGCCTCTGAATCTCCTGATCCTGATGTCGCTCGAGCTATAAAAGAGGATTTTTATGTCGACGATTACATAACAGGCTTAGATGATAAAATTAAATTGTTAGATCTATGCGACAAAACTCAGAAGACGCTGCAGTCGGGCTGTTTTCCACTTAGGAAGTGGATATTTAATTTTAAACACGACGATGACCGTCAGTCGTCTAGTCAGTTTAAACCTTTAACTTTAGATGAAAATGTTAGTTCTAAAACCTTAGGTATAGGCTGGCATAACGCAAGCGACAACTTTTATTTTAATTCTCACGTTAATATTGAAAATACCAAGTCTATTACAAAGAGGTCTATATTATCAAAGGTTTCGCAAATTTTTGACCCTCTCGGTTTGTTGAGTCCTGTCATAATTGTTGTCAAAGTTCTATTACAACAATTGTGGCTATTAAAAATAGGTTGGGATGATAACGTTCCAGATAGCACGGCGCGCGTGTGGAACCGGTTTGTTATTTCTCTGCAAGCGCTAAACACTGTTCGTATACCTCGCCACGCTATAGGTACACAGCCTATGTACATTGAGTTACACATTTTTAGCGACGCATCTCAGACGGCGTACGGCGCGTGTATTTATGTTCGCACAGTTTGCAGTGATTTAACAGTATCGGTTAGATTATTGTTTTCAAAAACAAAGGTCGCGCCTTTAAAACCTCTTAGTATCCCACGTCTCGAACTTTGTGGGGCTTTATTGGGTGCTCGTCTGTATGACAAAGTACGCAACTCATTACGTTGTAAATTTAATAGAATAGTATTCTGGACTGATTCCACGATTGTCTTGGGCTGGCTGCACATGAGGCCGAACCAACTTAAGACATTCGTTCAAAATAGGATCGCGGAAATTCATGATCTTACACTAGACGTCCCGTGGCGTCACGTAAGCGGTGTAGATAATCCCGCCGATCTAGCGTCACGTGGTGCTCGCTTGGAAGAACTTTCTTCGTCTACCTTGTGGTGGGAGGGTCCTGAATTTCTTCGTAACCCTAGCTTTTCAATGGACGACCACAAATGCTCAGACTCGTTCAAACACCGCGAGTTACCTGAGGTCAAGTCATGCGTCACTGCCGTTGTAGCTCAGGAATCTCAGGATTATTGTGAATTATCTTTGTTTCCCTTTCATCGGTTCTCTCAATTTGGACGTATGAGGCGTGCGACTGCCTTTATGTTACGTTTTATATATAACAGTCGATGTAAAATTAATAAGCGTACAGGCGACCTTAGTGTAGACGAGTTAGACTATGCAGATAAAACATTAGCTCGATTTTGTCAAATAGAATCTTATCCAGTTGAATATAAAGCATTATCTAATAATGAGACTATTGAAAGTAAAGGTTGTTTGTCTAAATTAAATTTGTTTTTAGATGATCACAAATTAATGCGTGTGGGTGGTCGTTTAGTTAATTCTAATGAATTCATTTACGGTAAAAAACATCCGATTGTAATTCATAGTAAGCATTATTTTACCACTTTATTATTTCGTCATGAGCACATTCAGCTTCTCCACGCCGCTCCGCAGGCATTACTTTTTAATTTACGCGAATCATGGTGGCCTGTCGGAGGCAGAAATTTAGCTCGCCAGGTAGTGCATAGTTGTGTTACCTGTACTCGCATTAGAGGTAAGACGCTTAGTCCTATGATGGGTAACTTGCCTAGGGAGCGAGTTACACCTAGTCTTCCATTCGTTCGGTGTGGGGTGGATTACGCTGGGCCTGTGCTCATTCTGAACCGCAAGGGTAGGGGTGCTAGGCTTATCAAAGGCTACATTTGCCTATTTGTTTGTTTCGTGACACGTGCTATACACCTGGAGTTAGTCAGTGACCTCTCCAGTGAAGCGTATTTACTTACTTTAAAAAGATTTATTTCACGCCGTGGTAAGCCTGCAGATATCTACTCTGATAATGGTCGTAATTTTGTAGGTGTAATGAATGATTTTTCAAAATTTCTGGCTAATTGTAGTAATGATATTTTTAAATTCGCATCTAGTCAAAATATAAAATTTCATTTTATTCCCCCTTATTCTCCGCATTTTGGTGGTCTGTGGGAGGCAGGAGTCAAGTCGAGTAAACATCATCTTCGTCGTGTAATAGGTAACGCGCATCTCACGTTCGAAGAGTACAGCACAGTATTGGCTCAAATAGAAGCCGTACTAAATTCCCGACCTCTGTCTCCTCTTTCCCCCGATCCTCATGACTTTTCCCCGCTCACTCCCGGACACTTCCTTATTGGTCGACCATTGACATCGCCAGCCAGCGATGACCTACGTGATGTTCCTGCTAGTCGCCTCCAGCGATACCAGAGGGTAGAACAACTTCGCCAACACTTTTGGAACCGGTGGGCGAAGGAATACATCTCCGAACTGCAGGTACGAGCAAAATGGACGGCGAATAGGGACGAGCTCAAACCAAACTCCTTAGTTGCTATTAAGGACAATAACCTCCCACCTTTGAAGTGGCATTTAGGACGTGTCCTTTGCACTATCCCAGGAAAGGATGGTATATCCCGGGTGGCCGATATACGGACGTCATCGGGCGTGGTGAGGCGCGCATATACCAAGATTTGTCCGCTACTACAGGACGTGATCGACACTGATGTAGTGACTGAAGACCATTGAAAGCCACTGCTTCCAAGGCCGGGGGCATGTTGTGGACTCCTACTCCATTAACGCACATCAGGGACTAACAGCGACATCTCGAGGCAAGAAATTATACCATACGCTACGTCATACCTATCGCTCGACTGTGATTGGGCTTTATTTAAAATATTGTTCCCACGCCCCTCTCCTTGAATGTTGTAAAAACCAAAATGGCCAATATACAGATTGTTCGTTAAAAGCATAGCATCGTTTTTCATTGAAAATCCTCAACACTATCTATAAACCACCTTAAGTTTTCACAAACCTCACCGCTGCTGCTACAGAAATAATTACCAGAGTCACAACCGTTTTTCAAAAATTTTAATTAAATAAAATGAAAAATATTAAAGATAGACCTCCCTTTTAATGAAGTTAATTTTCGATCATTTTCATGTATATATTCAGAAAAATATGGGCGTCACATGCTCGGGTGGCATTGTATATGTGGATAATACATCCTTATTAAACTTAAACTAAATACAAAAAACCTAGATGTTTTGTCCAGTCGAAAATCGTGTGAACCAGGGGCGGGACGCTAGTAATGCAATAATACAAAAGGAAGAACTTAATAGAACGAAGTGATTAAATTCGGGTGTGCGGAGTTCAAAAGGAAAGTTCGAAATTCAACCAATGACAATGTACAATGCTACAAGGTTATTTTGTCGCTTGGCTAAAATCGGAACAAATGGCTCCTACGCACGGCCGCATCGGCCGCCGCATATGCCGGCGGCATGGCCGCCGGCTTTTGCCGCGCGGCACGAACCCCTTGTTTTTGCGCCTTCATTTCCTTTGCGATTCATTGTGCAGCTTTGTGCGGCAAGGCCGGGCGCGCCACGGCTTGTTAGTGTGTAGGAGCTATTACGCTGCCATCTTGTTACCTCAATAGAATTTTTGTGACAATTTTATGTTTACTTACAACGTCCCCCGGTCAATGTCATTCAGGCGCCGAAATACCTTTTGGTTCTCTACATATTAATTCATCAGATTGAACAGGCAAGTTACTGGATCTGTTTTGTCCATAACATACGAGTATTATTACAAATACGAGTACCACCATAAGTAAAATATGACTAAGGAAAAACACAATTCAATTCACACAATTTCAAGAATTAATACCTACAGCTGGAAATTCCTTGATTTATCTCCATAAATTCAAATCCAATTTTCAAGCACAATGAAAATTCTTCAACCCTTCAATGACAATGACGCAAGATGGCGGGACCATTAAAACAGTCGGTCGGTGGTGGAGACCGCCTGGCCACTCCATTACGTCTCGGCTTAGCAACCGATCCATTTCGCTCAGTAACGCCACATGAGCTCCGAGTAAGGAGAGATAATCAGTCTTCATAGTAATACTAATAACCTGAGACGTGCTTGAGAATGTAGTACTGTTAGTAAGTTTAAAGTTGAGAAATAATGTACAATTCCTCATTTACTGTACTATTTCTAGGGATGCCGGAACTATTTTGAGGCAATAGGCACATTAAACTTTTCAACTGTTTTGTATTCACATATACAGGGTCTTAACTTAAGTAATCAAACTCCACAGCGTGATGGGTATCGATCGTGGTGGAACCAATCTAGACTTCACAGTATAGAACTGAGGTACCTACGTTAGAGATTCTACTTATAAGTTACAAACGTCCAGGATACCAATACAAACCTATTGGATACTGGAATGGACAGATAATGAATAAGATAATACTCATATTAATGCATTGGGGTGGATGCAATATGACATTTTATGAATCGTCAAATAAAAGTAAAGAACATCGGTGCCTAATCATTTTTATTCCGTTCTATCGGACATAGAATCATAAATGAAAGAAGTGCAATAAAAAACAAGTGCACTCTTAGGACTGACCACTTGGAAACCTATCCGCTTCCAACTACTTTAGTTTTACATCTGTTGGATATACACGCGATGCTTTTATTTACTTGTGATTTAATAGGCATAAGGATATTAATTTTTGGAGGGGCGGACACTAACCGACCTTTAATGATTTTATACTGAAGATCACGTCTAAACTAGTAGTGTTGATGATTTGGAAAAAATATATGTTAAATTAGAGCATCTTCTTAATTATCTGTGAATATTTAAGATTATGTTTATAGTGTGTAATAGTGTAATTAATTTGTAAAGTTATGTCTAACACGGATAAAAAACTGAGCATCACGCAAAAATTATCAAGCGTATTTTTCTAAAACCTTTACCATTTTAAACATAATTTAATCATTTATCTTTAAGTATACATGTTTTATTAAAATACCTTTTGTTTTATGAATAATAAATTAATAATGCGTCTAATTTGGGACAGCGCTCCTTGATGGGCGAGTCCTATTACTGGCTGGACGTACGACGCGTTACGTGAGCTCAGCAGCACAGAACACGCAAGCTAACCACTCAAGGCCACTGGCATAAATATGCGTCTTAAGCTACGCTTGACGAGGTCGGTCCGTAGATTGTTGACCATTCAATGCATATACAGAACCCTCAATGCCTCGGAAAGCACGTTAATCCGTTTGTCGCAGCTATCATTTCTGGATTTTTGACAGCCGTTAGCGTCAGAAGTCTGAAAGACTGACAACCAATCTTATCAAGGGGTATCGTGTTACCCAGTAACTAGGTTGCGGAGGTCAGATAGACAATCGATCCATGTAAAATACTGATATTCAGCTGCGTCTGGTTAGACTGGAAGCCAAGCCATAGTTGGGAAAAGGCAGGCAGATCATGATGAAGGATTTTTATTTCTTTAGATTTACCTACGATTGTATTATGTCTGAGATGGATTATTGAATCCGCTGTTTTACAAAACCGTTAGTTGTGTTATTCAGTTGGATTGCCATTGCGCTACGTTTAAGAAAACTGCTACCCAAGTTTAGACATAACGCAGAATGTCTTATCTGCAGTCACACTAAGCGTTTGGTGGGGCTTCTAATGCCGAATTGGTCGCAAGTAACTTCGTTAGGTACCCTGACCAGTTGGTTTAGATTACGTTAGGAAATTACAACAAACAACAGGAAATAAAGAACTAATTTTGTTATACGAGTATATAAACTATTAAGGATAATTATATAGGATAATAATGCCTTTTGCACACCATAATATTCACACATTGCTAAGTCTATTTTAAGAGTACTATAGCTTGTTATTGTGAAATCTAGCGCACTGAGCAAAATAGTTCAAGAGATTAATTTTATGTTTGAATTTAAACATGGCTATAAATCTTTAAACCTCTGAGCATGGACTTCCTAATGATAACAATTACCACTTGACAGACGGTTTAGTGATCATAAAATGTTTATGCTAGCAGTAGGACAGTGCCTACTAAGTAAGTACCAGATGTAATTAATCCCTTAGTTATCTTTTACGACCCCCGTGTTTCGTATTATTATGCAAAGGGGTAGACTATTAGTCACCTGTAATAAAACGGAAGTACAGTACGCGGCGTTAATTTGGCACATCCAGTTTGGCCCTGGAGTGTTCGTATCTATCATTCTAACATACCCGCGCGACTGTCTCTTACTAATAGGCGTGTATTTATAATCGAACCTCAAATAATTCCCTTTTTGGTTTCCTAAACATATTATTGAACACTCTATAATTAATGCGCTGTTTTTGTGAACCTCAAATAATTTATATTTCGGGGTCCTTAAAATACTAAATAGCTAAGTAACTGCGACCAACTTGGATGTAGCGCTCGCCGGCAGCTGTCGCAGTAGATTTCGCTTCGCTCGTTCGGCTCGCTCGCGGTTGGAAACAGTTCTAACCTAACCCATTTGGTAGGGGTGCCCTAGCATAGTTACTGCTACCAACTGTGGGGAAAGGACCAAAAAGTTAAAAACTACAAAATTATTAAGACCATGTGCATCATTAAGAACCCAAAAAGTTTTTAAAGGTTAATTTATTTAAAAAAAGTGTACATCATTAGAAGGCCAATAAGTTTTTAGATGATCAGTTAAATATTTCCCTTTCTAATACTACATGTGTCATTTTAACTTCTGGGTTCCGTATCACGACCTTAAGCGGAAAGCAACAAAATATCACATAAAAGTCACCTAGGTAGGTACCATTTATCTTAAGAATACGTACGTATAACTTTCTTAACAATCTTAACTGTCTTAAAACAATCTACTTATAATAAAGTTGGCTCATAACTCGATTACTGTGTTAAGAGATAAGTTTGGACGAAGTATTCATTACATAGTTATAAAATAATTCAAGTATTGTGTAATTTTTGCTACGATTAACAGCACGTTTTCACTTTATTGCTAACTAGTTCTGTAAAGGTTCATTTTAACGGTACTTTTAAGGTTTAATCAGGATTTAAAAGGGGTCTTCATTACCATGTGAATGAAGAGTTAATATTCTTAAGACCTTTGCTAATCTTTTTATAAGTACTTTATGACTTTGTCACTGAGGTTTCTTTTAGTAGAAGGAATGAGAATTGATAACGCGCTCGCTCTCTTCATCAACGAACATCAGGCTGTTGAAGTCATGCTGGGCATCACGGCCCGCTAAACCTGACACTTTGACTTAACCTGTTCCTGCTTCACTCACGTACATCACAAACCGCAGCGTCTCCTCCCACAATGCCCTCGCGTGTCACCAATCTCAACTAATTGACATTCACATCGCTTTGTGCAGCCGCCGCCGCGCCGTTCGGATTGAGCCCAACACCCCCCGCTAATTACTTTAACTACCGCCATTACCGGTGTTTGGAGACGTTCATTTGCCCTATTCCTGATCATAGAAATGAATAGTAAAAGCAACCAGTTTTCGATGTTTATACATTCCACTCCATCTGCCTGTCCTACAAGGGACCAGGTGCCGTATTATGAAGTTAAAACCATCATGATTAAAGTGCGAGAGAGAAATGGAGCTACACATGACCGACAGCACCACACCTTATTCGGACTGGACTAATGATAGCATTCAATTAATCAATCAACTCAGCCGATCGTAGTCAACTGCTGGACATAGGCCTCTCCCAGACTACGCCGCAACACCCAGTCCTCCGCCTTCCGCATCCAGTCTGTCCCAGTGACCTTTTAAGGTCGGCAAATCTAGCTGGGGGCGCACCACACTACGCTTGCCAATACGCGGTCTACACTCCAGGACTCGTCTGCTCCACCGGCCATCGGTCCTTCGATGAACATGGCTAGCCCACCGCTACTTCAGCTTGCTTACTCTGCAAGCTATGTCGGTAACTCCGCTCCGCTCTTTCCCAGATATTTTCATTTGTGATCTTATCCTTCAAAGAAACTCTGAGCATAGCCCGCCCGGTCTATGATGGCAGGCAGAAGAATTGTATTAGGTTTTTACGGTTGGCGCAATACGATATTCATGATTAACTCACATGCCAAAAACGGTCACTGTGAGTCATAATCATGAATTCGTGATTTCATGACCATAGACAAAAATTCATTTAACTTAGGTACCGCAGTACAGTTCGGAATCTAAAGTAGCCTTACGTGCAGTACATGACATACAAGGTCTATGCTACTCATCCACTGGGGATGAGTTTTAGTCTTATACGATGCCCAAGCGGGTGGCAAACAAACCAACCTAGCCAGATATTTACAGGAAGACATTCCGTAAAGGATAAATATTATTATTCATAGATACGGGTACTGTACAAAATTAAATTACCAGACCGTGTTACTTTCAAATTGTTTCGTCAACAAATAGGTAAATGCCACATTTTGTGATAAATTTCACACAACACTAAAACTATACTACGCAGCAAATTCAATTGAAATTTCTAAATGTAAAACTGTAAATCACAATGTAAAACTAACTTCTCTAACGGGGCGGCAATAGCAAACTCATTATAATATTACGCTAGAAACTCTCAGACTAACTAATAATAGAAATTGGAAACATTTCCAACTAGTTACACAAACTTGGATAAGTTTTACAGGAGTGCCAGCACTAGCTACTTTTAATCGTGTGCTTACTATAGATTGTGTTCTTGTGAACCAATAGGATGACGCTGTTCTAGGTGTGCGTTTGAAAATATGACGTGTAACTGACGAGCTGTCAATCCATCTGGTACTTGAATTGTGGAATATTTATTTTTACTTTTGTTATAAAATGTGATTTATTCTTATTGCTACTCCAAATGTTTGTGGAGTAAAAGGAAAATATTGAATGTCTCAGCTATTTACGAGCCCGAGGCAATCAACTGTGACATTGTTTATTTTATTTCGTATCAATGGGTTATTGAACGTTTCGTATCAAATAATGTACTTATTCAAGAATAGGATTTCAGAAATGTTATTCTCATATTTGACTGATAATACATTTCATATGTACGTATTTCTGAATATCTTTTCAAATGGCTGAAGTACATCGCTGAATCAAAGAGTGAAACAAAAAATTCTTGTTCTAAAATATGTATTTAGTATGGTCGTGGCCTCAGGTATTGTTTTGACTTTTATTCGAACCACATAAAATTAAGGTATTTTTAAGTACAATTCAGATAAAACCTAACATGATGAAAATATGCTACCTCGTGACCATGAGGTAGCAGACTGTACTAACAGTAAATTAGTGTCCAGTACTATACCATTAACGGGTAGTAATACCGTGACCCTATTTACCGTGTACCTTCAGACACCTTGGACACAAGGACCCATCTCAATCCCTTACATAAAGCGATATTAGGCGATTAAGCCTGTTATTATTAGCCCTTCGCTGTACCTCGTAGATAGGCACAGAACTTCCACTCGCACCAGCTGTAACTTAGGAAGTTAAAAGAAAGAAGAAAAATAAATCTGAGATGAAGAAGAGGGAGTTAAAAGTTAGAAAAACAAATTAAGAAAATAGTGATACAAATAAAGGCAAAAACAATACGCTTCTTTTGGGTTTCGCCGCAGTCGGGTTAAAACGAGACAAGTTGTTACAACAAAGAGTACCTATAGTATTCTATCTATCCTATGATAAAATAGACTTGCAAAAAGATATATTTTTTATGAGTGGTGCCAACATTTATCTTTCTTTTGCGATGTGCAACTCTGCAATATAATGATGTTGTGAGGAATAGTAAGAAGCTCCATAAGGCACTCAAAGTAATATAGACCCGTGCTTATTCGGAAAACTTAGCCCACCTAGATGTCTTGACCAGTATGGCGAAGAATAAATGTCATAGCACACATATCAACTCGGAAAGGGATCAGCACCGTATCGCCGCGGTTCGTGAACTTGTCCCGAGGCGAAGTGATTATGTTACGATTTCGATTAGTGTGCGTTACAGTAGGGAGTTTCATACAAAGAATACTGAATGGCTGGAGTTGATACGGTGACGATCCCTTTTCGAGTTGACAAGTGTGCTATTTCCTTTAGGAGGAGAGCCGGCAAATAATAAAAATAAACTCTTTTTCTGTCTAGCCTTATTGGGATGAGGCTAGACTAGAGAAAGAGTTTCTTTTCGAAAAATGTTTTCTTTGTACTCAAGTCCTTTACTTTACTATTCGGCACTCGACAGACGTTGAATGGGGGGCTGTCGGTAATTTTTTTGTGCTTTTGTATTGTGAAATGTCACTTGAAATGTGTTCAAAAACCGGCCAAGTGCGAGTCGTGTTCACACAGAAAGTATTCCGTACCACCGTACAATATTTAGCAAAAAAAACGCGGAATCTAAAAAAATCGTTGTAAAAAACATACGAAAATCGTTTAACTTTAATATATATATTATTATTATTTTTTGTTAGATATAGCGGCAATAGAAATACACAATCTGTGAACATTCCTACTGTTTACCTATTACGGTTCATGAGATTCAGCTCGCTGACAGACAAACGGACGGACAGACAGCGGAGGCTTAGTAATAGGGTCCCGTTTGGGTTCCATATCTACCCTAAGGGTGCCAAACAGGACCCTCGTTTGGCACCTACAAACAAGATGGTGGCGTTAGTTCCAGCTTTGGCCAACTACCAAAATAACCTTGTAGCGCTATAGTTATTTATTCTGTCACTTCTGTAAATAGAGGTTCTTCTGTTGCCTTCCTAGTGTTAGCACCTCGCGCATTAATCAAGGAGCATCACGGGAGTTATATTAGGGTGCGGCCACATTGACAAGGGTGAAACACCGCGCTAATTGAAGCGAAACTATTCACTGCCACGATGCCGTGTTTTTGTTTGTTTAGCTTCAATGGGAAGTGTTCCTTGTCTTGTTTTACCAAACGATGTTGAAAGTGCACTGATATGGAAAATGTTTTTTCTTCTACTGCTTGTTGAACTGTTGTAATCGATGTGAGTGAGAGTAATACACGTGTCTAGCTCATTATCATTTTTATTGTACGTTGGTTGGCACCTACTGCTCTGTGGTCTTCTTATTGAAAGTGTTCGGAGCTACATGAACACAAACATCACCATAGTACGCAATCATGCTAGTGTTGGATGACTATCTTAGGTACCTATGTTAACCAATGATACGGTTGACCACATCCACGCGAATCTAGATGTAACCAGTTAAAAACGACTGACGTCGCCCAAGTCGCCTCAAGAGAAAGTGAACCACATGTAAATACTCGTACAATCAGGAAGTACGACTTATAGACCAATATCAACATAAGTAATGAGGATTAGTTTCATGGAGTATGTTCAGTTGGGATTGTGGTATCATGGTATATGACCACACAACCCGATTCCCTGTTGCACTGAAACGGAATAATTAATTATCATATTTTACATAATTATCGTTTTCATATAACACGAACGGCATTTCCTGAACGATTGGTTAACCAAATCATCTCACAAAAGCTAGATTCCTATAAATTAAGTGATCAAATAAAATTATGAAAAAAGGCCACGTCAAGGCGTCATATCAAACATACCATAAAATTTAACGAGCGACCCGCGCCTGCTTCGCACGGTATTTTCCGACTTGACAAAGTGATGTCCAAGTTAAATAATAATTTATTAACCTTCAGGAATAAATTCTGAGAGAATTTATCTCTAAATGATGGTGAAAACCGCAAGAAAATCCGTTACGTATTTAAGAACAGGCGTCACACAGAAAGACATGAAAAGTGACTTTAATTTATAAGTACCTGGGCAACCGAACTCTGCTCTGGTGAAAATAGAGAATGCTCATTTATTAGTAATAGCAAAGTTCATACTAATTCCATGCTGCTATGCTAGTAGGTACTTACTAATTCCATGCTGCCATATATGTCATTACTCTTGTTCTAAATTTTGGGCCACCGAGCTCTGCTCGGGTGAAAATACGAAGAAAAACGAGTTTCGCCAGATATGAGACCTAGCTAGATCGATTTTTCGCCCCCGTAACATTGTAACTTTCATCGAAATCGTTAGAGCCGTTTTCGAGAACGTGATTAAAACTATATATACTTAAAATACAAAAAAATACAAAAAGTTATTAGCAAATGAAAAGTTGATAGTGATCTTACATAGGGACTTACGTACGTACGTTACGTACTTATATGTATATCTACAAATATTACTTGTTTAATAGTTTAGGATTATGTATAAATATATAAGTGAAACATTCACCAGCCGGCTGTTTTCTCTAGAAAATCTTGTACAAAATGATAAATTCGTGTCAAATATATTTTACACGAAGACGACCGTTCTAAATATCTCAAAGAAACTACCTTCCGTAATGACGTCATGTTTACCTTAGCTACCAGGCGCATAAAGGCCGCAAGGAGTCAAATAAAAATATAATCCCCGAGTTTACTTAAGGGATCCCCTTATGGCTTTTATACGTTATTTCTAAACGGTTTTTACGCGAGGAAATTGCTTGTATAGAGCCTTTAATAAACCGGCTTTTTTATAGGTTGACAATGGGCCAACTGTTTCCAATTGATGTCAGTAATATCTAAGGTCTACCTATACTTTTAAAACTGAAAAAGACATGCTACTTGGTGACAGAAATAGTTACACTTAGTACCTCCCTACAACTTCTTTAATAAGCACACTTCTCTTAGGAGCACTACTTTAATGAGTTCCAGTACTACTGAAACTTCATCTTGCCTTCAGTTAAGAATTAGTGACACCACTGCAGCTGCCCATGAAATCACTGTTTTCTGAAGAACAATCCATGTAGTACCTAAGCTTTTAACATCATTACGAAAGGCTTAAGCAGATGACATCTTTAGAATCTTACCAGAATGACTTTACCAGAACGTGGTCCTTTTAAGAAGAGATTTCGATGATTGCTGTCTTGTAATCCTAGAAGTGTAAGGTCCTCAATTAACAGAATAGGCCCGGAGGGTTAATGTAGACATTTTCTTAAGCTCTAGATAACACAAAATACTTTAACACCAAACTGTTTTATTCCTTTTAACAGATAAAGACAAAAGTGTTCTACAACAATGTTGTTTAGTTGTTTAGTATGCGGCGTACAGTGCGGCTTTGAACGAGCCCGCCGTAATTCGATTCACTTTAAAACAGTTTGAAACTCGTCAACTGGGAGGTCATAAATTCAAACAAGAAAGGGTTCACAAAGTAATTTGCGAAAGAATGTTGCGGGAAAAGACCAGTTTGGGGTTAAAAAGACGTTTATCTGAAGATTTTATTCGAATGGAATAGGATTTCAGTTTTTTTAGGAAAAGTTTGTTTGGAATGAATCGTTTGAAATAAGAGAATGATACTTGTGATTTTCTGGGAATGAAATTCTTTCTTCTTTTGTAAGATTTCTCATGTTTAGCAGTGGACGCCTTAATGAAGTAGGGTTTACAAATTTAATATTCGTCAATAAAAGCCACATTACTTTAAAGTTCAAAGGCCTTTATTTTCACCTTAAAAATAAATGTGAATGATACGTCAATAATCGTTTTTTTTTTAATCCTTTTTGTTATTTTATATATTATGCGTCATTGTTGGCGTATTTCTTTTAATTTTATAATGATCAGTGAATAAATCAGTAACATGTAGATCACCTGTCTATAACAATCTTCCTCGTTCCACTACAAGCATGTCCCTATTACGTCAAGAATTTCCTCTATATTCGTGCACGCGCAGGCGGCTGTAATTCCGCCATGCCTATATTCGGCTAAACGCTACGGACACGGCCGGCGCCCTGTTAGCTAAGTTAATAGACTGGCAGTCTTGGTAAATGCTGGAGCCAGGATACTCCGTACATACAATTACGACGATGGCTTTGAGCGTCCTCGTCGGCGCTACTCATAATATGTATTGGTTATATTTAGTGCAGAATACAGTTTTTTGAATTCCCTACCCAAAGGATACCAAATGGAGTTCTATTACTAAGCCACCGCTGTCCGTCCGCCTGTCCGTCTGTCTGTCAGCGGGCATCTCATGATCCTTAATAGGTAGACAGTTGATTTTTTTACAGATTGTGTTTTTCTATTGCCGCTATACCAAAGCTATACAAATAAATTAAATTTATGTACACAGAAAGTGTCCTTTTCGGTGTTTTTTGCTATTAAATATTGTACGGTGGTAAGGAACCCTTCGCGTCCGAGTCCGATCCGCCCTTGGCCAGTTTCTATTGTCTTGTATGCAATTGATGTTTTGAGTACCATCTTTTTATGGCTTCTCGGTTATTAAATGTATTTCTACTAAAATGGTAGACACAGACTACTCATGTTAGTAGCCTACCAAAGCATTTTTCTTAGCCACAGTTAAACGAAAAATAAAATAAAAACAAAAAGTGATCATTGGCACTCACCATTTGCCGCCAATAACCATCACTTCACTCAAAATATGCAAATTAACCAAACATCCCGAATACCCTATACGTTGCAATTTGCATGTTGCCAATTTTTGCAACTCTTAAAAGGTTGGTTTTAGACCGACATCGACACAAATTGCTGCTGCTATCAAACAGAATGTTATGAGAGAGGATTAGTTGTGTTGTGATCGTCCGCCATATTGGAACGCGTGTAGCGGTCGCCAGCTCAATTCAAATTACTAGATTCGAATTCCGATCATTTGGAATTCCAACAATCACGTTCTGTGTCATTTTAATGTCAATTATTTGTTTTATGAATTTATCACGTTCGCATGGCAGTAGTGAAATTGTAAAGTAAAATGAGACGACACGTGATGATAATTATTATTTATTTATGCTTCTCTATAGACTGAAAATGCTAATATTCTGTATATACAACAAGAATTACGAATGAACGAATATCTTACTATTAATTACTTGCAAAAATCAGTGACAACATTTTCTAAAAGGAGCTTTGAAGACCCCGTTGATTACACTCACTGCGCAACTCTACGCTTCAATCATTCGAGTAACGATGCGTGATGTTATTCACAATTAGTAAGGAAACTGCAATTAGATTTGTATATCAAACGAACATTCCCTGTGACGTATATCTTAACTCGACTTAAAGACCCGCCATTTCAATACGCGTAACGAAATATTATTCAACAACACTTCGTACAAAGCCCTCAACTACCCTTCAAAGGAAATCTCCATCACGAAAACCTAATCAAAACTTAAAGACAATATCAATTTAGTGAACAAACACCTTTACTTTAGGGCAGCCTTCAACTATGGCAGGGAACGAACAACTAGTGAATTAGCAAGTTCGTGAATTTACCTTAATTATGCATTACCGCCGGTAACCGGTGCGGCTACCTGTTCAAACGTCACAAGTTTGGACCGCATCACTTGTTTACTTTGCAACCGATATATTAATGAATGTACATAGGTAATTATTTCAAAGGACGATGGTTGGACCTATGACCATACTTGGGGTGCTCTGGACAATGGGCATACATGGTACAGTCAACCATTCATGATAATTTGGCTGACATGACATTATTTCGTGGAAAAAAATCTTTTTTAGCAATGACTAAATGCAATTTACAAAGCGGTTATCCGCGCCGTCTTCTCTTTATAAACTTTTAAAAAACATGAGGTTTTGTCTCGAATGTTGCATACAATAGAAGTAAAAACGTTAATAAGTAGCCACTGTAGCTAGTATACTAGTTGTACTCGTATTCTTTCTAATTAGTATTTTGTTCGTTAACGCTCCTGCAGTCGTTAGTTAATTAGTTTTTAAACTCATATATCACTTGAACCAAAAAGTTTTGTAGTTTTACAGACGATATTTTCTGTTCGCTGTTCTTTACTGCTAATGTTTCAAATGATACATTAATTTGGTATTCTTTGCAATATTAAAAATAAGATAACTATTTCAATGTCTGGTAGGTACTATACATAGCATGATACTTCAAGGTTAGATTTATTTAGCAAAATAGAGGATTATAAAACTTGTTACTAACGCTATTCAATTCATAAACGTAACTATGTCTTCAATACAAATGCCACTAATTACCACAGTAAGCCAACTACAACGGTTCACAGAGCACATTTATTAACTATTAACAACTACCTCTACCTGCCTTCATTATCACCACACAATCCTCCGTCCTCATTTTAATGAACTTACAATTGCTTTAGCGTCCTCTTGTAATAAATATATAATTTTGACCAAATTCCTTAATAGGATTATGCGATAACTTTTCGGAACCTTTATGTCCCAACACTAATTAGGTAAAGCAACCACAGGCACCTCCTTAATTAAAGTGGCAAGCACATGAGCCATTATTACTGCACCCACCCTACCCCATGTGCTACTTCGATAAACATTATAGTGAAAACAACACCTTTACATCTCTTGGTACGACATCCATTGCGGGTTTTACTCTTTTGGAATAAATGGGTGCAGAATACAGAAGCAATGGTTGCGCAGTGAAACGATGCGTTCATAATTTGATTAGGCTGCAGTGTACGAAGGCAAGATAGGGTGAATGTTGTAGTAAAAGGTCCCGCCTCTGCAAAAGACTTATAAATTTATTAGCGCGCGTGATTGCTCCCAACATGCAAGTAATTTTCTGTGTTGCCATACAACCGACTGAAAAAATACGTGAATGGAAATCGAAAACGATCTCTTTGAGCGTTCTTTGAATATCTCCAAGATTATAGACTTGTGCTACAGAAAAATATGCGAGTACTAAACGTTATCCCATTCAGTAAAGTACGGAGTTTGTGTTAGACGGGAAATGTGTCAATTTACATTGAAAGAAATGAGCTCTTTATATACTCTGAAAAGATGGAAATTTCGTTTCATGAAGCTGAATTTTAATGTCCTTAAAATATGCTCCGAGTTTTAGCTCTAAAAGTCTTAAATCAAGATTTACGAGTATTTTGGATAGAACTTTGTATTATTTTAGACGTTGTCGTCCATGTGTCTGAATGTCCGGATGTCCACTGTGTTCGATAAATAAACACACCGAAGGTGTTGGCGTCTAACAATTTGTTCGAGTGAGGACGTCGGGGTCGCACGAGGACTAAAAGACCAGTCACAATAGTTACAAAACCCCGATCACTATGGATTTTACAAAATAATAATAATGACTTACTTTGATATAAAGACTCCAAAAAGGATTGAATGTTTTCTTACTTCTCTCATATTTCCTTAATCTTAGTTTATTTTTATTCAAAACCGTAAATTAAACTTTAAATAACTATGATTAATTTTCGTAGCGTCTGTGCATTTAATAGTAATCCTGGTAACCTCTATAAAATGTTTATTTCTCAGTAAATTATTTCTCGTAGCGACGCGCTAAATATGAATTTATTCACGTCATTACAACGTACTAAGAACGCCGTGAATATTAGGATGCCAAGCTTGAGCCAAATTTCTTTGAAAGTTTCGGTCGAGGTACGATGGGAAACAATACGTTTTGCAGAATGTTTTGTAGAACCAACCAGCTTTGGCATAATTTAGAAGTCGTTTTTTCGGTGAAAAGAATGATGGTTATTCCCTTTAGAGATCGTTTTATTACTTATATTCTGAACACAGTGCAGGGAAAATTAAAAACCACTCTGGATGGAATCTATCAAATTGAGATAAAGTTTTATTTTCTTTGTTGCTGACTGTATATTCATTTGAACAGTCATGATCAATCATCAATTAACTGACTGGTAACTCCAGTCAGTTAATTGATGATTGATAATGATTGACAAAAAAAAATGTAAAACTAAATTCTCACAAATAAATAAAATTCTAATTCTAATTCAAAAATCAAACACTAAAATGTATAAACAAATGAATGTCTACTCTTTTAATACGTTAACATCACAGTAGTCTAATAGCACTCTCCGCTCTTACGGAGCTCCGCAATCAATTCAGTGCACTTCTTCCTCTGGAGTTTGCCGGAGTGCGTGTGAGGCAGTGACGTCACGAACGCGATGCCTCCATGCAACCGCTTGTGGTCGCTCAGGGTGGCTGGAACGAGACAAAGCAAATAAGACCGTATTGCCACACTCATCGTTGCCACACCACTGTTAAACCCGCGATGGTTTTTGTGGTGTGTTTAACCAAATGTCTGTTTTTTTGTTCTAGTTTTGATAAATAAAAAAAAATAAAAAAATTATAAAGAAACGAGAGTTAATTTTTTTTTTATAATGAGATGACATGCAAACCGCAAGGATTCACAGACCAGATAAAAGAGCAAAATAAATGTTAACTTTAACTATGAAGTTCTAAGGTTTAGTTTTGAAGGTGTCAAAGAAATATTTCTTGGCAAAAAAGGTGTTTCCAACAAATAAACCGCAATAGAAGAGGTTTGGCTTATGAAAAGCTGACGGTTGAACATGTCTAAGGATGTTTGAAGTCTTGCTGTAGTGAAAGACGGGATTCTGAACATTATAGATGAAGCTTTTATTTCTTTGAGAATAGGAGATGCGGACCTTTTGAGTCAGTATTATTAGGATACTGATTATTACTGCTTTTGAAACTTTAAACTGACACATTGCTAGACGAGTCCTCTTAATAATTTTACATACCTCCTGACAAGAGTACTTACATTATAGTCAGGGGTCTACCTATAATGTAAATAGTCTTGTCAATGTCTTGTACTTAAGGAACTACAAATGATTAAAAATAAATTAAATTATTTTTATAAATACTGAATTTATTTAAGTAATATAGTTTTTTCAAAAGAGATCTTTACTGTTTTGGTTTTAAGGTCTAAGCTGTTTCGCTCCAAATGAAATCAAAATAGTTTTCTTTTGTTCTCGAATTGTAAGAAAAACTTATGTGTTTTCAATTACATAATGTGTTTCCTTTTTGGCTTTAGTTTTCAGCTAGCAATTCCGGTTTGTACTTTATTCGACCACTTCCAATAACATTGAATTTCTGAAATTGGCAGATTTGTTGTAACGTTAGGTATATTGTATGTAGCAGCTGTTTGATATTATTATTTGTAAACATTTCCTGGTACCACGAATACTTTTTTGAATCTACGAAATAATTGTTCAAAATGCTGAAGAAAAATTAGAAGCCAAACCAGCAAAACCAGCAAATGAAAAGACTCAATAACAGCATCTTTTATCCTTAATTACGTTCTCCTGTGATAAATATTAATCCACCCGCATGATTGTGGCAATATCTGTATCTATGGATCGTCTTATCTCCTAATGAATGTAATGTTCAATGGGGGATGTTTTCTGAATGCTACAATAAATTGCTCGAAGCCTACACTTATTATTATGTTTTGTCTTAATATAATAAGCCTTGTCTCCTGAGCAGGCACGTGTATTAGAAAACATCGTTCTATTGTTTTTCTGTCCACACTTGAGCACTTTTATCTTCATCTTTCGTCTTCAACTTTTAATATTAATCTTGCGTCTATTGCACACACCACTTCAAACGGCAGCTCCTATAGTGTGCTACAATCAGTTTTGAGACATGCGAGTGAGCGTGGATATATCAATATGAACACTAGTACGGAGAAGGCTTTACAATGTGGAACACAATGTAAAAGTGACACAATCAACAAACACCACGGCTGCTACAGGCCCAGCTTCAGACAAACATACTACGCTCTCATGCACTCCTGGTACTTATGGAATAGAAAAAAAGACTTACAATCAACAGCCTTGTGTACCTATCTATTCCCTTGTCACGTCAGCAAGGGGCTACAACACCATGGGTGCTACAGTTCCATCTTCAGATAAACATACTTTGCTCTCATTCACTCCTGGTACTTATAGTATTGAAAATAAATAAAAATGACTCACTATTAACAGTCTTGTGAATCTGTTCCCTGGTCACGTCAGCAAGGTGCTCCAACACCACGGCAGCTACAGGTCCTTCTTCCGATAAACACACTACGCTCTCTTGCACTCCTGGTACCGAGCTGATCACTCGCTCCACTTCTTCTGGTGCTACCTGTGAAAGGAAACATACATTTTGACTGTCATTGTAACTCGAATTAATAAATACTTTTGAGATGTTGAATTTAAATTAAGGTCCTATTATCAGCAATAGCCATATAATAATTTCAGGCAATTTCACGATAAATAAAAACAAATAGAAAGCTCAAAAGGGCGAACGATAATCAGTGCCTACTTATTATTAAACGAGACGAAGTGCTCTGCTTATCCATGAGACAGCAAAAACAAGTAAAAATCGTCGTATACAAATGGAAGCATCATTACTTTAATACCCATAATTCATTATGACGTAAGTGCTGTGTAATTAAGTTCGAACAGCCCAAAAAGTGGAACATCTAGCTACAAAATAAAATCAAATTAGATCCAACATTGTACAATACTCTCCGGAACACGCTTCCACAATAATCCAGTTGGGAGGCTAGTTATGACTTTAATCTATATTTGAAGTCCTCATTTTGTATTCGGAATTCTTTTGAAATTAACAAAATATGGTAATAAACCGTCACGAAGTAACGAGGGTCGTCCTACTTAACATAATATAATTATTCGTGCGAACATTCTACTACATATTAGGTAATCTTGACGGCCTATATTTACTCTTTGCATGGAAAGGGAATACTAAAATATCTAGGTAGGGTCAGGTAAGGGTTTGAGATAGCAACACTAACGTGTAGGCTGGAATTCACAAAGGAAGCCGGGAGCTGCGAGTTACATCTGACTGACATTTCCTTTATACGATGGAAATAGAACTCTCTTGGGACAGTTCAATCCCTTTGAGATATCTATTTGCCCGTGGAGACGTTTTGAAGACGTGATTTTCTAAAAGAATCCTCGGAATATTTTCTTATTTTGAAACATTGTTCCAAACTGATGTTGGAATTTTTCATATTAGCCTGAAACTGTAACCAACGCAGAGCACGATCGAATATTAACCAACGCGCTTGCTCAATGCATGCATGTTGTCAGTTTCAGACCATTTAGTCAGGTTTGTTTACCACATATGTACTCCTTAAAAATTCTCATTTGTACCTACCTATTCATTAATTTTTTAACCCTGTAACCTGATTTTCAAGAACTTTTCCTTCAACTTGTACGAAATCTGCGTAGATTATATGCATGAAAAGTTGTTCCTTACCTGACAACCCATAAATTTAAAGCTGAACTTCTTCCTGATAACGAAGGTCAGTCTCTCGTTTTCATCCAAAAAGAACACGTCTCCAGTCTTGTACCAGCCGTCAGGAGTGAAGGACTCACCGTATGCCAAGTCGTTCTTGTGGTAACCCTGCAATTAACGGACGTAAAATGACCCTGAAATGGTAACTGTCAAACAAGCTGGTTTAATACATAGATTCTTTTAAAATAGTCGATGTATCAGTGACAGCTGTTCCTATGATTGAGGCACATTCCAACCTTTCTACAGATCATCCATGGATATGAAGGTGGGCCGGATATTTTGGTACGACATGAAGTAGTATTTCAGAAGATTTTCTGAATTAGAATAATTGGTTTTTATAAGTCTTGGTTGAAAAGACAGAGCCCAAAATCATTTAACCTTCATCAGCAACTTGTTAAAGTATTACCTTAATAACACAGGTGCCCTTAACGCACAGCTCTCCAGTTTGATTAGGTCCCAGCTGCTGACCCTCATCATCAACGATCTGGAACGTTCCATCAATTTTTACAACCGTAAGAAAGAAGTTCTACTTAATTTCACCAATTTACACTTTGATCCTTTCTAGATCCGGTTAATGAGCCATTACTAGATACGACTTATTCTAACCTTGTGCCGCTAAAATCTTAAAAGTTTCCAAAATAATATAACAATAATATAAAATGGCATTAAGATCTCCTTCAGATTAGAATGGCGAGACTTGTAATAAATTGGATGATGAAAATGAAAAATTAGATGTTAAGTAGATAGGCTTACTGGTTGTCAACTTTGTAGCCAGACTTTATCGCTAATAGATAAAGTTAAGGCGGGGTTATCCGAATTTGCCTGTTTTAGAATCAATTTTAAATAGTCACATTAGTGTATTTAGGTCCTGAAAAAAATATTTGTTATAGATACATCCTTGTTGGAGGGAAATTAAAGGTTCAAACACGATAAATTCAAATTTTCTCGATAAAAATATCCGAAACAGGGTCGATTTCAAAACCATTTTTCATCTCATTTCCTAATTACAGCACAAAATAGTATGAAAATTGCATGTAGGATGAGGTAATCGTATTTTCGAGGGAAATTAAAGGTTGAATTTTTTAGTTTAGTTTTTTTTTTTTAATAATCCCAAAAATGGTAAATCAGGCATAATCGGCGCGCGCTCAGTCCTGCGGGACGTCATCGAGGGTGGACCTGTGTCAAAATTTTTGAAAATACGCTCTCCCTGCCGTGTTTAAAAAAAATCTAATAAAAGAAGAACACATTAGACATGAAATTGCGATAGCTCAAAAAAAATATCTCGTAATTATATTGTAGTTTTAATTCATAATATTGTTTTCTAAAGTGTGATTTTTTTGTATGTGATATTTGTCATCTTAAAATAGTTCATCGATAAAATTATACTCTAGTGTGCGTCGTATATAATTTTTATCGTCGTTTATGAAGAAGTTTTAATAAAACACATATATCTAAAATGTTTTAATCAGATTCGTCCATGTTATAACATGTTATGTATATTCACTCTCCATCGAACTGTGTTTGCTACTATCATATCTTAAATTAATAAACACATAATATACTCGTACAATGTGTCCGGTTGTCGGTTGTCTATCAATATTTAAAACAACTTTCATTCTGGCAACAACAATGATGATAAGAAATAAATCGCTGTTTCAAACAAAAGTGCTATACTAACACGACCAAATGTATGGAACACGATAAAAATCGTAATGATATTTTTCGAATAGCGGAGCAAATTAGCAACACACGATTTTTATTTCTTATTGAATCCGTGATTTTATCGTATTGGCTCAGTGTGAACAACTACGTATGTATACGAAAAAACTGTCGTTCTAAAATGTCGTTTTTCTTTGTATGTTCTACGAACTATCCCATAACACTGTATCAAAATGTAAAAAATTTGTTTCTTTAATTAATAAAATGAATTGATTTACAACACATCACATTAGCCGATAACGACACCGAACCGGCATCGTCACGATATCGCCGGTCAGATGATCGGATACGTTTAGTGCCTACCAAACGGTTTTATATTATGTTGTCTTTGTCACCTATATCATCGCCGACAGCGACCGACGCCGATATCGGCACGATATCTCCCGGCGAAGACACAGTGCCGTGAGAGTAGTGGCATTCTTTCACTTGAACACACTTTTTCGCACCGACTTCGAGACGTCGATACTTAGTAGGTAGATACTGTGGTTGTTTGGTGCGTCGCGATGGTCATCGATATTCACCAATATCATCGGGCCGATAATAATAATATCGGTATCGAATCGATGTCAGTGTAGCTGCCAACATATTGGTATCGGGTTGGTGTCGTTATCTGTTATAAATGTGAAAACGCCCATCAGGTACACAGGACATTTTAAGTAATCGTTTTAGTTCACTACACCGTAGGTCCCATAAAATGAAAACTTATGGAAAAAAATCGAACCTAAGAAAAACTAGTTCAGTTGATCAACTGCAAATATTTTATGCTGTGGCACGGATTTTTCGCGAAATGGTCGGCAATGCATCGTAAATAAATACGTCGCTCTGCAATTGGGGGAGGCGGAGGTAGCGTTTGAAAGGCCGACCGGCTCGGAAAACCTAGCCTTAAATTATATTATTCGATATTCCATTTCTAGGGACTTTGTATGGAAATGTAATTTAGTTTTTACGTAGATCGCGACAAGATATAAATTACATTGGCACAAATACTCCCGTCTCAATAGATGGCCCATCTATTAAAATTAGCGACACGGAAAAAAAAGAGTTTTTTTGCCCGTGTCTATCATTAAATAGTAATAATAACTGTCACGTCAAAAACATAATTCCCGAAAAGGACAATTTATCACTTTTTTACAGTACATGATTTTTGCATGTTACTTTTAAAGATCTTTGACCTAAATTAATTCTTCTTCTCTTTTTTTCGTCAGAGTCGTCAGAGTCAGAGTTGTCAGAGTTTTAAAGCCGCCCATGGGCCTCTGACTTGGCTTCACATGCCGTCGAGAAATATCTCTCAGGCATGCCGGTTTCCTCACGATGTGAGAAGAAGAGAATGAATTCATAAGGTTTGTTGCTAGCTTGGCAACACAGGACTCATTTAAAAGATGACTGTAGTTGTTGTTAGTAAAATAAATTGCGTCACGTTCGGCAGTGCATCGAGTTTGAAGGCAATGCATTTTAACGAAGTTGGCGCGTCAGTGCAGCTTATTTGTAGAATCAAAATTCCGACGTTCTGCTTACAGTATCACACGGCATTTTACTGAATGTTTTAACAGGAAGTATCCGACTTTAACCATATCAACAGCTTTTCCCATGGAAATCCAGTCTTTATGCTGCCAAATACCGTGCAGTCCCAGAACAATGAAAGAAAGGAAGGCAAAATCGTTTATTTACCGTCGTGTGAATTATATTAAATTATAATTTGGACGGGCTCGTGGCTAATAACCGCAACATGGTTCAAAGGTTAAACTACGCTTGCTACGGTTGGTTAGTGGATGGGTGACCACCCATTACACCCCGAGACCTCGCCGTGCCTCGGAAAGCACGTTATCCCGTTGGGCCCGGCTGTCATTCGTCGATCTTTGACAGTCGTTACGGGTAGTCACAAGCTCAAAAATCTGACAGCCAGTCTAATGAAGGGGTATCGTTTTACCCAGTAGCTGGGTTGTCGAGGTCAGATAAGTAGTCGCTCAAAGTAAAATACCGGTATTCAGCTGCCTCTGATTAGACTGGAAGCCGACCTCAACATAGTTGGGTAAACGTTAGGCAGATTGATTGATTGAACTATGAAATTGTAACAGTAAACTTTCTTAATACTGTTTTAATTAATAATTAATACTCATCGGAATTCCCTTAATTCTATAAAATAAGTACCTTGTAATACAAATAGTTGAACACCCTTCCGTTGCACTTCAGAGGAGCCTCTCTGTCAGGGATGGCGATGAACCCTTGTGTCTCTGTGGTGCCATATCCGTCACACAAATGGCAGTTCTTTGGCAGTTTTTCCTAAAAATATAAAACATTTTATAAAATTACTAGCTTCTGTCCGCGACTTCGTTCGCGTGTCGTCGGTGAAGTCGTAAGATACACAACATACTAAAATAACAGCCACATTTTTATAAAACTCCCCCCACGGCCCCCGATCCACCGCGTCGAATCGCATCGCATCGCCCGCCCGCGCTATTTCTTTGTTTTCGCTTAGCGTTCTTTCATACTTTTTGTCTATTTGCTCGGCTCCTTAGGGTCGTAGCATGATGTTAAATAGCCTATAATAACCTTCCTCAAAAATTGTGCTATCACAACGCAAAAAGAATTTTTCATATTCGACTGGTAGTTCCAGAGCGTGTTCAGACAAAACAAACAAATTTTCCAGCTTTATTATATTAGTGTAGATTATTTTCCATTTTATTATTTTAATTACTTATATTGCATGGTTGCTATAGCTGAAACTGTCAAAGGTTAGAGTAAAAAATCTTTCCTCATACAAAGCATGTACGTACGAGAGTTTTCCGAGAATTTTCATTTATTACTATTCAGTTAACTGTATGTGACATGAGATTTAATTCAAAAGTACCTACTCCTCCACTCCTACTCTTGTACTCCTAGAATTGCGAAACATATAAAGCTCGTCACCGACCTTTTCTTGGTATAGAATTGTTAAATAAAACCACCATCCTGGGCATTTTTACAAGTGAATTGTTGATATCATTATAATTTTATCTTAAACGAAAGGCAGTTCCTAGCATACTATTCACGTCACATAACAATAAGTAGATATTACCCTCAAACAATGCGATTTAACTAAAATAGGTTCACTAGCCCAATAGAAACTTTGCCAAGAAAGCCAATTGGAAAGCTATCTGAATGTAGATCTAAATTGATGGCCTATTGGCCTAAAATTGTTTTTATGGTCGTACAACTAATTTTACTGTTCCATTACAATGTATTTACTACTAAATTGGTTTTTCAACCAATAAATCTTGTTGAACGATCTGACTTCAAAACAATTAACTTTGCACGCTCAGGCGGGACAGGTCGCGCACAATTTTGTTACTCCATTTAATAAAAATACACCTACGACACATTGCTAATAAATCATTCCTATACACATTAATTTTATTTTATTTATTTATTGATAGGATCAGAAGATATGAATATGTTGTAGTCTAGCATTGGTATCGAACACTCGACCTCGTGATTGTCTGGTCGATGCTGTTAGCGCTTCGATGTGTGTATCTTCTTAGACCAAAACATTCTATACATATGGGTGTAAAAAGACCCATCACGTAACCGTCACGGTTTGTTTTCGTAAAACAAACCGGCCAAGAGCGGCTCGGACCACGCACAATCAAGGGTTCCATAATTGGGATGAATTTATCCCAAGGACAAACATAACATTGTAGTTGAAAAACATGTTCTCCCATAAATTCCAACTACAATGTAAGTTTGTACGCACAATATTGGGAAATTTGCCATGTTATTTTAAGACCATAGAGTTATTATAGGTTGTCCTGTCATCTATAAGTATAGAACTATCTTCTGTTTTTTTTTTTTTTTGCCTCCTTATTTTCGCGAGATAAGGTTTACTTCAAAATTATAGTATATAATCTTATAGTAAACAAGCCCTTTCAATGGTTAAGTTGCACAGTACAGTTTTCTTTTTAATTTTTAAGTTTGCCCCGAAAAGTGACCACCAAATTAAAAATTCATTAGACAGAAATTTACATATGTACAAAATTTCAACTTAATCGGTCCATTAGATTCGGAGCAAATTGGCTGTGACAGACGGACAGACAGACTGACACACACACGAGTGATCGTATAAGGCTTCCGTTTTTTCCTTTTGTACCCTAGCCATAAAAGTTAAAACTTTGACCTTCAATATGTCCGTAACCAGAAGATTCCCAGGTATGGTGAGTCTCGGCAACGTTAAGGGTATTTTTAATACCCGTTATCACTCGTGAATTTATACACACTTACTTGTAGGCTAGCCATTAGTTCCGGAGTGGCTGGTGAGCCCAGTAAAATCAGGGTCTGTAGGGAGCTCATCTGATCTGGTCTTATGAAGTTTACCAAAGATACAGCGAATGCAGGTGCCAGGTACGTCCACGTTGGCTGAAATTAAAATATGAGTTTTCGATTATTTAGTGTACCAGCTGCGCTACGGTTCGAGTTCAGAAGTGGGTGTTCATGCAACCACAATAGGTTTATTTATTTATTTATTTATTTAACACTTTACACACAAATGTACATAGGCGGACTTAATGCCATAGGCATTTTCTACCAGTCAACCTTTGGGTGATGCAGAGATAAACAGTGGTAGGTGCAATGACGAAAATTGTGGAATAAATATTTATTTTAATATACATATACCTATTAACCTATATATATAATACAATATAAATAAATACAAGAACAGATAAATACACATAAATACACGAATATACTAACACAAATAAGACAAACAATGGGAACACATTACCGTTGTGATGATACTGCCAGCTTCTTACGAATGTGCTCGCGAACTTTAACTTTAAAGGATAATCGGTTGGTTGCCATCCTGATATGTGTTTATTTTTTGTATGGACAACGTATTTTCAGAAAAACTTAGGACAGTCAGCGATGGTAACATTTTTTTATTTTCTAAAATACTACAGCTAATAATAATAACACTGCGGTCCTCTCACAATATTTTTATTGAGTAGGTAACGTCTTAATTACTTGAAATGTATGTTCCCGCTACAAAACCCACAAACTGCACTAATCTGTAACTGAAGACGATCTCGAACATTTGGAGCACATTTCGAGCCATAATTTAATGTTCCAGCAATAAAAGAGGTTTGCCAGCTGTTTGCCTAGCCAGAAACCAGATGGAAATAAGTATGTTTTAAAAAATCTGCAAAATATTTGTGGGTACTACTCATTACACTATTAATTTGACCGTCCACTGCTAAGGATGTGCATGGAGAGGTTAACTAAGGTCTGTTCCAAAAGCATATGATGAAAGTGTAAACAAACCCTGTTCAGGTTAAATTCTTGAGCAAATATTTACATAAGGGATTTAATAAAACATTGACCTGTATTCAGAAGGAATGAAGAATTTAAAAGTTTATATTTTACCACCTTATTAAAAACGAATTCAATATTTTTTTTATCCCAAAAAAAGAAAATATTCTTATAATCAAATCAAAGCACTCAATTTGTAAGTGGCACTACAAATTGGCATCTACAGGTTTTCTGATCTATTTGTTTACATTTTCATCAGATACTTTTGGAACAGACGCTACGTCAGTTACGCGGTTCATTTGTTTTCCAGTCACGCACCCGTGCGTAGCTTAGCCGTGGGCTGCTGTGGAGCAGTGCCTTTATGTTAGCTTGGGCAGGGCGCAGTTAGTAACGAACTGTGTAGGTTGCTACACAGTTCGTTACTAACTGCTCCCTGGTAATGGCTGATATTAACTACGGTATTGCATGATGAACTTATGATACATTGCATGTTTTACACAATTAAGTTTGAAGGTCATCGGTAATTTCTGTATTATAAGGGTCTCTTTACAATTTATACTTGATTGCTACCTACCCGTAAAAAACCAAGTATGATATTTTTCAAATAATTTATGTGGTTGGTTTTTGTGAGAAACTCAGGTTGAATTTTTAAGTTGTTTTTGCTATTTAATTATGTAAAAAATATTGTTGATGAAAAACATTTAATAATAAATGTAACCCTAATTACGTTTTTTAATTTACTTAACACTAGCACTTCCCGTCGGAATATCGGGATAAAAAGTAGTAAAAGTTCTATGTTCTAACCCAGGATATGGTGCCCATGTACCCATGTGCCAAATTTCATCCAAATCCATTCAGCCGTTTTAGCGTGAGAGCGTAACAAACAAACAAACTCACTTTCGCATATAATATTAGTTAGGATAATCTAATGTAAAATGACAACGATAGCCTGTTAAATTAATAAATTTTATTTCATTTTGGAAAGCTTCTAGCTAATAAGAAATAATGGTAACAATTTTTAGTAAAATTAATGTCAATTAATATTTCCACTTATAATACAAATATTAATAACCATATTCTACACAGTAAGTGGTTACACTTTATACGAGTACGCATAGCAATTGCTTAAAAAATGTGAGCAAAAAAATGATTGCACTGCAAAAAAAAAATGATTTTATCATTACAAAGTTTTATTTTATTACCTACTTTTGATGCTGGCTGTACAATATTGTAACTAAAGAAGTAATTAGTATAAACCAAAGAACTCCGCAACGAGTTGTAATTACTGTCTGTACGTAAAACCTTAATCTTCCTTAATGTTTGGACTCGTCATGTTTTAAACAAATTCTACTTTAAAAGTTTAGCAAATTACAAATTGCTTCTTTTAAGAACTTCACAGACCTTTACGAATAATAAACAGTACCTTAAAAAAGGGCATTAACAGGACTGTTGTTAAAGACGCTGGTTCCTTGAGCGCAATTTTTATACATTACACGTCGCCCGTTAGCAATCCTTTTTATATTGCCTTCTCCTTGCGATTTACAGAAATCTTAAGCAGGCGTTTGATCACCATTACACAAAACACAATCAGCGTGAGAGCAATCACAGTGAGAAACTGAGGATGAGACAATTTAACAAAAATAAATGATAAGACATTATACGAATGACATTAAACGATGAGAAAACGTGCCACGTGAAAAATCTTCGTTTTGTTTTTCTAGATATAAATAGGTGACGGTTGAATAGACAAACCTCGAGCAAAGCCTTTCGTGGAACCAGAGGGCCTAGAAAAGTGCCAATCGCTTTCAAAGCATTCCGTATTTCTACAACGAATTTCAACTAGATTAACATAAGCTTTTCGGTAGCTTGTCAGTCTCATACATTTTTGTCTTTTTCATCATCGTTATCTCTGATAGAATTTCACTTTACCTAGGCCGTCAGTAATAATATGCAAAAGTAACTGTCTGTCTGTTACCTTTTTTACGTCTTAAAACGCTGAACGGATTTAGATAAAATTTGGCACACAGGTAGATGACCATGACGTTAGGACATAGGATACAATTTCCGATATCCAAGCGAGCGAAACCGCGAGCATAAGCTACTAAAAAATAAATGTGTTGCTTACTCGATACTTCTCCATCATCCCGGATACATGTTCCGCTGTAATTTTCTTGGGTGTCATGATGATGGGTATTTGGTGCGTCACACTGGAGGTCACAAACATGGTGAATGTGATCCATTGAATGCTTGTTAAGACCATGACTCTGTTGGTCGGCCTCGGGAACTGCGTGTGATAAGACCTAAGTGACCGGAAATGAGTCAGTTATTATAGATTTTATTATTAGGATGTGGTGATTGTGTAGATTTTGGAAGAGACACGTTCGTTAGAGAAGTTGATCCTAAAGTAAGTTGGCTTCGGCCCCTCGTACGCCTTCCAAAGGTCCGGGACCCCAGGGTCCCGAGAAGTGTCAATGACCAAAAATAATAATAATAAAATCTAAATATATAACTAACACCCCACTAACCCCACTAACTACTGTATATCTTAATATATATTATTTATAATTTAAATGTGTGTGTATAACTATGGACTAGAATTATGTGTGAAATAAATGTTTTTTTTTTTACGCAATGCTGAGCATAGGCCTGTCTTTGCTTGTGCCAATGCCCACGCTCCTGTGTCAGTCTCAACCAGGTTGAACCGCGATGGCATATAATTCATTGGACCTTACCATGGTGTAGGAATATTGGTGACTATTCCCCGATGCGTTATCATTGCAGCTTTAGGTATTCCGGTGGAGCCACTGGTTGGCAGTAACATTACTGGGTCATCCACTGATGCTGGAGAAACCCTGGAAGTCATAATTTGGTGATTAATATGTAATCATCTGATCCATAAAGTCGCATTTATTAATACCAATATTTATCACTTATATACATATAATAAAATTTATCATGTAATAGAAGGGCAAGCCTATTGCCTTCAACCGGACACAAATCCACACCCTGGGTGTTACTGAGAAATTTCTACAAGAAAAGTACAATATTTATTTATTTATTATTTATTTTATTTATTATTTATGTACACACAGTAAAGAAAGTAAAATACATAGAGATACGACATAATTATAATTTGAGTACAAAGGTACTGCTTATTTCTTATGAAATTTCTTCCAATAATACTTTTTAGGGTTCCGTAGTAAAAAAGGAACCCTTATAATTTCACCATGTCCGTCTGTCTGTCTGTCTGTCCGTCTGTCTGTCCGCGGCTTAGCTCAGAGACGGTTAGTACTAGAAAGTTGTAATTTGGCATATACTCGTATATACATATTAATCATGCCGACAAAGTGGTAAAAGAAAATAATAAAAAAAAATTTTTTAGGGTACCTCCCCTACACGTAAAGTGGGGATGTTTTTTTTTTTCTCGTCTACCCCGTGTTGTGGGGTATCGTTAGAAAGTTCGTTCAAAAATATTGTGAGTTTGTGGAAACCATTTTTGGATTCAGGGATCCGTTTGCGTTATATTAAGCTTTTAACTGGTTTTTTTTGTTAGAATCAAGTGTGTGTCCCCCCCCCCCTTCTAGCTAAATGGTTGTACTTGGACTTGTGAAAAAATTCACAGCAGTATTATATATAACGAAATTAAAAGGAAAACTATCAGAGCTAAGTAGGCTACACAGGTTAACGAGTAATAATCAACCAATTTAAATTTGCGGTTTGAAAAACATGATCTCCCATACATTCCGTATGGGAGAACATGTTTTTCAACTACAATGTTAAGTTTGTTCTTGGGATAAACTCATCCCAACTACGGAACCCTTCATTGTGCGTGGTCCGACACGCACTTGGCCGGTTTTTTGAATTAGGAATCGAACCCAAGACCCTCAAACTCAGCAGTAGCGCTTGCGCACATAACACTAGGCAGTAAGTCAATGATCAATTCGCAAATAGAAAAAAACACTTACTGATAACTGTCGACATCATCGCTGTACCCGTCACTGAACTGCTCCAAGACTCCAGGCTCATCAACCATCAGTACTGAGGTGTTCAGATCTTCACATTCTTGTCGTGCCGCTTGAAGGGTTTCGTGGAACTCGCGGTCATAGAACACGAAGCTTGGCTCGATCAGCTTCAGGAAATGGGTCAGCTCATCTGTAGAAGGGATATTTCATAATCACCGTGCTCGGCAAATTGGTGATATCTTTTAGCCATTTAGTGTTGCCATGCCTTTGGAAATCTCACCAATTTTTGGTAATATGCTGATCACATTGGCTACTATAAAATAAACACCGAAAACTGCAAGATCCTTTAAGCATAGGTACTTACAGACTGTAGTATTAGGGTCCATCATAAACGGGATCATTCCCATAAACATAGATGCAAAGTAGACGAAGGTCATGTCCTGGTGGTTCCTCATCAGCAGCATACCATACTTTCCTTTCGCACCCTTGGCTGTGAGCGCACGAGCTACTGAGACAGCATGCTTGAGGAGATGTTCGTTTGTTATCTCTTCGCCGGTTGCACCATTGATCTGGATAATGATGATTATGTTAGATTTGTTCATTGTCAGTGTTCGGACGCCTTGTGAAAGGGTTTATGCGGGTCAGATCTGCCACTGTTTTGATTTTTGCCACCTTGCAGTAGCGCTAGTCCTACTTATCAGGAATAGACAGAAGAGGCTAATCAACTTAAAACAATAATCGTTATAAGGCGATGCAAGTTTTGATAGGCAAACCACGTTTAAAAAATCTAAATATTGTTTAGGACGCGGATTTTTATAAATGCTAGGTCAATTAAAAAGTTTCATGGAACTAGCCGCCACAATCAGTGACGATCCTCTTTTTATGTTAGCGTCATTCCCATTGACCACGGCAAACAGAGGAAATTGCTCAATAACCGTGCCGGCCATGCAATTTGTAACGCTATCTGACTGACCGGATGGTGTCACGGGGCTATGACACTAATACTGAACGAATTGTTTATATTTAGTTTTTTTATTTATTCATTGTTAAAAAAGTGAACATCGTTCAGGCACGTTATGTAAATTCAAATGAATTTAAAATACTCGTTTCATATCTAGGCGTGATACTAATTAAGTATGCCGCATTACTTTAAACCAAAATACTAAAGAATATCTAGTCGTATTTTCGATTCATAAATCATTCGAATTTACGTCTACTCCAAGCGTTTGCCTTATTTGGAATTCTTGTCATTATACCTAAGCCTGAATCGTGGGTACAAGATAGATAGATACTCAATTTTATCGACTCATCGCGATAATTTTTAATTAGAAAATAATACAATTATCTTAAGACGTGACATTGTTAGCTGTAAGGTTATCTGCATGCGTCTGATTACTACAGGATTTTATGTGATAAGAAATGAAGTTTCGTACGGGGAGCAAAACAAATAAACTATTTGTTTGTTTTTGAGATTTTTAACTGAATTATCTTATCTTACCTTGAGATTTTTTCTTAATTCTTTTCTTTTTGTTTAGATAGCGCAAAACGGTCTCAAATATTTTTGTTTCAAAAAAAAAAAAGAAAATGTTTTAAGTTTAATAAAACCAATTTCAAAACTTACCATAAACACATCATTCGGTCTTTTCCTCAGACAGTGGTACATGATCTGCGGCAGGGTCACAGTGTCCCTTAGTGAGGGGTCCGGTTTGACCCCCTGTTCTGTCAGAATGGCGTCTAGGACTGTATCGAGGTACAGCTGAGCCGCGGTCGGCTTTCCCCTCACTACTGTGTGAGACATCTGGAGAAAAGAGATTTTTAACTTTATGACCCATCGTCAACGACGACGATACTCGAATCACCAATGAGAAGATTACAGCACTAGTATTTTAATAGGCTCGCCCCCGTAGGTGTGATGTCACGTTTTATGTAATGTAATATTTCAATGTCGGTCCGTACACGACCGCGACTTACTATTATTAATATAAGCTTTATTTCAAATACAACTTTATATAACTTGATATTTGAAAATTTCAGTTAATGTTTTATTATGTCCCTTGTGGGTAAAAGCCTCCTCCATCTGTTTCCATTTGCATTTGTCTGGGGCAATATTGATCCAGTTCTTTCCCGCAATCTTTATAATTTCGTCGGTCCATCTTTTCCTTTGTCTTCCCACGCTCCTGTTGCTTAGCGGACCTATCCATTTAGTTGTTAGAAGAGTCTACCTCTTGTCCTTGTATCTTGCTACATGACTGGCCCATCGCCACTTCTGCCTCAGGCAAAACTGTAGTATGTACATCGGTTAGTTCTGTTTTCTTCCGGATGTCGGTGTTTCTTATTGTATGAATCCTTCTCAGTTTTAAGAGGCTTCTTTCCATTGCGTGTTGGCAGACAACAGGACAAGATTTTGTTTTTAACCTTTTCTGTGTATACCATATACGTATATATCTGGTTTAGGTTTGGCTGCCATAGGTTAAAAAAGGGAGAATGCAGGAATACATAACTATCTTTTTACTTACTAACGCATCATTGACTAGTTTGTGATTGGCTGCGTCGTGTACTGACCGCCATTGACATACCTACTAGTGCTGTGACATTCGGTCTGGCTACTTATTGATGATTGGAGTTTGTAACTGGTTACTTTTGAGTAAACTCGCGGAGGACAGGACTTAAGTAAGTCATAAAAATACTGAAAGATAAATAAATATTTCCACGGGACTTATACAAAGTGCCATGCCGTTAAATAATAATTTATCAATTCCCCCTGTTCTTGTCTGAGCCTAGTTACTGGGTAAACTGAGGTTTTCTTAAACATATTTGCACGCTTAAAGAGAATATCTTATCAAACAATTTCACCTTCAAATAACAGAAAATACCGAAAATACCTTCCAAATTGAATAAAGACATAAATTATCTAAATATTACATCAACACGTCGATTCCTATGGCCTAGCTATACCTAATGCTTTTACTAAGACATTCCTTACATATTCGCGTACGTAATATACATCGGGGGAGGAAATATTACGCCCCGAAGGCACTACATTTTTTGATAAGACAAAAATTCTCCTCAGGGAACTATTTTATTTGTTAGAGGCAGAGAACTCGGACGTTTAACATGTTATATTAGGTTCTTTGTGAAGAATCTTTATGAAATATTGACGCGGTTTTGTGTGTTTGCACGCCTGTATGAAGTACCAAAATGAGAGAGAACAAGAGAAAGGTTCGGTTAGTGCCATCGAGCCGGACGCATGGGGATTAGGTACCGGCTCCAATTTCATTTATGCCCCAAAAATCAAGCCTTAAGGCTTGTGCAGACCAGCGCGACTTGTCGCGCGACGCGACACCGGTTATTGTTATACTGTGAAGTTTTCTTAGAACTTCTATTATTCGTGTCGCGTCGCGCGACAAGTCGCGCTGGTCTGCACAAGCCTTTAAGTGTACTTAGCTGCCACGGACGATGCCGTGGACGCTGGACGAGGCAGGTTCGAAGTTTTGGGCTAACAAAATCTACCTCAGTGTGGTGCCATCGAAACGACAGAGAAAAAGAAAAGAAAGGTGCATTACATATAAGAGCCATCACTTGTGACAATACTTCTGCATTGTCGATTTCTTCATTCCTTTACTACTGTTACAAGAATTCACAGTAAATTAAAATTTAACTAGAGGATGAAACTTGAAACTATCTATGTAACGATGATGTTGTCGTTTTATGACCTGCAAGTGACATTCAACCTTAGAGTGGTACAGTCAGCATCAAAAGTAGATGACCACATTTAGATTTTCAAAATCGCTGTAATTAAAACTAATAGTGAATACGGTGTACAGCAATTTTGCAAATCGAAATGTGGTCATCAACTTTTGATGCTGACTGTACACCTTAGGTCGACTATAAATACGTCTGGGCCGAGAGCCCAGCTACCTTGCTAACTAGCAAATCCTTTTACTGAGACATGAGCTACGAATTGTTGCTTAATTGGTCGCGAACTGAAGGTGAAGAAAGAAGAAATGTAGGAATTTTAGAAATAAGGAACAAATGACGAAAGTTCGAGAAGATCATTAATTTGGTAGATAAACACCAACCTATCGTTAAAAAAACCGGCCAAGTACGTGTCGGACCACGCACAATGAATTTATCCCAAGAACAAACTTAACATTGTAGTTGAAAAACATGTTCTCCTGGAATGTATGGGAGATCATGTTTTTAATCCGCAAATTTAAGTTGGTTGATTACTACTCGTTAACCTGTACAGCCTACTTAGCTCTGATAGTTTTCCTTTAAAAATTTTTATATAGACTACTGCTAAGAGAAAAAAAAAAACATCCCCACTTTACGTGATACGGAGAGGTACCCTAAAAAAAATTATTTTTCTTGATTTTATTTTACCACTTTGTCGACATGATTAATATGTATACATATACCAAATTACAGCTTTCTAGTACTAACCGTCTCTGAGCTAAGCCGCGGACAGACAGACGGACAGACAGACAGACGGACATGGCGAAACTATAACGGTTCCTTGTTTACTACGGAACCATAAAAACATGGTCTCAGAACTCATACACGCTAAAGAAAACCCGAATCTACCGAATCTATCAGTAGGTCATAGACCAGAGGGGATGATCTATGTACTGGTACAAACCACAAGGCATGAACTCACACGACACCAATCTATTTTAATCGGGCTGGTGTCGTGTGAGTTCATATCATTTTTGACATCTCAAATATGAGATGTCAAAGATCAATAAAACCGTAAAAATAAATGATTATAATAAAAATATCAACCCGCGTGCCATATTATCTTACTACGGATGTTTTATTCTTTTCAAATATTATAGTTTCGATACACGACACTAGCGTCCAGGCACCGCCTAGATTCATCGCGTTTGTTATCTCATTCATTGTATAACTTTCCACCGTGACACTGCACTTATCTAGAAGTGCACACGGTCGCACTGTGTTGGTGTGGTAAAAACTGTATTGTGATTATTATCATTGCATCGAGCTACTGAAAATCCGATAAGTGATTTAGCGCATTTTTATGAATCCATTAAATATTATCGAGTGTTGTAAAATGTTTACCAACACAAATCTACATGGTCCTCACATGATCCGAACAAGATGATGTCTGGAAATCAAAAGAGTCTGTGACCTCTGATTTTGTTTCGGCGTTTCTTCTCAAAGTATTTAGTCTGATAGAAACACCAAACTCATTACTATGCTCTTGGGCATTCTAGATTATAGATTTCTTTTCGATTCTATTATTATCTCAAATGACGCGTGTGAACAATATCTCAAAATAGCTACAACATATTATGGTCTGCTCTTCATTTCGAATGAGGTGACATATTATTTTCAAGCAACCACAAAGAGGTACAAACAAACGAGTATACATTTTATACACAAATAACAAAAGGTCAATAGATTACTAAAAATTGATAAGAATATCATTTTAGGACACTACATTGTTGATGTTGTTATGTAATCATTTGCTATCCGAGTTGTTAATTTAAGTTGTATCAAATCAGTACAGATTAACAGACAACATTGAAAATTCTATAGGAATTTGTGGGTGATATGGATATGTGTTTTACAAGAAAACCAAAAAAAAAACACATTTCGGTTAAGGAAAAAAAAAAAACTGTGAAGTGCCTTAGAAGTCTCCTCCTCCTTTACAAGGAAGTGATTGTACTAAGGGAGAAGTAGGTAACGACCTTACCTATATTATTTTATTATTTATTAAAACACACAAAACAACTAATTAAAAAAAATACATGAAGATAAAAGAGCATAAAGTTAACCTACGTTATAACTAACCGTTACACAGGATGGATTTTTATGATGGGACAGTAAGAGCAGGTACCTTGGCAGGATAAGGAACTTGCCCTTACTGGCCCGTCTCAGAAATCTACCCTGTTTAAGGCTTGTGCAGACCAGCGCGACTTGTCGCGCGACGCGACACCGGTTATTGTTATACTATGAAGTTTTCTTAGAAATTGTATTGTTCGTGTCGCGCTGGTCTGCACAAGCCTTTATGAAGCACTCCCAAAATATAATTATAACATTGAGTTCACGTCAATACTCCAAATGGTTCAATACAATTTATACTAAACCAAACTGTAATTCAATGACATTTTAATCTTGTTTACTTCACATACCAAGGTCACATGAGAAAAAACAGACGTTTACTTACCTTGACAGTTATTTTTATAATAGAAGGTAGTTAGATGCGTCTGCGCACAACACAGACTGACGACTGGCGCGCGCCGAACGAAGAAGGTACTTATTAATCGCGCACGCTAATCTATACATATAATAAAATCGTAGTTTTTTTTTATCTCTTTGTCTGAATGTACGTTCCAGCAATATGCAAATACTACCTGATAGATTTTGTTCAAATTATACCTTTATGAAGCTAAGCAGTCAATCATGACTTAGGTATATGTTACAAGGTGAATTTTTGAGATGGGGCACGTAGCTTAAGGCGCGGAGTGACTACGATTTTAAACGCTACAGCTGCACTCACACAACTTCGTCTGCAGCGGTAGCCCGACGACTAAAGTATGACCGCAATATCTATTTTCACAATTACAGAGCATTAAATAAGGTTGAAAATCGAATAAAGTAATGTGAGTAAGCTGCGAATGGGCATTTATTTTACGGGTTTTATTTAGATTATTCAGAATATACACATTAAATTAAATAATAGTCTAGATAAAGTTATAAAATAATGTTTATTCTATTGAAATCTTAAAAAAAAAATGGTGTGAGCACTGAAAATACGGTGATGTTCGACGCCAAAGTTTATTATTGTGAACTATTTTTTATTGGGAATATCAAACTATCTTCTACTATTCTATTCGGTTAAATTTTTTCTTTAAACCCTTCTCTGTCCACTGTATTTTTTGCGTCGTATATTTTCATTGCGTTACGTCATACTCGACTATCCAAGAAACCAGTGTTTTTGTGAATATTGAGGTAACACCGCGCCTTAACCTCTTAACCGTCGCGGGAACCGCATATAAGCGCCGTTGTCGCTTAAATAAAATGGTTATATCGGAATGTCCTTAACTTTTTGTAACATTTTGATCAACATCCAGACTTTGAAAAACAGAAAGTTGTCAGCAAGAAAATGAACTATTTTCACCGATTTTTTTTTAATGTCAATCGATCCTGTTTCGTATTAATATTAAAAAACTACTAGACCAACTGAGGTACCAGTTGAGTACTAGAAAAGTCAGGAATCGCAATAAATTTCGCTGGACTGAGCTGAATAAGGAACGAATATATAGCAGTTAGTTCCAGATTTAACTTTTTAAAGCGACTGCTTTGCAAAAGTAAATTCGATTCCCAACAGTTGACATATTTTGTGCTTCTTTTTTAACATTATGTAATACTGTTATGTAGTAGAGATAATTCGTAGAATGAACACGTAAACATTAAGTTCAGGCCTCTTCTGTCATCTATGGTTAGGCGACTGCTATTATGGAGTCCCGTGTGTTTACAATCTACTGTTATGTTATTTCAGAAATAGCTGTTCGTCACTTCTAATCTGTAAGAATGCAACAGTCAGTGTATTAGTGTTGTGTCATAAGGTAGTATATACGGGAAGCCAGGTGTTCATTAAATCGTTAAAAACGAAAAACTTTGCAAGAAATGGGGAATTGCTACAGACGGCTGCCGGTGTCGAACTCAGGACGAGCTGCTTCTCAGACGGACTACTGTATGTAGCCTCCTTCCGCGTCTACAAGCTACAAAGGTAGTAAAGCAAGTTTTATAAAAATACGGCTGTTATTTTTGCATAATGTGGTGTATTACGAATTCCATGCGAATGAAGTCGCGGGCAGAAGCTAGTACCAATATAATAGTAGGTATCTCTATTATCATCAAAACTACATAATTATGATAACGGAGTTTTGTCCTCCAATAAGGAATTACCATGTGGGGTATGAGGATAATAATTTGTAATAATAACATAATATTGATTGATAGATTATTTCTAACAGACTTCAAAAACAAGGTTATCAATTCGACTGAATGTTTTTTTTTTTGTACCACTACTCAGCGATAATGTTCGCCAATTGTTAAATAATATTGATGATTTGTTATATCTTCCGATCCGATTAGATTTTTGGTAAAGATACATACATTAGACAATAGAACTCTTTAATAATGAACAGTACACGTATTGTGATTTGATTAATGTACTGAAAATCAAAGAAAATCGCTGGGTAGTTACCTACCCGTTGTCAACTGATCATGGAGTTCGAAGATACCCCACGGAACGACTCATCAAGTAACAGTATACTTAAATGGGTAATCGTACGGATAAAACACATTACATAGCTGGTTAGGTACAGTGGGCTCCAGAGAAACAACTCACCCCCGTGCATTGTTTGTTACATTGCTAGAACGTGAGGTTTCTCTGGAGCCCACTGTATCAACCTCAGGTCCATGAACAGTAGTCACTTGATCATGGACTTCATAGATACCCTACGGAGCTCCTCACTGACGAACAGTTGCGAATACATGTTGTGATTGGGTCATCGGGGGAAATTGAAATAAAGTTGTTGAGATGTGAAACCACAACTCATCATTCTCCTGCCCTTATCCCAATTTATTTGGGGTCTGTGAAACATGTTTTTCATCCATACTTTCCTTACATACTATTATCGTCATCTCGGTAGTAACTCCATTTCTAGCCATATCATCTTTAACACAGTCCATCCATATTTTCTTTGTTCTTCCCCTACTCTTATAGCTAACCACATTCATACTTAAAATCTTCCTCACGACATTTTTTTCATTCCTCCACGTCACATGCTCATACTATGACAACCGAATTGCACACAACTTTTCAGTCACCGGAGCCATTTACGGACTTTCTCTTATGTCACATTCCTATTCTATCCATTCATGTAACACCACACATCCCTCCTAATATTCATCCCATTTGTGGCCCAACATTCCAATCAATACAAGACAGCAGACCTAACCATAGATTTATATACATCTCGCCCGTAAGTTTAAGGGGAATGCAGGAGTCGCAGCTTTTGCCCGTGACCTGGCGCCATTTCATCCATCATCACCATCATCATCATTCCAGTCGAAAGACGTCCACTGCTGGACATAGGCGTCCTCCAAGCACCGCCACTTAGACCGGTTCTATACTTCCTGCATCCAGCGGATTCCTGCGGACTTCACAAGGTCATCGGTCCATCTTGTGGGAGGCCTTCCAACGCTACGTCTTGCACGTGGCCGCCACTCCATTCCATCCATCCAGTGTTAATTCTGTGCTTAAAAGTCCGATCTACTTTGCCATCGCTTTGCACGAGTGAACCGAGATACCGTAAGTCGAAGCAGACTGGGAGAAGCGTGCCGTCAAGCGCTATGCGCTATGGCTCCAGAACTGGAGAGACCGCCGAAATCACTGAAGATATTTTTAGTTTTAGTTCTGCTGATGAATTCGTTAATTGTTTTCGATCGTTGGTTTTACAATCTCTCAGTTAAATAAAATGAGTAAATCAATAGAGAATCACGATTGGATTCCGTTATTTGCCACTTAGTATTTTAGACTTCGGAAACATAAATCTTTGTTGCATAAAACCTATTCCCCCACAGGCGCGTTTTTATCGGTCGATAATAACGCAAGCGTTATTGCGATATCTGTTTTCAGTAAATTTTGTATTAGGACGGCCACGAAGTTACACACTGCTGCGATATTAACGACGAAATAGAAGTAGGACGCTTGCGTTCCTCCGTCCTGCGATATTCCGATATGAGTTTTTAGATCATTTTGTATTAGGACGCATGCGATACACACATCTGCGTTAATAACATTAGTATGGTTTAGTGTGGGCGGGGCCTGTAGTGTAGGTTAGAAAAATAATACCCGCAGACCTTAGAAATATCGACCGATAAAAACACGTTCGTGGGGGAGAGGCTTAAAATCAATCTTATGCAAAATGCCCAAAGGCACCGTGTAATCTTTTCTCATGTAGTGCGAAATCTGCACGATCAGCGAAGGTTTCCCAAATTATTATCTGAACATGTACCTATATGAATAGATAAAATTTGGCAAATCATCTGTTCATATTATCAATATATGTAGAAGACGGCTGATAACAATTTTTCATGCTGATAAGCGCATTGTCACATGGAAATAATTTACGTAATTTTCAGTTCACCGCACAACAGAATTTGTAGTAACCAACTTTTTTACTAGCGAAATTTATCGAAGCTAGCAGATTTTTTTAATAAAAAGGATGCAATCTAACAAGTGATTTCTCAAAATTGAACGAATTAAATGAACGAAGACGCCGAGCCTGTTTTATAAGAATAAATGATGCCCAATGACAAATAAATATGTTACGTAATGGAAATGCCAGATTTGATTTTGTTCAGTCTTGGAATTTACCAAATAAAGCAAGCCAATAGTTTGAAATAAGTGAAATCTTAGAAATCACAAATTAATGTCCTAGGCATAATGTGATCAAATGAGACAGTATTACTAAGAGGCAGGATCAGGTCAAGACATCAAAGCAATAAAGTATATTATACTTATGTCTTGATAAAATTAACCGAATCAAATAATTGGGAGGAGAGAAATTGTGAATATTACTGCAGCTGTATAATAGAGTAACGAACTGTCGGAAGCTGTGCTCATGTAATGATGATCATATGGTATCTTGGGTGGGCTCGGCATCAAAATAACATATTACCGCCTGCACAGTTTCTAGATAATATAATTGTAAGGGAAGATGTTGAAAATGGAGAGGTAGAATAAATATAAACAAATATAAGCAAATACATTACTTTTATTTCTCTACCTAATACACAAATTAATGTTCACCTATTTCGACCTACTGAAGCGACTAATTACAAAAGGCATGTCCAATCTAGTCTATGTTTGGTTTACTGGCCCGCCTTGGAAGAGACGTATTATAACCATCAGTAGTCATTCTGCAGTTTACCGACTTCATGTTGATAAAGTCCCAAATTGTAGCAGAAAACAAGGATCTTTGGTGTATAATTCATTATACTTATCATAAATCATTTATTCTTATTGAAAATAATAGCGTTTCTACGTTAACACAACTTCGCAAATAAAAACTTATTCAGACCATAGGTGGCTGGGCCTCTTCTCAGAATGGGAAGAGTTAGGCCTTAGTCCACCTCGCTGGCCTGGTGCGGGTTGGTAAATTACATACCATTGAGAACTTTATCAGGCCCTCTCAGATGATGATTTCACTAATATCAAGTAAAAACTACAAATACAATAAACCTAAATAATCTAAACGCAAACGGAAAAATAACGATTTTGACAGTGAGACAAGTGACATGTCTCTTGACAGACAAGTGTGACAACCACAGAGTACTTTTTAATACAACCTTACTGACATAAGTAATGTTTTCATAGATTCTATTAGGAGGCAATGGAATCAATGCCATACATCCATACCATGGAAAAATGCTTTGGTTTTATTTTAAAACCATCCAATATTATTATAAAATATTTGAAATAACAATATAGGTGCATTATTTGTATAAAAAAATGATATTTAACCATTTTTTCTTTGTTTCAATGTGCAAAAATAATAATTACGATACAAATATATGCATTTTAAAATATGACTTTATTAAATAATGGTGCTTTTCATTATTATTTTTTGTTTTTGTAAGGCTATCCTGGATAATTTTCCCTATAAGAAAAACCGCACATGAAAGCTGTCAATTAAAATAAAATATTTTATGCTCATTTCATAACATGTCCTTTATCAAACAACTATAATTAAATCTTCATTTGTGTCGCCAAACTACCCCCTTACGGAGGGAGCCGCTGAAAAACACTGCTACCCTATTTCCAAATTCTCCAACACACAACCCAACTCCAAACCAACCAACCAAAAAAACCAACTCTTACGATGGAGAGAACCATTCAAAGAAAATTAGATTTAAATTGCTTGCAAATCTTATTAATTTACTGTTTACCACGTGCAACTAATCTAAATTAAAAATGTATATTGTATTAAAGTAATTTATATTTTAATAACATATTTTTATTAGAAATGTGGAAAGATTTTTTAAACATTTTCATGTTTATACAATGTTTTCAGAAATTTTCAATATATTTAAAGTTTGTTCGGTATTACATGAAATTTAGGTACGCTTTTGTATTAATTTAAACCAGCATACGTCATAAAAAAAAAATGTCATAGCAATTATTGAAAAATTGATCTTAAAAAAATATTTTTTTATGGTTTTCCTCCTCGTAAACAATATTTTTTCATCCAAACCATTTTTTATTTCATTTCATCGTTAAGTTGAGGTTTCAAAGAACAAACTGAGCACTGGTAAAGTTAAAACCAAATTTATGGTCTGATAATTCGCTTTTTTCCAATGTTATCTCATAAAAACAAAAATGAATAATACATTATTATATTTTATATTTTTAGTGATTCATCCAAATCAAATCATTTTTCTTCCAGATTTTTTTTTTTAGAAGCGAGTTTAAGAGCAAACACTATCAAGAATCTACATTAACGAAAAACGGTTTTTTGCGCTTTTCTCCATGAGGTTACATTGGAAATTGGTAAATACAAATTATATATTTTGATTATCAACAACTTTTACATTTAACGTTTTCCGATAGGAGGTGGTGTAGCTTAGCCGCAAATCGTAAAAATCATTATTCATCCCCCAAAACTACTATTTCCTTACCCCTCTTCCGGGACTTTCACCAAATTCTCTTTATTTACTTATAATCTATACAAAATTTTCCGACACATAGTGCTAAGATTTTTTTTAAGAATCTATAAAATTGTGTAATATCGATTAAAAACCTTAATCGATGATATTATGATATAGCTTGTGAGCCAGGGATTGGATCGAGGTATATAAGCAGTTCAATAGGTATAACAATCATTTAGATAAAATATGAGATAGGTAGTTGCTACCTACTATTGTTGCTGAAATGTAAGTGGGTGTCTGCTTTAAGTTTAAGAGCATTTATTCTAAAAGTTGCCAACGTCGCAAATAGCTGTCAAATATTTACTTGTTTTTCTTAATTTCGCAATATTACTGTTGTGCCTGTTTTACACCTAAAACGGGTGCAACATCAAATTCAATGTTATAATAGCAATTCGTTATTAATAATCTAGTTCGCTAGTTAGCCAAATTTCTTATTTCCATACACTATTGCTAAATTAATCAAAACAGGTAAATTATTGACAGCTATTTGCGACGTAGCAAACTTTCAGGATAAACGCTCTTAAGAATACGAATAGTTTTGGGTAAAAAGTTGAAATGCTGCATAAGCTCAATCAGCCTATAATGTTCCCACCGCTGGGACCTCCTCTTTGTGAGAGGGAGTGCGCCGTAATCACATACACCTACGGCCGGCCCAGTGCGGATAGGTGGATAAAAGTTGCTTAATGACTTAGATTAGGTACCTGATGGATGCTGATCATTTTATTTTCATCCTTGGTCTCTAAGACAAAAAGGCAGTAAATTATACGTATATTCAATATTAAGGTACTTTGGTATGAAACGGTTCGATTCTGAAAATTGAACTGTTTTGTATAAAGTATAAAGCAATTATCGTGTACTCAATTATTTTAAGCACAGTTCGGAAAAGTGGAAGGCTCTAGCTTAAGTAAAAGTGGAAGGCTCTGGCTTAAGTAAAAGTGGAAGGCTCTAGCTTAAGTAAAACTGGAAGGCTCTGGCTTAAGTAAAAGTGGAAGGCTCTGGCTTAAGTAAAAGTGGAAGGCTCTGGCTTAAGTAAAACTGGAAGGCTCTGGCTTAAGTAAACGTGGAAGGCTCTGGCTTAAGTAAAAGTGGAAGGCTCTGGCTTAAGTAAAATCTGGCTTAAGGAAATTTACCGTTGGCGAAAAGATGAATATTTGAATACCCGCAGTTGGTTGCTATTAGTAGAAAGAAAAACGCTGCGACCTGATTTGCCCATGCCCATTCCCATAATTAAACATATTTCCCAGTTTATTTTTTGCGAGTAAATTTCAATGAACCGGGAAGGAACCGGGTGAAGTGGCGATGCTTGGGGGAGGCCTATGTCCAGCAGTGGACGTCTTTCGGTTGAAATGATGATGATGAGGAAATCTCAATGGATGTTCTTTCTATATTTGAGAAATAACATCTTTAAAAAGAGTAGGTACTCAAAAAGTTAAAAAACTTACTTACATTTTTTTGTGTAGCGCGTCTTACAAAGACAGCTTAGCACAAAGGTCTTCTATTTTCGCGACGAAACAACCAGCAAACAGAAAGCTTTGGCCGCGTTTAAAGCTATATTAAGGCCTCTTCCAAACTGACAAGGAGGGCGGGGAACTAGGCCATAGTGTAGTTCTTTGTGGCGTCTATAAATATGAATATACTGCAGTTTTTCTTATGCTGTGGTTAATATTTGCAAGGTGAAAATTTTAGTGTGTACTAGGCTTATCCGAAGCCTTGGTGGTGGTAAAAAGATAACTACGTGCTGTAAACACTTTTGTAAGATAAAAACTTGGCAAGTCATATCAAATCTGCCAGTCACGATCACATTATTATTTATTATGTAGTTTATTTCTAAATACAGAAATAATCTACATAACATTTGGAATCATAAATGGTAGATTACGATCCCATTGCTTGATGTTGATTGTCGTATGAGTTAAACAACTCGTATAGACTCATTTTTCGGATTCCGTACGTCCGAATGAAAAACGGAACCCTTAAAGAATCACTCGTGTGTCTGTCTATCTGTTGTCTGGCTGGCTGGCTGTCTATCCATCTGTCACATCCAATTTGGGATATGGGGGGTTACTTTTCGGGGGCACATTGGATAAATAAAAATTTGCAAACTGTACCGTGTGACATATCAAATGAAACGGGCTTGTTGTGAGGACCTCAATATTTTTTTAAATTACTTTATAGTAAATACTTTTAGAATTATTTAAGAAATATATGAAAATTGAGCATTCCCCCCTTATCCCCGAAACTACTTTACTGATCCTAAAGTTTTGAAAAAAATACTGAGAATGGTTCTTAAGGTACTTATAGACTACTGGAAAACCTATAAGAAGTCTATAGTCTTAAAATAAAATGGTAAATCTCTCAATTTTGTGCGTACAAGCTTACATTTGCAGTTGGAATGTATGGGAGAACATGTTTTTCAACTACAATGTTAAGTTTGTTCTTGGGATAAAAAACATGGTCGATAACATAGTTATCGTACAGAACTCTCACCACGAGAGTTCAACTCGCACTTGTCCGGTTTTTTTTTTTACACTTAAGTTCAGTTTTTCAAACATAGGTATGGTCAGCGACATAAATCGGTGAACAACAATCCAAAATTGCAGAAGAGATTTTTGAATGAAAACCGGCTTATTATTACGTGTTTGTGACACACACATAAACTCACGCCATCTTCCCATGGGGGAAGGCAGACACTCCAGAACCGACACCTGCTACGATCCTTACATACTCCTTTGCTACGTTTACGATCATACATCTGGTCATGTTCAACTAGTGTGGTGGTGTTTGTAACAATTTATTGAAAAGTAGAAAATACCTTAAATACCATTATTGTAAAACTAGCACATAACATAACATCGTGCCTAAAATTGCCGAAGGGTTAGACAGAATTTTACCTATAGTGGTACCCACATTCCGCCAGTTATGTTTAAGTCCCATGTAATAGGAAGCGAACCTATTGCTATAAACCGTGCTCAAGTCCAGACTCCGGGCTGCTACTGAAAATTTTCTGAAGGAAAAACCCAATAACACTTTGCGCGACCTGGGAATCGAACTCAGAACCTCATGCACAGCAGTAGCGTTTGCGAACACTTGACCAACGAGGCAGTCTGTAAGTATAAAACTAAATGAATCTAAATAACTAAACGTAGAACCCAGATATTGTTGTAAAGGAATAACGTTTAAAATAATATCTAGGTTCTACGATATTATTCGATGTTATTATATTTCATTTTTCTTTTTCTTTCTTTTCTATATTCAATAATGAAAATTCTAAAATGTTCATCGACTTATTTCGCTGATTTTACCTCTTGGTCATACGTTTAAACCCAGTGAACTAGCGACGCAGTCCGATCTACTTCTAAGAATTTCTGATAGAAAATCTTTTTTCCAATAAATTCTAAATCTCTGTAAAGCGACGTCTTTGCTTGTTTCCAATAAACGAACTAATACGTATATTTAGTATATAGCCCCGTATCCGTGCCGTAATGTGTAAGATAGCGCGAGCTCCCGGCAGTGATCGTTATTGCTCCGTACTGATACTCTGTAATGTTTAGCGGAACGATCCTATTGGCTATTGCGTTATAATGTGACGGGAATCGTTTTTATTTCATATTTTTTTCTCAATATTCGTACATGTTCAGGATTGATCGTGGTTATTTTGTTGGGTACAATATGGCTTTTCCCCACAATTATGATGATGATGGAATGCCAGAGTTTGAATATTACTGCAATTATGTAAAAATATGACTACCTCGTTGGTGCGGTGGTCACAAGCGCTACTGCCACGCATGTGGTCCTAGGTTCGATTCAAATCAAATCGAGAATATTTATTTGCTAGCATATGGTACATAAGATGTTACAGTAAATTTATTTCAGCATATCCTACCATAACATGGCGTGCAAATGTATTCACAATCAGCGATATCAATTAGTCTAACTTATAAATTACAGATCCTCTTGATCTGTCTTCTAGATAATCATTAATGGTATAATATCTTTTAAATAGTAATATTGTAATCTTTTGAAAAGTATTTTTTTAAACAGTGTCAAATGATTGTAAATAATAATCGACATGCAGTACACATTTTTCTTAAATAATTTAAGTTTTATTCACACAGCCGAACATGGCGTAAATATAGACTTCGGCCACACGAAGTCTATATTTACGCCATGTTCGGCTGTTTGGCCTGTCAGTGCTAGTCTAAAATAAATTGTAGTTCCTCTTAACAAAAATATATAAACATGGCAGAGGTAGAATTGTAAGTTTTTGATATAGTGGCTTACAGCTGTCTAATAATTGAGCTCCACAATTTTTTTTTTGCTTTAAAAACTATCCTAATCTACTGAATTAGGTAGGTACCCCATATTATAATGCCATGCCAATGGTAAGCCAGCATTGCAGTATCACAGTTTACTGTTTGTTTAATTCAAGACATATATACAACGATCTATTTTTGCAAGAAGATTATTTATGTGTGTTTTCCAGTTGCAATTTATATCGACCGTTATACCCAACAACACACAATTATCGACAGTGGTCAAGTGAGAATCTTTATAATGAATGTCTATTTTATTGATGTCTGAATTGTATGTCTGAAATTTTGTATTATGTTCGCTTTAGTCATGTTTATTTTTAATTAATGTTTTTCTAGCCAGTCGATTGCATTATCAAGAGCATCGACAATTTCGTTTTCTAAGTTTTTGATTCCATAATACTCAAGCTTAGTGTGCTGAGAGTAGAGTTTTATGGCAAACAAAATCAAAGGCTTTTGTCATGTCTAGAAACACGAAGGCCGGGCAGTGTTATTAAGTTCTTCTAAATTTCCCAGTAGCAGCCCAGAGTCTGGATTGGTGCCCGGTTGATGGCTATAAGCTCGCCCCATATTACATGGGACTTAAACATAACTGGCGAAATGTGGGTGTACTTTAAGTAGATGCATCTCTGCCAAACCCTTAGGGTGGGGATGTTATGTTATATTATTTAAAATTGTTGTATGTTTCTCTTTATTTCCTTTGTCAGTTGATATATAAAATCTAAGTTGTAAACACGTGCAGTATTGACGGAGTATTACCATAACCATCGCTCGATATTAATATTGCTTACCACAAAGGAGATTTAGACAGAAGATCCACTGCTAATAACACGAAACTATCCTTTTTTGAAAACGAAGCATGTTTTCTTTCAGGACTAGGTATTTGGGTCGCCGATAGTATTTTTCAGGTTCACTCACGCCACTATCGGGTTTCATTTGTTTAAGGTAGTCAAAACTTCGCTTCTACCGCTTATTGCAAGGAAATCCTCTGGCCTGACTAAAACCCGGCTTCTGAATTGAGAATTTGAAGTTGAGAACTTGTCAAAGTTAGCAAAAAACTTTTTTACAATAAAAAACAACTGACTTCCAAAAAACACTACAAACTGAAAAATAGTTTAAAAAAAATAGTAAACTGTAAAAAAGTTTTTTTGCGAATTTAACATTTCGCGGGGTTGTTTTTTTTTGTTGTAAAAATGTTTTTATTTCTCGCTTTTTAGTGGGTCAGTTTGTAATTTATCTAAGTTACAATAGCATAATGTCACCTGCTCATCACCTTTTACAAAATATTGCTATTACTGATGCAGGGACGTTAATCGTTGAAGAGTTCTCCTGGTACTTCACCATCAGCTCCACTTCTCTATATGCATTGTGACGAGCATAAATTGCTTGGTTGCCAATAATAAAGTAATCGAATCGCAACCAGTGAAATACTTATTATTTTACAATGCATTTGCTCGAAAAGAGCGTTTTCCAAGCAGTCAATTTGTGCGGAAAGTATCACGTTTTTTTCACTGGTGCTTTTTACTTTTCTGTTTTATTTTTATTTTTGAGGCCGTCGTCAGCCCGTCTCGTTTCAGAGATTTTATTATTTGACAAAAGTTTTTCACAAATTAGTATTTACAAATCAGATAACGCGATAGCGATAACGATGGCGATGACGATGGCGATGACGATGGCGATGACGATGGCGATGATTATGACGATGGTCAAAATAAAAAAGTCGAAATCGAAGTCGAAGTCGAAGTCGAAGTCAAAGTTAAAGTCAAAGTCAAAGTCGAAGTCGAAGTCGAAGTCGAAGTCGAAGTCGAAGTAGAAGTAGAAGTAGAAGTCGAAGTCAAAAGTCAAAGTCATGAATTTTGTTTTTATCATTTATATACGTCGTCGTATGTTAGATGTAACACATCAGAGGCGACTGCCGCCGTAAGGCTCGCTCGTTTTTTTTTTTTATTTCCTCGCACAATGCATAGTAAACCGTTGTATGATACACGTGCGTAAGATGATTTTCAACTCGTGTCGACTTATGTGTGTCTGAAAATGCCACTCGTCGGAAATCACCTACCTTCCGCACTTATAGCATAAATAACTATAGTAGTTCCGTTGGCCATCTGTGGTCTTCATCATCAGTTCCACTTCACCAAATGGTGCTTTCTGAGAGCTAGGTGTGCTTATGAAATTTGACGAGTTCCCTCGATTTCTCCAGGATCCCATCATCAGATACTAATCTGATGACAATGGAACCACCTCGGAAGTATATCCTTTAAAACAAAAAAGAATTTTGCAAATCCGTCTATATGTGACGGAGTTAAACCCGAACATACACAAAAGAAAAAAAAAACCTCCTCCTTTTAGAAGTCGGTTAAAAAAGTAAGATATTTTAATCAAGCGGCCTTCTTTGAAGGATTCACCTTAAATCCTGGTGTCAATATAGCATAGATTGCCGTCTGCACGCAATGAAGAAGTATGCAACGAATAGCGCTTCTGCGTGATATTTTGTGGTAATACCGAGAGCAGAGGCCGGGCCGGGTCGTTCTAAGCCGGGGTCGAGTCGTCCCGGCCTGTATGCCCGCGGGCTAGCGAGATGAGCCGACACATTAAGAGATTACCTACACGTTATTGCCATAAGTAGTGTAGTTATTTTCAAATGGAGAGCTACTTATGTGATTATTGGTATTTATTATAGAAGGCTTGTACTCATGTCCTCATCTCATGGTCCAAATACTGGATACACAGAAATCAATTGGTAGTGTAGCTACATTATTTTGCTAAGGGAAATAGAAATGAGCAAAAAAGTGAAGGAGTTGTTTTTTTTTTACACTTTAAATTAATATAGTTTCTATGTAATATTGTATATCGCTTGAAGACGTATATTGTGTCGTGACTTGACATAGCAAAGAATTTGAAAAATGTCGAAGATATAAAAAAACAGAAGTGGTATTCAATGACATACTTCTTTGGAATTAAATAATACTTATTTACAGATAAGCTTCATATTTTTACATTTTTATTTATTTATTCTTCTCTTCTTAGCGTGTCAATGGCAACCTAAATAGACTCGGCGTCCAAGAGACTCATCGAGATGAAACCCAAAGCCGGCCACACATCCCTGAAGTTACGCTTATCGCTGAGATCTTTCACCCGAAGCATGGTAATGCTACTCCCGGCGTAAGCAGACTGTCCATAAAGTGCTCATTTATTTATTTGTTTAACCGTTTATGTACAATATTTCAACTGTTTATATTTTGGCATACGCTTTTCTCTACTTCCCCTTATTCTTTTTTCTGCCTTTATTCAGATTTATGTGATATCGATCGCTCGGCAGCGATCCTGGTCCACCTCCTGGTTCGTCCCTTTGACCAGTATCGCTACCGAGCACTACAGCGATATCGCTTATATCTGAGGCCTTAAATTCGTAATAGCGTTTATCTCATAATCTTTGCTATTATCATAAGCAACTGTGTGTAACTGGCGTAGGTTGCAATGCAACACCAAATAGGCCATAATCTCTACAGTACCTACATAAACTCTAAAATCCCTATACTAACACTGCGTTCTGATAGTTAAAGAAATACCTTGTGTTTCTAATAAAAAATCACAAAAATTGACACTTTAAAACTATTTACCATGTAAAAATACATTAACATTATTAGTAACCACAGAGAACAAAGAGAGCCATCTGATCGCAAAATGTCCGGATAATAGCTCGACTCTCGAGCACACTCGAGCAAAATGGCGGATATTCAGGCACAGGCTAATGAGTGCTCGAATAACAACACAAAAGGCCACGACAATGCACGGACATGGCCGACAATACACGAACATGCACTTTTCTAGATAATGGCTTCCAGGACGGTACAATGGTATTGGTTTAAGAGGCTCTCGAGACGTTTTGTTCATCGTTTTCTGAACTAAAGTATTTAGTTTGTTCTACTACATTGTTTTGTTTTCTATTTAGCAAATTGTTTGTTAATTACCAGCTGTTTTGTTTTATAAAGACTGAGGCAATGACAGCGATAAAAACATTGCTATAATCAGTACGCTTGGCAAATAGTTTTGTTACTGGAGCATATTTTTGATAAGGTCAGAGATCACCCTCTATCTATCTGACAAAAACAATCTAAAACTTCGATTGTCTTCTTATTACATCATTAGTTTTTAAAGAGAGAAAATGTACCTACAAATTTTTCGGTTTATCACAAATTGGACATCAGAATGATGATAAATATAATGAGGTCGGCTTCCAGTCTAACCGAGTGCAGCTGAATACCAGTATTTTACTGACTGACTTCCACAACCCAGTTACTGGGTATGATGTTAATAATTGTTAGAAAATTTTGATAAAGCCGTAAAAACTAAGAAAGACTTCAAATAATGTAGAACTTGTTCATCTTCTAGTTTTATGCATTTCTATAAAGCATCCACATTCGTGATCCGAGTTTAATCAAACTTAGTTCATTTGTTTCAGCGAAGGATCAACTTGGATCTAGATTTTAGAGCTTAGAGTATAAAATGCGAAACGTTTGTGATAAATTTGAGATTCAAGATGAATAAAGGGTCAGTATACAATATACTGGTATCTTATTCATAATCCAAAAACGGTCGAAAAGTATTATTCTGTCCTTGTCATTTAAATGTTATTGGGTTGAGAGGGTTATACAATAATACTTTTTTTAGAATATAATCTGTCGATCGCTCGTTGGTCTACTAGCGGTTGCATGACGTCCTAGGTTCGATTCCCAGATCGTGCAAACTGTTACTGGGTTTTTCCATCAGACAGTAGCAGCCCGGAGACTGGATCTATGCCCGTTTGATGGCAACAGACTCGCCCCTTACATGGGTCGTTTTGCTAGTAGGACCATTTGCTTTTAGGACGGTTTGATACGGAGGGACATAAACATAACTGGCGCAATGTGTGTGTACTAGTGTATACCTCGGCCCAACCCTTCGAGGATTACGGGCGTGATGTTTTGTTATATAACTGTCGGTATTATCAAAAATATATCTATTAAAAAGAACTTATTTTCGGTGACAACAAGTGGGCAGAAAATAAATTTGACAACCTCGGGAACTTGTTAATTTGTTTAATGAATTCTCCGTAACTTTATAATCGGGAGATTTTCCGCATCATTTTTAGGTCAAAGGAAATTAATCTATTAATTTTCTTTTGACTTTAGTTGTATTCGCTAAAAAAAATATGGGGTAACAGACATGTAGATCAAATAATAAAATATAATGAACAGTGTAATGACAAATTAAAACACATTGATTTTCCTGACCAGTTCCGTTGTTGTGTTGATAATAATTGTAATAACTTAGAACATCGATCTATAATTGATAATGTGTATCAGTGCATCATAGGAGTATTGAGTGATGCGGCCTGCGATAGTTTTGAAAACCTCGCTGTAAAAGAATTGGCGGTTATGTTAGGGGATGGAACAGACATGTTAGTGGGGCGCACAGGGAGGCTAGACTTGGGTTTCAGTTGTGGATGGAGGCAGGTAAACCATTGGCTGGCCGGCTTTCTGATAATATGTTACAAACGAGAAGGGTATTTAAATCTAAGTTGAAATGGTGCCAAGACCATCAAGAACAAATTGTTATGGACAAGTTAGCTTGCCTTCATAGTACTAATAATTTTAAAGACTTTTGGAAAAGTACAAACAGCTTGAACATTGGGTCTAGCTTACCTGTTAGCGTTGAAGGTCTTACTGATAAGGCGGAGATCTCAAACCTGTTTAAAGACTTGTTTACTATTAAATCACCACTGGGCCCGTCTTCAGACGCCTTTGAACTGGAGCGGTCATCTTCACAATGCTCAACAATAAGGTATACAGCAAAGGAAGTACAGAATGTATTGGTACATATGAAGCGCGGAAAGTCTCCGGGTCACGACGGGCTCAGTGTGGAACACTTAAGGAATGCTGGTATCCATTTGCCCAGGGTACTAGCATTGTTTTATAATTTTTGTGTGTCGCACGCTTATCTGCCAAAGGATATGATGAAAACAATTGTTGTTCCTATTGTTAAAAATAAGACCAGTGATATATCAGATAAAACGAACTACAGACCAATCTCCTTAGTCACGATTGTGGCTAAAGTTTTTGACTCTTTATTAAACAACTTTTTAAAGAATAATGTCAAGCTCAATGATGCGCAACATGGGTTTAGAGAGGGCTTATCTACTGAAACTGCAATTTTATGTCTAAAAAAGACTGTTAAATATTATACATGCAACCAGACTCCTGTTTTTGCCTGTTTCCTGGATATGTCAAAGGCATTTGACATGGTGTCGTATGACAAGTTGTGGTCTAAACTATGTGACGCGAATGTACCCAGTGAAGTTACGAGTGTTTTTAAATACTGGTACACACATCAAATTAATTGTGTAAAATGGGCTAATGAAATGTCGGATGACTATGTGATGGAATGTGGAGTTAGGCAGGGTGGATTAAGCTCCCCTACCCTGTTTAATTTATATATAAATGAGCTGATTGTTGAGCTTAGCAGTTTGCATGCTGGCTGCTACATAGATGGGGTAGCATTTAATAACATTAGCTACGCTGATGACATGGCGTTGCTGAGTCCGTCTATGGCAGGTCTCAGAAAATTGATTAAAGTTTGTGAGTGTTACGCGGAGGAGCACGGTTTGAGATATAACACGGACAAAAGTCAGTTGCTTATCTTTAAGGCGGCCAATAAAGGCGAAGAGAGATACCCAACTGTCACTTTGAATAGTGGTGTGTTAAACCGTGTTCTTCAGTTTAAATATCTAGGGCACATTGTAGCGGAGGATTTGAGGGACAATCTATATGTAGACCGGGAGTGAAGAGCATTAGCAGTTCGATGTAATATGCTGATCCGAAGGTTCTCACGCTGCACGGATGCGGTTAAAATAACACTTTTTAAGGCATATTGTCAAGTTTTTAACTCGTGTAGCCTCTGGACTAGTTGCACTCAAAAAGCTGTTAATGCTCTTCGTGTTCAGTACAACAATGCATTCAGGATGCTGTTGGGGCTGCCACGCTGTGCCTCGGGTATGTTCGCGGATGCTCAAACTGACGGCTTCGCTGCGATCAGACGCAAGCGTGCTGCATCCCTGTTGCGCAGAGTGCATGCCAGCTCCAACAGTCTCCTGGTGGTCATTGCTAGCAAACTGGATTGCCCTATCATTTCCTATTTAAGCCAGCTGCATAATCCTTGTAATAGTTAATTGTTTTATTTTTATTGTGTATTGTTTATAAATACTACTAACTTAGTTTGTAAGTAAATTGTTACTAACGTTATGAGTCCATGTTACTTGAAAATAAAGATTTTATTATTATTATTTAAAATATTAGGAATACTATGAAATTACAGATAGAAAAAGTTGGTGGGTATTATATTAGTTAGTTCCTTTTTTAACTCTCTTTAATGGCCTCATAAACCAATTCACTCAATATAATTGTATGTATAGCTCAACCTATAATCATGCAGGTTTCAACAATACCAAAAATTTGTACTTAACTCATAAAGACAGCTCCAAGTCCAAAACAAAAGCGTAACACACGACTGTCTAGATGTCAGAAGGGTAAGTTTGCTCATTAGTCGCGCAACTTTGCCCGGCGTCGGATTACAGCACTCGTCCGAAAGGCGTCGAGCTCGAAGGCGATCTGTTATCGGATCTGGTTATTAAAAGGACCCTATCCATTGAGATCAGTGTAGGTGGTGAGGCTTTGTTTTCTCAGAAACTTTGATATTATGTGAGTTATGATTTAAAGGGAACTCTGTCTATGTCTATTTTTAGTCCTAAGCTGTTTTCGTAGCTACTCTACTTTTAATGGGTTATTCTGAACAAGTGTTAAAATAACAAACCAGTTGCCCTCAACCCAACGAACACAATGACACAACATTGTTACATCGTTTGGTAGAAAAATATTGATGCAAGATTATGTTAACCATGGTTTTAGAATGTTAGTCATGGTTATAGTGCGTGAATACATAAAAATTATACGGCATTTGGTTTACTTTTTGATTCCGTGTATTGACGTTCAAACACAGTTACACGTCATGCCATCGTCATGTACTCATCATGTTATTGTGACCATCATGAATATCATAAACGTTAAAAATAACCTATTCAACTATTTGGGGAATATGTTATTTCACAGTAGGCCGAATTTTATTGTCTTTTCATAAAGATCAGTTGTGTAGTGCTTGTAACTAGTGCTCCTAAGATAAGATTTATGAATATAGGTAGACGAAAAGTTAGGGAAAGGGCGGGATTGTATTATGAAAAAAGAAAAAGGAGCTTATGAAGAGTTGTTTTATTTTTATTTTTTAATATACGTAATTAGTTGGAGTTTTTTTTAATTCATCATATACTTTATCATCATTCTCTTGCGCTCATCAAAATGTATTAGTGGTCGGCGCAACATGTATTTTTCTTCCATACTTCTATATTAGTCGTCATCTCGGTAATAACCCCCCTTTCTATGATACACTTATAAATAGATAGTACCCAAGGTGGCAGGGACATCGACACGCAACCTGTTACCATGGATTTACTTCATGATTCTGGATTCCCTGCGGCGAAACATTTCGTCGATAGGTACCATAGTACCTGCACTTTTGTAGGAAACAGCAGACTTTTTTTGAAGTTATAAGTTTTTTAGGTGCGCTGAAAGATTTTTGGTAGGAGATAAACTTATGGATTCCCGTCACTGACATGCTCGCGCCGTCATGCAGTATAGACCCCCGCCTATAGAAGCGCATCTAGGCAGCAATGACGAATGAGCGGCGGGACGCCGTGAGCGTTGACGAATTAGCGGATTGCACTGCTCCCGCGTCTCGCCGCTTACATATCTAAGCCGCAGTACAGCGGTCTCGATCAAACTATAGCAGTAAGTCTGAAGGTCGCGAGTGCGTGCTCCTGAGAATTTTAATGAAAACTAAGTGCTTTTGTGTGTAATCGATAGTAATTGGATAAATATTAATTTATAAGTACACAGCCCATCATATTTTGATTAATAAATAAACTACCTACGTAATATGTAAATGTTTATAATTATTGCTCGGATTGAAAATAGAAAACTAGACTAATCTAATAATTTCAATTTACAAATTATCATTTTTTTTTTAATTTTATAATCGACGATAAATATCTTTTTTAGGGTTCCATACCTCAATAGGAAAAAACATAACCCATAGGACCACTCGTGTGTCTGTCTGTCCGTCTGTCACAGCCAATTTGCTCCGATTCTAATGGACCGATTAAGTTAAAATTTGGTACACTTATGTATTTTTGTGACCCACACACGATCGTGTAACGTAAATAAATTAATTTTGAATACGGGGGTCACTTTTGGGGAGCAAACCGAAAATTAAAAAAAAAGTTTTGCGAACTGTACTGTGTGACATATCAAATGAAAGGGCTTATTGCGAGGATATCAAATTTTTAATCATTTTAAAATAAATACTTTTAAAGATATATGGATTGAAGTAAAACCTATGAGAAGTCTATGGTCTTAAAATAAAACTTACATTTTCAGTTGGAATGTATGGGAGAACATGGTTTTCAACTACAATGTTAAATTTGTATTTGGGCTAAATTCATTCCATCTACGGAACCCTTCATTGTGCGTGGTCCGACACGCACTTGACCGGTTTTTTTTTTAATTTCTCATTTTAGTCCAGAATCATGTATTGAATCCATGGTAACGGGTTAATGCGTGTCGATGCCACCCTGTATAGATGTTCCTGAATATAAGTTTTATTATTTGATGATCGCATTCGTGTCTGTATTTTTCCAAGTGAAGGATTTAATTCAAATTAATGAACACAATAGTCACGCCTCTCTCGTAGCACCCTTATTCCTACCGACACAGTGCCTACGTGCCTCTGCCCTGACCTAATAAAGACCTGGATAACCTGTGATCTTTAGCCACGAAGTATTAACTAAATATCTGTGTCCAGGTCAAGCTGTTCCACTGATGTACTTGTAATACTTGTCTTTTGTAATTTTGACGTTCGAGTTTTGATTTTGATTTCAAGTAGTAGTGTGTTTTTTGTATTGGCGTGTGCTTGCTGACATATTTTATAGCAAATAATTTAATGTGGCAATAGGCTCGACCCCTATTACATGGGACTTAAACTAAACATAACTAGTAAAAAGTGGGAAAAATGTGTGTATACAGTACGGACACCTCTGCCTAACCCTTCCGGGATTACGGGCGTGATATTTATAAGTATGCATGTAATTTAATCTACTATTTTGGGTTTCTTTGTTTTGTAATGTTAATTACTTTGCAAATATAACGGGGGGCTTGTGACTAAGTAATAACAGCCGCACGGATCGATCGATCAGGTTAAGCTACGCTTGCCACGGTTGGTCCGTGGATAGGTGACCATCTTTACATACCAAGACTCCTCCTTGCATCGGAAATCACGTTAAGCTGTTAGTCCCGGTTGTCATTCGTGGATCTTTGACAGTCGTTACGGGTTGTCAGAAACCGAAAAGTCTGACAACCAGTCTTACCAAGGGGTACCATATTACCCAATAACTGGGTTGTGGAGTTCAGATAGGCAGTCGCTTCATGTAAAATACTGGTATTCAGCTACATCCGGTTAGACTGGAAGCCGACCACAGCATTGTTAGTTGGCTAGGCAGATGATGAATTACTTTGTATACTATTAGAATAAGTATGGATAGAATCAAGTTCTTCTAAGTGAATAGACAACTTTAACTGCTGGGTAGTTTGTTGCGCCTCTTCTTCCCAGCTACAGCACTAAGAAGTGCTGATAGGCGCGCGTTTTAGGGGACCGTCTGTTATTTTGACGTTTAAAAAGTGCTGATTCGAATAAATGACTTGATAACATTTTGAATAACAATTAGTAGTTATCGTCTTTCAAATGTATTTTATGGTTGAGTTATTAAAGGAGTCTGTAATTATTGTTCATGACTATGTTGTGTTGCTGTTTTTATATTCCCTGAAAGTTGGGTGACATTTGAGGACAAGAATAAAACCTACGCCCATAACGAATAATATTGGAAATTCAATATCACTTTCTAAAAAAAATTCTTGCGAAAATTCTTAAAGCTACCGTCCGTGCCAGTCTTATATAAAGTTCTAATTTCTACCAAGACGCCAACGAAATAACATAATTTTCCTAACACGTTAAGTAGGCACATATTTTCACTCAACAAGAAAGCCATTCGTTAGAATTCTTCATCAAATATTTAACTTAATATCATCGAGCTGGAGATCGCTACTAAGTTATTAATAAAAACACTTCGGAAGACGTTACAATATTCCGAGATGATATCTCCGTATTACTGTGTTGTTAAGCAAAGAATCTCTCCCTCCCCCCTCCCTCTATTCTATGTAATATGATTACTGGCGGCTCGGGATAAATAATGTACCTGTTACCTACTTATAATTTTTGTACTGGGAATATTCCGTGAAACAGCGGAAAAAAATATTGTAAGTAGGAATGTTCCAGGAGGTTCAGAGCAAAGATTGGGATCTACCACGTCTTGTCCACTCGAAGGAATAATAATATTAGTCTGAAATTGTCCCACTGCAAAGATTTGTTTCATATACTATGCAGTCGTTAAATTAATCTCTATGATTGTCCCCTGTGTATTGTCAAGTTTAAACTAATTGACAAGAGTATGCTTAGATGGTTTGCTCATTTTCTGAGAATTAATGCAAGACGACTAACAAAAGGTATTTAACTAAGCCCAAGGAGGACATAATAGAGGCCTTATTGGTGATGTGCTTTAGAAAGGTCAGGTGCGTTGTACTCGCATCTGGCGTGCGTGTATGACCAGATGGATGAATGTTAAGGAGACAATGGGAGTATGTGGGGATCGTAGCGGGTGGCGTTGTGTGGTTTCTGCCTACTCCATTGGAAAAAGGCGTGAATTTATATATGTAGGTATGTGTATTTAATACAATTTCTTAGGACGTTTTCCTTTTAATATGTATCCATGTCTCAGATTTATTCCTCTGTCTCAATGACATTGTCGATGTCAAATAATTTGTTTGAACCCCCAAACACTTGAACCAGAATTCGGTTTCGTTCATTAACCTCGAACCTTTTGTCTACTCCAACATAATATTTTTGTTGAAAATCACAGAATTGAAATTCAACAGAAGTGGCAAAGTGTACCAAGAACATAGGTACATAATATATTCAAAGCCATATTCCCGATATTCCGTAACACGGTAGTTCACAAGAGCACTAGACACATCCTGCGCCTACATTTGTTATCCCACTTCGGATCTGTGTTCTGAGAACACTTTACAGCTTCGCTCGTGTTTTCAATTCTGGGAAGGTTATTTCTATAGATCTGAGTATTACGGTAGATAATATTTCATAGGAATTCTCCTATTGTCAAGCTTTAAGAGAGTAGATGTTATGTATCAAACGTGATCCGAACCTAACTTCTAAGAGTCCTGAGATATAAATGTCAGTGTGTGAAGATGGTTGTTACGAGTACATGATGTAATGAAATGATAAAAGTCAAATAAACATATAACTTTCCTTGAAAAATATAAAATCAGGCAAAAGTCGTCAAAGATGCCATGAGTTCTATGGCGGAGAATCGCTAGAAATAAGTTAACAATGGGCTCAAGTCAATAATGCGACATGTATAGAGCCTTAAATTTGGGCTATTGTCACAATTTGTGAATGATTTGAAAGACAATGTTTCTAAACCATTAGTTTGAATATGGCAGCCTACAATATCATGCTTTCATTTCTCCACATTCCTATAACAACACGACCGATCTCCGCTCGTTCCTACGAGGGTATCGTTACGAGTTCTCGCTCCAACTTGCTCCTACGATTGCTTTTATTGCCCGCGTTTTGTTATAAGATTGTCCCGATGTCCGTAACAAGTATACTTGTTTTTAAGTTTTTACTTCTGGAAAGGTTTTATACCAGTATCGCTGTAGCCCGCGACTGTGTTCGCTTCAAAACTTTGAAAACCTGTTTGTCCCACTCAAGGTTATGAAAAATATTTCCGAGCGTGCTACATCCTCTTAAGAACATAATATATCTACTCCATATTTCCATCTTCAGTGGTTTAGGAAGTGAATTGTCGGTTAGTCATTCTGCCTTGATGCTGTTTTGTACTGATATGAGTTCTAGGAATATTCTACTTAATAAAAATATTATATTCACTGACAGATAACGCACAGATTAAACCGCTGGGTCTAGAAGAATTTTGCCCAAGAGTTCTTTATATTACGATGGTGGGCAATAGGGAAGATAACTATAATTTTTTTTTTGTCCGTAAGTCCTCCCCAACTTAAAATGCGCTTTATCTAAGTAATTTTTTATGAATATGATAAAGCAAAAAATACGTGTCTAATATTTTTTTATTATCTGACTGACGGACTAATTAGATTTTTTTTTTTTTACCCAGGCAGCGTCACTATACGAAAGAATTTTTGAAAAATCATTCCCTAATAAAATTAACCTAATTAAATTAGGGATAGGGAGTATGGAAAGTCATCATTTTTGCACATGAGAAAAATCCAGCGCACTGTTTGTAGTATAAAATAGCTCAAGACTATTTTCTTCCCTCTACGAGAAATGATCAACGGAATAAAGTTATGTTCAGATCTTAACTGACATGTAAATTTTCCAAAGCAAACGCAAAATTTTGCTGCATTAAACCAAAATGAGGACAACTTAGTTAACCCATACTTCATCGTGTCTTTATAGCTAAGACGCGTCCCGCATAATGAATCCCTGTGCCACGTTCTACACAAATGCAGGAGTTCAGGCTTGTGCAGTGTGCACCAAATATGCATATTTAAACGAGCGTAACTCCAAAATGTTCTTCATACAACCCATTGAATGTGAGTCCTCACTAATTGCAACTTTCTCTTGTCAAAATCCATTCAAAGCTTCACTCAAGAAACTCCGAGGTAAATTCAACTGTTTTTACATAATTGTAAGGTCGATTTGAGCTTGATGTGACACATTGAAAGTTCCCAGATTGCAGTGTAACAGCAATATCCAAGATTCGGTTGGAGCGGTGCAACTTACAAAGTGGCGGGTTCAATCCCCGGGAGAAATTCGAGCACTGATACCGATGTTTGTTGGCTTCCAAATAACACGCTTTGGATCAACATTGAAAGCTTGCCCAGGGGAGGAAGCGTTGCATTTTGGTTAAGAACACTGCGGATGTTGTAGACTAGTGGCTTTGTTCGACAATTACAGAATCGATGTATCGATCTTGCTCTTGGGTACTACAGCGGTGAAAGTGACTTTGTGACAGGTATTTGGGTTATGCTTCTATTTCAAAACTGACTATGTAAACAGCGTTATAAGGACTTGCAAATACAGATATCTATAGACTCATGTTCATGTGTCTAGCTTTATTAAGCTGTGGGAATTCAATGTTGGTCAACAACCTCACCCGTCTCTCAGTGCGGGCTGATTTACTCCTTTTATGCTAGAAAAGGAAAACTGTATTATATTTAAACTAACGGTTTTAGCGACTTGAGTAAACATCCAAAGTTCTGTGTTTTAAGTATGTTTTATACTTATGTATCATTATGCACTTATACCTTTCGGAATAAATTCTCTAAATGACCGCAGCAAAATCCTTTACGACACCAAAAGCGAATTTTTAATTTATAATATGTATAGATAAAGAAGAAAAACAATGACAATGCTGACTGACGGTAGGTTAACGATTGTTTGAGCTGATAAGAAATTGTTCAATTCAAAGAATTTAAATTGCAGACTTACTTAAATCTTTATCTCGATATATACATATTAAAGCCGTCGTCGTACCCAAGAGAGTGTATCCTTTACTTTACGACTTATTCACAAAGAAATGTATGGGGTCCTAAATCCTTGCTGATGCCTACATAAAAGAATACAACCGTAATGGTCGTGGTATATAATTTTATTCACAAAGTTGATCAATCACTGAAGGTAGAACTACTTATATAATTCACTCTCGTGCTCGGATTCGATTCCAGATAAAAACATTCTCTTTATTCCGGATTGAGATCCTATTGGAATATGATTCATATCTCGTATTATTTGGAGCAAGTCATTTTGATTAGGATCTGTCTTCCTCTGAGCAAAGAGTCATGTAACGTCATAGGTCGGGAAATTTGCCATCACTTACTTTTTCTGTACCCAGAGGATGTCAAACGAGACCTTATTATTAAGACTATACCGTCACAGCTCAATTTATTTTTTCTGTGATACATGTCGTGATGGCCTAGTGGTTAAGGCCTCGCCTCTCATGCACGAGGTTGTGGGTTCAAATCGGGGCAAGTACCAATATGACTTTTTCAATTCATATGTACTACCTATCTGAGTTTATCTTGGACATTACTGACATCGGTGAAGGAAAACATCGTGAGGAAACCTGGACTTATAGTTTAAATAAGTCTGAAATCGCCAACCCGTCTTGAGCAAGCGTGGTGATCAATGCTCGTGCCTTCTCTGTATGAGAAGAAGTCTTTGCCCTGCAGTGGGACAGTAACAGGCTGGTATTATTATTATTACATAGTCAGATGTAATTTTCACAGGATACGTGTTAGCAAATAATAATAAAATAGTAAACATTAATAGTTTTGGCGATACGGAACCCTTATTGGCGGGTTTACTCGCAATTGGCCGATTTTTGTGATTTTTATTGCATTTGATGTTTTGGACTCACTATCGTTCATTTTTGAATAAATTTATTTCTACCGTCATAATTCCTAGTAGTTAAAACCGGGCCATTTCACCAAAAATACCACTTGAATACCTATATTATTACTTAGGTATACGCAACACCTTTCACCTTTATCCTCGTCCTACAAAAGGTTACCGTAGAATATAATAATGATATTATAATTAAAGCGGACGTGCTCTCCCTTAACGCCTCATTCCATATTGAAGGGATCCATTTTAAATTCATTGGCAATTTGGTGCGTTAATTACGGCCAAATGTGTAAACCTCCGCATAATGAAATAACCTAATTATATTACTGCTTTTACAGATGCAGTCATAGCCGCGTGAGTGGAGGATTTGGGTTTTTTTTTTTTTCGCTTATACGTTTGATTGAGAACAGTGTAGCAAGCATTTTAATTTAGTTTTAAAACGAAAATCAGGTATACAGCGTGTATTTGAACGGTGTGGTCATATTGATAGGCGAATATATAATCGGCCATACATTTGGGTCGAGTAGGTATTGATTTGTTTTACGTTTTACGCCCATAACACAGATTTGATAAATTTGAAAGGAATCACTTTAAATTCCAATAAAGTAGGCACATAACCATTTTGACCTTTTCTTCAGGCAGAGCTGATTCATAAAATATATGCTCATTAGCCTATGCTAATGAGCATATATTTTAAGAAACTGCTTTAGTGTGAAAATATTCATTCGAATCGCTCTGCCAGCAGGTAATGTGCCAAAAAAGCTGGCAGTGTTACCACGTTGGATGAATAGAGCTGGCAGTGTTACCACGTTGGATGAATAGTCATCCAACGTGGTAACACTGCCAGCTTTTTTGGCACATTACCTGCTGGCAGAGCGATTCGAATGAATATTTTCACACTAAAGCAGTTTCTTTCACATTTTCCTTTCAGTCGGGATCGTAAGAAAAGGTTTGCGTCGATTAACATTATTTTGAAACAACAAGAACTAGCGTCCGTTTACCTTTCATCCACATTTATTTACTTTGTCTTTGTTCGGGACTATAGCTGTAAGTATACCAGGCATTTTTATGCGGTATTTACATAAATATGTCTTATACATCAGATATTTATGTAAATCATTCTTGCGAGACAGGCATCTAGATAAGAAACATAGCTTTTTACTCAAATGTGGCTTAGCTGAATGGAAATATTTGTGTAAATGTGTATTCTCTGAATCTGATTTTGAAAAATGCTAGCTTTTATTTTGTTAGTATTTTTCTGCGTTTTTGTTTTTTGTTTTGTTGTTTTATAGGCTGGGCGTATACGTTCGGAATGCCTTTCAGAAACTGAAAACGGAACGTTCAGAATTTCCTAACGTGATACACCTTGCTGGTTTATTCCGGTACCTTCTGAATGATTCAGATCAATCTGACAGCTGGGGATTGATGGGTGATGATTGGTGCTTCTGAATTTCTGGACCATTCGCTTGCTGAATTTATAAAGGCATTCCAGAGGTCTACGCCCAGCCTTATAAATACAACTAATACAAGTCATGTACCTACCCATATCTACATGGGCATCATAATATATTATTTAAAACATTTTCCTTACACGCATTCCCGACCATGTCTTCCCATGTTCATTCCCCCGGGGACCGGCAGCTCGTTGGGGGTAAAAAACGTTGTGTTTTTGTTGTGGTACATACCCAAGTCCCCCATGACAAGTTTCATCGTCAAACGCCGCTCCGTGGATACAGTGACGAGGAACAGACAGACTTTCTGACATTTCACTGTGTTTTATTTAACTAGGTCAGTATGGGGGTACCCTTTAACATGGGAGCTACAGGAAAACGTCATGTTTTGTGCAAAATTGCAATATTTATTTTTCTCATTGCCGGAAAAAAGTTACGCGAAAATTTATATAGTTGACTTTTGTTTTGACTCTATTTTACTCAGTTTCATATTTGATTCAATTAATTGTATGGAAAGGAAAATACCAGAACTATTACAGTCAGGATAGACTATAGATGATAAAAATTCTCACAGATTATTTAATCAGCCAAAGTAGTAAAAAAGATGTTCTTGTAAGATCAGGGGCCCTTTTCTCTTGACACTATTAATCTCATTTCGCAAAAAAATGGCTTCTCTTCGACTGTCTGACCGCAGCAAACGCAGCTTAACTTCCCAGTTAATATAGCGGACAGCTCTTCAAACAATTAACCTCGCCTTAATACCAGTAAATTGAATAGAGCCGCCATTTTGTTAAGGGTAATCGTTTGTCGCTATCAAATGAAATGATATTATCTTTGAAAGCAGTTGACGCTAATCTTATAAGCCCCTAATGGCCCCTTCTAAGATCTCCGAGGAGTGTACAACACAATTATGTGAATGTAGCTTTGTGATTGGCTGAGGATTTATTTTGGTAAAGGTTTTAAATTATACTACCCTTTTTCAACACTATCAAAAGTTACTAAGTGGTAGTCGGTCAATAGCTCTATGACTATAGCTTATACATATAGCTCCTTCTGAAAAAGTTGGTACCAGGAAGGAGAACTAAAGCTGTGTATGGCCATCCTTATTGTTTTTTGGCTCATAGTTTTCCAAAATATGGGTACACTATACAGACTTATAATGAGACTTATTTTATTAAGTATACTGTTCTTGGTACATTTGCATGTGAGATTTGTGTTTTATTAAAAAGAAATATGAAATAAACAGAAGACAAGCCATTTCTTTGTTTATTTATTTTCCAAATGCATTCTGACATCTCTGCTTGATTGAATAACAAACATTTTACCGTTTATCATTTAAACCCCTGCAATATAAATATTTTCCAACAATCCCACTTTACCTTCCATGGCTCCTCGCTTATGCGAAGGGATGTCGGATCCTCTCCATAATATCTAAGGTATTTTATCCGATATACATTTTATGTTCTATAGCCGACCCTATGTGGCCGCCATATTTCATTACCCACCATTTCCGGTTCCGGCAAACCGATTTAGAACTGCGGAATTATTTTTGGATTTAGAACAGGTGTTCATGGGATTATGGGTTTCATAGAGATGGATGGGATAGATTAGAGTGGTGTTACATTTGTACATATGTCATAAAAATAATGTGGAGATATTTCAAAGGAAATATAAGGTGGTTATGTGTATATTATAATGAATAAAACGAATTGCCTTTCGAAGTTGTATTTCACTCTCATCAATTTACTGTCGAGTAGTTTTAGCTTGAATGTGACTGTAATCCAGTATATTAATTCCAATGGCATTAATCTATGATCCTGAAAACCGAAAATATAACAGAATAATGAAAAACATATTATAATAATCTTAATATTACCAACTAAATAGTTTTGTTGATTAGACAGATTCAAAATATCTTCAAAAACTCAAAAGATAGCCTAATAAACATTAATTCTCTATCAAAAAATTCTTCCGTTTCTGTGTAAAACATTCGGTCTACATACAAGGGCGCCGTTGAACCGTCGCGCTGTACGTGACGACACAAAACAAACGGCACTATATGAGAAACGCAAACCCCGCGTGTCGCGTCTGTCGTGTTTGTCGCGTGGCACGTGATGCACACACTAACGAATAGAAAATATTGGAGAAGTGTTTGGAAAAAACTTGCGATGGTGTGGTTTGGTGTGGAATTAAGTATTTTGAGATAAATCAGCCTATAAGTCACAGTGAAAAAAAAATTGCATAATCGTCAAGCCAAGAAATCGAATTACCTACTTAGTGATTTATCTTAACTATAATTAAATCCAGATACTATAATCACCTCACTCGCGAAGGATGAACCATAAAACCAACAAATCATAAAAAAATGCATCCTAAAATGACACGGGACGGTGGTTTGGTTTTAATCCATTACTGATTAACTTGGTGATTGTAATGGCCGGTAAGGCCGCGAAAAATAGCTAGTTTAAATATCTCGAAGAGCACCGTTAGTGATGATCAATTTCACAAAATTATGGATTCTTTATGACCCATAAAGAAAGAAATTGTAACAAGCGAGGCAGGAATTGAATCATGCCATTTTAAATATTAAAATGTTATTAAACCAACAACAGTAAAAAGTACTCAAAAATCCGTCACACGTTAACACAACGCTTTAAAAAAGATATAAGCTTGTTAAAATTCAGGGCTGTCGCGCGCACGACACGTCGCGTTGTCGCAGGTGTGCGAAATATAGCGGCGGCTTGTCGCATGAAATATTCATGTCGCGTCGCGTCGCCGGACATCGCGACTGCGACCGACGCGGACGACGCGACTCGCGGACAGTCGGTGCACTGCGGATAAAATGAATGGTAAACGGAGTATTGGAGACGAATTTTTAGAAATGTTGGTAGATATTTGTAATATTTAATTGCTCTGTTCTGTGTGTCCGGGTTCGTAATCGTTCTCGACTTTATAAAGCTGGTTAGTACCTATATGGGATAAACAACAGAAGGTATGCGACAAGTTAATGTGGCCGTTGTACTTTTTATATGATGGTATTTCACACCGCTCTCATTTTTGTTGCTGACAATGAACGTTGTTGTTTTAAATTATGTAAGATTTACCTAATATAACTGGTAGAGAGAGTCTACTAAAGATAAGTCACTGGGCCAACGGCCTATGACAGGGAATAGTAGTTACTCTTCGACACGGGACACCTACACAGAGTATTCTAAGGAATTTCTTCTCTCTAATCTGTATGTCAATATGTAGTTCAGTTATTTACATCATGTTAAGAGAACAATAGATCAAATCTATACCGCAATTTCCACTCTGCAGAAACTCGCGGGCGTCAGCAGGTGGATTATAAATTTTCGTAAGCGCCACGCGGGGTTCATTTCTCCCTATTTGGGAGAAATGAATATATCAGCCATATGCGAGGTGCATTATGTGGTACAGTGTTGTTTAGACTTGTTGGGTACTTTGTATGTTGCTAACTTATTAGCTGGAAGATAAAGCCGTGTTGGTGGTGATAAAGTTTGGCTTTACTGCTATCGTTATAATCACATTGGATCGACGTAATATTGAGATTAGTAGCTACACTCCTAACTCCTTATCTACGGTAATTTCCTACTCGCGATTTCTTCGATCATCGCATCAATTTCGCCGAAAATTCATTCAAAGAAGAATTTTTTAAGAAATTGTATTTTGTTTGCAAGTTTAATTATTTCGGCAGCTTATTATTGTCACTAGCTGTTGCCCGCGGCTTCTCCCACATGAATGTCGGAAAATATCCCACGGGAACGTACTACCGGGATTACATATACCTAGTACTAGAACTAATTATGGAAAAAAAACAATAATACATGAGGGAGCAAAACTTTATAACTCACTACCAAAAGATATAGAAAATACACAATCGTTATCACTATTTAAAAAACTACTAAAATGTCAAATCTTGAAGGGCCATAAAATAAAATAAAATAACTTATTTCAGTAATATAATTCATTTGCCTCTAGTGTAAACGAGTCTTTAGATTTCAAACATAATAAAAACAAAGATAACGAGTCACCGCACGTCGACCGCGTCAATGCGCCGCACGGCGCGGGCGGTAGAAAATACAAAACTTTTAACAATTACCTCCTTATATCCGTATTGTTAACACTAAAAGGTAATCGTGGACAGCAAAAATGTATAAATCAAGTAATTTTTATTATTTATTTATGTATAAGTGATTTGTAATCTTTAGAAATAAATGAATTGAAACCGTATTAAAAGTACCATGTGTATTAATCCAGGTCATAAACTATCTGTTTGCCTTTCATTCAAATCCATTCAGTCGTTTATGCGCCAATCCGGAACATACATCCAGGTAAACAGACAACGGCACAAAAATTCTAAAACTATATTTTGGCATCAGAGCGTCTATTCGCTTCTTTTTCCCACACTTCGTAGCAATTACTTTTTTCCAAAAATATTCAATGTACAATTTCGACTTCGTTACTATTCATTTTATCTATATATATAGGTAAGATGTAGGGAGTTGCGGACTGTAATAACAGAGAGAAAACCTAATTGTATTCGTCTGAACACAAAAAGTAGGGCACGTCAAGATTGATTCATCCGCCGAATTGCTGTTGCAATACACAGAGGTAAATAAAGCAGTAAAGAATTGAGTAATAAGATAATTTTATTACTCATCGTCGACCGTCTTATTAAGCTAAGCGCACATTACAGCCGCAACGGGCCGTAGCACAACAGATTTTCATACAAAAAAGTGCGGTATGGTGCGGCCCACCTTTTTTTGTTTCTTTTTTGAGGGTGGGAAATTATCAAATAATTTCTCCCGCTCTTCGTGTCAGACTTTTACTGACAAAACCCACCCGTGTTCCTTCCGTTGCCTGTGAGCCGGGGCCGCGATATCCCTTTCGGACAAACTCGCAACCCTGGCAGGCATTGGCCCTTACGGACCCCGTCAGTTGGTGCTTTGCTCACCTTCCGCAAGCCCGCGCCTACGGTGGCCGGAAGTCGGCTCGCGACTCCCGACGCCCGGGGCGTCCCCTGCGGCGACCAGAGGCGCGGGAGCGCGAATCTTGCCTCTCCTCGCGCGCTCCGCCTCCTCCTTCGCGAGCATTACTGCTTTGCAAAAGGAAGTGACGGCCTCCCATGCACTCTCGCTCCGGACCATGGCCTGAACCAGGGCTGGACGCGAGAGATCGCCGCCGCCGATCGCCTCCGTGAGGACACGGTGGTGCTCCGCCCAAGCCGGGCAGACCTCCACCATATGCTTCACCGTGTCCTCCGGGCGATCCACATAGTGGTGACACCCGGGCGTTTCCTCCCGCCTTATGCGGAACAAGAACCTCCCGAAACAGCCGAGTCCGGTGAGGACCTGCGTCAGGCGGAAGGTGAGGACGTCGTACCGCCTCTCTAGCCACTGCCCAAACAGCCGCCACAATTGTGGCGTGCCCAGCGATGGGTTGCGACAATCGCACTCTCCATGCTGCCACGAGATGCCGCCGGAGCTCTCCGCTGTGCCGTGTTTTCTCGCGGCAGCAGAGTTACGCCCCGACGTTTCGCCTCCTCGCGACACTCCCAGATGTGCGCGAGGACTTTTGCCTCCAGATCCCATGGCGGTAGTCCAGCAAGAAGGCTCGCCGCCTCACGGGAGACCGTGCGGTATCCTCGGACCAGCCTAATGGTCATGACCCCTTGGGACGCGTTCAATCGCTGGGCCGGTCGCAGCCTTCATGAACGCTCCCACACCGGTGCCCCGTAAAGGACCGTGGACCGCACGATCCCCGCGTAGAGCCTCCGGCAGGAGGCGTTTGGACCCCCTAGAACACCTGTGATTGATTCATAGAAAATGTGCTAAAGTAACGAAGGAGGATGTTTGCAATGCGTTGCGTTGCGTGGCTGTCCGCCCGCGCTAGCTTTATTCCAAGCTTAAACCATCGAGCAAGGTATTCTATTTTGAACTTTATTCCGAGCTCGCTAAAGTTTTTATTATAACATTGACAAAATAGAGTCGAGTTTGACATCAGGTTTTGTAATTAGAACGTTACTTTTGTCAGAATAAAGTTCAAAATTCTAAAATGGCTCAATGTTTTCAACCTGGGTCAGAAGATAAACCTTGTTTTGTATAATAAGGCCGGGAGTGCTTTTGAACGTCATAACGAAAAATGAAATTGTACGTATACTATAGTTTTACAACTACTATTGTGTACAACTCATGAGTATAGTTGAAACCACCTGAACCCAATCGTGTTGACACAGTGTCCAGTGAGCTGAGTGTCTGTGTGCTCTCTCTGTTTGGACAGCAGTCTTCAAACAATGCCAGTGTAGACAGCAAACGCCCCGGGGCTATACTATGTAACATAGAAAAATAAAAAATAAAAGTGACTTTTTCAATTCATACGTACATACTTTCTGAGTTAGTAACTTCAATATTACGGACATAGGTGAACGGTGAGGAAAACGTCGAGAGGAAACCTGCACGCGCAGCATGACAACCATACGCGTTTTCTCCGGATTTTGTCGACGGAAGAATAGAAAAAATGACAGATTGTGATTGTTTATCTGTCATTTTGTCTATTGTTCCGTCAACAACACCCGTTTCTATTGCGCCGATGCTAAACGTGCAGGACTTAGCACGCGTAGCCGGATTTATTGAGTGTATTTTAGTGATTTTCGTGATTGCTTTGTGTATTTTACTACCTGTACAACATAGCTGGGTAAGTAATAAACAGTTTTATTGCTTTGAAAGTGTAATTGACAAAGATTTCGGACAGAAATAGTAATATCAACAAACATCGTCAGTTGTTTTGGCGTCATGACGTCATGGCGCGGCGGCCGCTTCATATTTCATCGTATTATTATTAGTAAATAAGCTAATGATAGCAAACTATCGCTATTACGCATGTTTACATGTATCGTATTTCTGGTATGAGGCATTTAATTTAAATATTATCGGATTAAACAACACATCGGCGTAACATTGAAATGAAAATACCTACCCAGGCCGCCAAATACGGCCGCGGTCGAGTGTGATGATGATGAGTCATGCTACTGTAAAACTTTGGGAAAATCACAAACATGTTCGGGGAGGTAGGTTCTTTTTATTGATTAATGCAAAACAATGTATATATTGGTTAATTTTTTTATTATTATTTTTTATTATTATTTTTTTTTTTAAACGGGGAAAATTTCCTAACCTGGATTTCAAACTAGAATTGATAAAAGATTAGCAGTTAAAACTGTATTAATCCTTTCAAAATGTGTTAGCTTATTTAATAAAGATTCCAACGACATAACTTGTAGAGAGCTACCTGTTGTAACTTCACAGATATCGTAATTTTTCGTTCCCACGCTGTAAACGCGCCGTAAACGCGGCGTAGTTACACATAAGGCGTGACGCCCGTTCGTAGTTTCTTAAGAGACGAAGGGATAAGTAATTAATAAAAGTTTGAAATCGCAAACCCGTCTTGAGCAAGCGTGGTGATCAATGTCGTGCCTTCTCTAAGTAAAGTTAAGTAAACATTTATTTGCATAGATAGGTACAGTAAATAAAATGTGACAGTTAAAATATGGGTGATCCTGGTACAATCTACGTTATGCAATATCATTAAAAATGAGTGAATTAATATAAAATGAGATGCAAAGATGATAAAGTTTAATTGTTTATGAGACATTGCAGTTGAACATAGTCAGCATGGTACAGTCAATAAAACATTAATTTAAATATCTACAATACAATAGAAATAAAATTAAATAAATCGGAACAATGTCATATTTAGGTACCTATGGCAGATTAAATTACATTAAATCATTCAGTACAGTCTCAGTTATGAGAAGAGGCCATTGCCCTGCAGTGGAACAGAGATAGGAACGTATATATATATGTTTTACCCAGAAATGTAACGCATCGTTGACGCCAATATTTACTCTGAATCAATGAAATTAAGAAAAGCGAATTGAACGACAAATGGGTTAGCGTTAAAGTGGCCACACACGTAACTGCAAGCATGACAAGCCTGCATGAACGAACAGACATTTTGTGCAAGCGTGCACAAGTTCCCTATAGGCTACAAGCAGTGATGGACGACGACGACGCGCTTGCTTTAGCTGCATTAATTGTGTTTAACTAGCGTGCGTATGATTGCGCAAGCTTAACCCGCATACACACATTTAAGCATGCTTGCGCATATGCGTGGCTTGTTCAAACCGCATAATGAAAATTCTATCAATCTTCATGCCGTTGCACACACAAGATGGTTGCACAAAATCATCTTACAGTCGCTCAAGGTCACATGCTCAAAATGACTGTTCATGCAGGCTTGTCATGCTTGCAGTTACGTGTGTGGCCACGTTTAGGTCCGGGGAACGTACTGAGAAGTTATTATCGGTCATGAATATTCTGAAGCCTCATTTGTTTTCACATGACAACATCACATCCGCAGGTCGAAATGTTCTAAAAGTGTGCTTTATGAAAATTACCTTGTAGCTGTTTCTACGAAACTACAAGTGATGAATCCAGTCGTACCAGGATAAGCGAGAGTTCAACGGACCGCGATTTCTTTTTCGCTTATAGAGGTTTCTCACTAACTCGAGTTTCTAGCTTATAGAGGTACAGGAGTGGCGTTTCTCACTTATAAAGGTTGAAGCTGGTTGGGAAAGGTTGAGAGGAACAAAAACAATGTAAGTTCCACGAAATATAAGAATTAGTCATAAATATTCATACTGAACAGACAGTTGTGCTGCTGGGGAGTTTGTTGCGCCACTTATTCTTCCCATCTTATACACTGGAAAGTGATAAAGGGTGGGCGTTTTACGGAGAACTGTCTTATGTAATTTTGACGTTCGAGAAGTACAGCTTCTCAGCCTAGTTTGACTAATGACATTTATTTTTATTTTTTTTGTATGATGATAAATTACGCTCAACTGTCGCTTATAGAGGTAGAGGCAAGTATCCGTCTCAGTTATAGAGGTCCACATATAAATACGACTTTCTCTTATAGAGGTTTCTGTTTGTCATTTAAGATGGTTTTGAGGGTTAAATAGATGGGACCTGGCAATTACTCTCATTTACGGAGTTTTCTCGCTTACCCAATTCTCACATATTAAGGTTTGACTGTAATAATAAATAATTTACAACTATTGCCAAACATAAATAGCAAACACATATACATATACTTGCGATATATTTATAGTTATGATGATGTAGTTTATAATCTCATAAAGAAATGCTACAGTGAAAATAAATAGTAGGGTACACATTGGAATTGTATCATCACCCTCTCTAATGTCAACGAATGGCTTAATTTCTTTGGCAAACTGTCGCTTAAGTTATCAACACAATGCAATTTACAGAACTATAAAGGTCCTTTCAAAATATTATGGCGCAGTGCAATAAAATCCAGTAAGACATTATCAAGGTCTTAAGTAATAAAGCCAAGCTGCCTGCAGACGTCTGCACCGCCTCGCAATAGGGCCTTATGAATATTGCAGACATATTGCACTTACAATATTCACGGGACGTCGAGCGACTGTGCGACTTCTGTTTTAAACCAAATAAATTGTACTGGGACATTGAGATCTTGTTGTGTTTTCGTAGTGAGTTTAAAAGAAGCCGCGTCTTTGTACATACAATAGGTAGATGAAGTTAAGCTACCTTGGCCAATGTCAATATGTGGATGGGTGTTCATTCTTGACACATTGTCTCCATCGACCAATACACCACAAAATGTCCAAAAGTAATTATTAACTTTAAACAGAAAAACAATCACCTGCCTCAGCCTTTTCTGAACTATGTTGGGTTTTTCTTCCAGTGTAAGCAGATGCAGCTGAATACCAGTATTTTACATGGAGCGACTGCCTATCTGACTTAGTCCTTCTCTTTTATTCTCATAAGAACTTACAGTCCGCTTATAATGAGATACAAAGTAATACGTATGATAATACAATACAATTTCCTCCAGAGTATTAGAAGTTATAATGTACATACATGTTTCTTAAGCTTATTTTTAAAAGTATTTCCGTTATCGCACTCTTTTATATCGTCCGGCAATCCATTGAACAGCTGTGCTCCTTCAAATAATATAGTCTGTCTACCGTAATTAGTGCGTGCACTGCGCCATTGCACCCGTCTTCACTAAGATTCCTTTATGCGAACTTACGCAGTATTCGCAAGCCTGGGAAGTTCGACGAAATAAAATGCATTCTAAAGGCCATAAAAATTACTACTCATTTATTGATTTTCACGGAGACGTGGATTAACTCAGAGTCTGAGGCGAAACTATAATAATTTAAAATAATTTAAATTTAACAATTTAAAAGCTTATTTATGTAACGACTGTCACACGTAGAGACAAAAACCTTTGACGTTTATTGTAATTATATGCGTGTCATAAAAATATATAAAGTACAATAATTTCTCTTTTATTGTACAAACAGTACAAACAACAGGCAGACATAACGTTTTTATTTTTTATGTAAGTAAATCTGTTTTAAAACCTGAATGAAATGTTTGTTGAACTTTTATATAAACAGCCCCTATTTTGAAACCGAGGGTCGTTGGCTTTGTCACTATGGCAGTCATTAAATTGGTATGTTGATGGCAGCTTTTAAGCCGATTCTGGTTTATTATTCATACTTACATAGCATCGCGCCTATATTTGGATGTTATAGACAGAGGTGTATGTGTATTTTGTGTACCTACGCCAGCTATTTAAGTGCCAAAAAATTCTTAAACAAACAGCCAGAAATACAGACTGCGCACTGCACGGTCTCACCAATTTGCTTACAATTTTGCCCTGATGTGCCATTGCAAAAATCAGTTTAATTTACGAGACTGACATTTATATTCCCCTCTCTTCCATGCAGTTGACATTTGTTTTGACATGAAGATGAGCCCAAACATCGTCCTATAATTCTTGTTGTTTTGTCGAGATGTGAAATTACTATTACGAGTATATTAAGGTTTTTTTTAAACTTTGACATTCTGTAACTTTGGAATCCCTCACTATTGGAGCAGCTGATGCTCAGATCTCTTGTACACTGAGGGCAAACTATTATTGTCATGATTTTCCGCCGGGATGAAATAACTTGTTCAAAGCAACGCCACCGCCCGTACTAATACCATCACACTGCTAAAACGTCTGCCTTCCATCAATTTTTCCCACAGTTTCAATTAAACGCATCACCCGACGCATCGGACGTATCGGACGCATATTATTGTGTTCGCTGACCACCGCAATCGGCGCTCGTAAATCATGCAACGCTTTGTAATAAGCGCGCTAGTTTATCACGCGGTGACGTCACGCGACCCACGGCATCTCGTGACGTCATAGCAGCACGCTGGTTGAAGGATGGGCGCAGTAATGCGGTTATGATTGGAGTAGATGTTACTGTGTTGTCCCTACAATGTAAGACTGTGTTGTAAGTACCTATCTCTAGAGAGAACAGTATTAAGCAATATTACGACCTACTGAACTTTGTATTTCCCGATAGCTTCATAGCCGGACGCGTGGTTACAAACGCTAAAACAAAATTGTCTACTCGACGAGCTCTAGACAATGACACCCCACATGCCAGGGTTAGATATATATTTTCATAAATCATAAGTTACTGTATGGAAACTCCGCTTTAATTTTTAGCTTTATTGAAATTTTATTTGTTGTTATAGCGACAATAGACATACATAATCTGTGAACATTTAAAATGTATAACCATTATAGTTTATGAGATACAGCCTGCTGGCAGACAGACGGACGGATGGACAAACAGCGGAAACCTCCGCTGTTTGTCCATCCGAGTAATAGTGTTCCGTTTGGCACCCTTCGGGTACGGAACCCTAAAAAATTATTTAATCCTAAATAATTATCGAGTTGCAAGTCAATGTGGGTTTCATTCGAGTAGCTTAAAGCTTACGATCCTTATAATCCCTCGTACCTCGTAGAGATCAATCTTTCATGTTATACAAAAATAAAAATAAAAAAAAACTCTTTGGTATGATAACAGCTGACATTTTGTCTCCAATTCTCGGATTAATATGTAAATCAGTGACAAGCAACAAGAAAGTACATAAAAAGGTCTTCTAATACCCGTTTTGCATGAGTTTGTTACGAATTTTAGAATAATTTGGTGAATGTTGGAATAAATTGACCGAGTGACTTAGCATGGCAAATGCGATGGTTTACGTAGGCGTTTGTCCGTTTTTACATAAAAAACGAATTGATTTTATTACTTTTAGACTAGACAGCGATGCACGTGTCGTGTTATTAACATTTAAAACAGTTGGTAAAATATAGGAGCTAGGTTTTAGTGAGCACATTACCCCGTGTGCTGTATTTCATATTCACGCTTGCACCAGCAGTTTGAGCGTTCTTACTAACGTGCCCTATTTACTGCGCATAACTTTCTGCTACGAAACCGCTACGCATGTTGCTACGAGCTACGTAGTTCCGTAGCTTGTTTGTTTGAGTCCCAATTGGGTCAGCATGGATACTTACATAAAGTCGCGCCGTATTTATGAGAGTTGGTAGAAACTACAGAAAGTCACAACCCTTACTCACGATCCCTCTGAGTTTGTTTCGGCATTTCTTCTCGCAAGGATCAGTCAGCTAGAAAATGCTGGCACCATCTTGTTTTAAAATTTTGACCAAATTGACTAGTAAAAGTCTTTTAGAAGATCTAATTACACAAATAAATATTTCATTTCATTTCATGAAGTTCACTGACAGTTATTTGTCTATTTTATCATAACCAAATCAAAAAACTTTTAAGACACTTTACATTTTTACCATAATGTTGTGAAGCGTAGTAAATTCATAAGCCAACATTGAATACAGCAAATTGTTCCACTAACTCCTAACACTATCAGAGCGTGTGCTCGCTTCAGTTACAAGTGTAGAGCACTCTAAACTTCGTCCTGCAGCAGCACATTGTCACCATTAACACTTTAACGCTGCGCCTGCCAGTTTAATGCTAGTTCACTTTTCAACTCATAATTGTAATAATAAGTTATAATGCTGGCGGTGCACATACGAATTGAGTTTGTACTACATAAATGTATTCGTTACGGATGAAAATATTTGTCAAAAACTGTAAAATAGTCATGAAATGTTTGAGAAGTTCTTTCATCTTTTTTCAACTCGGTGGAAAGCAATTCTGAGTCTACTTTTACAACCTAAAAGATAGACAAGATAAATACTCAAGTATTTACAAAGTTATTTCTAGTTCTTAAAGCTGTATTTGCCGAGCAATTAAGCAGAAACTTTTCAAGGAAATTTCATCTTCTACGCATTTTACCTAGTTTTGTCCAAGGAATCCGAGAAATCGAGGTTAAACTCAAAACCACGTTTAAAATGTTTTGTGAACTTTAATTTAAAATAATGAACAAACCCATAGAATTACATACAGTTGAGCGTTCCATTCGTATGTGCGAGAGGAGTTCTGCTCAAAATAAATCTCCACACTGTTTTCGGAGCAAATAAAAACATAGTTGTTCGAGTTAATCGTTAGTCAGTTATTGTAAGTGGGTCTGTTGTTTTAACAAGCTTCCAAACTGCAAATATTTTGTTCGCAGCAATGTGTCTATTAGTTTCTAGTCAACTTATAACGTAGCTCTCATTTTAAAGTATTATGGAATTAAAAGCAGTGCTTTTATGTCACAGGACTCGACAGAACTTTTGAGTACAAAAGAACTGCTCCTTTCTTCAAAGCAATTTCTTCCAGCAGACCTACGAAAAGAGAAATATCTTATATGTTCTATACTATACCCAATTCGCTTTAGCATGGCAATAGCGGTCATTGCCCTTTCCCTAATATATCTCCATAAGAACCCAAACAATAAACTGTATTATATGATTTCGGAACATGTTGGAAATCACGACAGATATCAATTCAGGGGTTCTCTATTGTGTTCCCTAACTTTTTTATCCATAATCTAAATTGCCATAATTTTTTTCTCCTAATCATCATTTGTCCGAATGATAACTTGCCCGAACTTAATGGTACATAATATCACATGCCATAAAATTGAAATCCCTAAATACAATATGGCCTAAATTTGTTTGTCATAAATATTACAATCAATAATATACAAAAGACATAAAACCGTTTACAATAAAAGTTTAAAGTTCTAAATTCAAATTATTTAATGTTTATTTATCTTAATTATATTTTCAAAACAAAGTTGTATTACAATATTAACATTAATATTTTTTATTTCCCTGTAAGCATGCAAACAAGCATACACCATGTATGCAGCAAGCATGCAGCATGCAACGAGCAAGCAAGCAAGCATGCAGCATGCAAGCGAACATGCAAGCAAGCATGCAGCATGCAAGCGAGCATGCAACATGCAGCAGGCATGTTTTCTGTCACGGCTCCGGCGCTGCGGGGCTCCGGCGGTCTCATGCGAGCTTATCGTCGCAGATGGTTTAACGCTCACCACCGCAGCTTCGTCTGCAGCCTCAGCCACGGTGGCGTGCGTTACAACCACCTGCTCCTCAACTCGCGGGCCGCCTAGCCCCTCCGCGCCTACGCGATTCTAAATTACACTCTAGGGGTAGGGCAGACAAGACTGCGTGGAGTCGGATTTACAGCGATTCGTTTCTGTCACTAAAACCTATTTTTTTTGAGGACTAACAATAATTTTATTATAAATGAACATTCAGATACACATTAAACACATCACATTATATAATACAATACTTAGGACATATGACTTTATTTCAAGCAAAATTACGAGATTCAATTATTATAATACTCGATATTAGGACAGAATAGTTTTAGAAGTAAAGATAATTATGTAAAACAAAATTTCGAATTTTTTAACATTATGGTTACTGAAGTTTATAGCAAACGTGTTATGGATAATGATTTTCGGACAAACAATTTTAGGAGAACCAAAGAACCCAGAGAATTGGGAGTACCCAATTCAGGACGTTAGCGGACTTTATTTCATTTTTTTAAATATAGAATGCTAGAAAATGTAGGTGGGTCATTGACCGCTCTAGCCACGCTAAGGCGACTTGGGTATAGGAGTTTTATTATTCAAGACTATCATCCCATTCCACATTAATTTCATTACACACACAAATCTCTATTCAGCAAAAAAACACACAACTCCCTAACATAATAAAACCCATACATACAACAGACATAATTACCAGTGACCTTGACCCCGCGACCTCGACCTTCGATCAACGATATCGGCTCGGGAGGATGATCGAGTGTCTTATGAGCGACTGAATTGATTAGCTCGAACACAACATATTACTTAGGACTGAGGGACTCAAACTTTGTGCGGTGGTTCATTGTGGAAGTTTTAGGATTTTAGGATTTTGTTCATGAAAGTTTACGGTACTTAAATTTTGCTGCCTTTAGGATCAGTGTGAGCTTAGCCTGGGTTCAATTCTTGGAAGGACCATAGTTTTTTTGGGTTATTCGAATTGGAATTTCTCAGTAGCGGCCTGAACCCTAGATTTGTGCCCAGTTAATACCAATACCTAGAAGGACAATAGGAATGACGACAATTTTTTTTTTTATAGTCCGTCTTTGAGATTATAAAAAAATATTGGACACGTATTTTTTCTTTTGTTAAGTTGATTACGGCGATATATTGAGGTAAAATGTGCCATGACGTCACGAGTATGTAGATTTTATACTTACTAGTGACGTAGCGACCCCCTCTCCCCAACTTAAAATGCGTTTTATCTAAGTAATTTTTTATCAATATGATAAAGCAAAAAATAAGTATCAATATTTTTTTATTATCTGACTGACGGACAAATTAGAACTTTATTTTTTTTACCCAGGCTTCGTGCCTATTATTGTGAACTTATTGGTGATGTTTTTTGGAAAGGTCAGGTGCGTAGTACTCGTAACCAGCGTGGTATGACCAGATATGTGAACGTAAACGAAGCAAGAGAGTATGTAAGGATCGTAGCAGGTGACGTTCTGTAGTTTCTAACTAACCTATTGGAAGAAGACGTGATTTTATGTAGGTATATATGGCAATGGCTAGAAGCTGGCTAACCTTGACCCCGTGTCTTCAAATCTGTCCGGTTAATGAAAATAGCCTCGACTTCTATTACACGCAATTTATATACTCGTAGTAACTGGCGAATTGCGCCTTTTCTTAAACCTTTCGGAGAATAGACTTTGGATTATGATGTGTGATGATGACGCTAGCAAAATTCGACGATATTCTCAAGGAAAAGAGTTGCGTCACGCTGCCGATAGCTTGAGAACCATTGACTTAGTTAATACCGTGATGCTTAGCGGTATAATGTCGGCTAAAATAACTTGTTAGTGATGACAGATGATGTGGTTTCACGGTATATACACGTTATCTTGGCTCAATATTCTGCGTGTTTTGAGTGCTAAAAATATTTATCTTTGCTGCTTTCATAAAACTTTGTAGGTAAAATAATATGGCAGCTTGTATTTTTTTATTAATTTTGCTTAAGTAAACTAGCATAGTTTTTTTTTTTTAATATTTGAGATATTTTCACCAGCTTGTGTTTTTTAAGTCTGAAAATGATTCACGGCTAAGTTCACAGCATTCACAAATCTTTCGCGCAATCATTGTTTTACAACTTGAACTAATTGTCCTTAAATTGAAAACATCTTCGACAATCCTCCTTACTATTTAGCTCACCGACTAATCCTGAGCCCGTGTTCCCACAATCAGCACAAGATATCACCACATTAGCTGACGCAGCGACTCGAGCCAAATTAATTGCTCATTACAGCCGCAAGTTAGCCGTTACGACACCGTGACGCTATTTGACGCTATGACGCCGTGACGCAATAACCTAAATGACGTTGTTTCACATCATTTTACGCGCGTAATTTTTACGCTCCACGGCGTTTACTTACATTAATATTTTGTGGGTCTTTTGGGTTCTTTGTGGACTTGTCTTTGCGACTTCGAAGTCGTTAGTGTTCATTAATCATTGTTGGTGGAAGTCTGCTTGCTTTGTAAGAACGAGCATAAGGAGAGAGAATTATGCTTTGCTATGGTAATGAAGTACGGCTTCGTTTAATGAAATTGTGTTCGCAAGTTAAAGGTATGTAATTTTAAATTAATTTAATTTATTCTTGTGTGAGTTTTTGCTCAGTCTTATCTTATTTGTCGTCTACGTAATCATAATATTTGTAGAAGACGTGACGCAAAGATTGATTGCGTTAGAACGATTTTTAATCTTGTTTTTGCTGTGTTAAACTTATTAAGTACCTAGGATTAAACTTTCTACGACACTTTATTTATTATTTATAGTGAACAAATAATTTTATGACACTTTCAACGACCATGAAGGCTTCTTCCGAAGTGAAGTATATACGCGATTGAGAGGGCCATAAAAATCACGCCAAAAGATTTATAGAGTATAAAACAGTAATAAAACAACACTATTTTATTCGCCAAACTATCGCCTGGGAAGTTAACACTTGAGAAACTTTTACGAGATTGTCCTAAAGGTTTTAACACAGTGTTATCATAATCCTTGATCTTACAAATATTATGATTACGTAGGTACGTTTAAGGGTTTCCGTTATGGGCTCATGGCGAATTATTTTGATTCATTTATAATATGAACAACATTTTTCCCTTGCTGAGATGATCGGCATTAACACATCACTAGTAACGATTCGACGACTATAATTATTTACCTTACAAAAAAAATTACTGATTTAATTACGAACATTTATTTCTGTAAATATTTACGTTGGTATTACAATATAGCCGTACAAAATAAAAATCATTTTGGTAGGTAGGTGTTGCGATGAATCTACGTTTTTTCGTTTGACATTTGTAACTCCCTAACAAATAATATTTTCATTACATTCACAGAAAATTCAAATATGTTACACATTACGAATACGTCGAGCTAAGACAAGTCACGAATGACATAATGACATGAACATTATTACCTCCTTCAATTCAATAAGTATGAAATGTAATGCCCCTCTCCCACGACACTCGACCTCCGACATTGTCTGACCTCTAATTTAATTCGAGGGGCGTTCGATACATCATTGAATTAGCGAATGTGTATCGGTGTATTATTCATGCGATCTGAGCCTTCGGTAGTACGAGACCTTCGACCATGCATTAATATCGAAACGTATAAATAGAGTTGGGCTGCCTGTCTGTGAACTTTTATTAAAATTAATTAAGCGTAAGACAAGCTAAAACCTGAAAAAATGTATGATTAGACAGAACGTTAATCATTACAATAATAGTCTATTGCTAACTGTGGAGGCTTGTAAATGGCTTGTCGTCAATTACCTCACTGTTACTTCTGTATTGATAGCTGTAAGCCACCCAAATACAATAAAAATAAAATAAAATGAAATTACTTAACTTTAAGCTTGCAACGTTTAGTGTTGGCGCCTACAATCTTTATATCCGCATAATGCATTCATCGTATTTCTACAGGCGTATCCTACAGGCGCTCATAACAGACTGCTTCACACTACAAAATTAGTTATGGAAAGACTTCTACATCAAATTTTTTATATTGTCTTACTATATGCTACTTTCTTTTAAAAGGTCGGACATCGTCCGCATAATATATTATTTCAAACCTAAAAATCTATAAGTATTTATAGTAATAATAGAACGAAGTGTTATCAAGATTAAAGGCATTGTTCAGCATCAGCATTCTCTTTGTTTTATTGAGCAACAAGCTCCAGTATTTCAACAGTAGAAAAAAGGTAAAAGGGTTTGTGCTAGTTCTGTTTTATACAGAAAACACTTTTGTTTTGAGTAACCACTAGGTCGTCAGTCAGCCAGTCTATGAATCTTAAAGTCTTGGCTTAAATTCTTAAACTCATGTTGAGAATTTTGAATGCCACTTTGTTTAGGCCAACGGCTGACCTAAAAGCAAAGATGTCGATTTCAGAAGCGTTCCAACTTAAAAAATAATAAAAATTCGCCAGGCATGGGGACTGCCAAAGAAGTGAAAAATTAAAACTATGAAATAACAGTCGGTATAACTCAACTAAACTCAATCATACGCATAGCTACGGATACACTGTTATCGTAACATTAGCATGTCGGTGACAGGAACCCATTATTGTCCCCGACTAAAAATCACTAAACGCGCCTAAAGAAATTTCCACTTCAGTAATACCTACAAAATTCTGATCTTGTTTTATAGTATAGGATGTTATAAATAAACAACTCACAAGTAACTATATAATTTTGGGTTTTGGCAATTAATTAGACATTTACAGGGTGCATAATTATATTGCGCTGAAACCATATTTTACGAACTACTGGCTTATATAATAAATAATACCCACTTACCTACCTACACCTTTGAGAAATAGACTCGTGCCAACATATATAAATCTTATAGAAGCAAACTGTCTATAGCAAGAGGAATGAAAGGCATTCCTTTGTTTTAAACACGATCAAAGCTCCACCGTAGAATCAGAACTGATACACAATTTCCTTTGGAATATGTAGTACCTACCTACCTACATCGCTTCTCAATATAGGTAGAAGTATAGGTACCTATCGCAATGTATTTGTATGAAGGTGGCAATCTACAAGCTGAATGGTCGTATTCAGGGCTAAGGCTTTCTTTGAACGAGGTTTTGGAGCTAGATCGTAAGGGTGACCGTATAGGCGTGAAGAGATGTCTCGTATACTCGTGTGGAGAAACCCGTAGCTGTTGATCTACTGCCTGGCGTGACAAAGGGCCAACGTTTTGCTCATCCATGGTGAAGATATCATGTTACTTGGGTTTTGAATGCGTTTTAGTTGAGGTGAGAATGCTATGAAAACTATTTCGAAACTTGCACTGAGAGCTATTCTATTATTATTAGGATTGAGTTATCAAGTTATTATAAATAGTTTTAAAGCTTTAATTATAATGAAGATTGACTGCACATTCATCAATGGAGAAGAAGATTAAAAAATCCACTAATATTGGTGTCTGTAAAGAAATCTTTAAACCTGATGTTTTATAAATCAGCTTTAGCAAAGTTAAGCTACGCAGCTTGTCACTGTAAGTTACTTTGTCTTTTCCGGAAAAATCCGAGTAAATCCTAGGCAAATCGACTGTGTTAATAATGATGGATTGGATTCTGTCTACTGACCTTTCTTATAATTCTAAGCCATGTTCACCAACATTTTTAATCTTGGTGAAAAAATCTCGGTAAATATGTAATCGACTAATAACATATGTATTTAAACAGTGGCCAATGTCTTTATGAAATTATAATTGCTTGATTAAGGGTACACCAGTCGACGGCTCGAACTCGTCGGTGGGCGTAATTAATATGCATGCTCATTAGTCTAATTATTCACTTATTTAGTATTTATTTATTGATTTATTTAGTGAAATTGACAATGATTTATAACGAAAACGAGTGCGTAAAATTTCATGAACAGACCTTTGGGCATATAGATACGAGTATTATGAAAAACTACTGAATGTACTTAGTCAAAATAAAATGTATTGAATAAATTATCTATCCCTGTACGGTTTCTATTTTGCCATTTTCTTACTACATAAGTTATTTATTTACGCCCAAACACAAGTTAAATTAGTGTTCAAATATGGAAGTTTCGACGCTCATAACGTCCAAACCAATTTTTTTTTCCAATTCTACTTCCATACAGGGCTAGATAATGATAAAATAAATTGATATAATGTTAAGTTTTGAATGTACACTGTCAAACAGACGAGTAATCACCATACTACGTTTGAATGGAAGAATGACCGACTAGCTTACCTTTAAAGGTCGACTTTTCAAGATAAAAATAATTAATAATAATTCCATAGAAAAAAAATGCGGTTTGACATATTATCTCAAAAGCAGTGAAAGTGTGGTATGTTTTTACCCCACAGATCAGTTTTATCTGAGGATTGAAAAATCAGCCCTAAATGTTGGTGGACAATGGGGCTAAAAAGATGCTAAATTACGAAAGAAATTAGTTTTTGATCGTAATTTATTCTTGATCGTTTACTGCGCTAATCTGTCTAATCTTTTCGGGATAGAAGCGTTATGACTACCTCTTGATAAGACTAAATAGCAGATATGACTAGTTCGCTATAGGACATAATCTCGATATGACTAGATCGCTGTAAAACGAATTAGCTGTTTGACTACATATGCGTAAGTCCTGTTATCAAAATGACTCATTATCGATATGACGTACAATCGTATCTAAAAGTAGCATTAGTATAGGAACTTCATAGAGTACCTACTTAGCTTTACTAAAGTGTGAATACACTATGAAGTTCCACTTTATCTATGATTCCACTATTCAAAATAAATTGAAACAGTAGTTGTCACTGTCACATCGAATTTTTATCTTGCATGGCATATTTTATTGTTATTTAAAATGCAGGATAATGAAAAAATTTAATTTTATTAAAAATAAAAAGAATAAGGAAGCACTTCTTCATGATGGCTACCGATACAATTTTGTGTCCAACAATTCAAGCGGAACATCGTTCTGGCGTTGCTACAAGAGACAAGAGTGTAGTAATTCTCTCACACTAAATCAAGAAAATACCATTATAATCAGAAAGAGTCTGCACAAGTGTGAGCAAGACCATGACAAAATGCAAGAAGACCTTTTACTGGATACGGCAAAACAGAATATATGCAAAGATATGTCTTCAGTAAAAAAGGTTTACGAAGAAGGCCTCCAACAACTACCCTCTTCTTCAACCTTTAATGGCAGACCTTATAATTCAGTGAAGGATGTCCTGTACAGACATCGTAAAAGGTTCCTTCAAGTGCAAAAAACAGAGTTTTCTAAATCCAGTGAAGTGACAGTACCAAATATGATTAAGAAAGACTTTTTGATTGCCGAGTTTGAATTACCAACAGATGGTAAAATGCTTGTATTCTCATCACGATTTTCCAAAAGGAATATGAAAATTTATGCAGATCAAGAAAAGGTTTTTTTTGGTGACGGAACCTTTAAAAGTGCACTCAGGCCTTTCTATCAATTGTTCTCCATTCACGTAGACATTGATAGCACGGAAGAGACGACAAATATATTTCCCGTCTTGTATGCTCTCTTACCAAATAAACGCGAAACAACTTATTTCGCTTTATTTACAATAATACGTGATGTGCTTAAAATACATATTAAACATTTTAAATGTGATTACGAATTGGGACTCATCAATGCATTTAGGACTGTGTATCCGAATGCTAAAGTTACAGGATGTTTTTACCATTACAATAAATCGGTGTGGAAAAAGGCGAACGATATTGGTTTGACGAAATCTCAAGAAGGACGATACATCACTAGAATTACTGCTAATTTGCCGCTCTTGCCTTCATCTTATATACAAGACGGATGGTCTGCTATTGTGGAATGTTCAACGCAATCACCTGAAATGAATGCATTCGCAAGCTACTTTTGCAGGCAATGGCTAAAGAATCCTTTGCTTATTTCCTGTGCAAAACATAAGCACAGAACCAATAATAGGTTAGAGGCATGGATGGCATCGCCGCCTTAATGTTACAATTTTTATTTTATTTAAAAAAAGAGGCACATTTTCAAGATAAAAAAAAATCAAAATTCTCTGTTTGAACCGAACAACAAAAGAAGAAACACCATATTATTCCATCGCAAGTATCAAAGAGAATTAAATAAACTTGAGACGAAGGAGATTACGCTCCTATCTTTTTTTTTTAAACGTTAGCGATTTAAAGCGTAAGTTTAAATAAATAAATAATTTTGTTACAATGAAATGCTTTCATTTTAAGTATTTTAGTATAGGTACCAAGGAAAAAAACTTAATGCTATAACTTGATAACTGTACTCCAAAAAACAAACGAAAATATAGTCGTTACGCTATCTGGCCTTATTGCGATCTAGTCCAAACACGATATAGTCCTAACAAGATCTAGTCATATCGAGATTAAGTCCTATAGCGAACTAGTCATATCTGCCATTTAGTCTTATCGAGAGGTAGTCATAACGCTTCTAACCCATCTTTTCTTTATGTTTTCACAAAAGGTGTTTATTGTTCCAATGCCAAAAAACGCAAATAATCTTTCTTTTCTTGTTTTCTAATCATGCCACTGATGATATAATCACGATCGATAATTAACATAATAATACTTTGAAAGATGAATCTCAAAAGCATTAGTACTGATGTTATTTCTAAGTCATTATTATTCATGCCACAATATACCCTCAGCGAAAATGTTAAAAGCGTCCAAGAATTTCATTCTTCCAAAAATATTTATTATTCGCTGCGAAAATTTCAAGTCCACTAAAAACCCATGTTTATTTCGTTAAGGAGCGACATAAGCATGTTCTGAGATAACGCGGGATTAGCCAGACACGATTAATTGTCTGTCAGAGTCCCTTGTTTGCTTAGAGTCGGCTTAAAGTCGGGTTTGCATTCGAGAGGGGTGGAATTTTTGTTCTACGGTTCCCACTTTGATGTTTTTTCGAAGAATTTTAATGTGGGAGGTTTTACCATATTGGGCAGTTATTGATTTCTAACGAGCCTTTTTGCTTTCCTTCATTTTCATAAAAGCCGATAAAATTAGGTACTGGTATAAATATGCTTTTTTATTTATTTTCTGAGATTGGCATCGCGGTACCACCAAATCATTTGGGCATTTGATTTGTCGTTACATTTGAAAGTTATCTTCTGAGTAACAAATTAATCCATACATTAAATAGACCATTGAAAACGCAGCTCTTAGTTACAGTAGGTGGTACTAAGGGCTCTTTTATCTGCGGAATTAATATTGCGGAGTATGAATTTATTGATCGTAATAGTCCCATAAGGGTTGGCAGAAACTACAGAACGCCACATCGTTCTGTAGTTTCTGCCAACCCCTATAAGTTAAGAGTAAGGGTAAGAGTTTACTTATGCAAATATTGTGGTTTTATTTTGTATTGAAAATATGTCAAACTGTCATAATTATACTTGAGGAAAAAGTTAACTGACTATTGAAAAATCTGCTACAAATTGATGCTACAAAACAACCCCTTCCACGATTATAAAATATGAGGACAGCTCATCAGTAAGTTATTCATCCCGGTTCATAGCTGTAGCATTATGAAATAAATATGAGCCGCCGAGGTTTTAAAGTGTGCTCCGGATAGTTCGCGCTTCCCCGAGGAGGGCTTCAGAGTGTATTAAGGAGTAACTGTTGCTGCGAATAATAAATGGGACTTAAATAGTTTTACAGAAAAGTGTCAAACAGTGGCAGCTAAGTGGAAAATGTGACGCCAGGAGGAAATGAAAAATATGCTGATGAAAATAAGCTTTTAACAAACACTAACATCGCAGTTTGTTTCAAAGTCAAAGTCAAATAATTTATTTCAAATAGGCCCTTGCAAGGCACTTTTGAACGTCAAAAATTACAAAAAATTTAATTGATTCTAGTCGCCCCTTCCAAAAGGTAGTTTTCGTATGGAGAAGAATGGGCAAGAAACTCCACCGTTACTCTTTTAAAATGTTTTACAATACTTTGTATGTAGGTACATTAGTTATATAATTATATGTGAAGACAATGCATCTAAAAATAAAAAAATAAATTACTATACCACAATAGGTAAAAAGAATTTTAAAAAGAGAGCAACAACAGATAAATTAGTTAATTATGTGATAGATACATGGTTCTCACATATTTACCAACATCGTAAAAGTAGACGACTTAAAAAAAAAAAGTTACAATTTATAAGTCAGTGTGTGAGTTAGTAATCACAGAATGTAAAATCAATGTCATACAATTAAATATAATAATTTATACAACTTAAATTAGCAACCAGTTTGATTTTGTCTAGATTCTGGATTATCCTATGGAGTAGGACCAGCATGTTTCCAAGCATTCTTATCTTGGATATAATCCTCTTAATTTGTAATATGCTTGTTTACAAAGTGTTCTTTTAATATGAGTTTTAAATTTTCTTTCATTTAATTGTAAAATATCACAAGGTATTTTGTTGTAACATTTAACACAGTACCCCATAAAAGATTTATGTACTTTAGATAATCTGAAAAATGGTTGATCTATTTTATTTTTATTTATTTCATAAAGAGCTAAGCTTGAGGAAAAGAATAATAGAATAGACTCGAAAGCAAATGGGGGGTGATTACCAGTGGAACTTATATAGCCTGAAATCGAAGAGCACGTTTCAGGGCATTTAAGCCCAAAAATCTTTCCCATTGACAAAAATAACGAACTTCCGTTAATACTTTAATTCTCTATTTTACCCCTTGGGGTTATTTTTCAAAAATCTTTATTTAGTACTCGCATTCGATAAAGAAGAAACTTATGTGATAAATTGTATGCTCCTGCCTAGCGGTCTAGACAGTGCGGTGTCTGTCATTGTGTGAATTTCAGATTTTATTAAGTAGATTATATTATACAACATCACAATATAATTTTTACATAACATAGCTGTTATCTACGGCCTACATTTTATTTTTCTTCCTAAACCCCAATATTGTTTAATAGCCTATAATATCCCAGGATACAATTCATGACAGTATTTGAACGGCTGTGATAATATTATTTAATTACCTTTTTATCGGTCATAAACGTTGGCTAACGGCGGCTAGCGAGCGCTAATGGGGTTTAAATCAATTTGAAACACATTAGGAATTATACAGGGGGTTTCATATAGACGGCTTATTTATACAGGCTGTTTGTTAATCGACGTTCAATATAGTGCAGCATGCATATAGTGCTGTGGTTTTAGTATGTATTAACTATACGCAAAAATAAATTGAATGGTTTAATGATAATCAGTGTATCTATGCAACTGTTTCTTTTTTCTTTTTTTTTAACTCTATGACTAGGTTTTATCGTCTTCCAGTGTGACAATATTACAGGTGTGTTTACAGGCCTAAATCTTAAATACTCATCTTGCCTATCTCTTTATATTCAAAGGCATTGTGATAACAGACAGGAAGGTGCTGCCTTTTTCTTGACAAAAATTCTTAATTGGCATTTACGATACCCAGGGGTCCAACACGGACAAGGAAGTAATGGCCCATTCTTCGTCAAAAGCGCACCCAAAAGAGGTATAAACACAACATCACAAGCCACCCCATGTTTTCTTTTTTTTCTTCATATTATACCAGGCAAGCAGATAAGCGTAAAGTTAACATAAACATGTAAACATTACGGGGTCTTGATAACAACCGATCATTGCCGGAGTTTGCCGAGCGGAGCCGAGGGACGCGTTCTAACGTTATAATATATGATGAAGAGCATAAGATTGGCGAGGAGACAGGATGAGATAACATTAAGTAGGTACTTTAAGTACTTAGGGTTCGCACTGGAAAATAATTTGTTTTTCATAAGAGAGTTTATATTGTTTGAAGCGCTTAGTAAACGGTAGGAAAAATAATAGATGCAAAATAATATTACATTATGCATTCAGACACAAATACGCCTTAACTGTAACTTCCTACTTTCGCAATACAAAAGATGAATTTTTGAATTTGCTCATATACTTTTAGCAACTTACCAACCAATATTCAATACGTGAATTCATAAAAAAAACAATTTCAATTTGGATGTGTCATGCTTTTTCAATTACAGCATGAAGCTTTTTCCATTACATGCAATATCCTGCAAAGCGCGTGCTTCCAGCGCTTTATCTCTCCCCAACATCTTTAGAATCATTTACCTCAAATTATTTTTGGCGCGCCTAGTAGCTAAAGATATTATTTTGCTCCTAATATTTTTATTATAGTTTACGAAGCCCGTTTGTTATAAATCATATGCCTAAGGATAGATGGTAGATTACAAATATTGCTGAACACCACATGCTAAGCTTGCGTAAATATAAGAAAATGTTTTCGTATATTATTGCTTTCCGATAAGTTCTCCTAAATAACTAAGCAATTAGGTGCCAAACAATAATGGTACAGAGACTGAGGAGAAAATACTCGATTATTATCTCGGTTATTCATGGGGTTTTTGACCAGTCGTTCCAGTGCCTCATCAAAAATTGTTTTACTGCGCAATTTTGGCAACTTCCAGGCAGTGCTATTTCGAGAAAACATGACTTTTGCTTTAAAGATAACTTACAATTAATATTGAAAACTGTGAAACACATTATCATCAACCCATGCAGTTTGCAGTTCCTAAAAACAATAATTTGCTAGATATGTACTACACAAAAAACACCTCATAACAGAAAAAAAAACAATTTTGTTAAATTTTTCCAAAACACGTACATGTTGCTCATTGTAATTCGCTTGAGCACCGCATTAGTTTGGACGCACATTGTTCAGTGGCTCACCACCGCACTAGTACGAATAGCCATGCGACAAACTTCCACTGCCCATTGTGTCCCAACTGGCTTTATAGTCAAACTTGCCGCTTGCTAGGTGGTGCCGAAATCAGTGAAATTGAAATCGTGTAGGTAATGAGATTACATGTCACTATCGCTGAAAATTATTGCAGTACCAACCAGCACGACTAGAAAAAGTGTGGCACAATCATATGTTTCTACCTGCCTATGCTCTCCGGATTAGCGTGGAGGAGTTGCAGCAGAAGGTGACGGCGCAAGGCTTGACGATCTTGTAGCCATTGGGGACCATTGGTTATCCATGGATAAAGGATGCTGCATCTTTACTTTGGTTAACATACCTCTGGGAATATAGTGCCTCACTTTTTCTAGTCTTTCTAGTTGGTGGTAAGTTTACATATTCGCTAAAAAACATTGCATAATAGACAAAAAATCACAAAAAAATGTTTTTTTTTGTTTTGCTATACAGTATAGTGTTGTTAAATAATAGTAGGGTTATAGTCGATGGTAGCACAAGAATCACTGGAAATTCAGGTTATCTTATTGTAGTTAATTGATTCAGGCGTGACTTTGCGGAAATCCATTACAAAATACAATAGACAACGTATATTTAGTAACTTAATCCGCGTAACTGTTCTTAAGGAGTCATAAAGAATCCTGTAACAAATCCACATTCCCCTCTAAGAGATTTCTTACAGGGTTCTTTACGACTCCTTAAGAACAGTTACGCGGATTAAGTTACTAAATATACGTCTTCTACTGTATTTTTTTGATCTTATTGTTATTGCAAAAGGACTACATTGTTACGTTACATAGACTGTAACAAGCTGGAAGTACTGCCTGCAGCAGTCCACTGTTGCACATCGTTTACTCCAGTCACACGCTGTTTATCTCGATCCTGCCACCAGCAATATAGATATACCCTACGAAGATCGACGTTCCACAAAACCAGAAGGCGTCCTACGCCAAAAAAAACCGTAAATAGTTTCTCTAGGTATACCTATTGTAGGTACACCTCTGCCTAGCCCTTCGGCGAATAAAGGCTTGATGTTATGATGTTGTGTGTTTTGTATAGGTAGAGATAAATAATTCTAAGATACAGAAGTTTCAGTATAACAAACAACGGCCAGCAATTCAAAACTTAATACCGTTAAATATTTCACCAGCTTTCCTTAAAATATGACGTCACCTATTTAGTTGTATCTCAAGCAATAACACCGAGTGTCGCTAGCGCCGGCAGACAAAGGGGCTCAGCAGAGAGCTTGCGACTGTTAATCCGCTGGAGAAAGGACGGCTCTTTATTTTCCCTTAACTCTACTAATGACTAGACGATAAGATAAATCTTGCCGTCTTTTATATTGCAGCGAATGAACTTTTATTTTGTTTTAGTACACGTGCAGGTAATTTCTTTGCAAAAGAAGAAAGTAAAAGAGAGAGATTTCTGTAGAAATAAGCAACGCTTTTGTTCGTATTATTCTATTCCTTTCTTCTTGTCTGTTTATTAAAGTGTTATATAAAAAATAAATAAGTATTTTTGAATAAAATTATTTATACTCCAGTTTGGGATCTCCTGAACAGAAACTAGTTAAATTGTTGAAGTATTTAAACTAATCAATAAAGATAGTAGCGGACTATAGTAGTTTAGCCCCGCTACTAAGTAACTTGTATGTAGTTTTTAAATATAGATTAACAAGCCGGCGCTGCGGTCCTACCAATGTACTGAACTATATTAACAAGCCGGTGGCGGTCCTACTAATATACTAATGGTAAGTACCTTCGCCGTTACCGTCCTAGTGGCAAAGTTGAAATATTTCATGAGCCTATAACTACACCCTTCAAAACAGAACACAGCAACGCTGTCAGCTGCTGTAGCGGCAAAAATACGTATGTTTATAGAACTTCCCCGTACGAGCTACATCACGAAGAAACTCCTACCCGAAAATACAAAACCTTCCTTCCCCTTGATACGTAACGGTGTAACAGTCACTCTCATAACATCGCGATTCGCCGTCGGTCGTAAACTTAAATCGAGTTCTCGCTCTTCGCTCGCTCCGCTTTGACGCACCTTCGCGCCGAGAGCTGAGCAACTTTGTCATTATAACGTCAGCTCACTGATTAGCGGTGACGTCGGGTAATGTGCTAATTGCATTTGTTTGCTTTGTACAACAATGTTGGAAAGATGGCAGAGAATTTATAAATAACACTACGCGCCCGGCATTTTTCTGAACAAATAGGGGTTTAGCTTCCAGTCTTATTAGAATGAAACAATATTTTGGTGGAACGACTGCCATTTCACCTTCTCTAGCATAGGTACTAACTAGAAATAAGTTGTATACTTTCGGACTCCTGACGACTCGTAACAACTCTAATTTGTTGCACATTTAGGGTCTTGACCAGGTCCTTGGTCAGTCACAATTAGATCAGCACGAGTAACTAAGAAAAAACTAGATTAAAAACGAAATGTTTCTTTGTATAGAAAGAGATATTATTATATAGTTTGCACGCGTAGCACGTCCATCACTAGTGTATGAAGAATAGGCCTTCATAAACTAGTGATGGAAGTGGCCATGCTACGCGTTCAAACCGTTTGGCTATTTATTTTTAGCGACAAGCAAGATTTTGTTTATTTTATTTATTACAAAATGGAGTTTCGTGGTATAAAGCTTAATTTCTTCGGAATTACCAGAAGCAGCAAAAATATGAATTTCAACACGTTTCAGACTCAATAGGCTGTTGACAAATTTTTTTTTGTCCGACAGGTAGATTATTAATAAATATTGGACACGTATTTTTTCTTTTCTTACATAATCAAAAGATTACGGCAATACATTGAGTAGGCAATACGTTAAAATGTGGCATGACGTCACTCCGCGATAGATTTTAGGTATATTGACTTGTGACGTAGTGAGCCCCAACTCCCCAACTTTATTGCGTTTTATCTAAACCATTTCTTATTAAAAAAAAAATACGGGTCTAATATTTTTTTATTATCTGACTGACGGACAACATCCCTATTGTGGTTATTATATTTAACGCGTAATATTGATAGTCCCATACTGGTCAATGTCATTGTTCATTATTAAGGTATCATCACTCAATTACCCCTGTCGGTCCAGAGGGAAATCATGCAGTAATTTACTGATAGAGATCATAACGACATATTATGGAACTATATTCACTGCATATATTTTTTCAGGGAAACCAAGGGTATTCGGGAAACATAAAGCATTATGTTCAGGGGGCCGACCATCACCTCTTATAGCTGTATTACTTTAATCTTACTGCAGTGTGGGAGAGTATAATATATATATACATAAGAGATGGAACTATCCATGACGTATAGCGGACAGATGGAGCCATACATCATGTATATTATAGCTCCCTCTGTTATAACTTGTTCAGATTTCAAGTTACCAGGTTGAAGACATTTCTAAATAACAAAAAAATCTGTCTGCTATGTTGGTCTAATGGTCGCAAGCACTACTGCCGAGCATGAGGTCCTGGTTTCGATTCCCAGCAATCGCGCAAAGTGTTATTGGGTTTTCCATCTGGAATTTCTCAGTGGCAGCCCGGAGTCTTGATTTGTGCTCGGTCGATGGCAATAGGCTCGCCCCAATTTCAGCCGAAAGACGTCCACTGCTGGAAATAAGCCTCCCCCAAGCATCGCCACTTCGACCGATCCTGTTCTTCTCGCCCCCTATTACCTGGGACTTAAACATAACTGGCGAATTGTGGGTATACTATAGGTCCACCTCTGCCCAGCCCTTCGGGGAACACAGGTGTGATGTTAAGTTATGTAAAAAAATCTATGTTTTATTCCTCCTAACATCATACTGTGATCATCTATTCAATTCTCAACTCGTTCTGCCCGTTAGTAAGTTTAGGTAAGGTTTGAATTAAGGAGAGGTTTTGAAACCACTCTAATAACAAGATTCAAATGTGCTGTGACCTCAGACTGTGTCATTTTGGAGTGAATTGAGTTTATAACTAGTTACTTTTGAGTAACATCGTGGATAGGCCATAGGCATGTACTTCTCCAATAATAAAATACATAACCAACACAGAAAATATATCCTGCATTACCACAAAAGATACTTCACATTTCCAGAAAACCGCGAAAACTTGCCACGAAGACGTGAAAGAAGTTCCGGCACTCCTGTTTGCTTGTAGTTTGTCGCCTGTAGTCTGTAACAAGGCACAACTAGGTATATGCATGAACACATGAACTGTACGTGTCGTATTGTACCGGTGCTGTCGTGAGAACTAAGTATATGGAATTGAAGAATAATGCTGGGATCAGACGAGGCATATAAAAAGCAATTCTGAGTTGGTCTGCCTTCAATTTTGTCTGAGAAATGGTCAGGTAGAGTAACTGTCACCAAAGTACACCAAACTTAACTTTTCCTGTAGATGTCCACTGCCGGTCTAAGTTTGTCAAAAAATTCGTAACATCAGTTTTTGCTCGGAGGGTTGGTCCGACAGGTCGATAACGGATCGACAATCGGTTGGGTTGTTGTAAAAGGGAATTGTGAACTTTAAATATTTCCTTTATGCATTGCTAGCTTAAGCCCGCGGCTTCACCGCATGGTATGTCGATAAAAAGTAGCTTTTGTCCTTTTTCGGGGTTCAAAGTATCTCCATACTAAATTCCATCAACATTGGTTTAGCCGTTTAGCCGTGAAAGCGTAACAAACTGTTAGATTACCCCAGAATACTAAAGGGTGTAACAAATAAAGTACAAGTAGGCAAATAAAATAATAGACAGCCCATTGTGAGAAAAGTATTAAAGGAACAATAATACTCACTTTTAAAATCACATACTCGTTTAGTCATCTAAATTATCTTAATGTTTATTATGCTTAATAATTGTCACTTAGTCGCTAACCACTGATCAATTATTTAGATTAGCACACGTAAGTAGAACTCGAAGGCTTACGTCCGAGCTCTACAAGTGCTCATGTCAAAATGCCATTCGCCGCCGCCCTCAACACTATCCCCACCCTTCATATTTTATAACGTTATTTGAAATAACTTCCGGCTTAGCACGTGTATTCATTTAAATATTGCCATTAGAATAAACTTTAAAATCAAATTAAATACCTATTAAAGTTCTTAAAGAACCTTACAAAACAAACAAACTCACATTCGCATTAATAATATTATAAGTTAGGATTTCCTACGTTGTATTTAAGCATTCTGCACAATGGCACTTAAGAATAACTTCTGCCGAGTACATGATTCTCTGAAATATTTTAATTTCAAACAGTTATTTCATATAATTTATGCATCAATTTGCTGAAACCAATACACATATGCCAATACAAATATGCCCCCCGTGAGGACAAACCTTTTCGCGTCCGTGTCCACCGTATAAGTTTATTGCGGAGATAAAGTTTACTTTACTTGATACTGTGCTCATTGTTATGCGCTGCTATTTTGTGCTATCAGACAATATAGCTTGTTCCGAGAAAAATGAGCTCGCACAACAAAATGAAAATCTATCGAAGCAAAGCACGAAGTTTGTCGGAATAGTTTATGTCAAAGGGAAAATATTGAACAAGGAATACCTACAAAAGATTTTTTGGTATTATATATAGGCGCTTTTAATCAAAAGAGGGTCAGGTATGCAGTAAATGTACCTGACTTATATACCTTACTATACCGCAATACATACTTGACTGTAATTATAAATTAATTTGTGACCTTTTACGAGTTCATTTTATTCATTGTGATTGAAATAAACTCATTCATTACTCAGTACACCGCTGCCTGACGTCTGACGTGACGTCAAACGAAGAGTGACGTCAGAGGACATAGAAAGGCTTCTCAAACAGTGGGTACGCTTTTGTACGCATCGAGGTTGTCACTAACAATAGAAAGGAAACTGTACAGGGAACGAAGAAACTCAAAAGACTTAGAAATACTCAAGCAAATCTGTAGCCTACAGATTTGCTCGAATATTTCTTTTCGATCACCACTGTGCATGTGGGTCGTTTTTGTCGATCAGTAACAATGAATAAAATCGAGCAAATCTGTAGGCACATTGGCTAATACTTTTGATATGCATAATGATGTCTGGATTGTGTCAACCTTCTGTAAGCTGGCGTTGATTGACTTTAATGCCTCCGAAGAGGCAGGCATTAAATCCTAAAGTCCATAGTCGACCAAAAAGTTTTCTGATGTGGAGTATTTTCTTGAATTTGAAGAAAGTGTTTCAACCCTTTCTTCTCTAAAATTAAGTAATTAGGCTTGCATACCCGCCTTTTAGTTTTTGTATACATTAGCGATTTCTATTTAATATTCTTAGCATGTCGTATAAATCAGACGTAATGTCGTAGAATAACTAGCTGCTGTAGTAAAGTTTTATGCAAAATAAACAGGGTCAGAAGTAAACATTACAATTCAGTAAAAAGCTTCCCTATTCCGTCCTCAAATAACAATAGCGGGCACACCTAACTACGAATAGTATAGTTTGCAGTTTTTTTCCCCGAGAGCCCATTTGTCTTGAGGCCTGTACGCCACCGTGACAGACATCCTCCGTACTTTGACACAGCTCCTTTATCCTATATGGGCATACGGCTATATGGAGCTATGGGCGATATGGCCCAATTTGGATTTTACGCGCCGCGATACGGACTGTGAAGGATTCCGTTTCTGTTTGCGTATGTGGCTCGGTATAAACATAATACCGTTGCGCCTTTCTTGAAAAGTAGAAGGCAGAGTTTTGTTGATTTATTTCACAAACATTAATTACACAATTATTATGACAGCAGTATATTACAATATTTTTAATCTTAAAATAACACCTGAAGTTTAGCAAGGCAGAATTTTGTAGGCCACTGCGAAGCAGACCCGTGTTAGTCAAATTCGGCTTGCTCGACTCGCCTTTCTGAGCTTCACAGTTCTTATTATTAGATATGGTATGCCTTCTTACTCATTATTACGCATTACGATAGCTTATAAGCTATTGTTACCCCGCCGACTTTTTTTATGAATGATTGACATAAAAAAAATTATAAAACTCACATTATGTGATTAAAACTGCATTAATTTGTTAAAATGTAATGTTGTTGCATTAATTTTGGTGCAGTATTGTAACTGTCGAATCAATTGAATGTTTACGTTTTTGCTTTTCACAATGAATGTTTACATGACATGCCATGTAAACATTCATTGTGAAATGCAACTGAATTATAAAAACATTTAGTTGAATAACAATAATATTTTATAGCTACGGAAATAAATTATTTTACATACAAATCCATAATGAACCTTATAAATAATGCCTACAGCAACACTTTGCGACCACCAAGCCATTTGATCCTTATAAATAATGCCAAGTAATACGTTACGTTAATAAACCGCAAGGCAGGGAATTACTGACTTATTACACTTGACGGGAAAGCACGTAAGGTGATATTTTGCTACTAATTAGGGCGGAGTGAGACTTGTACGCACGTCAATCCGTCTGATTGTATTATTGTCGGATGATAATTTCGCGTGGCGTGGCTCATTGAGTTGTGAAGATGATATTTAGGTAACGTAAATTAATTCGCGCTTCTTCTTCTCTGTCGTATCGATTGCACGACAGTGAATTGAATTTTGTTGGCCCAAAACTCCGCCACTTCCACACATCGTTGGGGGCATTTTTCGGGCACAGAGAGCAGGACAAGAGATGGGACATAGTTGGCGTCACAGCTCCACATCCGCACCCTGCTGCCGTATCGTCGAGGTAGCCCCAGTTTACGAGGATGCAGTTACATCTTCCTATGTAGCAAATCGCTTTCTAAACTTTTACTTACTACTACAGCTCTAGATGTATTGAAATTGGCATGTACTGTACCGTTCTTACCATAAACGGAAATACAAGTTTTGTATCCGCACATGTCATAGTTTTGGTCACAGGTGATATAATTATGATTAATCTGAGAGTACCGAAACTAAAAATTCTTACTGCAGTCAATGGTATCAGAAGTGAATGGAACAAAAGTGTTTTAGATAAAAACCCTGTAAATATATGTGTTGAAAATTGTGCCATAGTTCGGACGAGGCTGCGGTTACCACTACTTTATCACCCTATTATCAAATCTTTAGCCAATTCAGCTGTTCATACGTCTTCAACCGTCATAAAAATGTTATAGTACTTATTAGAAGTCCACAAGTTCCATCCACTATCGCGTTGTCAACGGATTTCTATCTCCTTGTGTACCTACTACTACGGTGGATATAGTCCCTTCCCCCAGTTGTTTTCCGACAACCAACGCACGCAGAAAGATAACTGAATAATCGAGTCTGTTTTCAGTCCAATTTCTGTCACTGACAGATCTGTTTACAGGGTGGAGAAAAGGGGTGCTTGTAAGTTTTTGGAACGGATAAAAGTAAGAATAACATTACTGTAAAGAATTAAATATTATCCTTGCCTATACTCACAATTATGAATATCGTCTAATAGTACGGCATGGTATGGATTCTAATTAATATTAAAGAAAAAACAATACTCCACTCTTCACGGTAACCCTTTATATTCTCAAACTAAACAACAAATAATAATAGCAATTTTCCTCACCAATCAGTATAGCAGTTCCCTCAAAAATCTCCAAATTTTTTACAACCTGTAGGTACAGTTAGTATAAATCGGGATGCATTACGTTTCCCGACCCGCCTTTTGTAGTATTTAAGTGGTCGTTAGATCTTCTATCGTGTCATATAAAAGCTTTTTACGTCTTCATAGAGAAGTTACGATTTTTATACAGACAGTCATTTGCCGACATGGCGACTATAAACGCAATCTGGAGCTCCTTTCAACCGTATTGAACGAACGAGACTCGACTCGATTGTTATTATTCGATACTTTGTGAAGCTTTGAATATTTTTCTTTAGAGGAACGTTGTTTTTTTAAGAATGGTTCTCGATTTCAATTCTGTCGTATCCCGATAAATGTCGGGATGCTTTTTTTTCCTTGTCTCGCTTACTTAGAGTTGTTATTGAAACAAAAATGTTTTGTTGAAGTAGGTAGATACTAGGTTTTGCTTACGACAATGTTTTTCGTATTTCTTATTTTAGATAACAACAGATATTCCCTAAAAAAGAATACGAAGTATTTGTTAACGATTTTTACAACTGATAATTCTTAGCTAACTTCAGATTCAGATTTTAACCATTGATCGTTAATCCTGACTAATATTAAGTCTCGATCCCGTTGAAATATCGGGATAAAAGGTATCTTATGTCATAACAAACAAACAAACTCACTGTCTAAATGCGACAGTGAGTTTGTTTGTTTGTTACGCTTTCACGCTAAAACGGCAAAATGGATTTGGATGAAGTTTGGCACGTGACTAGGCCGTGACCTGCAGAAGGACATAAGATACCTTTTATCCCGATATTTCAACGGGATCGAGACTTATGCGGGTGAAACCGCGGGGTGCAGCTAGTTTTCTATATTCCGTAAAAAGATCTGAAATAATGAAGAATCTAATCCCCGTGACTCAACATGATTCCCAAATCCAGACAGATTATCATATAAATATTTTAGTAAACACTTACCAAATGGACATAATAATAAATTTATTGCAAAAACATTAACCCTAGCGAGAGGGCTTCAATCTCTTCAACCCAATATGAGGCCTCCGTGTAGAATGGCGGAGATCCTATAACTAAAGAATATTACAAATGCGAAAGTGGGTTTGTTTGTTTGTTAGGCTTTCACGCTAAAACGGATGAACGGATTTGGATAGACCATGACCTGAATCAGGTCATAGGATACTTCTTATCCCGGTAGTATGTTCCTGTGGAATAATTTTCAACCCCCACGCAGGCGAAGCTGCAGGAAAAAGCAAGTTTAATATAAAGCATTCGTTTTCATTGTCATGACATGACACGACACACGACACAGATCCGTGTCAACTGCGACACACGTGATACGCAATACGTCAGATATCCTATTACGAAGTTTGGCGCGGATTATTGAGCGAGGAATAAAAATAAAAACTTTGGATTCAGTAAAAATAATAAAACAGCATATAGGTACCTACAGCCTGTAATATTATTGGAGTCATCGTTTTAAACACAGATACTTATTCCCATAAATCTAAATAAGTACATTACTCATGATTAACATCATTAATTAATATGCTTTGTTCCACGCAATGATGTGCTACTCTCCTATCTATAATAATGTCAAAAAGAGCGGTTTTCTGCTGGCATGAAATAGTTACTAAATAAAATTACCAATAGCTGTCCAACTGACAGATGTACCTAGGTAACTGTACAGTACTAAATAATTACAATAACTACGCTTCGGAAAAGGCAACTAGCTTCATCTTTCTGACTGACCGACCCCATGACAATTCAAAAGTACCAAACGCTTTGAGTTGGAATTACCTCGGCAAAATTACCGCAATGTTACCCTTTGCTACAAACAGGACTTTTTTTTTGAGTTTGGTAAATTATCAAATAACTTCAGGTGTGTCAGACTTTTACTGACTAAAACCCACCCGTGTTCCTTCCGTTGCCTGTGTGCCGGGGCCGCGATATCCCTTTCGGACAAACTCGCAACCCTGGCAGGCCTGGGCCTGTGTCAACCATTATTACGAGAGCTCTCACCGATTCACGGAATCTTATGAACCGATAGAACGCAATATTGTTTTATTGGTTCATTGACGTTGTGACTTGTTTGTTTTTAACTGCTATTGCAGGGCTTCTAGGTTATTGACCAACTTATAAAATGGTGGACTACATCGTGGCTCTAGTAGTCGCAGGCGCTATTGCTGAGCATGAGGTCTTGGGTTTGACTTCCGGGTCGGGTAAAGTATTAATGGGTTTTTCTATCTGGAATTTCTCAGTAGCAGACTGGAGCCTGGATTTGTGCCCGATTGATGGCAATATGCTCGCCTCCTATTACATGGGACTTAACATAACTGGCGAAATGTGGCTGTACTATCTCTCTACAACTCATCCTGACTGGCGATTACAAGCGTGATGATAAGTTATAAAATGGTGGAGCGGAATAAAACATAAAAATATTAGATTTGTTAGATCAAAGTCAAAGTTAGTAAATTTATTTGCCAGAAACGCGGTTGATAGGATATTCATACATTAACCTACAAAAAACACACGCAAACACATTACCTTGCATTACATGGTTAATTTATTTATTGTTAATATTCTGATTCGATGAATATGATGGTAATCACGATAACTAATGGACTATAAATTGACGATTTTTTTCTAAATATTTGTCATATACGGGGTGGCAGGGACATCGACGCGCAACCTGTGACCAAGGAATCAGTATATGATTCTGGACCCCCTGCGTTGAAATTTTTACCGGATCATTAATTTAAAAAAAAAGCTTTTCCATATTTTGACCACGCACTTTTGTAGAAAAAAAGCATTTTTTTTTTTATACGGGCGAAAATTTTCAACCCAGGGGGGTCCAGAATCATGTACTAAATCCATAGTAACAGGCTGTGCGTCGATGTCCCTGCCACCCCGTGTACCTACCCTACAGTAATTAACGAATGAACAATTGAATACATACTTTATTGTTAGCCTGGATCATCTCACATTCCCACAGCTGGGAAAATACGGCTCCCCATGACTTACAGCTCTTTCGTACCAAGGCTAATGTGGACCACTGGCCGTTTGTTTCCTCCGGCTCGTGCCGGTATCTTCCACCGGGTCTACCGCGATGTCCTTTGACTGATTCAGGGCTCCACATAGTAGTTTGGCTTACAGCATTCCATGCGGCAGACATATACCCATCAATGAGTTGTAGGCTAAACTATAACCACTAGGTAAATACATCATTATAAATAAATGATAAAAAGACTTAGAGAAGAAAATCTAGAGGATGACTTAAAAATTACGCTGCGAAAGTTTTAATTAATATCAAACTAACTACGAACTGAAAGCCACCGCGCACAAAAACTATAGGTTATTTTATAATAATATTCTTCAAAAATGAATTTAATAGAAATTGTTCGATGTTTTTCTGTTATTTTATGTAAAATAAATCAGGTTACGTTATTGGCATTTATTTATTGCGTGGGCGGCAGCTACTTCAAGATAAGGCTCGCACACATTGGGCGGGCCGCGCCGCAATGCAACGAATTACAAAAATCCTCCTGCGTAACTTTAATACTGTGCAATGTTTAATACGAAATGTACGAAAGTGATGAAAGAGGAGTTTTGAAATGCGTTGCGTTGCGGCGCGGCCCGCTCAAATGTGCGCACATTTGAGCTTCATTGCACTGGACCGATACAATTCAAATTCAAATTCGAGAATCTGTCTGAAACAATTAGATAGATAGATGCGACTCCTAATGTGCTTTGGCGCAATTTTGTAATGCGGTGCGTTGCGGCCCGCCGCGGCTGTAATATGCGCTTAGCTTACGAGTCGAATTTCTAGCCGTTGGCGTGGGTTGTCGGACAAGGTAAAGGGTGGCTGTTGTGTTGTTTTCGTTTTTGTATTAGTATTAAGGAAGGGTAAGTATGTCAAAAATAGCAAAGATATGGCGTAGGCCTTTCAGGGTTGTACATCTGAAGGGTGCCAAAGGGAGCCCTATTACTAAGCCTTCGCTGTCTGTCGGTCTGTCAGCGGGCTGTGCGTGTAAAGTAACAGGTAGACAGTTGAAATTTTCACAGATTGTGTATTTCTATAACAACAAATAACTAAAATTAAATAAAGTTAAAGGGATGCAAGAAACGAGTTTTTTTTTGCGTTTTTTGCTCGACTTTAATACCGTACGGAGCCCGTCGTGTGCGAGTCCGACTCGCACTTGCCCGGTTTTTTTATGACTACGGTCAAGGAGCGGTAATGTTAAGTAATTGGCAAACAAATTCCTTTCCCGCATAGCGGGAGGATCTCTCCTTTTCGAACACAAGTATTAATTACAAAAAAAGGCGCAACTTAAAAATTACCCTAAGGTGCTTCACATAAAGTATTCCTACTGCACTGCTCATAAAAAAAATGGGCGTTGATCAAGCGCGCTGTAAATTGCATAAGTTTCCTCGTGATAATTGTTTTCATAGAAAGACAATCTTTATCATTATTACCACAGGCAATTATGTCGCAAACCAGGTTTTAGGGCAATACCTACTTACTTTCTACTTCTTTCTTTTCAATCAAAACAAATGCTAGTTATCCTCAAAGAAAACATTTTAAAATCACAACCCACGTTCTACCCTCTTCAATATAATATAATAATGCTTTCTATCTCTAAAAGCAGACATTGAGCAATTTGCTACTCACAGTAATATCAATTTATATAATTGTCGACTTAACAAACGTTCCGTCGGGCAGAAGAAATATTAATATTTGATTAACAAGTTGTCCGTAGCACTGGAGCGATTTAGATGAAGAACTTACAAATTGGTGAAGATACCTACCAACTTTGAAACTTGCTAATTGAAGGTTAAACTTGATGAAAGTGATATTCTAGGTAAGTTTATGTGAAAAATAGCAGTGTTTATTGACTCAGATGTACGTTTTCAGAAGACTTGAGCAAAGTCTACTGAAAATTATCATTAGGGATGGAAACCGAAACCGGTAAAATACGTATGTTTGTAGATGAATATGCTTGAACCGCAGTTGCAAGATTTGAAGACTCTGCAATATTTTTTTTTTAAAGTTGTGTTTTATTTCAGGCAAAATACCCATATACAAAAAATAGAACAAATAAGTAGGCAGTAAAAACAATTAAAAATTATCAATAAAAATTGACATTAAAAATTATCATTAAAACGTACAGTCAGCATCAAAAGTTCATGACCACATTTTGATTTTCAAAATCGCTGTTTATTGAAGTGCTAATAGTGAATACGGTGTACAGCAATTTTGAAAATCAAAATGTGGTCATGAACTTTTGATGCTGACTGTACGTATTGTACGTTTTTTTCTGTTCCTTTCTTCTTGTCTATTTATAATGTGTGTACGTAAACTGTTAAATAAATAAAATAAAAATAAAATAAAGTTTCGTGGCTGACGTGTTTTTCAGTTACACTTCCACCCGACATCGGTCCTGGAGACCGCTTGCGTATTTTCCATGTTTTATTATCATTATTCAAAATATTACAATAAATAAAAGTCACATCTGTATTTTTGTCATATTTTTATTCATCATAAGTTTTTAAACTCTGCAAAAGTATACATTTACATAAAAAAAATCAAGACTTAACATAAATATATAAATTTTCACAAAAAATCTAGTAAGTTCGAAAATCTGAGATCTGAGTAGGAAATTGAACTATAACTCAATAGTTTTCACTAATTACAAGTTCTAAATATAATCTTTAGCATTAAACAATTTTTGGCACGATTAAGGCAAAATTATTACAAAATCACAACCCACAAACTTTCACAAAACTGGAGGATGGGCTGACCTACGAAATCGGGTCTTACCAAAGTGGTTTATGTGCCTTTCCAATAGAGCATCGTCATCAGAAGGTGAATCTTTCATCGGTGGCATGGTGTTGTTTTCAGTTTCAGTAACTTGAAGCTCAGACCTATCGAATTCAAGTCCGAATCAGAAGTAGAAACTTCTGATTCGGACTGACACTCGCCTTCAATGATGTGATCCACTGCAACATTTTCTACGTCACTGCAATCTTCATTCGGAAGTTTTGGTACACTCATAATTTCCGAATCTGATTCAGCTTACTATAACCATCGTAATCGTCGTTTGATTCAGACAATAAAAGTCAAAAAAACAAATAAAATACACTATAACCAAACTAACGTAACTACCTGACGTCGGTCTCACGGACCGCACGCGAAATATAATTACCTATAATGTTCAAATGCGCGTACTTATGGTGCTGCGGAGCATACGGCGTGTACTGGTGGAGGCAGGGAAACAGTACATGGACACACAGTTGCGTCGCGTGCATAGTAACGGAATAATTTGAAAAACAGAATCGCCGGAGTCTCTGAAAAAGTAGCATTCTCCGTAGCCACATTATAACTTATGAAAGACTTAACCAATCAATCGATTTAGAGACCCGTAACGGAACGACAATCCCTATTCACCCTTTAATATTGAATGCGACAAGCAATAGGAGACATAACACGCACGAGAACGTTCAGTAACGACATGTGACACTTGACATAAGTGTATTAGTTGTTATTTGATATTCTGTGATACACACGCCATTCATACATATTGGATGTAATGTGAGATCAGTAACTGACTTTATTGGTTAAACGTCGAACTAAAATAGGTAGTACCTATTTGGGTTTTATGTCCTGTTTTCTTAGGGTTTAGTGTAGTGTGAGGCATATGATGTATTTATACAGCGTTTAGAAATTATAAGATTAAGACGGCCTCGTTGGTCTAGTGGTCACAAGCGCTGTTGCTGAGCATGAGGTCCCGGGTCCGATTCCCAGGTCAGACAGAGTGTTATTGGGATTTTCTCAGTAGCAGCCCGGAATCTGGATTTGTGCCCGGTTGATAGGCTCGCTCCCTATTACATGGAACTTCAACATAACTGGCGAAATGCGGTTGTATTATAAGTAGGTACACCTCTGCGAACTCTTCAGAATTACAGGCGTGATGTTATTTTTATGTAGGTATGTTATGTACGGCTGAGGTTATGAGGATGAACAGCAGGTTCAAAATGCCAGTTTATTTTATGAGTAATTTTTTTGGATGTCGAGAACACGCTCAGTAAATTAAAATATAACATTATTTTTGCTTGCCTACATTGGCATTGATGATTATGAAAAGTAGATTAATCACGAATTAAAATGTTGATTGCTTATTTTTTTATCAAGAAACTCTTCTGAGAAAGCTATTTTTGTTTTTCTCTCAGTCATGCATAAGCTATCTAACTCCGCGTTTACACCTTTAAGGCTTGTGCAGACCAGTGCGACTTGTCGCGCGACGCGACACGAACAATACAATTTCTAAGAAAACTTCACAGTATAACAATAACCGGTGTCGCGTCGCGCGACAAGTCGCGCTGGTCTGCACAAGCCTTTATACGAGTTGTGATCGGTACCTACTTCTTTTCGAAGTAGTCAAAAACATGTCGTGTATATAACAATATGTATCATACAAGACATGTTATTGATGTTGTTTCAATCATGTAAGTAGGTATTGTTAACTATTTTGTTCACCTTTTTGACGTTTTTGACAAGATTTGTATAAAACTAGTCTTACTTGGTAGATAAACGAAACTAGTAGTTTAAACGCGGGATAATACATATATAGTAACAGACTCATGCTATAGGAATATTGATTTAAAAGAGTGTCCATGGAGTTTCTTGCTCGTTCTTCTCCATACGTACCAACTACCACAATATTACGCTTTGGAATGGGCGACTAGCTTAAACTTTCTGACTGACCGACTCCTTGACAATTCATAAGTAAGTCGTTGAATTGAAATAAATGCTTTGAGTTTGAGTTTTTTAAAGTCAGCATGGTGGTACGTCGCGGGGCTGACTGCCAAGAGTGTTGATAGAGTACTCGTAGAGGCAATGGACCCTGTTTAAAAATAAACTTCAATTCACTTTCTTCCTCCAAAGTGAATATAAGCAAGCATAATGAAATATTAGGACGACTGTAATGCCAATTAAATTAATCTCCCGCTGAATGTTGAACAAGTTAATTCGGCGCCATCTTGCTAATGACGTCACCGGCTCCTATTGTCATGTAACGACCACCGGGGGGCGCGGGGGGAGGTCTGCGTTTATTATAAACCTGTGCATTTTGTTAAAGGTTACAAGGGCAGGTTTAAAAGACATTTTGTTTTGTATTTATGAGATGATTGATTACACAAGCAATGAAGACCTCATAAATTCTTTGTAAGTAGTTAATACAACATATTTTCAAAAGATCAAATTGGATTTAAACGAAGGTAACGATTTAAAGAAGTTTGTTGCGTTAAATAAACTGGCAAGCTTAAACCAATCTACAGGTTTAGAAGAAGCTTTAGTAGATAAATAAGTACTGGTAAAAGGTACCTAACTCAATAATGAAATTAATGGCTGAAATCGAATTGGCTAACAATGCACACGGTAACTCTTAGCGTGGAGTAGATCCGCAGATAAATCCGCTCATCTGAATGTTACTGAAACACTTGCTCATACAACAGCGGACTGGACGTGCGCAGGCTTTGTCATAATATATGATTTATATTTAAATTTATTAAACGAACAACTGCTATTATGTCACTGCGGTTTCACATATTATGAATATACTTTGACCGCAACTCACGATAAAATGATTACATTGTAATAAAATATAAATATTTTATCAAAACTAGTAGTTTTATAATTCGTTTCATCGTGCGTTTTGACCGCAACATCATTATATCAAACCCTTGTAGAAAGTTAATGACACACGTTACGTATATTTTTCATTCGTTATCTTAACAAAAACCTCTACAAAAATTTGTGAGCAAAAACTAAATTGGCTACGTTGAGAAAAATGGAGTCACCTTTTATAATAAAATATCTTGTCATTCTTTTAGTGACACGTTAGTGAGTTGATTTTTCATGATATTCTTGGATCTAGATTACTTATTATTAAGGTTGAGGGTCGTAGTCGGGGGAAAATGAGAGCGGTGGCCGTTGAGTGGCCGCCCCCAAAGGTTTTGTTAAAATCTTGGAGCCAACAGACGGGCGGGTGAACAGCTGTGGTTTTATGAACGTTCAAAGATGTCTTCATTGAGATTAAGATGAACTTGGTTTATGCAACTTGCAATTTCTATTTTTATTGCAGGGGGAAGTATGGAAGAAGAAGAAATGTCGCGCTGACCCCAAATAAAGCGATATGTGCAAGAAAATAACGGATTCAGTTATAAAATTTATTTTTAGAATCGGTTGACGCTCAGAAAATAACAAATAATAAGCGGCGTGAATAAAGCAACCATCAAAAATATCAACAATGCAACGTTTATAAAACGCCACGTGTCACACGCCCGTCTACTATAATATACACTTTTAAATAACCAAGGGCGCCGAGTTAATTAAGCTATCCGTTATTATAATCGGTCCCCGCGAGCTCTTACCTTCGCCAGACATTCTCCTTTAAACTGCCTTCGCTGGCCGCTGAGATCTTTAAAGCCACAGTGTAAAACAGGACAGAAGATCCATCAGTATTGGCATCATTATACCACTGAACATCGCTTTGATGTTCTTGAAACTGCTCTTTTCGAAATTCACACAAAAACTTCACCAAGTTAGATTAGGAGACTGACAACTCGCAGAGGTTTGTGATCCCAGTAAGTTTTTATTAATTTACGATTTTGCAAGACGCTGCTGTCTGGAAATGATCGAAACATAGGCCATTTGATAGCTTTCAAATAGGTACCTATATCGCTGCCTATGTTGATTTGTCGAATAATAAAGAGGATGCCACTGTCAGAGTGCTAGAGTACCTGGGACCTAGAGAAACTTTTTCTTTTTGTAAGTTTCAAATCCCGTGAAGAGTGGCTCTTCTGAACTTTATTAAGCACGATGATTTTTTTATACCTTCTTCATAATTACGAGTATATAGACACTCCTTTTTTTTTAAATGACATCGGGCTCTGGAAAGGGAAAATGTAAGAAAAAAATTATGCATTGTCCTTTTCTGTGACAATAGCTTTTTTATAAAAGTGGACAGAGATTATGGTTGGCCAGATTATTTTGATTTTCTATTCAATCATCAAAATATCAAATCTGTTGACATTTAAATATTCAGCTTTTATTTTTTTTTTCTTATTGTCATGCATTTTAATGATGCCGACGGAAAAATTTTTTCATTGTGTTTAGCAGCTGTTATTATTATGCAAATTTTAAGACCAGGGGAGGTTTCATTAAAAAATTATGTCGTCCACAATGTTTACTAACAAGTTGCGGCAGAAAATTATTATTTTATATATTTATTTACGTTGCTTTATGACGAATGAATGAAAGATTCCTGAAAATACTTGTACTCTTTAATTGGCAGAATCAGCAGCCAATTAATATTTTTTTAAACATTGCTATTACTATCTACCAAAATCCACCAAAACAAGGAAAGCATCTTACGGAACCTTCCAAAGATTCTCCTGTCCCATCGCAATAAAAATAAAACACATACGAAAGCCCATCACACGGAAACCTTATTAACTTAACAAAACAACCATAGAAACTTGGAGATAACCCCCATTCAGAAGTTGCATTAAAACTAAACAAGAACAAGCCAACCTTAACCCGCCAATACCGCGGGTCGCTGCGACCTCACTGAATAAACAGTAAGTGTATTGGTACAAAACAATGGGGTACGATCTGTCCCCAACTAATTCGATTTCATCGGTCGGTTGGAAGTGGACCGTTAGCGGTGGAGGGTTAGATGGATTGCTGGATGGCGGTAAATTGTACAGAGACGTAGATAGGAGACAAGAAGTACGGGTGACAGGATTCTTGTCAAAGTGTTTTCGTCTTTCATGGTTGAGCGAAAGTTTATTTTTAACTGACTTCAAAAACGAGGTTTATTCATTCGACGAGCTTTTTTCTCTTGTATGTTCACCAATTATTTTGTATTTTTTTCTTCAACCGTCACTGATATAGCACTATGTTATTTATAGAACAATTTTATCTAATAATTATGTAGTTTTATTGAGTAAACAATTTACTAGACCAACCTTTAGCATCAACTGATGGGTCTCAGACATTCAAGAAAATAATTATTAACGAAAGAACATCTCCCAATAAAGTTAAACTCCTAATATAGTTAATTAGAGTCTAGACCTAAACTTTAAGGACAAGTTAATTTGTTATTAAAGCTTATTATTTTAATTATACAGCACCCACAAACTTTTTAGACAACCTAAACATTTTCTTTTAATTTTGTAAACCTAAACCGACAAAGTTGTAAGTACTTAATGTTTCTATGAAACATTTTGTTTATGAAACAAAGTTTCTAGAAAGCATTCATTTTTGTCCACTGTAATTTTCCCACGGCAGGGTTAAATATCTTTTCTCATACAGAGATGGAAATGAATACCGAAGGGTGGTGATTTCATCATCATCATCCTCCTACCTATATCAGCAGATAATTGCGTAACACGCTTTAAATCACAATATGACTGCTGGGGAGTTTGTTGCGCCACTTTTTCTTCCCAGCTAAGCACTAGGAAGTGGTGAAGGGCGGTGTTTTTGGGGGACTGTGTTATGTAATTTTGACGTTTGAAAAGTGCTGATTCTCAGCCTATTTTAAATAAATGATTTTTGGATTTAAATTTGACTGTTTCTGAAGGAAATTATTATTATTTATTTATATATTCAGATAAATTCCATAGTTGCTATTCCGAGAAATGTGTCTGCTCAACAACGTAAATAACGCAATTAATATTGTAGAACTGTCAAAATGAAAGCCACTGAGTTAGGATGGTTATTATTCTATAATTAGCTATAGTTACAGTTGATCCATCCTCACTTGTCTCATTCCTAAATTAAGAGCAGGTAGCTAAGTATAATATTATGCCTTTAACTGCTCGACATTCCAATCGAAGTCCGATCATTTATTTGAGAGCACCTATTCATACGGATTCAACCAGATTGTCAAAGTTTCGGGGTTAGACTGAAACAACTTTCATACGAAGAGAATAAATTATGATTGATGTGAAAACTAAGTTCTACGATAACTGCGACCAGCTCGTTTTACCTCAGAGATCGACTTACCCAGCTATACAATGACCATTCATACTACTATAATATTATAAACGCGAAAGTAACTCTGTCTGTACTTCTTTTACCTTTTCACGCCTTCACCGCTGAACGTATTTCGATAACATTTGGTACATGGATAGACCATAACCTAGGCTAGAATAGGAGATAGGACTTATCATCCCGGTAGTTCGGTCCTATGGGATAATTTCCGATCTCTACGCGGGTGAATCCGCGAGGAACAGCTAGTGTTCACATATCTCATGCATGGCCTACCTTCGTGGTTCCACTTGCTTATTTTATCAAAGTTAGTTATGATATTGGATGTACTGAAATTTTGTACATCAGTTTAGTTTTTGTTAAACCGTGTTATTTTACCGTTGTTTATGTAGCAGAAAATTCAGTGGTCGGTGATAGTGGGAATTTATTTTCAGTATTTTGTGGGCAGGAGTTTTTAAGGAGGACAGAATATTGCTTAGATGTTTTCAAATACTGTTGATTTTATTATAATTTCATCATCTAACTATCCATAATCTTCGACTGCTTAACATTAGCCTCTATGCCTCATGTTGAGCTGAATGGATCTGGGCTGGCTGCAAAGCTGCAATGGAAGAGGGCCAAATGCCACGCTTGGCAGACCGATAAGTGATTACAGTTTACTATAACTAGCGGACAGGAGGATACACTGACCATTCTGCATAATCTTTTCGTCTGTTTTACGACTTTCATGGGTCATCAGTTAGTTGGATATTAAGTAAAGAAGTCAAGTTTAGTCAAAAGCACCGCTTTCCTCAACAGCTCCACCAGTTAACATAACTAGATAAATCTGCCACCACGACGCAATTGCTTACTTTCCCGACATTCCGACTCGAGAAGATTGCGACCCTCCCTCGGGACGGATCTAAACAACCTCCTAACGTAACCCAATTCCAACTATTTCACAAGCCTTGTGGACCTCATTTCCCTCCAATCGTGAATATTTTTAAAAAGCCACTAAAGAGCTTTAGCTGAGCAACGGAGGCCGTAATAAAATCAAGCCGGCTGCCAGCGAGCGGAAAACGTCGCTCAATCGAATTCCATCGCCTCGCTTTTGAAGGAAATTGGGTTGAAACATCGAGGAGACATGCCGAGAAAATGTTCGACCCTTAATTTGTAGCGACGATGGCGCCGACGACGGTGTAAAGTGCGCAGAAATCAATTTGCTTCTAATTTAATCAATAACTGCTCTCAAGATTTTTCTCCTCTATTTTAATATGCCAGCTTAAAATTTTAATAAAAAAAGCACTTTCATTTTACGTGACAAAAGCTTTTACTAGTTTTCCGAACAGTGTAAAATTGCGCCTGAATAATGGTCCCTACTCGTTATTTAGAGCGGAAAAATGAGAACAAAAGGTATTTCAAACGTTCTGAAAACAAAACAATATTTAACATTTACGGTTTCCCTGGACCAATTTAAATTCAGTTCCCTATTTAGGCTTAATAAAAAGTTTGAAAAAAAAAATCGGCGGGAACACATGTGCCCGAAAAAGTAAAGTTCCGACGATTTCGACCTCAAAAATGAAATATGGGTAGTAACATGCCCCCGGGCCGTAACTCCGCGAGATCCCGATGTCAAGGGACGGCACATAAAAAGTTTTTTATCATCTTCTGTTAATATATGGCGGCCGTGACATTACCCTTTGGAAAACAACGGGGAACTTTTCTCACATTAGTCATACGAAGCTAAAGTAGTGTACTTAGTCCTCGCCTGAGCGCGCTGCCTGGGAGCGGGCACATCTAGAATTACCAGTAGATAGGTCACTGTAATTTGTCTTTTCTGGAGGTGAAATTACGTGAGAGAATAGTAGAAACCCGTTTAATGTTAAGATGTAGGTTGGAGCATTTCAGACAGTGTAGGGTAATTGTGCTCAAAATTAACATTATAATTTGCATCGGCAAATATGTGATTATTAAAAGGCGCATTAAAGACGTGTATTTACGAAGCACAAAAAAAAATCTTGACGCTAAAGAAAATTACAGAATTGAAATAAAATAACAAAAACACCAATTATGTCCAAGTGGGTAAGTTGACACACGTCAGTCAAGGTTGACATACCTAATTATCGGTGCACAATTCACATTTGTACAGCTTAGTCCTTGCTGCAGCGCCAGCACATAGTGTGGCACCATCGCTTACATAATTGACAACATAACTAATGCTCTACTGGCTTCGATTTTTTATATATCTTACAAGCCGACGGTTGCTATGTCATCTTACCCTACGGTAAACAATATATGCCGCCTCTCATGGCTTGAAACTTTGAGGTTACATATAAATCATTCTTCAATACCCATATTAATCAATACATAGCAAAGTAGTCAATACAACAAAAAACGTAGGTACCTGATACAAATTTATCGGCAGGAACACTTTCAACACAATAATATTTTTGAGTGACGAAATCAAAACATTCCACACCACATCCAAATAACGCAAGCGGGCGGTAATTAAAGTTTTGAGTGTCATCTAGGCACTTGTGGCGCGTATAGTTTATCAGATGTAAGCACTGTGTCAGCTTACCATAAAGATAGACTTCAGCTACCACCAATAAAACTAACATTATTTAAGAAAAATACATACTGCATGGCCATTATAATATACAACCATTTACCAAATAGTGTGCAAGACCTACCGCTGACAATGTTTAAAAGATATATTTTCGAACTGCTTCTACTGAAAAGTTATTATACGATTAAGGACTATTTAGAAGATAAGTCAATAGAATCTGTAGTTTGTGAGTTAAAATAATTGACATTATAAGTATGTATAAATTTGCACGCCATCGTTTTGGCAGGATATGCAGAAACAAAATTATTGTAACACCATTATGTACCATATTCTAGCAAATAAATATTTTTGATTTGATTTGATTTACCTGACTATGTCATCTTAAGCACAATAATTCCCATAAGTATTGACGTCTGAAATTCTTTGTATTAGACATTCAATTATAATTTGAAACCTTTTCCGGCAACTCATTACTATTTGCGCATTCTACTCAATTAAATTTGATATACTTAATGTTTCAGGCCGTTAGTGCCTCGAGAAGGACAATTTTCTGTGATAAGTAATATCCTTTCCTTAATATTCTTAGCAATATGCTTCGTTAGCAAAGTCATTTGAAGTATGCTACGTGTTTAATCTATTTAGAACACCAAGTTTGTTGTTAGAACAGTGATAAGGAATATGCATCTACAAATAACATACTTATCCGAAAGAAAAATGAACACGAAACCCAACTATGACCACAAGTTTAATTAAACATCACTAATTATATACATACAAATTGTTTATAGGGACTACGTTAAATGTTAATATACGTTTCTGAATTTAATTTGGTTAATACAAAAATAATACTTTTAAATTAATAATAACGAAAGGTGGTAGGTAATCAAAATCAAATTAGCAAGTAATTCGCTAACTCATATCAACGAGTTGTTGCTCTGCTAAGACTCACAGGAGCGAGTACAGTTTAAGTACATTTTTTTTATTACACAAATTAAGACAAATGTGTCATTTTATTCTATAAAGTAGGTACTAAATAAAGAACTCTGTCGAGAAGAAACAAATTAATTTCGAATAAACAGTAAAAACAGCCATTTAAAAAAAAATGCTCTATATAATTATCTTATTATGGCACTTACGAACTAATTAGTATGTTAATTAAATGATTAATTTAAGTCATTCTGCTTTACGGTAAGCAAGTAATTATAATTATAATTAATTCACGTAGTAATTAACTTAGTTTAACTACTGCTGGTGTTTAATATTGGATTTGATCAGTAAATTGATTCTAAGTATAATAAAATATCTGTAGGTATGCCTGTGTCCTCTACTAAGCTTAAACAAAATTATATTATTAATAAATAACTGATTAATGATATATATATTCAAAATATAAAATAAAGAACATATAACTCTAATTATAAGTGAATGTTTTTAAAGTTGATAAGTACAACAATAAACAGTAAATGTTGAATAGGCTCGCCCCGTATATCATGGGACTTAAACATAATTGGCGAAATGTGGGTATACTAGATAGATACACCTCTGCCCAACGTTTCGTGGAAAACAGCCGTAATGTTATATTGTGTAATTCTATCTGTAGGCTGTACAACATACAGACTGAAACTTACGAAGACAATACTTTCTATAACAGCATTAAAATTATGTTTTACTCTGCAAAATGGACGATTACATACATTTTAAATTAACATTGGGAATGGATTTATTTACCTAGTAATTTTAAAATACCATAATATTGTCTGTGTACCACAATAACCACAAAATTGGAAAGATTGGGAATTAACCTAATTAATGAATATCCTAAATGAATTATTTTGTATACAAAAACATGAAGAGATTCTATAATAGAATTAATTAATTCACAGAAAGTAGTCAGGAAAAGTAATTGATAAGCAAATTAAAATCCTACGTCAATTTGTCAAAGAATAATAGTTGTGATTTGAATATACGTACAATTTGATTTGGAAGTTAAATTTGCGTAGCATTCATTTCCTTGACCCTACATTCGCTTGTTCTTTATAAGAACATTTACAGAAAAAAAAATATTCGACTAGCTATAATGAGAAGGTAACAAACAGAATTTGATTTTTATTTTTCAGATAGATAATACTATCATTTCGGAATGTTTTGTGACTATTCTGAGCATGGACGGAATTTTTACAATAACTTTTGAAAATTATCAAAGCTCAATCACCTGAAACCATTTCACAAGTTTGAAATTTCGCTATCATTTTTTACAAGATCCTCCAATAGTTTGCTCCCTTTCTACATTATCTCTGTCTCCCCCTAAATAGCTTGATCCTTCAACGGAGTCATTTCGACGATCTTGGCCGTGATTGGCGCACTCGGCAGCAGGAGAGGGTTGAACTTGGCTGGTTTGCTGCCAACACGGAGCAGGCCACGCTTGGCCGCCAGTACCAGTAGCAGAGTTACTGATAATGTGAATGACAGGATCTGAAATTGAATGGTGAGATCGTGTATTTTTTGGTAGAGTAATGTTATCTACTGTTTTGAAAAATACTGCCTCGTAGATCTAGTGGTCGCAAGCACTACTGCTGAGCATGAGGTCCTGGGTTCGATTCCTGGGTCGGGCAAACTGTTATTGGGTTTTTACATCTGGAAATTCTCAGTAGCAGCCCAGAGTCTGGATGTTTGCCCGGTTGATGGCAATAGGCTCGCCCCTGTTACATGTGACTTTAACATAACTGGTGAAATGTTGGTTTAGGTACTAGGTACTATAGATGCACCTCTGCCTAAACCTTTGGGGTTACAGGAGTGATGTTATGTTCGGGAAATGATTGGAAGCAAATGATATAGTCTGCAGCGTACTAATATGTTCTCTGGCTAGGTTCTAGCAGGTATAGCCTTCGTGCAGTGTACTACGGCCTGGCCCTGGTAATAATAATGTACGTAGTTACCACATATAACTTGCAAATGTGGATGCAAACGTTGAAGCAATGCATACACTTGGTCTAACAAGTACGTGCTAAAAATAATATTATGAATGTTACGTAATCTTAGATAAGTACCTATATAGGTACGTACTAATGTAGAGATAGATCCCTAATTATTTAATGTTATTGTTATCCAACGTTTTTATTCCACTGCATTCAGACCTATAATGACAAATGAATAACTCTTCATTATTTATTACACTTTCAAGGTTTTTCATTCTCAATAACATTAATCAAAACTTCTCCACGACAGTTTACGAAAAACCCACCTTTTCATATGAACAAAGAATACATCTTACTGGTACAAACAAAAAGTTTTCATTACAATTATACCTAATAGACTAAAAAAACTGTATCATTTTGACACATTCGAACAAGACAACGTGATCAAGTGATCAAATCGAAACTCATTATTATTCACAACCAATAACATCCTAACCAAAATCTTAAAACAAGGACAACCAAAAAGCCATGAAATAAAACAATTTTTACTTACAGCAGATATCCCGAACGTAGCAAACACTTCATACGACATAAACATTTTGAACTATTACTTGTCAAACACAACAGAACTAAATAAAAAATGTAAACATTTGGTGCGCACGCGGCCGTTCACTCACTAAGAACTCACTGACTAAACTGCGACACACAGAAACACTGTGCACAGGTGTGTCAAATACAAACATAGATAAAGGAAACTCCAGACTGTTCACATTCCTTGTCATGCGAAAGAGAGAAGGATGTATGTGAGAAAAAGGGACAGGGCATTGGTATTTCCGTTCTTCGATACGTGCTCTGCATTTTTTTGAGATAAGCATTTCACTATGATAGAAATGTTTGATATATAATTTTTGTCTATGTCGGTGTCATACGCAATCATTGTTCTGTCCAATACGGTCTTCGTATTCAATTTAGGTTTGCACTAAAAATGGTGACACTGTGCCACTCTATGTCAACAGTAGGAAAACCGTACGTGGCATGACAAGCACGGAGCGGCAACGTCGCGCGCATACGTCATTCGTAACAGGTCTGCGCACGCGCTCACCTTGCGTTTTTTATCTGTGGAACAGTTATTTTAGTATTTCCTTTGTTTTTAGTAATGATCAATAGACAGGTGGGCTGTAGATTTTATCGTACAAACTATAACTGAGTAGGGGACGCAGAAAACAATAGAAATGGAATATTAGAATAAGTATACATAAGGTATCTACGTTTTTCTTGTATCAATAAAGTCACAGACCAAAAAAGTAATGAGGAAACGCGGTGACGTAGTCTAGTCGTTGACGTTCATTCCATACTAACATATTCCTCCCGTTTCTCACTGGTTATTGATAATAGTCCAAACATTTTGTATTTTTACGATGCTATGTTTATCTACCAGAGCAGTATATACGCCAAAAAACAAAATATAGGGCTAGCAAGCTCTATGTTTTGCTTTTAAGCGTAATAATTATTTTTTCCAAAATTTATACAAGAAAAACAAAATGTATGGAATTAATGCCGACGACCACGCATTTCCTCCTAAATTAGGGGGATTTTTCATTTGAAAGGAAAAGTTATCAGAACGAAGCACAAGCGCGCGACGTAAACGTAACGTAAATTTGTTCTATTTTCAAATGGGCCAATTCCATAGCATTTTGGTTAATTTTTTTACGACAAGAACAATTAGTATCACGCCTAGACATAATCAGCATATAATGTGTCCACTCCCTCCGAACTACCAGTAGGTACTCTCTCGCTAATCTGCCACCACAAAATTCCAACCATCGGCGGATAATAGTGACAAGAAATTACGGACTAAAGAGTTGCTGCTTACGAACGTGCGGCGAAGTATTACGTTCATATGCATGAAGGAGACGGTAGACGGCGGATTATCGAGCTGAAGATTTAGAATGACAGCGAATTACAGAGTATGATCAGATCAAACCAGTTTCGACTCCCAAAAAACGGCGGATTCTAGTAGTTGTTGGATAGATGAGCGGCGAATTAGCAAGGGAGTACTGTATTTAGGTAATTACTTAAGAACCAAAATTATCAGAATTACAATTTCAAAGACTAATTTTCATACTTTAGCAATATTAATACTTAATAGGTGTTTTGACCAATTTGGAGATTAAAATAAAGATTATATTACTACACGTAGGAAAACCGTACAAGATGTTTTTTTTATATCCCATAACTCTAGGGAATGAATGAGACTATGTCAAAGAATCAACTAGCATATAAATTTCAATTTTTTTTTTATAAGGTACCTTAACCACTAGACTCTCGATGTGTGTTCTAAGTTTCATTGATAAGTACGAGTAAATCATTTTAATTCAAACCAATCATTCACATTAAGAGCTAAGAAAATGCGCGTTGTCATAATATGACAACGCGTAAATATTATTTACTTTTTATGAACAAAAACAGTCTGACATAAATGTATTTTTTATATTTCACCTAAGGGTTTTATGACATAAATAATAGAGACTTTGTCGAATTATTTTGACTGAAAAATAAAAAATAAACACAAATAAAAACATGCCTGTTGATTCTTTGATATGGTCTCATTCATACCCTAGAGTTATGGGATATCAACAAAACACCTTGTATATTGGCTTATAACCTTTTCAATTTGGTTTTTATTCAGTTTCTTGTAAATGTAAATTGATAGTAGGTATTATAATCATCGTCATAATCAGTCCGGAAATCTTCGGTAGACGGTAGTAGCATTTATTAAATTAATTGTAATCATTAATTGTTGATAGTGAAACTCCTTGTAAACAAATTCGTAAATACTATTTTGGTTGTCAGCAGTATAAACTGCAAAATTCCGGTTTGAAGAGGTATCTAATTACTAGTGAAAATGTAAGTCTTATTATTTGGTCGAAAGATTGAAAAAAGGATCCTTGTTTATTTTCACACAAATTCCAAGCACTAAAATTTGTCTTGTTTTTCGATGATTCATTTATTTATTTGATAACATGCACAATGACTGTCTTGGATCTATGTCTGTAGACATAGATCCAAGACATTGCACTTTGAGTGAGGTTCTGTTATATGGGCCTTAAAATGCAATAAAAAAAAATAGCATGTTCTCCATTTATATTTTTAAAATCAAAGCCTTTAAAATAAATAAATTGAGCATGAGAGAGAGGTCTCTTGAGACCGCTACAGCCAACCGTCACACATTGATAGGTAATTTAATAGATTGATTGAACTCCCTTGACTCACGTTCATGATTGATGTAACTGGAATTGATCCGATAAAAAGTATTCAGTAAGTAAATTGATTCTGACGTTGGTAAGATATTATTTACTGCTGAATTTATTAATCTGTCAAAGGTAATCAAATCCCAATCCAATCAAAGTAAATCCCAATTCTGAACATCAAAATTGATATTAAATACATACGGGTCGATTATCTGAATACGGTTTGAGTTGATAACGAGCTCTTACATGGGAAAGTATGCACCACCCATAATATGATACAGAGGAAATCCTAGTGTTTAGTAACCTTTGCAATAACCCTCCTTTTTGCTTCGCCATAGTCGGGTAAAAAAATAAAATATAAATTTAATTGATTAAATAATATTATTATCAAAGTACCTCAATTTACAAAGCGACACGCGACTTTCAGGTGTTTCACAACAATAGATACTTAATTGAGCCTCATTAGGCGACGCTATCCATCCTTCTTCTTGAAAGCCAAGGTTTAAGGAGTGGCAGCAGCGTTGTACCGAGCCCTGTAGAAGGACCGGGAAAGTCTGGCGCTCATGGCGATGCCGTGCCACGTCTCTTCATTGATCTGGTCCACGTACTGCGGGGGGACTCTGAAGTCGAAGCCGTAGCTCGGCAGCTCCAGGGTGTAGGAGAACGGAATGCCTATGGACTGGGGGCGAAAGTGTCATTAGAAGTAGGTGAGGTCTATGAAAACCATATTCCGTTCAGAAATGGACGGTTAACACGACAGAGAACACTTGAAACTTGAACTATAATAATCACGTTAATTTGTTTTAACGAGCTTCACTGTTCTAACTAGGTACTTAAAATTTCTGTCTGAATCCCCATTTACACGATGCAAGTTTATTGCCTGTGGCATACAATAAAGTTGAAGCAACAAATTACTTACATCGTCTCACTTTTAGTCGGTGCAATTTTTATTTTTGCTTCAACTTATTGAGAAGCTATAGGCAATTAAATTGTACCGTGTAAATTAGGTTTTATGCTGGAACACAGCAACGTTACTTGCAGTACTATTTTTTTGTTCTTTGTTTGGAAAGTATTACGACTGGTGAAACTCAAACCTTTTTTACGGTGACAGAGGCTTAAACCCCGTAGGACACGGGTATCTCGTAATGAATTGTAGTGAATAGTTTGGCTGCTCGGGCTTGAAAACAAGTGGGTAACTAGAATTTTGTAATGTTTCTGGTAGTGCGTGCGTTATTTTGTTGAAATATGGTATAAGTACAGGTAATTTATAAAATATAATGTAAAATATTGATATTCAATTTAATATATTCTGCATCCGGTAAGACTGGAAACCGACTCCAACATAGTTGGGAAAAAGCTAGGCAGATGAGATGATGATGATACAGTTTTGTTTGAAAATTATATTTTTTCCTCTTCCATAGCTTTAGAACTAGATACTTGTTTTGAAGTTAGAGCAGTATAGAGGTTCCCTTGTATATAAGCCGTCTGCCAGTTGCGTCACTAAATCGAAAACAAATTCAGTTGGCATAATCTCGCTAGATACGTACTCGTACATACATATTTTTGACAAATCCTATAGGTAAAGAGATGGATAAGGCTCGATTATTATTTTACTATACGTATTATTAATTATTATCTAACACACGATAGTAAATTTGTTAGACAAGTGTTAATCATAATAATGAATCTTGACACTTGACGTAATTTCAAGATTAAGCACCGACTAAAAATTATCTGATACAGAGACTTCGATATTTTTAAATTAGGACATTGTAATATATGCTTAGGGATAATACTGCCTGCTACTTGAAATAGAATGAGATTTTAAAAGCTTTGAGAAATAATAAGTTTATCAAAATCATCTGTTCTACCGTCATTGACCCTCAACAATGAGTCCCTCACTCCGGTTTTCAATTTGTTCTTCTACCTTCACAATATTCACGTCATTCACATTTATTATAACAAAATTACCATTTAACCAACTTACCTGACCATAATCCTGGGCACATCCAGACGTCATATACATCAAGCTAGCACTGTTCCCCACGTGATAAAAGCCAGCTTCAGGCAGCTTCCTCATATCAATCACTGCGCCCATGGCAGACCCAACCTGGTGCAGCTGGGCAGCATTCGGTGGCAGGCTCTCATCCCCATAGCCAAACGTCACGTACTTCCCAAAACTGTGAATATCCATGAACAATTGTATCCTGTCTAAATTCTCCTGCATGATGTCCCTCATGTTCCTGACCTCTGCTTCGGAGAAAGCCGAAGGTCCAGGGTAGATGTCGGAGCAGGGATTCTCGCTGACTCCGATGGTGGCCCAGTTCTTACCGAAGTTCCTGTTGCCGTCCACTCCGAAGCAATTCGTATTGATAGGATCGAATGACCTTGTTTTGCGCCAAAGACGTTCCTAGAAAAATTAAGAACAGTACATAATGTCAAGTTTGTTTTAAGTGCGAAATTAAGATTTGTATATTCCAAAATACCTCTAACAAATTTTAAAGGTGTTATTGAAACACCAACCATTATATGTTCTTTAGTAACACCTCCTTTAATGGAGGCTTTTGTGTTTACCAAATATATAATAATGTTTACGAAAAATCCCCAAGATTCACCCCAACTCTGCAACTCAAACCATGTTCATTGTTGATACTCACGTCAGTATGCGTGAACTCATATCCATCAGGGTTGGCGAGCGGCAAGATAATCCAGTCCACATCACTGAGCAGGTCACTGTCCTCGCTCCGCAGATTCTCCACCAGTCTGTGGATGGAGTACAGCGCCACCGGAGTGGTCACCCACTCCCGCGCGTGGATCATTGTGGTCATCATGTATACGGGCTTGCTCTCGTCTTGGAAGTGGGTGGTCGAAATCTGGGTACGATGGAAAAAAATATTTGTCTTTTGTGTATTTTTTTTCCGTCGTGTTTATCGTCGACGTCATTTTTGCTTTTTTCGGGCGAATTTCACATTTCGTTCTAATTATAAAAACATATTATAAAAAAAGAGTAGACAGGTTTTATGCGCCCCACAAATGGCACGTCAAAACTTTGCTAGTTAGACAAGTTACATATTATCGTCTAGTATCTTTTTAGCTCCCGATAATTACGACCTGCCATCCTACTTTCACGTGTCATCTAATAGTGTGGCATCGTGCTGTTTTTAAGATAGAATGTTGGGTAGGTTAGGTAACCTATCTACCTCTTTTTACCTTCAATATATCATTATTCTTACATGTGTCATACAAGATGAGCTTTTTATTAAATAAGGTATAGAAGTAGCAATACAAACACATATATTTAGTTAATTATTGTAGATCACTAAATTTGCGAATCCGTTGGTTTGTTATTGGTTGGCAATCAGGACAAATAATGAAAGTCGTAATCTAGAAACTCACAAAAGCTGTCGTGTTAAAGAAATTGTAGTCACAATATGATTACTCCGGACAAATAGTTAAACATAAAGGCTATAAAATGTCAGTTGTCACAAACCTTCAAATACTTGATGTCACGTCCTTCGAAACTCTTTTCGGCATTCACTAGAGTTACCAAGTTAGGATAATCGCGGGCTATTCTCTCCAGGTACGCATTAACCTGTGTAAATATAAAATATCTTCAGTCTATATTCACAAATTTGAATATAGAATAGCTTATGCTCTATCTACAAACAAATTAGCCAACGCAATTAATCCATTAATTCACAAACATTCATATATGCTCTACTAGCTGCGCCCCGCGGTTTCACCCGCATAAGTCTCGATTCCGTAGGAATATCGAGATAAAAAGTATCCTATGTGATAATCCAGGTTATAAAATATCTGTTTGCCAAATTTCATCCAAGTCCGTTCAGTAGTTTTTTCGTGAAAGAGTAACAAACATCCATACTCACAAACGTTCGCGTTTATAATATACGTATTAGTAGGATTCATTCATAGTGCTTAAAAAAACGCATATAGCTAACACTAATCCTCGAACAAAATAACAGAAGCACATTCATAATGTATTAAATTACGTGTGCGGCATCGGAAACGAATTACAAATGAGTTCGAAATAACCCGCAAAGCTTTTAACTAACAAATGAATAGATAATGTTGCGAACTAGTATTTATTCCGGTGAAATCACGCAAACATCGGATTAGAGATGTACCTACTCGTATTAGTGAATTTAGTTTATGATTTATCATTGGCGACAAGCAAATAAAAAAATAAAAATAAAATACCTGAAAATTCCCTAAATTTTTGACAAGCTTTTGACATTCATTGTTTCTGAGATGAGATTTTGAACGTTTTCAAATACATGGAATAAATTGGCCTTCATCATTCATCCGAGGAATAAAGACGTTTGACATATCTTCTATTTAAAAGCAGTCAGACCTGCAATATTTTTTCTGCAGAGAAAAATGTATCCAGATGACGATTTTTGTTTGCGAATTATTCAATGGCAGATATTCTGATGAACAATCTGCCTTAGATAAAAGAGTTGAATAGGAATACACAATGACACATATAACTTGAGTGATGGAACTACTGGTATGGCCCATTCTGACTTTTAATCTTCTCTGCTCTCTCCTAACCAAGTAGCTCAAATATCTTTCCTCTTTTTGTTTTAACTTCGGTTTTGAAGATAATAGCTACAATATGATCAAAAAACTTACATCAGCATATCGCGGGTAGTCTTGGAAAATCAACCTGTTGGTCCTGGAGGACCTCCACGCGGTCATCTCTCGGTCGTGTACCTCGAAAGCCCTATAGAATAAATTTGTGATGCATAGGAATTATTATAACTTTTGTTAATTTTGGCGAATTTATTCCTAGACAAACTATTTTAACGAGTCAAGTAAATTCTACATCACATGTCTGTGTGTTAACTTATCCTTTATTTGTTTCAGAGTCTTCTAAGTAATCACCCAAATGGAACACTGAGTGATAATTTGGGGGAAAGAAAACAAATACGAGTACTTACTCAGCAACATCTTCCAGATGCACAGAGTGTCCTAATCCCTGAACATCCAAGGCCTGGAGGAACTCCGCCTTCTTCTCCGGTTTGACCATGATCTGGGCATCTCTCTGTCCCGCCATACCATGCTGCCATATGTCCAGGTCTAGTTGGAGCTCCAGATCATGCAGCAGCTTCTGATCAGTCTTGTTACGAACTTCGACATTGTAGACTGAATGTCTGTGAAAGAAGCAGAGATTTTACTTTTCCGTCTAAGAATACTAAAAATGCTGCCCCCTCATTTTTATTGAGTCGGAAGATGATTTTTAAAAACAAAATGGAGTGGACTGTGTGGTGCGAAAAACAATAAAAAGCATGACAAGTGCCAATCTTTCTGATATACATAATTATATATTTCCTTAGCTAGATGAATGACACCTATGGCAAATATGGTAGCCAAATCATGCCGCAAGGCGTAAACCAGAAGAACATAAATTATAATAAAAAATTAAATTAAAATTATAATTATAATCATTTTGATTCTGTAAATAGGCTTGTACAAACCTTTTTACTCGTCAAAATCTGCCTAGCCTTTTTCCAACTATATTGGGGTCAGCTTCCAGTCTAACCGGATGCAGCTGAATACGAGTATTTTACATGAAGCGACTGCCTGCGATACACGTCAATTATATTTTAATTAAGAACTAAATGAGGTACTCAACAGTACTTAATAAACACTGAATGATTTAAAAAAGGCAGATAATCTTTGCCGTCAATCGATAACCTATTCTTAAGACTGCATCTTCCATCATCAACGTTCAGTAGAATGTCATCCACTGATAGACATAGGCATCGCCAAAATGACTGGTACTGTGTTTCCCGTATCCAGCGGATTTCCGATCAAATCAACTTCAAATAAAAATATTTCGAGAATGACCATACCTGGAGTATATATCATGCTTCCCCGCCTGTACCAGGCCCGCCACAGCCACACACAAAATTATCAAGTGTTTCGTCTCCATAACTACAGACAACTGACTCACTAAGTATGTGGGAACATATTAGAATTAGATGATTATCTTAATCCTTTTCGTCTATCTTGATATTGTGGAACAACCGTGATAATTGTGGTTACAACGTAATAAGATAAAATTCGGAAATGATTTAAATTCTATTATTATTGCTAGCATGGTGACAGATGATACTCATAAGCCGCCACGCAATTTGCCATCTTCATACAAGATAAGATATTGTGGTGACATTTCAGGCTTGAATTAATATTGTAGTGACATTTCAGGCTTGAATTACTGTTATTTCGTGCTGATTGTGGTTGTCAATTAAGGTTGAAAACCAGTGCGCACCGTTATCCCCTCTAAAATAAAATTACACCACCAAATGATAATTTCCACGTTTGAGCGTTCATAAACTCAACCAGCCCATTTTTAACAGTAACACTATTTGTTGGGGCTGAAAGATGTACTTAATTCAAACAAATATAATAATTCAAGAGGCTCATTGGTATTAATCTCCGGTCCTCAGAGGCTTTAATTTATCAAATTCAAAGCGTTCGTTCAAACACAAAGTGCTCTCACATTAATGGCATTTGTAAACTAACTCGAGTATAATTCCGTTAGCTTCCGAGATTTCTAAGTTAGTTAAAAACCTTTTGGGCCTTTAAGTAAAGATATTTTAGTATTAAGTACTAAATTATAATTATTTTAGGCAACTTTCAAAGTTATTCTGCGAGCGAATTTTAAATTAGGCTGAGATTTATGAATGCTGAAAACTCTGGGGATTTGAGTAAAAAAGGTAGGACAGGAACATTTCCATTTTTTTAGCTCAACATACCAGCTTTAGAATTTACAAACGTAAAAAGGTTCTTCTTGGTGCGCGGGATGTTGGTAATTAGATTGTAAAATGTACTTTTAGTAATTATAAACAGTATTCTGGACGGTGAGGCCGTTTGAGTAGTAGTGATTACCGCCGCCGCCTTTAAGAACTGCAGCTCCAATATTATTAGTGCCTTATCGATATAGTGCCGACCCTGACGTACGTACAGTACAGTGCACGTCAGTGTAGCACTGTGACCTAGAGCTGGCCTACCGCAGTTCGTAATTTCAATAGAATAAGAGGCCGACTTTTATAGGGTTAGTTACCACTGACTTCCCAACTGGCAAAAATATGTGCTATAATAGTCGAGACCACGTTTCTGTTTCAGCTCATAGTTCAATAATGTAGATGTAATAAGTCGTATAAAAAGGGAGCAAACGTTTACTCAACGCGATTTGGGCGCATTTTTTTCAGCTAATAGTGCTATGAAATTTGTGTTACTGTTGGATAAGGAACATAATTGTGGAATAATTATCGAGAAAAAGCAAAACTGGATCAAATTAGAGTAGCAATAGCAATATTGCTGCCTTTCCATGACCATGGATGGAGTGAAAACTTTTTCGTTACTATTAATCAACAAAATTATGGAGTAAATGTTGCCGATTTGCTATAAATCGTCTTTTTTGTCAGTAAAAAGCAAAGAATTTGCTGTTACTCTACAAATTCGCTCTGTATCAATTATTTCGTCCCTATTTTATGAATATTTAATTCCTTTTTCCGAAACGGAACTTTATGTGTGACTTATTAGAACAAATATGTACAAATATGGAAGTATTGAATATACCTAGTAACTTAATGTAGAATATTATAGCAATGTACTGTCTATAGAATTTTGCATATGCAAACGTAAATGAACATGCAAAGTAACTTTATCGATGAAATCTTAGGAGTTATTTAACATATATTTGTGGGCCACACTAATGATTAATAATATAATAGTATTATTAAATAAAGTTTATCAAATTTTGTCAAGATGTCACATCAAGATCCATTAAACAAATTTAAGTAGATATATTGCTATTACATCACAATATATCGGTTATTAGTCGAATAATTGTATAATGTTATCTCATTTATAGGACATAATGCAGCCATATTTAGACAATATTGGGGTTCCTTAATTATATATATTTTATCTATTTCCATAAAATAGTTTTCTATTAATTGTAATCCATCAAGTAAATTGTTAATATTTTTCAATAAAATACTGGTATTCTGGATGAGATATTATATAGATTGTTAAGTAATTAACAATCAGTTATGCAACACCTAATGCAATAAATGTGTTATAACAACGTTAATAACGATTCAAGTTCAGTAACTGAATTATAAACACTTACATGCGACTAATCGATTTAACATGCTATTATAGACATCAAGATATTTTTCAGTAAATAGGCAGCTTTTATTCGGCTAATGTGCTCTAAAATAGTAATGTCGAGTAGCAGCCATATAGTAGCTTCTTAAACATGAAACTTGGGAATCGACAACTCTAATAGCGCTATTACTGCACGCACATAGGTATAGACGAACTCTATGTATATGTATGTGCTGTGGGTGAAACTTAAAGTAAATAAATAAACGAGAAATGTTAGCTACTATATGACTATTGAATAAAAGCACTATAAGAATATCGAGTAAACGTTTATACGACACGGTTAAAGCACATAAAAGCGAAAAATGCAAAAAGGTCGTAATAAACGCTTTTACACTACATTGTGGTTACAACGTAGCAACTACTCAACATTTATTAAATCTATAGCCGAATAACTCATTCATAATTCGACTGTTTTGCTAGTTGGGTTGTAACCTATTCTACTACACAATTTCATAGTCTTCTATCTGACCCGACAGACGTTGTCCTGCCCAAATTTCAATCATTCATACCATAATCCCATAGAAAAAAGGACTTTCAGTATTTCACCAATTTCGGACTATTACAATTTAAAATAAAAAACAGCCAATTTGGTCCAGCGGTTCTTAAGTGATGCGCTTACCAACGAAGAGCATTTCATTTTTATTTACATAGATTAAAAAAGAATATCTTATGGTTCTTGTCTGATTGATAACCTCCACACTGCTGATGGAAATAAGTTTGACGGCATATCTTATCTAATATACATCCTACCACACTCCCTGACCTGCCACCGCTCACCCATCCATCATTATCAGCAACTTAACACAGGATCCATTAATTAAGGCCTGTTCACATCGGTCGTTAGTTCAAAATTCTCATTACATCGCGCGCTCACTCGCACTTTGATTGATTTGATTCCGCCCTTACGTGTTCAAACTTTGTAATGGGTTTAAATTGCGAAGGTCAATTGGTTATGATTGAGAGTGTTCATCTAAATTTATAGGGAACAGAAGATTTTTTCCAATTTCAACTTTGGTCTCACTCCTATGATTAAATTTGTTCTGATGAGAACAATGACCCCTTTTTAGAATTCCAGTTTTTTTTTTTCAATTATACAACTTGTACCTATAGCCAAAGTTTTTTGTAAAGCTTCGTGCAGACTAGCGCGACGTGATAGCACGTTGCCACACCGGTTATTATTACACCGTGAAGTTTTCTTAGAAAGTGTATTGTCGACTCGCGCCGAAGCGTCGCGCTGGTCTGCACGAGCCTTATTTATTTATTTATTTATTTTATTATTTATGTACACACAGTAAAATACATACAGATACGACATAATTATAATTTGAGTACAAAGGTACTGCTTATTTCTTAAGAAATTTCTTCCAGCAGACCTGCGAAAGGAGAAATGAGAAAGAAATGTAGACAATAGTGTGTGAGAACAAAAAGAGAAAAATATGAATTTGCGAAGTCTTATACTAAAACATATCAAATATACCTACACGTATAACGTAATAAATTAACATATACTTAAATAAATACATAAAGCTTAAATAAATAAACATACATATTATAGGTATATAAATACTCACAGTAGAGAGGAAAGATAATGCTCTTTTACTCGATATTTAAATTGTGAAACAGTTTTTAAATCCTGTTTTTTGGGTCCTTAATGAGTTTAAGGACCCAATTAGATTTGGACTTGAATAGCTTCCTTAGATAATAATATCTACTATTTATTTATGTACTGTCGACATACAATGCGATTCTGTACTTGGGCTTTATGTAAGTCCATTATTCTTGTGCCAATACGGAAGAAAAGAAAGATCCATAACAGAAAAAAGCCTTGTTCCCCCACCAGGCCAGAGCATAGGCCTCCTCCCTCTTGTGCCATGGTTGCCTGGTTTATGCGAGTCTCATCCAGGTCTTACCCGCGATCTTCTGAATTTCATCCACCCATCTGACTGATGATCTACTAAAACTACTTATACAGTCTCGCCGCAGCATTTCGTAAGGGCTCTGCTTCATCTACCATCACCCCGTCAAGCCAAGCATCCTGCCCACCTCCTTTCAGAGCTGCTACCCGTATTCGGACATCTTGGACTTTAGTCCTACGTCGGATTTCTCAGTTACTGACTAACATGTGTGTAACTATAGGTAGTTTCATTTTTGCTAATAAATTGTTTAAAACCATACCAAAATAAACAGCAACCGAACGAAAACAACACAATTACCAAAAAAGCCTTTGATCTCATTACGCAATGAATGCTGAAAACAGCACAGGCAAATGAAGTGACACCAATTATTCGAGTTATTCGAACATTATGCCAGTTATTCGAACGCACTGCAAGTAATTACGCCTACGAGTGACCGTGCGCCACTACATTACAGTTAATTTATTTTCGGTGCCAATGTAATATTTTTGTTTCATTTATCTGTTCTTTTACACTTGGGTATTATCATAACATAATATTATATCACGCCTGTTACCCTCAAAGGTCCGCAGCGGTGTATAGTACAGCCCCATTTCACCAGCTGTTATGTTTAAGTCTCATGTAATACGGCGAGCTAATTGATTGATGTTGATTTAAGTTCATTTTAAATTTTCAGCAGGTTTGTTTTGGGCTAACGTAACATCACAGTAAATGATGAGCTTAAAAACTTGCTTATTTCAAACTCATAATCAAACTCAAAGCATTTATTTCAATAAGACCATTTACAGGCACTTTTGAATTGTCAAGGAATCGGTCAGTCAGAAATATGAAGCTAGTTGCCCATTCCAAAGCGTAGTAGGTACCTATGGAGAAGAACGGGCCAGAAACTCCACGAACACTCTTTTAAATAAATTGTTACAAAATATTGGTTACATCATTCATGTTGAAATTAAACATGTGAGAACAATGTAGAAAGACGTGCACGTTAGAAGCGTCCGTAATAAAAAATAAAAATTTAAATCAGCCAAGGCAGCTAAGAGTTGACCAGTCTCAACTGACGGCGCCCGTTCACGAACATGACGCATGGATTAGCACCATTCAGCTCAACCATTTTGAAGGGAGCTAAACGATCCAACACACGCGCCACCATCAGCGAGACATTTGAGTGAGCATGACATACTCACAGCCGCCAGGGCACATTCAAGTCAATAAAAGACGTATTACCCGGTAAATGTTAGCTCATTAGTACATAGTACTCACACCTGTGCTCTGAAATTATATAATACAAAGGAAATTGATTTTATACAATGCAAAAATGGTCTTAAACTCTTCGGCAGCTCCAACTGTTTTTTTCAAATGTTAATCAAATAGTTGTGGTTGTGGAGCAGGACCAGCATTGAGCCAAGCATTTTTATCAGCGATGTAATCCCCCAACTTATAATATGCCTGCCTGCATAGTGTGCTTTGTAATTGATATCTACTCATATCAGCCTATTACTGTAACGAGTTATCATCACCACCGTCGCGCGTCGCCGCCTATGAAGAATTCAAAGGATTTATCATTCTCCAAGCATTTGTCCCTGTCAGTATATCGCCATATTTCCCGGCACATAAGTAATTCTAACACAGTACTAACTTGGCTTTTAACTAAGTGTAAAGTTGAGCGTCTATTATCTGCCAACGCTGTCATTTTATGTACAGCGTGTCTCAACTTTGGTGGCAACTGTTTTACATGGACGAACACTCTAAAAGGCCAAGTCAAGTAGATTGTTACTTTTGAGACAACAAATAATTTAAGTCTTGTACCAAATTGTGATTCCCGACTATGAACACTACCACTTACTATTAACGCGTAAAAAATAGGACGAAATTAAACGCGTATTTATAGTATAACTTGCATAAAGCTTGCATTTAATCAATTTATATTATTTTACATTTTATATCATGACGCAATCTGTCAGCTCTTCAAGCTGACTCGCTATTGTTTTCTGACTTCAAAATATGAAGTAGTGTTTGTCTCATAAACTTATAGCTCATCAACTTATCAAATACTCGCAGAGGTTTCATGGAAACGCCATGAAGGCAGAATCTCTACAGTAGGTACCTGTAGCTGGATAGAACATAATTCTATAGGCCACGGATTTTTTTTTTTGGTTAACAGAATTCGTGCGTAACATTCGTGTTTGTAATTATTTTACACCTACGCCATGATACGGGAGAATTTAACTGCGAGTGTTTCTTTACAAAACCAGCCAAGTGCGTTTCGGAACACGTACAATCAACGGTTCCGTAGTTGGGGTGGATTTATCCCAAGAGCAAACTTAACATTGTAGTTGGAAAACATGGTCTCCCATACATTCCAAGTGCAAATGAAAGTTTGTTCACACAATATTGAGAGATTTACCATGTTATTTTAAGACCGTAGACTTCCTATAGGTTTTCCGGTAATCTATGAGTAAAGAATCATGAAATAAACGTATTTTACTTTCTTTCTTTCATTCTCAATATTTTTTCAAAATTATAAAGAAAATGTATTTAAGATCCTCGCAACAAGCCCTTTAATATGATATGTCACACGGTACAGTTTGCAAAACTTTTATTTTATTTGTCCGCCCTTAATCTTAATCGTATTTGCCCCCCAACAGAGTGTAACGTAAATAAATGAATTTTCAATACGGGAGTTACACGTCAAACGAAATACATAATTATGTATACAAAATTTCAACTTAATCAGTCCATTAGATTCGGAGCAAATTTGCTGAGATAGACGGACAGACAGACAGACACACGAGTGATCATATACGGGTTCCAGTTTTGCCCTTTAGGGTACGAAAGCCTAAAATGGAAATAAAACATTCCACAATTTCCAAATATTTCGATATTTTCACGAAAACACGGAGTACAAATAATGTTAATTACAGAGGTATCATATTCGAAACCATACAGATATTATAAACCGTGGTAAAAAAAACAAATATCATATTCAGTGTACGCAAAACACAGACTAGATATGAAATGATTAAAGGCTGATTTATACCAGGCAGTTGGACCGCGCGTCCTGACCGCAACAAAAAATGGCGTCGTTTTTGTATAAGTACATAGTGGACCGAAAGTCGGGACAGCGGTTTTATTTATTTAAAAGCCGAAGTTCACCTGGCTCTCAGCGAGATCGCCTTTGTGTAATTTGTCTTGCAAATTGCGGGTAGTCGGAATAAAGTGAACAAAGTTATGCTGGAAATGTATTGTAGAGTGGCTTTTAAAGCTTTACTAAATGTAGAATGTCAGTTGGCTTATTGTGTTACAACATGCACTTGCGCGGTTCAGTCACAAAAGACATAATTTTTTACTTTAGCAAATAAGTTACTTGATTTGGAATCACAAAGTATATCTGCTTGAACTAAAGGATGTTACTGTATTTTTTATTACATTTATGTGGGAAATCAGATTACGTCAAAAATAGTAAGAGATGAGTCTTTATTAATTTTACAACTTAAAGTCACTGAACATTTTGGGTTTAGGTAATTTCTGGATACTAAAAATATATTTATAGACTTATTTTTCTCTTATTTTATTAATAATCCAGATTATTTGACAGCTGTCAGATTTTAAGTGTCTCCTTGATGTTTCTCAAAGCTTAAAAACAATATGATTCAAAATAATTGTATCTTGTGAAATTTTCCTAAAATGAATATGATACTTTGACAGGTCTTTTCTTGAAATATTGCTTTCAAGCACCTTGTTGAATGTGGTTGAAAAATAAAAGTTGAATATAAATTATTACCTAACACTCTTTGGACCATTGCCTTTAAATCTTAGTTTTTTAAACAACTGCGCGATGATAAAGACAAGGTTATGTTTTTCTTACATAAAACAAAAAAAATGTTGATAGAATAAGAACCCACAGATCGAAAACCAAATCAGAAACAATTTCTCGAGACAATTCGGAACACACAAATCGCCGAATTCCAATCAAGCCTAAACGCCGAAGACCATTACGTACCGAGTTACAGCACACATCCAACTTATCTTATAGTCTGGGGCAACCCTAAAAATGCGGTACAACCCTACCCAGGCATTGTCCGGTCAGGGCTGTGCGCAGTTCCTATGGCTACCCCTTGATTATTCAGTAGTCGCCGTCCCTTCCGCCCCGGCTGAATATCACACAAGATACATAGGGGTAAAAATACAACCTTTCTCTTCGATATTCTTATTTTGTTATAAAACTTCAATTTTATTTGCGGGGTGACCCTATTTGCTGCCGAAATTACGCATAAGTTTTTTTTATACAATGTTTTGGGATGTTTACGAAACTGTACACGAATAATGTTACAAAAATATATTGTTTGTGTATTTTTTTCATATATTTACGCCCATTGTTTGTTATGGTACCGTAGTATGAATTCAAAACGAAAGGTGTTTTTGTAAAATCGTTATTGTTTCATACAATATAATTTTTGACATACTTTTATTGCTTTAAATGTGTTTTGTTTACTTTATGCATTTTTTATACCTCGGTTTGAAATAATATACTATTGTATTTTCTGTTTATTTTCCCAGCCAATGTTGTTATTTTATTTCGATAGTCAATTGACTGAACGTAACGAACGTAATTACATGTGGGATGGCTTTTTAATATTAAACATCATAATCCTCTTCAACATTACTCATCTAAACTGCCCACAAACTCCATTCACTAAACAGTAAACACATTACATCAACGAATTCAAAAGCCGATAACTCGTCGCCATTAAAGACAGCTAAAGAAAAAATATCGGAACGTTGCCGTCAACAAAATTTCACAATGTTGCGTCCACAAAGAGTTGCCTCAAACAAAATATCCGTTTCATGAGCCAGTGGGCCGCGTCTGAACATTACTCGATTGGACGATGTACAAGACATAAGAGATAGCGGTCTGAAAACTAAGTATTTTTATTTGCCTACGATGCCCAATAGATAAGCCTTGAGTAGAAATTCTTTAAAATGATAAATGTGAACTTTAATTGGTTTTACGTTTCACAACCCACATGAGAACTATTTTCTTCTCACTTTGTCTACGCAGAAGGAACGGGACTCTATGACGACGAAATACTTGCAAAACTTGTAACAGCTGACTGCATGCTCATTGACTAATTGAGGGAATCAGTGAATAATGTGACCAATGAACATTACGCAACAACGCCGACAGCGTCGTCTTCATTGCCCCAATATATTATTGGCATTAGAAATTAACAGGTTAACGATGATATTCGTACTTTCAAACATCTATTATTTGGACCAACCCCTAAATAAAACAATTGAATTTAAGTAGACTCGTGAGTTCGTGATTTTTTGGTAAACCAAATATCGTCTAGATGTCTGAGCCTCCTCCAATTGAATTATTTCAAAGCAAAAAGAGCTTAGATGAGATGACTGGATAGGATACATCACGATTATAGGCCTATGCTGTGTAGATAGCGGAAGCGGGCGCGGATTCCACCACCATTTTTTTTCTTAACAACTAGCAACAATAGACACTATTCAGTCGATCTCATTAGATCGCTGCTTTTACAGTGTGTCCTTGCTTTATAACAACCTATTACCTACTCACAGCTACCCATGCCCGCTTACTATATAGCCTAGGTTCAAGATAAGAAATCTAAGATAAACGTGTTCTAGCCATTTGTTCACAATCAATTACCGTTCGGTGAGTTAAAGACATAATAAATTAGCCTTCGACAGTGAAACAAATGAAACTACTAAGCTTAGGAGTCAAATAGAGTGAAGTAATGGATGTCTGTCTGTTAGTCAGGAAGTATTGACAACACGTTTGCTTAGAAGGTTAAAACTACAAGACATTTCATGACCACCTAAGTAATATTGTGGAATGCAATAACTGAGTATTGAATTATGATTATTTCTAATAGCGTTCTGTGTAGGTATTTCTGTTCATAATTAGCGATTATCTGTTTACTTTCTGAATTAAATAGAGCTGATCACAAAAGTAGTCGGGCAGTTCAAAATATGCAAGTATATTGATGGACGGATTTTTTTTATAATTTTTCTTTTTACGTTTTAGCAGGTATTTATTCAGGTTGGCACTTATTGTTTTGCTGCTAAGAGTAAGATAATATTCGGACTGATAAATCACTAGTTTCATCACTGTTACCTCTGCACTACTTGCAAAACTGATTCTTAAAGCATGGTTAAATTATATATAAGCCTTCTTCGTTTTGACATTCATATTTTCGATGAGTAATCAAAAACGCTACGGGACCTGACTTGCGCCAATCAAATCGTTTCGTCCAACTTCAAACTTGAGCGAAAGTCGACAATTTTGCAATCGAAATTTTTGACCCTTCCCCTTTGGAGCTGCAATAAAGAAGCGAGCTTGCCTCTCCCATTGATTGCTGTATTATTCCAAATTGCTCAAAACAATAAGTTTTTAAAGAGACTGCGGATGAAGCTAAACGGATTTTGGTCAAACACCTTTTTAATTACTGTGTGGGAAAAATATACTCTGCATTTAAGAAAGAAGAGAAAAATGTTCATGACAAGTTAACGGTGAACCATAACTGACTATGAAGAGTCATAATGTTCTGAACTTTATTTTGTGGTTCAGAACTTCGGACGGCCACGTCTGGACATAGTCTTCTCTTTAACCCCACAAATAACAGCCAGTCACCAGCTTGCCTATCGAATTGTTGCTTGTGGTAGATTATGATCAGTAAATAAGAGAACACTGTAATTTTGTCATCCCATGGTCAGCTACTTGCCATTGAATTGTTAATCGTGGTTTAATTGTCATCAGCAAATATAAGTACACATCCCGTCCTTTTGACATCCCATAGTCGCCTTTCCTACTCAGTTATGTAGAGACAGGTCAGTCCATTCCTCGGCCACCACACGGTCCGCCTCAATCACAGCTTACCCACAAACTATAACTCAAACAGCCTATAAACAGTCCCCAAAATCATTTAACCCATAGCTGCCATATCTGACCGCACCCCATAACGGGTCATAACGGGTCAATTTACCCTCTCAAACAGACTATCTTGACCTGAACGTTCTAACCAAAGTTTGTAGGATGCTCATAGTTTTAGTTATAGCTACATGATTGTAGTTGTAGTTTAGGAAGATTGTATTATTGTAGACATCAACCGCATTGATAACCGTAGACTGTTTGAAGTTGTATAATTGAATTACTTGGAGGAATGTTTGGGAGATGAACTTTAAGATTTGAGTAAATATTTTACCATGTCATCAGGCTAGGTGGAGCGACGATTTTCTCAGGGTGGCTGGTAGCAGCTGGATGAGAGTTGCCGAGAACCGACCTGAATGGCAAGCAATTGGAGAGGCCTATGTCCAGCAGTAGACTTCTATTATAGGCTGAAGATGACGATGATGAGAGAAAAATATTGATTTGTACTAAGTTTGTGAAGATTGTAATCCTCTATTCATCATACACAATTACATACCTTTTATTACCTTTTATTGGTTAACAAGAGTTTTTCTAGTCATCCCAAAGAGCAAAAAAATTACGAACCCAACAAAGCTAACCGGCATGAATTGCCCCGAATACAATCTCATAACAATAAATAAAAACTTGTGGACTGGTAATGCGTTAACAAAATATGCGCCTGACTTTGCTTACATAATAAATTCTCAAGAAATCACAGCTCGCGTGAATTCATGCTTATTCGATGAACACAAATGTAATAAACAACAGATGTGATAAAAGAGACTACACGAGCAGCAATACTGAAGTAGGCTAATACTGAAACGAGATTGACTGGCTAGTGTTTTCACCCGTTTACCTGCCAACTGACGCGAGCCACACTACCCATTAGATGGCCTCAGAGTTGAAACTGTTGACTATGTTGCACTGAGCATGTATATTTCTAGCAGAGGAGAACCGTTAGTGGTTTTCTACGTATCAGTCTAATGCTAAAGTTTCATGAAAGTTCACTGGCCAATTTACTCATGAAGGTAAAACAAACGAAACTGTTATATGTAGTGTATATTGTAAACAAAACCTCAATAAGCCGTTCTTCGTTCTCCGCCCACTAAACTACTTCGGTACAACAATGAGTAACGTTAACATTCCGTCGCATCTTTCTCGCTATAAATAACAACTACAATAGGAACAAAAGTAACCCATTTCGCGACAAAAACCTTAAAACGCTAGTTTTCTTTGTAAAATATTTAAATTTTTCACATTTCAGACGTCGGCGCTGAGTTATTTCGTCGCTTTGTTCAGGACCGCCCCTGCGATCCGTTCCACGCTAATTTATTGATACAACAGGTTTTCCCTGCGGTTTCACTTGATAGATGCTGGATTTTTGCGTTTTGAAATACGTTGCTACAATAAGGGCCTTGTTCGTTCACAATATTGTAGCCTATGAATGTCAACAGCGCAACAATGGCCCTCCCGTTACAATGAACGGTCAAAGAGGAATTGTGATGTTTTATTAACTTCGTTTATTTATTTTATGGAAAGTCTATAGCTAGAGCTGATAGCTGATATACATTTCAGTTCTAGTTTTATGAAAACATTGGAGCCGATAACAGATTCTCACAATTATAGTGATCGAAGAATCTGCCCCACTAATTCGAACCAGTGGGGCAGATTCCACTGCAAAGTTTAGGCATTCCAGACTTGTTGTTAGGCTTGTTGGGGCAAAGTGGAATTATTCGTTCTAACAGGAGGGGCTCGTTGATAAATAATAACAGCCGTACGGATTGATCGAAGGTCAAACTACGATTGCCGCGGTCGGTTTGTGGATGGGTGACCATCTATACATATCGAAACCCCTTCGTGCCTTGTAAAACCGGCTGTCATTCATAGATCTTTTACAGTCGTTACGGGGAGTCAGAACCCCAAAAGTCTGACGACCAGTTTTCCCAAGGGTTATCGTGTTACCCAGTTACTGGGTTGTGGAGGCCGAACATAGTCTGTTGGGAAAAGGCTAGGTAGATTGATTGAGGTCTAACTTACAGACAGAAGGACACTGTCTATCTTCATCGTGGACTCTATTCCCTTGTTCATCTTCTACTACAACACATGTGGCCTGTTGTAAACAAGTAACTACCCAGCATAAACACTCTGCATGTGTAAATATTATAGTTAGTAGAAATCCGGCGGTAGAGTTTAGGCTAATAGACTTTAAACCATTAATATTCATGAGAGGATGTGAGTGTATGTGATTTGTGTCTGTAATGGCTGGTACGATACACGGGAATCTTGGTAGGGGCTAATGTGGAGGGATTAGACCCTTTCTATCACCCAGAATTATTATTACAATAGAAACATTGCTACTGCGACAGTTATTTTAATGTGCCTATGTTTCGTTATTTGATTGAAATATTAACTTAAATGGTTAATATTGGTAGGATAATAGAGTCAATTAATCCTTAGTTTATAGACAAAACAACATAAATCTAATTAACTGCCACCAACAACAATAACGATTTACCAATATAGATAGTAATTCCCCAAAAAGTAAGTACTGAACCATAACTATACATAAAAAATACGAGGAACCACAAAAATCTCCGTTTATTGCAGACATTATATTTTTATGTGTTGGCATCAACAGATTCATGCAATTTTCTGCTGCCCGCAAATATTTTACAAAGATATATAAGCCTGCAAACTAATCTTTCAGCGTTTTCTGCTACAGATTACCGAAACAGGACTCTAATCGAATGCAGATAAGATATATTTTTGTTTCTAACTGTTAATAATAAATTTACATAAGCACCTTAGCAACGGAGAAGAAAGTTATAAACCATCATTACGGTGTTATTCGGTTTATCTCATCAATCCGCCAGCTTTGGTACATTTTAGCCACTTATTTGCCATACGACAAAGTCAATTGCGTCAGCCAATATTTTTTGTTATTTCCTCGTTTTCGACGACAGTTTATTATTTTTCCAGAGTCTCCTCAAGTGCGTATGGATGTGATTCAAGGATATTGGTGTTCTATTTGTAAATATATTCATGATTTTGTTGTTGATATTATATGGAGACTAAACTTTTAGGATAGCCCAACTAGATCAAGGTGTTGACTAGAGATCCTGAGTTAGATTACTTACTATTGAATACCTACAACAATTTGGGGCGATTATTAGAAGCATTTGTCATATTATGTGCATATGATACTATTTGCTATGGTGCAGTGCAAATGTGTTTTGTAGACTTCTTCAGCTTCACAGAAGACGGGTAGAATAAGAAATAAAATAAGATTTCATTAGAAACGGCAGCTGCAGCGTTGAGTAACTGATACGTGTTGCGTGGGTGGCGTTGGCGGGCACAGTGAACGCTGTGAACTTTATTTTTTATTTTTTATATAGGGCATCTCGTTGCTGACCTCTGAGGTCATGACTACTCAACCGGTCAATCCTGTGGCTGCCTTAAGCTTCTACACTTAAAGCCTCCAGCCAGAGGCAGCCTCCAGCCAGGGGCAAACGCTGTGAACGGACGCGCCTGCGTTTTATAGTTTTGCACCGTGTATGCGGTGCGTAGTGGGACTATCAAAGTGGTCAGGGCAGGCGGACCAGTATATTTTAAGCAGTACTCTGTTTATGTGTGTGTGTGTGTGTATGTAATAACTTTGCAGCTTATTTATTTACGTCGTAAATTAGATTACATACATTTCAAGTCTTATAAGATTACAGTTGGTAAAGTTTAATTACGTATACGTGCAGGCTTATTAGATCCCAAGTAGATCTTTAATTGAGCTTGAACTCTGTACAAGTTCACTTTATTCAGTAGTAGGCTGGGTATCTGACATGTTTTCCGTCCAGAAGATAGATTAGAAATACAGTAAGAAACAAAGGCTAAAATGACAGCTTAATTCTGATAGGAAACACGATGAGAAACCTAGGCTTACATAACTATTCAATCCTAACTAGAAACATAAAGAGAAACAAAACTGACTTAATTCTAATTAGAAATATAAAAACTTAAGTCTAATGAGAAGTACAATGAAAAATGAAAGATTTAAATGACTTCTATGGAACATTTAACGCAGGCAACGTTCAAAACATAAAAAAATAAATAATAAAAACTTACAAGCTAATAACAAAAGGACTATAACTATCTTAAATAACTAAAGCTGTTATTTACAACTATCTTATATAACTAAACCTGTTATTTACAGATACCCATATTCTAAGAAAAAATAAATTGTGTCCCACCGAAAGTGGATTTAGAGCCGAAAACGAAAAAGAAGCTTCGGCTTTAGTATTATTTTCGGCCGAAAACAAAGCCGAAAATGAAATTGATTTAGACATTAAAATATTTGAATATTTTGCCGTTAACTGAAATCTGTTTTGTTTTTTGAAAGAGCAAATATAGGCTTTAAAAGTAATAAAACACGATAATTTACGAAGTAGGCCGAATGACGTGCAACAATTCACGAACCTCTGATTTTCGGCTTGGCCGAATCTTCGGCTGGTTTATGCCCCAAAACGGAAATATGGCCCAATCATGATACTTTTCCCGAAAATGGTAGAAAACGTAAACGAAAACGAAGCTTCAGTTGGTCTCTAATAAAAATACATAAATATTTGCGGTAAACATGACGCAAAGAAAAAACTCAAACACAAAAAAGAACAAGTTGGGGGACAATATGCGTCACATCCACGCACAACGGCCATCGATCAGCATAATGCTGTGACACTATGTGAGACAGAGCCACGCGCGCCGGCTTAAAATTATCTGTGCGTGCAGCTATCATAAACTATTTGTTTGACGTTAGGTTAATACCTATATTGAAATCAATACAAAAGGCAATCTTCCAAAACACAGAGGGTCTAGGTAGGGAGCATACAATGCCACATAGTGCTTTAATGAGCCCCTAAATAACATCAATTAAGATATTATCCTATTGCAATTATGGCCGTTGTACTATTAGCAATATTTTATTATGATTACTTGTTTTATTAGTGCCTACTGCTTAGTGATATATAGCGTGTCTTGTGCTGCCTCATTCGGTTACAGCTTGGCATTGAGCCAGCAAAAAGGGGTTAATGGTACAAGACAGATTAGAACAAAAGGCCCATAGCATTAAGCTTCCTGTACATGACGCCGGAGCCGCACCGGGCGGCGCGGCGCCAGACCGTATGTTAGTGTATACGAATAAATATCACCCATACGCCGCAACGGCGCGCGCCGCGCCTCATAGATTTTACATTTTCATTCTGAGAGGTTCTGATTTTTTTTTTTGATTGTGTATTCAAGTTTAGTGTAGCTTACACATCAACAGCATGCAACTTAATAGCTGCAAGAGGTTTTGGCAAAAAAACCTAAAGATTGGTTGCAAAGATAGTGGCATGGAAACATTTGCATACCATGTCCTACCTGGGATCCTATCAAACTATAAGCTCATGATATTAACTATTACAGTCTATAGTTTTCGAATTTGGTCCGTTTTACCTTTCCTGAAATGTAAGGAGAAGTTCTTCTTGAGTTGTGAATCGTGGGTTGTTACGAGTGGTATTACTGAAATATCTTGTGTAGTAGTGAAAGTATAACTGCATGTTTTTATATCTAACCTAATGTTCTGTCAGTTAACGGCCTTACATATTTATGGCAGTGTCAGTGCGGATGTTCCAAGCTCATTAAATTAATAAGAACTGCAGTTTTCATATTATATTTGAACATGATATACGACTTTTATCGGGATAGGCATGAAGAGGATAGTGTTATTCTGCTTATAAGGGCTATTATAAGCAGAATAACACTATCCTCTTCATGTACCTTACTCCTCGTCCATCGTTCACTTGTTACCTGGGGACACTATCTAACGCCAGTGTTTTACCTTTAATGATAAAAAGCTTTAAAGATATTATTACGTTAAAAACGCGTGCCCGATGGGATTTCCCATCGGCAAAAACTTTCATCCCTTAATTAACCACTTTAGGGAGTGAATTTTCAAAATCCATCCTTAGTTATCCTCAATTTCATGCGCATAGATTTAGCGGTTAAGGCGTGCTTTTTCTGTCAGTGAATGAATGAATCTAAGATATTTATTAAATAGATAGCTATGTGTGACACACTGGGATCCTAAATAACACAGAACTTGTGCCCTGAGACGATGGGCGGGGTCGCGGTAGACCGCGTAGGAGATGACGGGCCGAGCTAGCTTGGTTCCATCAAAACTGGAAGGAGGACGCACGGGCTCGCGAATGATGGAAGGAGCAGAGGGAGGCCTTTAGTGGGACAGCGTAGGATAATAAAAAAAAAGGAGATACGATACGTATTGTATCGGTAGTGATGACCCCCAATATAATAAATGCACAAACAATCGATACAGTGAGCACCGGCCGCAACACTGATTGCAGCCCCATTGTTACGATACATCCACTTAGATTACCTGAAATCTGGACTCGAATAAAATAAATACATGCAAATCGAATATACTAGGTACTCAGAAATAATCAAAGCTTATATTGAATGAAAACGACGAATATTCAGAGTTACCTATGCCAAGATTTACAGGAAAAATGTAGGATAGCTAAAATGAATGAAACTAGAGATACTGACTTAAGTAAAACCACGTCCACAAATAGAATAAACCAACAATATTTCAAATCCGTTTACATGATAAGTCTCGCAAAGAATCATCCGGAGATTTATATCAAATCTTAAGGAAAAGATCAGAGGGTTTCATCTTTTTTACGTCGTTTTCGGTTGCGGGTTGAGCACATTATTCTAACGTGCCCTAAAAATGCCACAAACGGTAAAATATTACTCCCTTCGGATCGTCTGTTACGTGCCAAAGGACCTTTAAATTGCAGATTTGATTATACCGGTAGCGAAACGACGAGTAATCATTTTTTTAAAGCAAATGGAGCTGCGGTATAAGCAGTTTAAATGTTTACCTATACTTGGTAATCTTATTGGCAATAATAATAACAATACCAGCCTGTTACTGTCCCACTGCATGGCAAAGGCCTCTTCTCATACAGAGAAGGCTCAAGCATTGATCACCACGCTTGCTCAAGACAGGTTGGTGATTTCAAACTTATATTAACTATTAGTCCAGATTTCCTCACGACGTTTTTCACCGATGTCAGCATTGTCCAAGATAAACTCGGAAAGAATATAATTTTAATATGAATTATAAATGTCACATTGATAAGTTCCAATGTGACATTTATTATTCATATTAGCCCGCATTGGAACCCACAACGTCGATTGGAAATAATAGAGTTTGTTATTTTTTGTTATTAACAAACACAAAAATTCTGGCTTTCCTCTTTACAGGATCTCTGATTTTATTTAAATCAATGATCCATAATATACACACACATACACATACACACACACTCTGATACACACACACACACCCTCACACACACACTGCAGATACTCACTCACTGTACAGTACTGTACAGTGAGTGAGTATCTGCAGTGTGTGTGTGAGGGTGTGTGATTGAGAAAATTAACTACACTACTACACGTAGAACAGTTAATTTTGATCCTTTTAAAATTAACCTTCGTATTTTGGTTTCCATTCCACATTACTACAATCCTAATAGTAGATATGATGGCCTGGCGGACTGTGGTCGTCATGTTAACTGTCCCAGAGCCTGCCCTTTAATCAGAGCTCTTTCACCGCCGTGCACAACATACGCTGATTTTAAAACATATAAGTGTGCCATCAACTCCGTGTCAAGCCAAACTGAGCGCATTTAAAACAATATTGGAGATAGTGTAGCCTTCTTTATCGCGAATTTTCCAGTAACCACTATGGTAGGTGCAGTTAACAACACCTCTATGGTAGCAATTTGACATTGACATCGCCTTTTTGTCGTAGCACTAAGGACCGCGACAAATTACCATAAAAATGGGCATGTCATAAAATACAGTTAGCTTTATTTTCAGTTTAAGACCATGCATACGGAAAGTGAGCAACGTCGCAAATTAAATAGATGTCAAATATTTCGCTGTTTTGATTAGTTTGGCAATATTACTGTATGGAAATATGAAATATGGCTAACTAGTGAACTAGAATATAATTATGAAATGCAATAATTAATATCGTAACAGCGAATATTTCGTTTTCCGAAAACGGTTACACCATCAAATTCAGTGTTATAATTGCAATTCATTATTAATATTCTAGTTCACTAGTTAGTGATATTTCATATTTCCATACAGTAACATTGCCAAATTAATCAAAACAGGTAAATATTTGACAGCTATTTGCGCCAAGTTTTTTTCACTGAACTACTTTATTTCACTCAAAAATATTAGACTGAGTTAGGTATACAAATAAATTACAGTGAAATAATAAACTTACAGGCCTGTAAAAACCTAGCATTTGTTAATAAAGAAACACACGAATGCTCTACAAAAAAGATCCTGAAAAAATAAGTAACAAATTGTACTCCCTGTTAGTCGCGACTTTTAATAATATTCCCAATTCGTTGTCCCCGTAATGATATATACGGAACCGTGTTTCTGTGCGCTGACAAACTACCCTCATTTGACAACTGCGAAAGATTTTTATTTTGGCCACTTTATCTCGCTGAACCCTGAATGTAAGTTCAGCTGGGAACTCCGTTTACTTATGTTGATCGAAAGTGTCAGATGGAGGTAGGTTTATTTTTCTTTGCCCACCTTCATGTTTTTAGTTGATTTACGTTCGATTTGAAGTGGAATAATCAAGGATCATTCATTCAAAAATGGGTCTACTTGTCCATTTATGGTTTCGGATGACGTCAAGAGTATGGACAACGTTCTTCTATCAGCTAATAGCTATAAACTGCAATCTCCAATTCGACTGCAGAGCATATTAATAATAGTGATATTCTTCTACGACTATTGATACACTGTGGGAGTTTAAGTAATTAGGAGGATATTTAACAGGATTTTGATTGTATAGTCATGATTTTATATGAGTATGATAAAATTATTAGTTACTAACAAACTAATTATTAGTTCAACATGACTTTTAGTTGCAAATTGATTTAATAAGAATAGGTCCCTCAATATTTTCCTACAGCGGAAGCAGACTTCCCACGAGACACTAGCGGAAATTATGATAATATAAACAACACAGTGACTTATGCATAGTGCTCAATTACGTTGAGTGTCCATGTATTTATGTAACGCAGAAAAAATTGCACAGGAATATGTTGGACGAGAAATTACTTATGGTTCGCAGCAACAAAGTGCCTTTTTTGCATCGTCATTATTTCAGACCTACAGCTGACCTACTTCTTCATTGATATTGGATGGCAAAGAAGTAGAGGGCCCACTTGATAGTAGGTATGTGGTCATTGCCACCTACGTACGTCTGTAAGGACACCGGTCCCCATATCATTCAAATAAATAATAATAATGGTGGTTGTTCTTCTACGGACAAGCTCCTACACAGCGAGCGCTACTATAATTCCTTCCATCTAGTAGGATATATCGATACAATTCTATTTCTGTTTTTATGCATTGGTAACTAATCATACCAGCGCCATATTCCACGTCATATTACGTCACGTACATCACATACTAACACGTTACATCTGCTACGAGATAAAGAGAAGGAAGGAGGAATACTTCTCGATATTATCTCCCTTGACTTATGACATTTACACTGACAGTCATATGGGCACTATAAAAAAAGCAACAGATTTTTTTCTCGAATTGCATTATTTTCTGTCATTCAAATTTTCCCCTTCAGTATGCAGTTAGTCTAACAAAACATGCAACATATCATCATTTTAAAGGCAAAATTCATACTCATGCACAAATCTTGCATTTCAGCCGAAAGACGTCCACTGCTGGACATAGGCCTCCCCCAAATCTTGCAAATGGCTTGCAAATTGTAACCTCAACCAACACCAAACCATGACCCTCACCGTATCTTTCCTAATTGTTTCCATACTACAGTAAGTATTTCATTCCCACAGAATCTAACCTTCAGATTGATATTCACTTACTCTTCAGGGAAATAGCCTTGAACCTAATTCACTAAATAAGCCCCAATATTTAATTTAGCGCCACATTTTCCGATTACATAGTTGATAGCCCCTCGCGAGAACGAAGGGTCTACACTAGGTACAAATCATGAACGAACAAAAACAATAGTGTTCCGCGGTGGACTGCATTTCTTTTTGGGACAAAACGCGGAGGAATTTTCACTTGTTTTTACTAAGCTTAAGTCGAGTACCGAAGAAATAACTTAAAATAAGCTACCACACAGAAGAGCAATCAATGCTTTAGAAGTAAGTAATAAAGCAGTGTGAGAAATAACTTTATACAAAAAAAAAAACAACGAACTTCTAAAAAAAAAAACATTACAAAGTGAAAAGTAACTTTAATTAAAGTCGGTTTTGAATTTTTGGTTTTTGTCACCGACTTCCGAAATTAAACTTATTTTTCACCTTGTAGTATTTTTTTTAGAAGTCGGTTGTTTTTTTTATAAAACGTTTTTATTTTTCACTGTTTGTTGTGGTACCTACCCCACATAAATTCGAATACCATTATGACCTGCTATGTAAATAACAGTGACAGATTGACAGGAAGTTATCATCATATCATCCACATATACCAAGTGGGAAAAGTACGTGTTATTGAAGCTTACTCAAAAATTATCCAAGCAAAGTTAATACAATTTATATGGTACCAACTTGAGAGCATACCCTTTCATACAAAAAATAATTTTCTAAATCGGTCCACAGTTGATGGAGAAATCGATGGGCATACATAAAAAAAATACATACGCCACGCACATAGAACCTCCTCCTTTTTGGAAGACGGTTAAAAAAATCATAAAACCGCCACATTCAATGTTTTAAGCTAGGTAACCTAGTGTTTCTTGGCAAGCTTTTGATTATTCTGTGTAGTGACAGAGCTGTCGCACGAAATTAATTTCTTTATTCATTCCTTTTTGCTATTATACTGGACTAGGTATTTCTAGAATATCAATAGGCATAAATTGCGCTTATTAAAGCAACACAAAACTTCCTTGTAATCCAATACCTTCCTTCTACGATCCGTTGCGTATCCCTCAGGGGAGAGTCCCGTGTCCGACATATATTTACACCCTTTTCGGGACACCCTGTATCCGGGTACCTTGTATCAAGTAATATAATATGTTTAGTAATAATTTGCCGTAGATATATATCGTTTTTATAAAGCTGCCCCAAAAGGGTACCAGGTGTGGTCAGATGAATTAGGGACCGGGTTTTCGTATTGAGTAATCGTGCTTACAGGATTGCTGGAATAATACAATACATTTAGGATAATGTGGGTTTTGAATGGTACAAAAACTTTTAGATTATGAGCATAAATTCTTACTTATGCGTCTCACATGTTCTACTGAGTAATTACTTTATTGCATGATGCTAAAGATGAATCGCTTTCTAGTAATTGTTAACTCGCATTGTTAGTACTGAAGACCAAAGATGTGTAATAAATGAGTTAAATTTATGATACATGTGATTTGCAAATTCACCCATAACAACGATTTAAGAATACTTTTTCATCGAATGAAATCGTAGACTGACATCGACCTCGACTACCTGCCTACCTTCAATCTCCAATCTTGGTCAACTACTCTACGGTTAAAATATTTCACTTAGTTAGCCGCTGTACATAAATTACCTCAACTCATGCTTTTTCTATGGGGGTAAGCAAAAACTACAGATCGCCATGTTCTAAGATTCTTACATTTTACTCCTTTCCTTTGTTTTCGTTAATAAAAAAACATATCCTACACGCGCGTTGCTAGTGAAATGAATACTGATGATAACATAATATTAATTCAAGGTTAACCCCAACATATCAATCTCGAATAACTGACACATAAAACCCGCGTAAGTAAGTCCCTTCGAGTCATCCATCATAATTTGCTAATATCCTTTTCCATATAAATCTTCCTCTGCTGGTAATCAATTTTCTTAGCCCACTTTAAGAACATCCCTTAACAAGTCAATGTTATTGATATTACAGTTTATATACAGCCTTATCTTATTATTTAGGTCGCTTTATAATTTGTCTGACTTTTGCGAATCTTGTGTGTAGCTGTCAATGTTATTTTGTAGGTTATTTTTATGAGCACTCAGGCGACTGGGAGCGCTGTCCTAACTTACGTATACCATGAAAGTTGTTTCTATTGTTAAGTAGTTGCAATACTACTTACTGCCAGATATAGGTACCACGTTATGTTGTACTTCCACGGATAAGGGGACCTTTACCCTCTACTTCAACTGAATCTACTTAATAGAAATTATAATTCACTCATTTATTGACAGACAACCCACAGCCTAAACCGCTGCCTGCGCTGGGTCTAGAAGTGTGATATTTGGACAAGGGTTCATTTTATAACGAAAGTAATCACTAAGGAAGGATTTTTGAAAATTCATCCCCTAGATGGGGGATTAAAATTTGTATGTAATTTCGTCATTTATGCCGATGGGAAATAACATCGGGCACACGACTTGTTATATTACATTTTACAAAGACGGATTCCTAAATCGTACATTAGCTCTATTTGTCATTATTTGGAGTTGTATGAGAAATATGCTCACTGTATAGGTACTGTTACAGCAACATTGTGTCAGTACCCTTTAATTTTTTAAACACAATTATTCATTTCCCACTTTCTTTTTACATTGTAAATTACTCAATCTCATAAAGTACGCTTATCAAATAAACTTTAAAAAGAATATTTGAAGAAAATTGTTCTTCAACTGGAATTTTTACGCGAATTTCCCCGATGTGCCAAAATGAGGAAATAATTAAGGGTATAACTTTACTTCGACGTGAAACATTTTGCCTTTTTTCGGGAGATTTCGTCGTAAAAGTTGGCAAGCTGAGTGCACGACAGATAAAACGTAATTTTAAAAGTTGGATGTTTATTTGAGTTGGCAAGATTATGCTTGAAATGGAAAGTTTCCATTTGCGTTATCATCGGTTATCGTAAAAATGTTTCGCCTATTGTCGATTTATTTTCTTAAACTGAATGTCTTTTATGGAGATATGAGTTTTATTCTTAGAGAGTTTTCGTATAAAAAATAAATATGAAAATAAAATGAACTTATTTTATTGGCCAATACAAAACTTATTCGTATTACAAAATGTTTTTGTGATCGGTGTCGGCAATAACTCATTTAGCATAGTTGTTTGTTTTACTTAGCTGCTTTTAAAAGCTGCCATTTTAATAAAATCATATAATGAAACTCAAAATAAAGTATGCGATTAATCAAATCTTTCGTAGGGCAACACAATATTCATTTCTTCTACCTAACAACCGTTGAAAAACCTGTAAAACGTAATCAAATAAAACCTTCTTAAAAAATATACCGCAAAAAAAGAAATGTACCTCTATAAACATCCCCGGTACCGGTACCGGTAAATTTCACCCGCTGTTATCAAAAGGATTACTTTTCAAATAATATCGTGTTGCGAGGTCCTGGGGGAGGTTGTTAGTGGGCTGATCGAGTTTCTCTGGGTCCAACTGTTAAGGGCCTGCTCTCGGCTAAACACTTTATATTTGTAAATAAAGATAAAAGGTAGATATTTTAGGATCGGAGCGGTATCGTACCTTTGCTATGTTTAGTCATCGGTACAAATTGTATTATAGGTAGGATCTTTGGAAGATTTTGAGACAATAGATCTTAAAGAGCAAAGAACTTAAAGATGACAGAAGGAACGTCTTTCCCAATATATAACTACGTAGGATACCTATCATCAATATACAATGAAGTTAAAATATTAGCAAGGATAACATAAGGTAATTGAATTATTTTATAAATTTTTGCCCGTGATAGAACTGTGTCTTTTACAAATTTTTTTTTTTTGTCATACAATATCTTTGGCATAATTATTTATTACTGGTACAGAATGAATTTAAAGGATTTTTTCATGATCATAGGGTATTTATTCCTTCTGTCACACTCACGGTCATGCACATCGACATTTAATCTTAACTTATCTTAAGAGCACGCAACTCGAAGGGATTACTAGTAGCCACTGAAGAGTTCTACTATTCACCTCCTGCCTCCATCATCAGATCATCTCCAAGATACCAAATTATAGTATCGTCATTCGAACTACTTTTATAAACCTAAAGAGTTTCATTTCGATACGTCAAGTAGAAGTAAGTTAAAATTTGCTTCCAAGATTTTATTGCATACAAGTACTATTTAGTACAAAGCGTGTTAAAAATGAAGAAATTATCAGAAAAGGCTATAAAACATAAAGAAAAACAAAACATAACTGAGATTTTTTAATTTACATTTACGCATCATCATTACAACATTCTTAACAATAACATCAAATGTACATTGTTAAATATAACAATTTCCAATTTTAAAATTAGGTGTCGTCTTATATAAAGACACCTTTAAGTGGCGTTTTTATAAAAACACATAATGGGAGATTTTTAACGAAATTCTACCTTGTATCAATTAGGATAGTAATAAAAAAAATAGCTTTAATTAAGCTCTGAAAAAGCTACCCGTAATTATTTCATTATATCCGGCTTAATTTAAAATTGAACCCTTTTGTTTAGAAAAGATACTTTTTATACCTGGTAAAGTAAAGCTGGGTCGTGTATAATTATAGCTGACGCCGCTATTCTGTGAATTATATTATTTATTTATTTAAACTTTTCACACTCAAAAAGGTACAAAGGCAGACTTAATGCCTTAGGCATTCTCTACCAGTCAACCAAGGGTGGTGAAGAGATTAGATGGCAGGTGCTCTGTTTGAGGGGAACAAAGTAAAAAATTAAAAATATATCATAATGCATTATATTACCTACTCTTCTGTCTGTTGTGCACGATTTTTGCTGTAGTCTATCTTGGTCTCTCAGTTATAACATAAGGTAGCTAGTATGTATCATTCAAATGAAAGAGCACATTGAAAAGTCGATCGCCAGCAAATACAATACGTACCTACATAATGATGTTTATTAACTGATAATGTGTTTATAAAATAAGTGTGTTTTTGTATTGTCCAGCTCTGTGCTGTACTGTAAAGAAACCTCGTGCAGATAATTATTCCAAAATTGTATGAGTAGTTCCTCTATCCTTTACCTTACTTCCTCCATTACATGCCCTAAATCCTACTCGGTGCTATAACTTTTTGCTCTTGAGATTGATAAACACATTTACCCAATCTGCGTTCGCAATTTATTTGCCAAACATGTAAACAAACACGAATTTACCAATTAGACAAACATCAACTTTATGCGAATGTAAATAAAGTTGATTTTCGACCGACTAGTACAATTGAAAAAGTTATAACAAATATGAAGTTTTAGCACAAACTGAACCTTATGTGTAGGCATTACAGTTGTTTTTCCTAAAACTCGTGTTTGTTTACATGTTTGGCAAATGAATTGCGAACGCAGTTTACTTTCTTCACTACATACTGCTCCAGACAATTAGGTCCCGTCCCGTAACCCATTCATCATACCTATACTATTATCCCCCTATTAACTACTATAACTAACTCACAAGCCACAACAAATCATAAGACCTAAGTCCCAACGTATCATACTTAGTCCAAGTACTGTACTAAATATTTACCGGTAATGTACTAAACATTTACCGGTACCGATAAATCTTACCTCTAGGCTTATTACGCCATTAATTCCTACGATCAATTAAAACTTAGCGGCACAAGAGCGAAGGAGGACAATAAAATAGATTAAAATCTAATTTGGATTCGGTCTAGGTTCTGTTCGAGTGCTGTTTGTGTTTTGTTCTGTAATTATTTGGTAATTCTTACTTACTTAATTCTGAGTATAAAGCGATTGTTTTGTATATGTTGTTAAGTTTGAACCTTGAGTCAATGAATATTCGGAACTTTGGAATTGTTCTTCATTGACAATCCTAATCCTAACTTAATATTATAGTGATAGTTGACATTGTTTGTTTGTTACGTGTTCACGCTAAAGCGGCTGAACGGATTTGAATGAAATTTGGCACATGGGTAGACATGACCTGGACCTGGCTACCTTTCATTGTGGATCGCAGACGAAGACGCGGGCAGCAGCTAGTTTGATTATAATAATTAACTTATGCCAACGGATTGAAACTTAGCCCAGTGAATATCAACACACAAAAATGCAAACGTCGTAAACAACATGCGCGTTTCATCTGATGTTTTGTAGTCACGCAGAGCCTCTGGAATATGGTGAAGCGATCAACATCAACTCTCTTGTTAAACACTTTCCCTAAAATGACCATTCGTTCAGCCGGTACGTGTCTTGGCAAATGACCCTAAATTGATAATTTTTCACTTTTTGGAAATAAATGCCCATCTTTGACTAGCTGTACTTCGCAACCACCTATTGGTTGCCTAGAGTGCTTGAGTTGGGCTCAGATTATATCAAACTTATCTTGCTTCACAAAAATATATTTTAAAAAAAAAACAAGGTTTTGTTCCAACACAAGGTTTTCAGGGTTGCAAACTTGGGTATAAACTACTCTCAGGGGACCTAACAACATACAAAAGAATTGTAGTTACGAGTACATGCGCGTTTGTGATGTTTGATGTTGTTATTGACTGGGCTACAGGTAGAACTCATAAACTAGTGTACCGACTTATTTGATACCCATCATCACTAGCCTAGACAAATTACAATCGCTTTGAATACTTTCGTATTTCTACAACGACTTTCAACAGGATTTACATACGAGTCCGCGCCACAACTGAAGTAGGCGGAAAAGTCGTGGAACTATATTTGAAAAAAATGCTATTTGATGCAATGACATAGACACTAGCGCCGCGTCTATCGGACTGGAGTGGTGGCGCGGACTCTATTATGCTGTTTGGTAGCTTATTTCAGTCCCGTATTATATTTTTTACGTTCCTGTCATCGTTAAAGCTGATTGAATGTAACTTTTTTGTGTCTTATGGTCACAAACGATAATAATATTGATTTGATATCAGACGTCCCGTCGTGTCGTTTGGTTTTAGCGCTAAATTGTAAAAATGTCTTACTTTAAAGTAACATATCATAACACCACACTTGTATTCTCGAAAGGGTTAGGCAGATGTGTAACTATAATATACCCACATTTCACCAGTTATATTTAAGTCTCATATATTAGGGACTCCGGGCTGCTACTGAGAAATTCCTGATGAAAAAACCCAATAACACTTTGCCCGTCCTGGAAATCGAACCCAGGACCTCATACTCAGCAGTAGCGCTTGCGACCAGTACACCAACGAGGTGGTACTTTAAAGTAGAGCACATTATTACGTCCCTAATGACTGACCCTCACTTATATTGCATACCTTTGACCCTTTTTTATAAAAAGCACTTTTGCACGTAAACAAACCAAAAATAACCGCTATTTTTTTAGGTTTATTAATGAAGTTTAATTTAACCGTCGTTTGAGGCAGAGGGAAATTAACAATGTTATAAAACCAACACCTGAGGTTAGCTTTTAATCATGAAAACGTATCCATCACGACTTTTAGGTACTTTTGGAGAATAAGCAGAGAGGGAGCAATAGAATATTATGCATTGTTTAAATAATATGAGTGGGCCTGTTTTAAAGGTGTCTTCCAAGGAAGGAAATACCATACCTTATTTCTATCGGCCCTGAAAAAGCCTATCATCAATTCATCCGCACACACAATGGGCAGTAGTTCCGTACAGTTTAAAACTACTACGTCTATTTCTATATAATAAATAGTATACAACAGAGCTATTAAATATAAAGAAATATTATTATAAAGGATTTTTTGCTAAACAAAGCGTACTACTCTATAAACGAGTTTTTTAACGACAAAAATTTGGGTTAGTCTAATTGTTTTTTCCTTTTTATAATGACTAATGAATGCAATGTAATTATGACTTTTTTATTTTATGTAGTAAAATTTTACATGTATAATATTTTTGATGAATAATTTTTAAATTGACTAATGTATAATAACTTTAAATAATGTATAATTTTGACTAATTCGAATTAAATTTTACAATAATTTATTAAGTTCCTAAGTAAGAATTAAATTTATAAATATTGTACACCTTATAGGTATGTTACATTGTTACTACAATTATAACCATAACATCTCTATTGACATGTAACAAACAATAAATGATTTGAATTTGAATTTGAATTTATTCGTGTCTGTCTGTATAACAGAGTTTTTCTTCTAAACTACACGACGGATTCTGATGATGTTCATTTGGGGCCGGTTTTATTTAACTTTTGATATTCCGAACTGGTTTCGCCACTGTGAAATTTTCATGTTTGCCGATCACTTAAAATTCGTCAAAATAGTTAAATCTAAGCATGACGCCTCTGAATTACAAAGCGACTTGGATGAATTGGTGATATGATGCCAAATAAACCAGATGCTCCTAAATCCTAGCAAGTGTTACCGTATAAAATTTACTAGGAAACATCATCTCATCGACCAGGATTATTATATTGATGGAGATAAAGTAAAGGAATTAGACACAATAAAAGACCTTGCTGTTATATTTGATCAGAAATGAAACTTTATCCCTCACATTGACAACATAGTGAAAAAGTCTTCCAAAATGCTTTGTTTTGTTATCAGAAACACAAAACAATTTAGAAACTGTAGAACAAAAATTATCCTTTATTATTGTCTGTGTCGAAGCAGTTAGAGTATTGTAGCGTGGTCTGGCGGCCACACTATGCTGCTCACTCATTGCGTCTTGAGCGTTTACAAAAACGTTTTCTAGGGCACCAGGCCTATGTTAGCGGTTTTTCCAGGAAAATACCTTCATATAGTGATAGGCTCAAACATTTTAATATGGTTTCTCTTAACAAACGTCAACGCCTGAATGACGCGATGTTTGTATGCAAAGTTATGGCCCATAAAATTGACTGCCCGCAAATATTAAATAATTTAAATTTCCGCGCCCCCTCCAGAATTCCTCGCAATCCTATAACGCCTATCTGCCCTCCGCAGAGAAGAACGGTTCTGGGTGCTAATTCTCCCTACGCAAGGTTTTGCAGGGCTGTGAACGATTGCAGTGATCGGATCGACCTCCATTTTGACAGTTTAGGCAAATTGAAAGCCAGCTTTTATAAATATCTCCCCGAACACTGAGTTTCTTAGCCCTGCGTTGTCTCACTGGGTGGGTGAATTTGGGCTACTTGGTATTTTTTTTTTTTGTATTACCTAGTTTTGTCTACTTTAGTTTGCTTTGTTCATAATTTGTCTGTTTTGCTTTTGTTTTAATTTAGTTTAATTAATTTATTAAGTTCTTTTCAGTGCAACTGTCCATAATAGGATTTTATTTCAATTTTTTTTTGTAAGTTACAACAACGTTTTGCGTGCATGCAGAGTTTACCTATGAGTGATTGTTACACTTTATTCTGATTTGTTGCTTCTGTTTCATTTGCTTATACCAGTGTATACATAAAACAGTATATATCAAAAATAAAAAAACACAAATGCTTTATTTTTCAATATGGAGACAATTTTCAAGTTATAAAAAAAAAATTACAACTTTAGTTGGGCTCTTACTTTGAATTTTATTATTTTAGTTTTAGAAACACCTTTTTTGTTTTATTTTTAGCACGTTTGTCTTATTACAAATTCTAAACAAATATTGTTTTTGTAAAAACACTTTGTTTACATTGAAATAACGTTAGGAGTTGCATTTTCTGATTTCTTTACGTATACTACTTGTTTACGCTAAGCTTGTAACTCGTTATCGTCATCTATGATTCACAGCAAAACAAATGTAAAAAGTGTCTTAACGTGTTTACATTATGACTCCATGTGCGAGGATCTTACCTTGCCGTAACACAGTCCTGGACTAGCACGGGAGGTAAAGAACTTTTCTCTGTATACCGTCATTGAGCATTTATATATTTTATCAAGTATGTGAACCATTGCTTTACTTGTGGTAGCATTATTATAATTTAACTGTTCTTCTACTCCCCTTGCTACTTGATATAGATGGGTTCTAACTTAGTGTAGTCGAACGTAGGCGAGTGTGCCCTATACTATGTACTATGTAAATATGTATTACCGGTGTACTGTAACCTAACCTTATGGTCAATAAAAACTTTTTATTATTTATTATTATTTCCTTTATTTAACTTTTTAACATATAAAATACATTTTTAAATATTTCTTAAAAACTATATAAAAAATATAAAAAATAGTGTTCCGCCGGAGTCGGGAGCAGGGTCCAAGCTACCGGTGGCTAGGGCTGCAGAGACAGGAACCTCCTCACAATGCGAGCCGTGTTATTATTATACAATTGTTGGTGAACCAAATAAATAAATAAATGTTTGGCCATCATTTACAGAATTTATTCCAAAAGGTTTATGTTTTTATAACATTATTATTACTATGAAAGAAATCCCGATGTTTTGTCAAGTCGTAAACACCGTGTGAAGCAGGGACGGGTCGCTAGCTATTAATGAAACAAAAACGTACTATGTGCGTAGTAAAATGTTTCCATAACCCACTGCTTGGCCACATTTTCTAACTACGCCAAATTTCGCAAACAAACGTGAACCTAACTAATTCATACATCTTTACAAGAGGCGGCAAACAATAAACATTACGCGTATAGTTAGCTCTTCTATTATTGAACAGGTTCAAGCGCACGCGGCGCCTGAACAAGCTCGTACCTTAACTCAGGTAGCCGAGTATCAAGTTTAAGTTATCGGGATTCGGGACGCTATTTGTCTAGCAACTAAGAAGTAACCGACAGAAGGTTCACTCGATTCAAATTTCTGGAATAAACTGACACAAAAATGCTGAAGCAACAAAAAAAGATTTAAAATTTACGCCCGGTTTCTGTTACGAACATAGACACAAAAATGAGCTCAAAAATGATTGTCAAGCGCTCGTAAACTGCTGTGATTTGCTGAATGATCAACAGCAAGTCGAATGATTTACGTTTAATTTTGACACATGGAAGATTAATGTTCCAGAAACCGGATGTTACTGAATATTTATTTTATCTGGGATAAAGATTTGGCCTTACATTTTCTACCCTTGATCAATAATAAAAGCGGCCTTTTGGTGTCCGGCAAATACGTATTATAAATGAGATATTTTCGACGTAAATATTGATAAAAGTCAAAACAAAAACATCATCTGTGTGCATTTACAAACATGTTAAAGGGAAATTGGGGAATTGATAACGGCCTACAGAAAAAAAGAGTAGGATGTTTAGATAAACGCCTTTAGTTTACGAATATATAATTATGTCGCATTAACACAGATAATGGAAAAAAACATAAATCTAAAAAATTCAAAAACATAAATAAGGTTAATTATAACAAGGCTTAGCACATTTTTATTGGTTTCTTGATAGTAAACATAATTTAATAAAAATAAAATAAGTAAAAAAAAACAAGTATAGAAGAGTTTTTAAGTTTCATTCGACATGATCAATGTCGACAGGGATAATTGTATCGTCTAACAACGCCGCAGGCGCATCTATTTGCTGATGTCGGGCCCAAGACAAAAGTATACTATGCTGGCTATATGCGCGAATGCTTCACTGAAATTATTTTATATATACATTTATTACCTATTTTTTATTCATCTTTAACATTTTATTCCCATGGTTTAAAAGAAAAAAACGATCTAAGATTAAGTGTAGGTTAATACTTAACAATTTAAAACTAATTTGATTTTTGTAGGAAAACTATCGTTAGTAAATAATTATCGTTACATATGCAGTAAGAAGTAGTCAGAACAACAAAATACAAGTAAGAATACTAGATCCCGGCGTTTAGTTGCAAGGAAACTATTCACTGTTTCAAAATCTTTCATCATCCTACTTCAAAATCCAGACCAAGAAAAATGTTTAGTTGAACTTCTGGCCGAAATGCTCTAATGTATAGGACCCCGATTGCTCTCCTCCTGCCCGCCATTTAAGACGACAATGTTTTGTTTTAGTTAACACTTTCGACCCAATCGCCTTTCTTCCAAGGTAAGGGACATTCGCCCTGAAACTTTTCCATTGTGGATATACTTTAAGGGGTTGACATGTGTTATGGCTGTTTACGAAGGCTGCGGGTTTCTGAAAATGTGTTTAAGTTTAATAATAGCTTTTTATGATATCGGAAAACTATAATAAAGTCTTAAATGGTTGAACTTTTTGTCGAAACGATGGTCTCAGTATGGTTGTTTCATGCATTGCGAAGTTACACTCATAATAAAAAGTTCAATACCCAAACAAATGAAAAAAACATGGTTTAAACCGTATGAAGGTACGGTTTAAGCCATGATCTTATTTCATTCGTTTAGTGGAAATGTAATTTGAGAGATTGGCCACTGCGTCATTCATTTTATTCCTACATGCTTAGAACAGTGAAAATAAAGTATATCTATTAATATACCACTCGAGTGAATGTTCATTTTGTTTCATTCCACGTTCACATGATATTTTCTATCATTCGATAGGCGAGTAAAATATGCCGAGTGCTGAAATCCAACTTTGTTTAATCGGTTCACTACATTTTTGATTACCCAATGCCTTTAGGGTCGGCACAAAATGTCTTTTTCTTTCGTACTTCTCTATCAGCTGTCCGTCTCCGTGCCTCGGAAAACACATTAAGATGTTAGTTCCGGCTGCCATTCGTGGATCTTTGACAGTCGTCACGGGTCGTCAGAACCCCGAAAATCTGACAGCCAGTCTTACCCAGGGGTATCGTGTTACCCAGTAACTGGGTTGTGGAGGTCAGATAGGCAGTCGCTCCATGTAAAATACTGGTATTCAGGTGCATTTGGTTAGACTGCAAGTCGACCCCAAAATAGTTCGGAAAAGGCCGGAGATTATTTGATTTTGATCTTCTCTATCAGTCGTCATCTTCGTAGTCACCTCTTATCTAGCTGTACCATCTTTCACAAAGTCCATCCATAATTTGGTAAAACATGTCGAATGAAAAACAAAAATGATAAAAAAGTGAAGCGGTGAATCTGTTTTAGTAAGTCACAAAGCAGTTTCATAAACTCAATTTCTCAAAACTCAAAGAAGAACATAAAAAGTAATTCCAAGATAAAATGTCTTTGAGGTTGCTATTTTAAAAAATTAAATAAAGAGCAGTTGCACTGCACCTTATAAACCCTACCAAGTCCTTTCAACTTTAATTTAAACAAAACCCTCCTCTACGTACGTATCATTGCCCTATCACATCAGAGGTATGAGCAGAGGTCAGTAAGCAGGCGAGTACATAAGTAGGTCGCGGCGGTGGCGGCAGACGTCGCGACAGTGCTGGCGCCAGCACCCACTGGCATTCCACAGAGTAGGATAGTAATGCAGATAGGTCGGGAGGTAGAAAGAAGATGCACAAGGTTAAGGTGTCGTGTAGTCAATGTGGTACAATCAAAACTAAGATTACAGTGGAGAATAGTGAGGGATTTGATAAGCTAAAGCAATATCATACGCTTCATTTTCTGTTCAGTTTGTGTTGATTCGGCATCTTTCACTCGAAGTGAAACATATAACCACAAATGAATCGAAAGTGATGTTTTTTTATTAGTGAACCGATCCAACGATGTTGGGCACTCGACATCTTTCATTCGCCTATCGAATGCTCGAAAAATAAAATTAAATGAGCAGATGAAAGTCCATTCTTATGTAAAGTCGACGTCGTCTGAACGTTGAATGAAACAAAAATGAACATTCCGTGAACGTGAACGTTAGTCAAAAACGTTCGTGTTTCTTTTCAGTTTCTATTCAAATTATACAAATTTATGTTATTTTTAAAATAACATAAATTTATGAATGTTATTTCAGTGCTAAATTTTTGCTTTGTAAGCCTGACCGTATAGATCAACTCTGATCAACAATATCTACATTTAATTTTAGTAACAGCGCTATCTAATTCGATAAGAAAACTTCAACAGAGTTTCTTGCGTTTTGATGGTAGTCCTCAGAGATTTGACAACTGTATGGGCATTAAACCTTACCAGCATTTTCAAATGCTCCGTAACAAACTCACTGCAGACGAATCATCCCTTGTTTATAGAGTAACCCCATTGGCATCCCCAGATTCACATCCATAGTCAACCAATGAGCACAGAGCCAAAAAACGATCCAACCAATTATGAACGAGAAAAATACCAATAATCTTTTGATAAACCAATGGTGTTCGCAGAGTTTCAGAGAAGAATATTCTACGTCAGTCAGTGTTTTGTTTAGCAAAATAGTTTATTTTTAGTTTAATATAATGCTTAAGTAATTGTTTATAAGGTGTAAAGTGCTGTGGTGAAATATGATCATTATTTACATTGATATTTTGCTGTTAATCATACTGGTAAGTTTGTTCAGATGTAATTTTTTTATCTGCTTCTGTTTTCTGTTTACTACTTGTAAATAAAGTTGCATTTAGAAAAAATCATGCCAACTTCATATTGTATCATGTGGTGTCTTATAGATAATACAAGAAACAAATGAATGTCTTGAATATTAAGTGCGCTGCTTCGTTATTTAGGTCATGTTCAGTGGAGCAAAACATTTTTCATTAATGTGTAGATCAACTCCTGATTGAGAAGTGACGCTTATATATGTAAATCAAGTATATATAAGCTTATATAAGTATATCAAGTATTTATGTAAATCAAGTTGTACCTTCAACTAGTTCAAAAAAGCGGTCAAGTGCCAGTCGGACTAGCACACGGAGGGTTCTGTACCACCGTACAATAGTTTCCATTATTAATATCGAACAAAAAATGCCGAAATAAACGTTTCTTGTATGGACCCCTTCAATCTTAACTTTATTTTATTTTTATTATTTGTTGTTATAGCGGCCATAGTATACACTGTGAAAATTCCAAATGCCTAACTATTACGGCTCAAAATATACAACCCAGTGATAGACGGACCGACAGACGGATAACGGTGCCTTAAAAATATGGTCCAGTTGGCACCCTTTGAGTACGCAACCCCAAAAATAAGAATTAGCATGATTATGTAAAACTATTAATGCATCAATAGTGTAAAGTATTTAGTCTAGATAATTTTTCATACAACTAGCTCTCTAATTCTTCGCATAGGTAATAAGTAGGCCTCGTAATTGCATAAAACGACAAGGGCTATTTGTCTATGTCATAGTTAGATAGTTTCAACCTTAGTGACGTTTTAATTTAGTGAGATTTATTGTCAAAAGTAGTAAGTCAATTATGAGATGGACTATACAAAAGGTATAGTCAATCTCATGGCGAGCATTAGTCTTTATACCTCACAAAAATGGCTAAGAATTTAAAAGGCTAACTTTAAAACTAAAATCCTGAAGTCTTCGACCGCTTGACCAGTTCACCTAAGTCTCAGTATTAGAACAAGAAAATACGGGGATAAAGTTCTCACAACTTTTTGAAGTTTAAGTCGTGTTTACATCGGTTTAGTGAGTTGGTCTAGTACGGCTCGACTACTGAGAAAACACAGGGCTAGTGGCAAAACTAATGTGGGATTAAGTACTTAACAAGGTAATAAGGCTTTCTTACTTGGATTCACTTTACTACCACAACTTAAAGTGTCTTAACTAAGGGCAATTGTTAAATCATTCATGTGGGTTGGTAGGGCAAATAACATTCAGTGTTCAACTTTAAATATATATTATTTTGTGTTAATAAATGTATTTTATTTTAAACTTATAAGACTTAGCACATAATCGTGTTTATAAAAAAAAACAAAAAACTAGTTCTCCAATTATTCTGAAATGAAAAATAAACGAAAGCCTTCTACTCACTCCTGTTTGAATTCACAATAAAGCTTCCTACTCAATATTATTCCCAACATTCGTATTTCACGATACCTACGTATTTGATAACAATTTCAACTTGATATCTCCACGCGTTCCTGAGGAACGCGGAACCCAAAGTGGTTCCGGACAACAAAGTGGTCCTATCTGGATTTTGTTTTTTTTCCTTTTGAGGTACACAACCCTAAAAACAAGATGGCGGCGTTAGTTCCGATTCTGGCCACGGGCATAAAGAATCTTATAGCGCTACACATAAATAAACTACACGTAGGTAATGTCAAAATGTTGCTCACAATTTTGCAATACATAGCTAATACAAGAACATTGATTGTTACAGTGTGAACATGGTTCTAAAAACGACTGTTTCTCTATTTTTATTCAATTCAGCTAGGATTCAATTCGCATTGTTTCTCGTTTACAAACGTCTTCTCGTTTGCGACACCTGTTTGCTAGTTTATTTAAATGTGCCATTTTCGAGATGGGTGGGGAAAGAAATACGGACAGCTCCTGCTGCCGACTGCACGTACAAAGAAAGCGGTGAAGAGTATGCTACAAAATATTATATAATGACTTCTCCGTGGTAGTCATGTTCACAAACACGTCTATGAAGTAGGCATCCACCAACCCGCACTGGGCCCGCCTGGTGGACTATGGTTCACTCCCTCTCACAGACAGAAGGGCTGGGTCCCAGCAGTGGGAACTGGGAACAATATAGGCTGATTATGCTTATGCTAAGTAGGTACCTCAGATTTTGTGGTTTTAGGTTCAGGACCACACTATGTGATCGAACGCAGATACCAACTAAATTGACTTGTTCTATGGCATGTACGCTAAGATCTTTTTTATACCTCTGACCCACGGTGGAGGTTATCCTACATTTGATTGGTCCGGTATACCAACTGGCACTGAGCAAGCATGATATTCTCGGTAATAGAAGACGTGTTATCCTTACGGTGGGACAGTTACCTACTCGCTGATTTTATGAAGCAGACTAACTCATGTAATTTTGACGTTAAAAAAGTGCTGATTCTCAATCTAATTTGAATAAGGATTTTTTTATTTGATTTGATATAATGTAGGTTTGGAACACTCGTAAAACGAGGCCGAATGAAGGGTACCTACAAGTTTAAATAACAATGTGGACATTAAAAAGGAAAGTTGTACCCGAAAAACTTATAATTGCTTTTTGTTACAGTTATGTCTGACAATATTTATGTGCGTCTACTGTTTCTACCGAGTTAACAGAATGCGGCAAAATGGAGAGGTAAGTAATATTAAATTAATGAAATATCGTAATTTCTTTACCATTTTAAACCCATTAAGAAATGCCACTATTTTAGAAGTAGCCAGATACATAAATAGTGGGTACCTAGGTATTGGTGTGAAAATAAAAATACTATTATTAAAACAATTATTTTTTTGACACAATAAAAAGATATACACATAGTTCCTACTACCTATGACTAACCTAACCTAACATCAAGATTCTCTTAATCCCTTCCACCTAAATTAATCAGAATTTTTACCTCTTGACGAGTACCTAAGTATTAGGTACCTACACTAATATTAAGTTTGCTTTAAAACCTACGTCAATAATTAAAAAGACCATTTAAACGCAATCACCACACCACAGAATAAAAGCTCATATAATAATTTACGGTACAAAATGCAGGATAAGCCGCGGCCAACGGCTCAAGCCCACTGAAACCGCTCAGCGCCCACAATGGCCCACATAAGCCTATATAAGCCCAATCTGAATCGGAAAATATCAAATAATATGTCCATCCCGACTTTTGGGTTATTTCAATGATTTATAGAATATTTGCATATTTCTGACTTGGTATGTTTCAGGCTTGACTTCTATTTTTGGACTATATATTTCTATATAAATTATGAATTATTTTGAGCTAACGCTGGTGAAATTGCGTTGATTTTAATAAATCAGTACCTACCTACCTCTATTTACACTCTCAGTGAAACTTAATGATATCTTTCATTTTGATTAGTTAATTTATTTCTTTAAAAAACACAGACCTTACGCCAGGATATTCAGGGTTATTGTGTGGGTAACCTTTATGTAACAAATAAGACGTATTACAACCCAATGCCACATTCAACAAAAAAACAACAAAATTACAAATTAAGCGATAATTGACCACTTGATTTCCGAGTTTCATATTACGAAACAAATCATACAATTACAAATTGTAATTATTTCCGTAATTTTATTACAAATCAATTTAAATCTTCGCGAACTGTTGGCTTTGCTTTCTCTCGTAGTTAATTAAACAAGTTGTATTGGATGTCAAAATATTACGAAGTTTAGATTCACTTGTTGGTTTCAGATCGCTATACTGCTGAGACCAACTAAAGTTGTGTTTTCGCACAAGAAGGAAGGAAAATCTACTGAGGAACTCAGGTAATCATAGTTTTACCTATTTGGGTTATAGGTGAGAAGTAATTTTGGAAACATTCCCTTTGAAGACTATTTCTAATAAATCTTTGGAACTTGTTTTCTTCTAGCTCAGCAAAAGCTTACATGAACACAAAGTCTGAAGCAAAGTTTTCTCACAAACACTTTTATGCAAGTTTGCAAAAACGTCCGTTCGAACTTATTTCACAGGCATGCAGCATGGAACTGCTCAACTATCAATCTCAAATCCACCATCATATTACAACAATAATATTAGCTAATAGCAGTCCACTGCTGGACATAAGCCTCTTCAATTAAACGCCATTTATTACGTTCCTGGGCTACTCTCACCCAGCTGGTACCAGTCACCTTGAAAAGATCATCGCTCCACACAGCCCAAGAGCACTCTACCTTACGTTAACCAAAATACCTTATATTTATTTTAAAACTGAGATTATTAATATTCATGTCACTATTCTCCATTTCCAGAACAGTAGTAGCGTACCAGAACCCGTTCACCGGCGACTACTGCGTGCACAAGAGCCGCGCCGGCCCCAAGGGTTACGAGAACAACCTGCAGCAACCCGACTCCCCCGACAGCGGGCTCTCTGATGAGTACGAGCCTCTGAACCTGGAGCCGCCAGGTCCTCAGCCCAACCTGCCGCATGTGATGCAGGATAAGATGCCGCCTGGGATCATTTGTATGCCACAGGTGAGAGATACTTATTTGCTTTTTTTATTCAGGATGTAGTATTTGTGCTACAACATGTATTTAGTATGCTACTATATGGTCCCAGTAGCAACAAAAGACAATAATGATGGTAATTAGGTACTATGCCTGAACTTGAACGGGTTTTTTTTTTCGTAAAGATGTCTGCCATACATTATATGTCAGACGAGTTCATCACATAATACAACATCACGCCTGCATTCCCCGAAGTGTTAGGCAGAGGTGTACCTATAGTACACCCACATTTCGCCAGCTACGTTTAAGTCCCATGTAATAGGAGGAGAGCCTATTGCCAACAACCGGACAGAAATCCAGGCTCCAGGCAGCTACTGAGAAATTCCTAATGGAAAAACCTAGACTTGTTAAGTAATTGACCAATAAATTCTAAAATCCCAGCTAAGTAACATAAAGAAGTAGCTTTTCCAATTATACGAGTAGATTCCACTAAAACAATTGAGCTCCCAAATTCGTTAATGGACTTTTTAAACAAAAATTCTAACAATGTCTCTTTTTAGAGAGCTTAAAAATTCAATGAATTCTCATTTTTTCATAACCAGATTATAAATCAAATTCCATTAACCAGACGAAATATTATTATTCCATTACATACTTAGGTCTTACTCCTAGCGTTCATTAAAGAAATTTACATGAAAAAGACTTAGAAATAAAGGCAGCAAGAGTTTGAAAAATTAAAGTCAATCTAGCTGAGAGGCAATTTAAAATAATCCTTTGGTATAACACTTTGCGCACTACTAATGGTAGTCGGAGTTTAAATTTCAAATTTACTGAAAGAAGTAGTAGGTAAGAAGCTTGCGGCATTAGCCGAGTGGGTAGGGGGGCCAGCTCAGAGCATAAAGAGATTCTCGTAGAGCATAGAGAAAATATGAATATTATTCGCAGAAAATAAAACTGTGCTTCTGAATAATTTGAACTGCGGTTAAACTGGTAAATTTAAGCATCACACGCTTTTAGCAAACAATAATACTTAGGATGGAAAAGCTTATACACTTTGGTAGCAGTACTTTTAAAAATAATTATATGTTAAAAGCATTACAACAATAGTATTGCTGCATTTTTGCAACATTAGTAGGCTTTCTCATCAGTAGTAAAACTCAAATGGTCATCCTTTATAGTAAACATCACAAAATGCACATCCTTCAATAAATAAAATCCAGAATGTCCTATAACTAAGTACAGCGTGGGCATCCTGTAGCAAACGTTTGTAAAACTGGGAGGGATAATGTCGAGCAGGCGTCGCTTTAATGACTCAACTTTAGAAGTACTATCGACTGATATTAATGCTCTTCATAGTACGGCTAATGACGATTCAATATCAACGAGATTACGTACATCATGACGATTATAAGACAATTGCACAATTTTGACTGCCGCATAGATCTAGTGGTTGCAAGCACTACTGCTGAGCATGAGCTCCTGGGTTCGATTCCCAGGTCGGGCAAAATGTTATTGGGTTTTTTCAGCTGGAATAACTTAGTACCCGGAGCCTGAATTTGTGACTGGTTGATGGCAATATACAACCAAGTCGCGTTTCGTGTCTGTCTGTGTAAACGCTTAGATCGTCAATAGCACAATGGATTTTGATGTGATGTTCGCCATTATTTAGTTAGAGCATTTATTCCGAAAGGTGTATGTTAATAATACATTAAAATGTAACTTAGATTTTTAGCTCAGAAAGGTCGTTGTTTTGACATGTTACCATTGCACCCGTGCGAAGCAGGGTCGGGACGCTAAACCAATGATAATATAAACTTGGGCGGAATACGTCAGAATCCATATCCAAATAACACTGTAGAAGGAACAAAAACCGAAACGTAGATCTAGTTTGAAAAGTAACAAACTGACTCACAAAAATATCCCTTTTAAAAACAAAGTCGACATTGATAAACTCCGCAGCTCGGACAATCAGGGCAAACTTGAGTGGACTCAAGATTTATGTGGTGTTGTGTCGTACTGTTGTACTGCCCCGCGATATGTCACGTCTGTGTCGTGCTGCTGTGCTGCCCTGCGATACGTCACGTCGCGTTTTGTTTATGAAGGCGCTCGTTTTTGTCGAGTTGTGAACCAGGCCCTGTTTGAACGGTGATGGCTATGTGTTACTAGGGTTGAATGGCCTCATATTTCTGGTTGGCTGAGATTGGAAAAATGTGCAGAAAATTGCAAAGGGTTTTAGAATATTCAATGGGGCTTGGACTAGCTTGGACCATCAATAGTTTAATTACTTTTGAGTACCAACATAAATTGTCAGTATACTGAAATCACACCAGTCAACTGTCATTCCTTGACAGTTGTATAAAACAGCTACAAACCTGCAAATTGTCGTCATCATCATCATCATTTCAGCCGAAAGACGTCCACTGCTGACATAGGCCTCCCCCACTTGGACTGGTTCTGTGCTCCTCGTATTTAGCGGATTCCTGCCGCCTTCACCAGTTCATCGGACAACCTTGTGGTCCAAATTGACGTAGTGTGTCAATTTGATGAACAATTGCCCTGGAGGTACTTAGCTTATGTACAGGTTTCCTGACAAGACTGTACACTCGCAGTACAGTACTCTACTAAAACACAAAATAAATTACTTAAAATAAATTCAATATTCCGGTGTATTCGCTCATAATAGAGATAATGAATAATTATGTTAGGCCAAAAACTTGTATTTATAAAGATCCTAATGTTATAACTCGAAATGTTTTCACTAGAACAATGGAAGGAACATTATCCAATACAGGATTATTAAAAGTTGAAGCGACGTAGAACAAAGAACGAGTGTTCGGATGAAAACTATGGTTAATAAGTTCCTTTATTACGAACTTTCTATTTCGCAACAAACATCAAACCAAGCATTCTTTAAATTCTAGTTTTTTTTTCGTTTTTGTCGGTAGGTGAAGTGTTCGCCATAGGTCGCCTGATAAGTTTGAGATCCTGGGTTCGATACTTCAATGACCGATGCAGCAGTGTCAATATATTTTTCCACTAGGAAATTAAATTTTGCAGCGCAGAGTCAGAATGTGTGCCCAGTTAATATTTTTAACATAGGTATATTACTAACATTGGCGAAGGAAAACAGCGTGAGGATACTGGACTTATAGTTAGTCTGAAATCGCCAACCCGCCTTGAGCAAGCGTGATGATCAATGCTCGAGCCTTCTTAGTATGAGAAGAGGCCTGCCTAGTATTATTATTTATTAAATAACTGACCATAATATGAGTGTACAACTATTTTCCCAATATCCCTCGGCAAACTTCGTGTTTCGTCAGTCTAGCAGCTTTCCTCCCATTTTTTTAATAATTCTCATTAAGTTAAAAGAGTATTAACAACTCTATATAGTTTCAAGTCCATTGAGAACGTCCGGTTTGCACCAAGTGCAAAGGGCAACTGATAGAAACCCGACGATTGACGACACACGAAGTTTGCCGAGGGACATTAAGAAAATAGGTTGTACTGTACTAAAAGTACACCACTATGTACTCCTTCGTAGAACACCGACGTTATGTAAAAAAAATAAAAATTGTGGCTCGCACAGGAAGATCACATACTAAACACACAATGATAAAAGTATAAAAAACAAAATTATTTAAAAATAAAATAATAAAAAAGCAGAAGCTCCTGTACGAGGCCAAAAAGCTCCTATCTCAGCATGATGCTGTGAAATTTAAAAATTAAGTGTCGCAGCGCTGGTATTGTGATAGGGCCGCATGTTATGGATTATTAATATGATCTGTTGTTACAGCCCGACCTCACGATAAAACTGCAGATGAGTCCGAGCAACGACTACAACAGCGTCAACAAGTCTTGGAACTGGAACTACAAGGAGTATCAGATCTGAACACAACGCAAACACTCTTCATTGACGCAAGATTTTAACCTCATCATATCCTAATTAACACCAAAAATATTCACATAGTCATACCCCCATAAAAGTAACCAGTGACATACTCGAGCCACGAATGAGTAGCCAGTATAGTACGGGCCACACTTTATGAGCTCTCGGAAATTGCGAGTGCCCGAAAGCAGGTTGCAGACCAAGAGCTAAGCTAAGTTAGTTTAGCTTAGTTCGCATAGCTGAGGTAATTTTTCATACTTGTGTGCAGACCGTAAACTATTAACAAAGTATGAAAAATTACCTTAGCTATGCGAAATAAGCTAAACTAACTTAGCTTAGCTGTTGTCCTGCAACCCGCTTAAGACTATACTAATAGGTATGTAATTATTTTTGTGATTAACAAATCAATACTGTAGGTAAGTTACTATAAAAATATTACGTAATGTTATGTTATATAATAAGCTATTAATAAACTTTTAAGGCCACTCGCCTAAAACTCGAGAGCTCACAAGACGCAACTTATTCCGGTTACTCATTGGTGATTTGAGTTTGTGACTAGTACGTCGTAGACGACGCCCCTAAGTTACTTAATATCTTTGCGATTAGGTCTTCAACAGAATTGTAATATTTCAAAGTGTTTATCTTGTCATTAAAAATTTCAAGTTTACAAAACCACATTTTATAATATTCATGAGAGGTTTACAATGATTAATTTCTGCTTGATTAATAATTATTCATTACAAATCAGATTCAATTTTATCTTCAACCAAGAGTTTAATAATTTGTTAACAATTTATGAAGGTTTATATGTATAATATCTACATTAACTGGATAGAATTCATTATATACAATATTTACTTCAATTTATTCATTCATTTTAAATGAGGTTGATTTTCGAGGAGGAGTGGTGGTCCAGTTATATCGGACCCGACTTACGAGTTGTACGAGGTCGTCAGCTCAAACTCAGCTCAAGCTGCTTAGGCTGGTTATGAGGTCGATTTTCAGTCTCCCTCTTATTTGAATTCACAATTAATACGATTACTTTTTATGGCTTTTACCCAAGCGCTCCTTGCAGCCGCATCAGGCCGCAGCACATCGCATTTCAATACAAAAAAAGAGCGGTGCGGCGCGGCCCGCCTGTAGTGCGCCGGTTCATACAAAATGTATGAAAGTGAAGTAGGAGGATTACAATGCGGTACAGCCCGCCCAAAGCCTTTTACCAACAATTTAATAAACACAGCTTACTTGTCGGTTAATTTTTTTTTAGTTTCAAGTTAATTAAATGGCCTATTTAATTAACTTGAAACTTCAAAACTTCGGGAACGGTAATAAAGTTCGGAACTCCTTCAAACGTAACGTTATATTGTCAAATAAGATGAAGCCTTCGGACGGCTCGATACGAACTTACACAAAGGGAAGAGTAAGCACTTAAGTGCTCTTAACAGGTTTAACTGAGAGTGTCAGCACTTAGCCCAGGAGGGTGCTAGTACTTATAAGGATGTTTAAAGGAAGTTAAGGTTTTGATTTGTAAAGTACGATAAATGTAATGTTTTACGCATTATGGAAGGGTTTTTTTGATAAAGTAATGTCAGTTTTTAGGACTTCTGTACTTCAAAAGGAAAAAATGGAACCCTTTATAGGATCAGTTCGTTGGCCGTCCGTCTGTTTCTCGTTATTTGCCTATTTTCCCTTGGAGCTCTTCAAGCTCCAAAGTCAAATAAATTAAAACGTTCATGATATTTAGAAAGAAGCAAGGTCTCATAGCACAGTAAAGTAGTTGTAAAGTAAAAAGTTCGAAAATCGTAGTGACGTGTATCAATACGTATATACGTATATACGGGAGAAAAAAACAATCAACTACAAAGCTAAGTTTGTTCTTGGGATAATTTCATCCCAACTACGGTACCCTTCATTGAGCGTGGTCCGACACGCACTTGGCCGATTTTTCTATGGTCTGATTTCTCCTCAACCGGTATGCGCCGTACCACGGTTTTGATATCATAATCACTAAGTTTTGTAATTTATTTTGCGTATTGTATCTCCTTTATTCACCTGAATACTTGAATAGTCATACTGAAATAGTTTTATAAGCCTCATCAATCTGTCACTTCCTCTATATACTTCTATCCTTCAAATATTATTATATCTTCCCTACAATCTATTAATATAAAACTAATAATAGTGAATTTCCATTAACTCATTCCTCTAATAGTTCTCTTTCATCTCATAATATGTATTATAATACGATTAAATATTTTAATAATAAACATCTCGATGCCAAACCATGCTCAAATAATGTATTTCAAATTAAGCAAGAAATCTTTAACGATGTTCAAATGTAACTCAAATTCTACGAATCATGTTAAAATTATAATTATTATTATGAATAATATATTATTATGCTTCTGTTGTGTACGATGCCAAATACATAATTCAATTATGTGAAGTACAATGTAAAAATAAAAGATATTCATTAGTTTACTCTGTTGTTTTATTATTTATTCAGGCTATTGAAATTACATCCACAATTTTTTATGTTATTAGATTTTGTAAGCAGGTTTAAGTTCTGTATCTTATCACGTAATAGGGATGTAGACTGGGGAAAAAGAAACTATTTAGTCCGCAATCAGATTATAAAAAACTATTAGACACTTATTTTTTGCTTTATCATATTAATAAAAAATGGTTCAAATATAACGCATTAAAGTTGAGGGAGTGGGGGCTCGTTACGTCACAAGTCGGTACAAAATCTACCGGGGAGTGACGTCGTGCCACATTTTAACTCAATGTAATGCCGTAATCTTGTGACTACGTAAAAAAATAAAGAATACGTGTCCAATATATTTTAATAATCTACCTGACGGACAAAAAATTTTTTTTGTCAACATGCCTTTATGAATCAATCTTACACCAGTGGGGTAATACACTAACAGTAGTAATGGCTTTCATTTCGACAGTTCAACAACATTCATTGCTTTATTTACGTTGTTGAGCAGACAATTTTTTCGAAAATATGAAGCAATTGATAATCAATATCCTTTAAAAGCATTCAGATTGTGATTGAAAGTGTGTTACGCAATTAGGGTGCCCGTTTGTGGAAAGAAAATCAACACTATTTGCTAGCTAATTGTCAAACGCATGACGACTACTGTGATTGGTTGACTGAATTATTACCAGCCAATCGGATCACTTGACACGAGTTACATTTTCATTTCCGTTCCAGAAAACGGTCCTTAGGCTGAAAATCGTGTTACGCCGACGTCGATCACTGATGTCGGTCGCGTACCGATTTATATAGACTCGCGCTCGCAGACCGTCAGTGCTAACATTTACCGTGGCCGACGACGGTACGTGACCGACGTCAGCGTAATATTATTTTGCACCACAAATTACTTAATACGTTTAGCGCTAAACAATTTTAAATCCGTGTATTCCCGTTTTCCCCGTAATCTGTGTCCCCGTCACGGGGACATCAGAACGTCATAAAATTTTCTTACCGTTGTCCCTCTTATGTACATACGAGCGACGGGGACAAGGGACAGTTAAGATTTCAAGTATCGTAGCCCACTTTAATCTTTTTTAATCAATGTTCTATTTCTGACAATCGTTTGAAGATGTGCAGACTGAGATGTTTAACATTATGTTTAATCCATTGAATGAATTTGATCCATTGTTCAATACTAGGAATTATAGTCATCCAAGTGAAATCCCAGTAACAGTGCCTGCAAGTTTAATAAACGTCGTATAAAGAGAGCGGGGCATGTCTGCATTGGATTATATCGCGATTCGTCGCACAAACGCTAAATCTATTGCATTTCGGAGCTCGCCTCCCGAATCAGGGACGTTAGGGGCCACTTAGATTCCAGTGTTTGAATTCGGAAGAAAACAAAAGAATTGTTAACTTCTATAATGCCAGACTATTACTGTGCTACTGCAGATCAAAGGCCTGTTCTCATACAGAAAAGAGGCCTTTGATCTGCAGATCTAGGTCCCAGAGTTTCTCTAAGAGACTTTTTTTTAAGTTAGGTGCTATTCTCACGGTGGCATCACAATTCATCTTCGCCAACATCTTATATATCAGGCAAAATATACACTTAAACACTAAAAACAGTGATATTCACAATATTAACACCAGAGATAAGGATAAATTACGAGCTCCATTTCACCAGCTTCATAAGGTTCATAACATAACTAATTTGTTGGGCTTGGTGTAACCTTTTATAACAAGTTACCCTCTTCTTTGCTAGATTTACCTTTTAATGCGTTTAAAGTAAAATCCAACCTTTGTTCAAATGCATTACTATTCTATCAACGACTACTTAAACGATAAGAATAGTTGATCGCTGTGATTAACTCAAGACAATGTTTATGTTCTTTCTCCAGAATTAGCTTACCTACTGACAGGTTATTGTTTATTTTTATTTGACTGTGTAAGTGAATTTATTTTAATTTTATTTTCATTCCTTTATTTCATTTAAAACACTTATAATTACATTTTTAAATATTAGAACATGAATGAACAACAACGTTTTAATATAAAAAAATATTAAAACATTTAAAAATATAAAAAATAGTACCCCCGGTATCGGGAACAGGGTCCAAGCTACCGGCGGTCAGGGCTCCAGAAAGAGGAACCTCCTGACAATGCGAGCCATGTCCAAGAGTACCGCTCTCTGAATCAAGCCCTTGATCCAGCTGCCCAACGAGAGCCTCCTTAGCTGTTGGTCGAGGCTCTTGGCAATTAAGCCATTGGCTAATACGACTATCAGCACAATGATCACTGAGTCCACATCCCACATGTCACCTCGCGAGCCAAAATACTTGATCTGTTTATCTTTATCGGCTTTCACGAGGTTCCCGTCATGCGGGACCGTTATGTCAATAATCATTGTGCGCCGCTCTACTCGATCCACCACCACTATATCAGGTTTATTGGCAACAATAGTCCTGTTAGTGATGATGGATCGATCCCAGTACAATGTGATATTTCCATTTTCGAGAACTGGGGCACATACCTGTAGCACGGTACTGAAGTACCGTGCTACAGGTATGTACAGGAAAATTACCTGAACATTATTTTCATTATTATTGACATCATCTACTCATTACAATGTTTTTTATGAGTGGTATTGCAATATGTGGTTAACTAGCGACCTCGACAATTGATCATATATATTATTCTTGCCTGAGCAACCGGCAGCAAGTTCATCATGCTCCCTTAGATGTTACTGCTTGCGGTAGCGTCGGGGGTCAGGTCGCCTCCTTGCCTCAAATATGGCGAAACGGGTTATGGCTGATCTTTGGGTTATAGTCGTGAACGGGTGCTGCTTGTGGTGACTGGTCGTCTTGCTGATCATGGTTTTGTTATTGTTATTAGTAATTAACTGTTTATTTATTTTACCTCGAACCAGTTTATCATTTATAACTTCCAGTTACAGCTATATATAGCTATATATAAGCGGGCATGCCCTTTATGCGCCTGGAGGCTTTTATTTAGATATTAAGTTCTGTTTACGTTTAGTTTTTATTTCTGCCCGAGTATAGTTCTTGATGATTTTGGTTGGTATATTGGCGTGTACTAGCTAACATATGGCTAATAATTTAAATTATGTTTTGTGTTGCGTAATGTAAATTATGTTGCATACTATTATATAGAATATTTTTTTTCTAACTAAACAGATGGCTGTACTGCTGGGGAGTTTGTTGCGCCACTTTTTCTTCCCAGCTGCGGTTCACCAATTCCTAGTCTCTCCTAGTCTCTTCCTGACTAGGCGGACGTTTTTGGGGGACCGCTTTATCAAATTTTGATGATTCTCAGCCAAGTTTGAATAAATGACTTTTGAATTTTGAATTTTAGAGAGGTACTAGCATTGATCACTACGTTTGCTCAAGACGGGTTGGCGATTTAACTTCTAATAAACGAGATCTTTATTGAGTGCTAAAACAAAACGTTGTTATGTGTATTAATGGTCAGGCTCACCCCCTATTAACTGACGAAATGTGGGTGCACCATACCTACAGCTCTGCCCCCCTCTTCGGGAAACACAGTTGTGTTAAATACCATGTATTACTGTTTTCAAATATTAAAAAAAACTAGGGTTTTTTGGGATGTTAAAATGATGTGTGTAATATTATGTATGTCATTAATTAATTATTTGATCAATTGTATATTCGGTTCACTAATATTGTATTGTCATTTCACATTTATATGGAAAACAGTAGAATCTATTTCAGATTAACTATCACCAGTTCAATTCCAATCGGTTTAATTTAACTGCCACTATGAAACATAATTTGCATACTAGAATCATTGCGATAACATTGATAATAATTTAAATTAATTACGTAGAACGATCCCAAAGTTGACTGGAATTTATTATCACATTGCATATTAATGATGTGCTATTTGACTTACATGTATTTATTTGCGCTTTACGCTTTGGTTTCGCAAAGCGTAAAGCTAAATTAAATAATTTAATATTTTGTGTTTGACATTTTGTTTGACAAACAAAACAGATGAATTAACCTTATTGAATTCTATTTGTGATATTTATTGTTTCGAGATGTCAGTTTAGTTTAGTCGTTTCATGCATTTATTATTTTTTAGAGTAAAAACATAATTGATGAAAGTTGTTTACCTTTATTGTATTGTGCGTCAAAACAGAACGTTTATCATTGCAGAGATTTATCACAGTGGCTTTTTTTGTTATTATGTACTATTTTGTTTAGACAGGTAGTTTATAAGTGTTGAATTAGTTACAACGTACATAGTAATTTTGTTAATATGTATTTAAAACATTCTGTGACAATAAACTAACATAGTTATTTTCAAATCCATAAATATGAAGATATCTCACCCAAATCAACTGAATGGTCCAGATCTATACATAATTACACCAGTCTAGATGTTTTATCAAGTCGTAAAAACCGTGCAAGGCAGGGGCGGGCAGCTAAAAATAATATGTTTAAAAAAAGTACGCCACTTCCGAGTGTGAGTAGCCCTGTAGCATTCTTAGGGATTGCACAACGTCAACAGATGCAAGTCAAATGCACGGTCGTATTGACTCGAGCTCGCAGTTCGGGACTCGTCTCCGAGGATCTCCGCCGATGTGGAGTAGGGGTTGCCAACCTTCATACTTCTACGTGCCTTTTTTTTAAAAAGAAGGAAACAGATAAAAAAAGTTGTATGGCTGAATCGCAACTTTAAAAAATTACAAAAAGAGCCGAAAGTTGATTATGAATTTAGTATTATGTGTTCAGAGGATGACTATAATTGGGCAGACGTTCCATGTATACTATATAGTCTACTGCTGCTGAGAGTCTGAATCATCGAACCACGGATGCTACTAAGATGGAAAGATCGTAAGAAACTCATATAAACTAAAAAAATATATTGTTTTGACCAAACATTCTGTTACATTCCATTGGTTTAGCATCCCTGACACAGAAGGAAGATTTTTGCCAGAATTGAAATATAAGCTGAGTAACGAGAATTCTGTTGTCAGCTGAAATAATTTTATTGCTTCAGAATTTGTATGTGTAGGTAGATCTTATTGCGTATCCGTGCTTCAAAAGATTGGTAGCTGGGCTACTTCAGAGTACACTAGAACGAAGAGCTAGACCGTAATTCTAGGCTAGCATAACAGATATTTTTTGTTAGGAAATTATTAAAACTCTTATAGCTCCTACACACTGTGCCGGCGGCACTGCCACCGGCCCTGCCGCCGAGCGCAAACTGCGGCGCGCCCGGCCCTGCCGCACAAAGGATCGCAAAGGAAATTAAGGCGCAAAAGCCGCCGGCCGTGCCGCCGGCATTGTGTGTAGTCCCGACGTGTTGTAATATAACACATATCATCACGCCTGTTTCCCGGATCTGATCAAATCTGGGAGGATCTGGCAAAGGTGTACCTATAGTAAACCCAAATGTCACCAGTTATGTTTAAGACTCATGTAATACCGAGCCAGCCTATTGCCATCAACCGGGCCGAAATGCAGATTTCGGACTGCTACTGAGAAATTCATGATAAAAAAACCTAATAATACTTTCCCGACCTGGGAATTGAACCCAGGACCTCCTGCTTACATGCACACACATTTCGCACGTTGTACATGGAAAAAAGTAAATAAAGACAGAATTTTCTAAGACTAGCTGTTTCAGATTTTCTATGAAGCTACTACTTTAAGTTTTATCCTAACTGCTCTGGTTACTCGTAAATCAACGTGAAATATACTAGTCGTAGCAGAGCTACGTTTCGCTATAAGCTATAACTTCCATAGATTAGGCTTTATTAGCTACATGAAGATTTACACAGCTACCTATCTAAATCTTTGCATTCCAATGTGCATTCCTGTAGAAATATACCGCGGTCACTGAACACTTAAAATAAATCGCGTTTATTAATCAAATAAACATCTCAAAAGATGTGAAATTGAATTTTCATACACAATGCTGTAAATCTCTGCCCGTGCAAATTGATGGCCGAAATAAATCATCAATACGTCAGCAAATTGCCTATAGCCCGAATGAGCCCGTAGCCCGTAGCCCGTAGCCCTGCTACGTCGTAGCATCGTAGCGTTCGTAACGCTTGTAGCAGTGAATTCGGCGCGATCCATCAGTGAAGAGATTGCGGTGGAACATCGATCAGTGTCGCTGCTCGCGCACGGGGGGGGACATTGATGTAAGAATATTATGTGGATTTGTCAGTCTGATACAGGTTACATCTAAAACACATTATAGGCTTATTCTAATCAATAAATTATTGTCTTAACCTACTCACGCCTGTTACAGCCATGATATAGCATAGTTAGAAGGATTAACAAGAATACCAAAAGAAAAATTGTTTAACAAAGAACTACCAATTTCAATTGGATAAGCAGCACATAAAGCTTTTATCCCGTTCGTCAAAATTCTTGACGTAAGCTCCTAGCAGATTAATATAACTCCTACTATACCCATGTGTACGTAATTCATTATATCAAGTAAAAGACGTCCACTGCTCGACAATATCATCATCATTCTCTTGCCCAATTTCTCTTCCATACGTGATTCGTCATCTGAGCAGTCGCCCTCTTTCTCGCCATATCACTACTCGACAAACAATACCACATCGAATCAGTGCTCACTCACATTCTTAACTCCTCGTCAGTCCAACTGCCCACCTCAAGTGGTAGTTCAATCGCGGCTACTTTTTATCCGTACTTATACAAAACTACTATCTATGAGTCGTAGGTATATAGACCCTCTTGTCTATATACCTAGCACAAACGCACGACAAAAAGTCGAACGATTTTGGAATCGAAAATACAACTGTTCTATAAAATTTTAGTTAAGCACAATTAGTATCGCCCATAGTCTTAAAACCGATCAATGATTATTTTTTTAAACATATGTATGATTACAGATAGTATAAAAAAATAAAAATAAAATAAAATATATGCACTATGTTTTGCCAATAATAAGGCGTACAAAATTAACATAAATAAGAAATTACAATCAAGGTGTCCTGCCAATAGATTACACTTAAAACATAATTCAATTTAAAATATGTCAGTTAAGTAAACAGGTAATTGTAATTTTAGATAAATAAACACATTCATACTTAATCAATAAATAAAATCAGAGGTGTTTAATTAGCAAGTCGGAATCGTCATAACTCTGTTTATCAGTAGTAAACTCAGTGATGGAGTAGTAACATATATCTGCAAGAAATTTAAACAAGAACCTCTCAAAGGATCCCAGACACTCTTTATTTCTTATGGCTGCTGGTATACTATTATATATTTTTGGAGCCATACCTAGTACACTTTTGCCGAAAAATGCGGTTTTATGAGAGGTAATATGAATGGTATTGTAAGCTATTTTTACTGTAATGCAGTTAACCGTTTTTGGTCGTTTGTACAGAGCATCGATATGATGTTTCCCAGTAAATATTATGTACAAAATGAGTATTTTCAATTTAAAAATCGTTCAAACGTACGTTACGTTTCTTCCGCGTGTTCGTGCTAGGCCCATAATTACTATCTACGAGGCGTATGTACTCGAGCGATTGAAAGAAGCTATCCATTCCGATAGCCGAAGAGGGATGGTTTAATTTAAGTGATACTGATTTATCGATCCTTTGTTGAAAATGTAGTGTGAAGGGTCACTTAATAACGTTTTTTATTGGCATTCTGGTGATGTGAAGTTGTACTAAAACTAACAGTGAACTGCTGGGACACAGGCCTCTTCTCTGTGAGAGGGAATGGGCCATAATCCACCACGCGGGCTCAGTGCGGGCAGGTAAATGCCGCGTCTTTATTTTTTTTTGTTCTAGGATATGGTTGTTTCTTCACGATGTTATTAAAATATAACATTCGTTTAGCAAGAAAAGTTAGTGTTTACAGTTCAGAAAGAGAGGTTAACGGAATACTAGAAATGTAAAATCATCACTGATATGCGTTCGTAAAAACACTGATAGTCTTAACGCTTCTTAAAACCTGACGAGAAAATACCTTCTGTAGTGTTTTTATACAACGCCATTTTATAGATTACTTAGCATGCATTTTCTAAAAATATTAGCATCGAAATTGATATGAAGAGTACTTTTAGTGAGTACTTTTAGAAAGCTTTTAAATAATAACGATCTCATTCAAGTACATTGTTTTCTTTCATTAAAACACAAATGGACTATTCCAAAATTGTTTTTATAATCCAACATTTTAGGAATGAAAACCCTTTTCATAGTCAGATATTGACAGTTATAATTAAAAAGTAACGATCTCCCTTACTAGAAAGTATATCTTTAGTAATCTATCTTTCTGAATGGAATAAGACTGAGATGAGTTGAGATTAATATCTGAATACTAAGGTTTTTTCATTTAGATCCAAAAGCAAATGAAAATATCAGTATTAAAGCCTTGTAGACGAAAATAATGGGTATCTTATTAAGATAATATTTGAAGTAAAAACCGTTGTTATGTTCTTATTTACTAATACCAAGCGCAGAACTGAAATGTATAATTATCATTCTATGTATTTGTATGATATGTAATAAGAATCGCATAGCTCGTTAAAATAATATGTATGCTCAAAGTACAATTCCTCTTCACCATTCTCTATTGCCTTGATCACAATTGGCTAAAGAATATGTTTGATAATGGTTATTTATTGTAGGTAGGTACGTTACATTAGTAGGCATTTTACAAGCACTGTTTTCAGTTTTTTTTTTTTTTTGCATTTAAAAACTTACTTCATTATTATTGTCACAACCCTAGCTGTGAACGTTAACCCACATAACAGAAGTCGACATTAGAAACATCAAAACCCCCGGAAATCAATTGTAAATCAACACAAAACATTCACAGCCAGAGGCCAAAACGAAATGACATGAAAAAAGGTTCCTTTTGACAAATACCCACGATTTGACGACCTTAGAGAAATTAATTTGTACTAAAAACCGCCTGAAGCAGACCTCAGTTTACTTTTTTACTTTAATTAAACCAACATTTTGCGTATAATTGAATTGGGAGATTTAAGTGGTTGCAAGATTTACAAAGCTGTGATGTAGGTAAAAGTTTAATTTAAAATTAATTGAAATACTAATTAAATAAATGGGCTGTGTTTTGTTTTAATGTGGTTGTTACACTTACTTCTGTATGGGTAATGTTTTCTTTTGCTTTACGAAATTAAAAGATAATATTACATTGACAAATTATATTCACAAATTGTATGTTTTCAGTTTAGATTTCCTTGTACCGAGCTTAATCAAGCAATATTAAAAAGTACGGGAAAACGTTACTTAAATCTCTTTTCTAATTCTGACCAATCAATAGTTGGGGTCGGCTTCCAATCTAACCGGATGAAGCTGAATACCAGTATTTTACATGGAGTGACTGCCTATCTGACCTCCACAACCCAGTAACTCGGTAATACGATTCCTTTTAGTAAAACTGGTTGTCGTCAGACTTTCGGCTTCTGACGACCCGTAACGAATGTCAAAGATCCAAGAATGACAGCCGGGACCAATGGCTCGACGTGCTTTCCGAGGCACGTAAAGATGGTCACCTATCCACGGAACAACCCCGGCGTAAGCGAAGCTTAACCTGATGGATAGACCCGTGCGGCTGTTAATACTTAGCCAGGAGCTCCTATTCAACAACATTATTTATTCTTTAACATAAGCTGGCGAGATGTGGGTGTACTGTAGGTACACCTGTGCCTACCTCTTCGGGTGTTACAGGCGTGATATTATTCCGTATTCCCACAGAACACGGAATCATCTAGAGACATTCGTGGCGTGTATTTCTACACGTAATTTATTCGACGGTGTCACGCTTGATTAGTATGAAAAGTACTTCCTCTAGCAGTGCCCGCCGAGGCGTCTCCGTGCTTTGTGATTATTATATTGATTTCATTTCCCCCTCAAATCAATATAAGCTTCCACCGTTAACGCTGCTTACCCAACTATCGAAAAGCCTCTCATGCATATTCACGCTCGCCTAATTTATCTGTTCGGTAGCAGCGTGTATTGACACAACAGTAAACAGTGGCTCTATTCAATCGTGTGTTTAATTGTTGAATATTATGTGTGTGTTCATTAATACTGACGTTACAATTATTGTTGAGGCTTTGATTGGAGGTTTTAGTTTAAGATGGGTGGTATTCCTAAGGGAAACAATGGATCTTGTAAGGCCTGTTTTACGACTGGATAAGCTCCGGATAATTTCGTACAAATTCTGTTTAATGCACATGTAAATTCCGTATATTGGAATAAACCTTGGTTTTTCATATTTTGAAGTGGCTTGTACCATTAATTGGTAAAAGCCTAATAATTGATTGTCCGTCATTAGTTTCAGAACCTATTAACACCCGGAAGTCTACGCCACAGCACCATCATTTACATTCTTTCGAGGCAGGCTTAGGACTCTTACATCGATTTGATTTTCCAAGCAAAACCGGGACTAGTTGCTAGTCAATGAATGACTACAGGAAAACTTTTCAAGAGACTCTCATTGTGGACTAAAGAAATTGCGCCGCCCAGAGCGGGGGAAGTTATTTGATCATTTCCCACCCTCAAAAAAAAAAGAAAAAAACAGGTAATTTCTTCAAAACAAATCAAGCAAAAAGGACCTAAAAGTCTCATATTATAAGAAAATACCTTTGGGAATACCACGTATACGAAGTAAGTAAAACTTTTAAGGGCAGCCACTGAAATTAAAACTGAAAGCGCCTGTTTCGCTACGTCAAAACTTTGCAAAAACATTTCAAATCTTAACCTAAATTAAAAACTTAATACAAGGCATATTTTCACATTTAAAAACATATTTTTCAACATTCAGCTTCGTCTAGAAACTTCAGTGTCCCGTAAGACCGCAAAGTGACTTTGTAACGACGACGGCGACGTCCTAATCTCAATAACAACACGCCTGCACAAGGTCATTGCGTTATTTCTGAAGTAATAGACACTTTTCGTCCTATATCGTTGACAAGCAATTAAGAATGTGTCAGCGTTGACAAATGATCACAGACAAGTTTTCAAAGAAAATGAGACGATAAGTTTGCTTAAAAGTTGTTACGTTAGACAAATGATGCTGTACACCTCGAATATAAGTTGTTATTTTCAAGTTTTCTAGATTAATCTAGGCTTAAACTTCTGAGCTACATTTATTCCTTATAAAAGACACTTTTCACGACTAGTTTCATTTCTAGTTGGGTCTCAAATTAATTCAAAAAGTCAAAAGACATTTATTCAAACTAGGCAGAGAATCAGCACTTTTTGAATGTTAAAATTTCATAAGACAGTCGTCCAAAACGCCCGCCTTTCACCACGTCATATTTTAGCTGCAGCTCAGCTGTAAGTTAGAAATCATGTAATCATAACCCGCAAACAGAAATGTTACTAAATATTACATTTCCTAACATCAATCATTATAAAAGACATTGTTATTGAACCATGAATCTATTTATGTACTAATCAAATCGTTGGTCGAACTTCTCTGACCATACACGGTCAGAGAAGTTCGACCAACGATTTGATTTATTTACAACTTCGAAACTGTTTTGCAATAGCAGCGATCAAGAAGCTAAGCTACATAGTTTGATGGTGAAGTTATAGGTTTGCCCGCGGCTTCGCCCGAGGGCGCCCGTGGAGGTCGGAAATTATCCCACGAGAATGTACTATCGGGATGAAAAATATGTAGAGTTACTTTAGAATTTATAATATTAATTATGGATAAATTGGCCACCCATTAAAGCGTGTACCAGCCGAAATATATGATGGTATTCTGCCACTCTTGGAAGACCATAGGATTGGTCTAATTACTTATACAAAGTTAAAGTTCTAATTAGATCTGACAACAGTAACAATAATGCATCAGCTAGCGCCCTCGTAGTCTAAGGTTAGACTACGAGGGCGCTAGCTGATGAGTGTCCACCTTTTGATAGTTCTTGAGCTGATGAAGGTATGGTGAGTACAGAGCTCCGGAACTCTCATAGTTTTTTTATTACACGCGATGCTTCCCCCGAATTCTCAGGTATGTCAAAAATATGTGATTGCACAAGTTTGTGACAACACGCAAAGGGGGCACCTGGCATCACATAAGTTTTTGATCTCACAAACTCTGATGATCACTAAGTTTTATTTTAACGGTATTCTTCCGTGAACGAGTGACGCCATGCAGACGTGCACGCTTGGGACAAGGACCATAGACTAGATGTTACTTATTCAACACACTTCTTCAAAAAGTAGCCTCTTGTTGCACCGCTTTTAAGCTCCCACCAGTACTCGTCGGCCAACGTGCTCGCCCAACGTGTACGTTTCGTACTTTGGATTCACTATTGGACTAATGCAGTGTATTGAACACGCGTACTTTTTACTTTGCACTCACTCACACATTTACATTTCGAGTTCTATAAATAAAAATAATTCGTTTTTTTTAGTTTTAATATGAGGCTGTTGGGCGGCTCCGAGTCAGGTACAAAAAAAAATCCGAAAGCCCATCTGCCATCTGTAATTTGTTTTTACCGGTATTATGTTTATGCTTTATTGAATTTTCCGTTATTGAATTTTCCGTGTAGAAAATCGTAATTTGATACGCGTAAGCATTTGTCATTACATATTTGTATCAACATGTAATATTTTCTTGACAAACTAAGCTTTGATAGATATGAGTGTCAACCAGTAACCAAAATGGAGAAGATTGGCGTCTTGTTACTGCTGTGTAGCCACGGAAAGCAAAAACATCGATATTCTTAATGTTTTACGTTTAGTTTGCGAGGACATCGAAACACACATAATAGGCATTATTAAGTGGCGTACCGCAGGGCACTGTATTGGGCCCTTTAATATTTTTAATTTATATTAACGACTTGCCACGACGCATAAAACATCCCATGGTCTTATTCGCTGACGATAGTACTGCCTTGATTAAATGTACAGATCTAAAAACGTATTAACATGACATAAATAATACTTTAACGGACATTATACACTGGCTTGATCAAAATAATTTAATGATTCATATACTTAAGACTAATGTTATGCATTTTTATCAACGGATACCACCGCCTACTTTAAATATAAATTACAATGGACAAAAAATAGACCAAGTGCAAGTTGCAAAATGTTTGGGTATAATGATAGATAGCCAGTAAACATGGAAACCACGTGCAGAAGAAGTATGCAAAAAATTAAGTACAGCAGCGTATGTGATTTTCAATCTGTCCAGGAAAGTGAAGATGCCCACCAGATTAGTCGCATACCATGGTTTAGTGGCGTCTATTCTGAGATTCGGGATAATATTCAGGGAAAATTGTAGTCTGAGAGAACAGGTATTCAAGGCTCAAAAACGATGCATAAGGGCAATGTGTAACATGAAAGTAACAGATAGTTGCGTACCTGTATTCAAGTCCCTAAATTTGCTAACATTCCCATAACTTTACGTTTTCGAAATAGCTGTTTTTGAAAATCAAATATGCATCTTTTTAATAAATTGCCTGACAATAGAACACGACCAGTTAGACGGCAGTATACAAACATGCTACTTGTTAGTGGTCATAACACTGCATTATTATGGAAAAGTGTTATAAGTATGTGCCCGGTTATCTTTAACAAAATACCCGATGGAATAAAAAACGAGTCGATTCCACTGTTTAAAAAGAAATTGTCAGTCTTATTAATTGATAAATGTTATTACTCCATTTCTGAATTTCTAAATGACTATAACGATAAAGCTTTATAATTACCTAATTAATCCTGACATCTTTAAATCTTTATTTTATTTTATTGACTGTATTATAAGAATTTTCATATTGACAGTATATTTAGACTAATAAGCACTTGTACTAAATGTTTGCATGCCTAATTTAAGGTAGAAAGTATCTCTAATTATTATAAAATATCTGCATTTTTTTTTGTACCTACGTTCTATGCAAATAAATAATTATTCTATTCTATTCTATTCTAGGTGCCTTTTTATTCGACTTTTTTTCCCATTTTATTTTAATATGACAAGCAAAGCCGATGAACGAACATTCTGCCGATATCGAAAGTGAATTGTAACAGCAAGAGTGTAGAATAAAAAAACACAAAAACAACCCAAATAAAATTCTTCAATTGTTTCCAGTTTACAGTACAGTAATTACAGTAGCACAATGTAGATTTGGTTAGTACGGCACTGAAACACTAACAACATCATTCAAAAAACGCCTACTTACATTTTTACCTTCGTATCTTCTAACATATTATTATCGGCACAGAAAACCACAAAATCTGAACTCATTTAAAGGCTTGTGCAGACCAGCGCGACTTGTCGCGCGACGCGACACCGGTTATTATTATACTGTGAAGTTTTCTTAGAAATTGTATTGTTCGTGTCGCGTCGCGCAACAAGTCGCGCTGGTCTGCACAAGCCTTTAATCTGCCCCAAAAACTGCTACCTATTATTATGTATGTAATTGCAAACTGAGGTAACAATTAACATCAGATTACAAACTATACAATGTTTCTAATTAACTAATTTCAGACACACGTTAATGTAACTTTACCAAGCCACATCCCGCGATACTGTATCCATTTTGTTGTCAGCCACAAACCACAGAGTAATCATTACTTCCCTACTAAATTAATGTTGTCAATTTGTAATATTTGCGAATTTGCGAAGCGCGAACAATACGTGTTGGTAGCGGTTAATACGACTCCCGTCATTTTACAAGGGCGGAAGCGGACGTGGAGACGGGGGCGGTAGCGAACGCGGGAATCTTGATAATTTCGTGTAGGGACCGTCTTATTACAATACGATTTATTTAATTTATTTATTAACTAAAGAATAAAACAAAACGTAAACACAAATATCACAAAAATTTTGGTTTTCCCGGATGTGGAAACACTTTTGAGCAATTTAAATACATTATGTATTAACTAAATATCCTTTTTTTTTTTTTTTGAGGATGGGAAATCGTCAAATGATTTCTCCCGCTCTGGGCAGAGCGAGAGGGTGTGTCAGACTTTTACTGACTAAAACCCACCCGTGTTCCTTCCGTTGCCTGTGTGCCGGGGCCGCGTTATCCCTTTCGGACAAACCCGCAACCCCAGCAGGCATTGGTCTTTCGACCCCGTCGGTTGGTGCTGACATCTCTTTGAGGCGCGCGTGGAACACAACGCGCCGTCGACACGGGCCTGGTCCTTATCGGACGGCTTAACTAAATATCCTAACATCACAATTTTCGCATTCATATATTTTTTCTCATTGATCTCATTTATTTTCTTATTACAAAAACTGCCTCGACCTTTTCAAAAGAAAACCTTGTTTTATAGTAAGACCGTGACAGTTTAACCTTTTTCCGCCGGGCGTTGTGTTAATTTAGACAAGCACATGACATGTGTAACTTCTATGTGCCTTCCGAATGTTAGCACTGCATACGCAAATACCTAAACCTAAATATTCAGTGTTACGATTTATTATTGCAATGCATAATCAATATTAAAACAATACAAATAGAGCGATATTTTATCCTTTAATTTAGTAATATTGACAAATTAATCAAAACAGTAAAATATTTACATTTCTGAAACTATTATAGATAAGCTAGAATTTGATTCACGTTAATATTGTGACGGCTGGGGATCGCACTCACGATCTCTAACTCGGAAGTCCTTACTTTAACCAGTAGGATATCGGCTCTTTAATAGTTCCAACGCACTTGTATTGTAAACATGAATACTCCAGACACTATTAGGTCTCATCTACATAAGATCTTACATTTCCTACACTTTTTTCAAGGCCGCCTCCGCTTCCGCCTGTCAATATAGCCCAACTCTTAAATAACTCAACTACACTGGCGAGTACATTTGAGAGCTCGATAATCACGACAGTGTTTTGTTTCGCCACAATTACGACCACACCACCAGACACTCCATTTGACAGCTGCTTTCATTTAATTCTCGGTTGGTAATGTTGTGTTTAAGTCGAATCGTATTGGAAATATACGTTTGTAAATGGTGGGAAAAGTTGTTGGGTGATTGTGGAAGTAGTATTCTTGACATATCTCAAAGTTCTAAGTATTGGGTGGACGAGTACACTCAGCTTAATTTTGCATCGGACAAAATGAGTCGAGTTTATGATTTTGAGTGTATTCGAACACTCATACTCTAAACAAAAGGGGGGATCCTCCGACCAGACGGGTGTTGTGTGGTGGGCTACTGCCCGACAATTGATGTCGGGACGTTGTATATATGCTAGATTTTGCGTGACGTCAGTTTAATACGTAGTTCGCATGTGGCGACGTCGATACCCACAATACTATCATCATTCTATCCCAATTTATTTGCTGTCACCATTTCTTTTTCACACGTCTCCATATTAATTTATCTAATTATTTGTTTGTTTACTCTCGCACTGGAACGCCACGCAGCAATAAAATATTTATTTTCATCTTTCACACAATGCATTCTTAATTTTTTGGAACTCTGTCAAAAGTCCAAAGTGTTTGATGAAAAAGGCTTATACAATCGTATTTCGAAAGTTACATAAATTACGTAAATTCCTGTCGGTAGCTTAAGTACTTCAGCTTCCACAATATCTTCAGCTAGGCTTCCATACCGCTGACCTTCCTTGGCCTCCAGAAGTAGCTATCGAGTATCATCGACTTAAGTACAACAAGTTAGCCCCTAAGCTCCAACTAAGCACTTACTAAGTTAGTACTTGGACAACTACTTGTAATCTCAGGCTGGAAATAGGTCAAGTTTAGAGGCAGGTGTTTATTTGTGAGGGTATTTTATTATTATTTAAAAGGAACTGTTAGTAACTGAGCTCGTAGCGTAGAAAATTTGTAGTAACAAAGGAGGGAATTTTGTTTAGTAGGTAAAATTCAATTATTAATCACAAAATACAGATATCCTTAAAGATATGTATAGGTAAAAGATCCAGATCTTTGAGAGAGAGAGAGAGGTCCATATAGGCAGAGATAGGTTTCCGAATAAAATGAAATAAGTACAAATAAAAGATAAAAGAAGTACGTTTGGCCTCTTTTTACGCGGTAATCTTTCCTTCTCGATGCCGTTGTGATTTGTAGGTATTTGATAGATATGTCATACGTATATGTAATTAAATTAAATTAAAATAAATATGTCTGACTGCTAATTCCACGCGAACATATCACAATTTTAAAGCTCTGAAACTAATTTATACATACAATGCGTACATACATACATACAAATAAATAAAATTGAAGTACCCATCTGTTTGCAATATTAAAATAACAGCTTTTTACTAAATGCTTAAGAAAGTATACACGGGGTAATTATAACGAAAAATTATATTTTTTTATTTGTCTGTCTGTCTGTTTGTTCCGGCTTATCTCTGAAACGGCTAGACCGATTTTGACGTGACTTTCACTGGCAGCTGATGTTATAAGAAGTGACTAAGGCTAGTTATGATTTTAGAGTTGAGGTCCACGCGAGCGAAGCCGCAGGCAGCATATAGTAATAACTAGACTTCATCAAAAGAACAGAAGAAATCATCTCAACGTAAAACAGTTCGTAATTATTACAATCAAAGAAACAATTTATTAGGTTTCTAAGAAAGAACTGCGTTTTCCTTCTAAAATTGGTAGAAGAGGCTACAAAGTTCCACGATTTTATTGTGCTCGGGTCAAAGGGATGCCTGCAAGCTGTTACTGCTAGGGCGGGGTCACATCGGCCGCTGGGAAAAGTAGTTATATTTTTAATTATAAAGTAAGACGCGAAATCAGGAATTCAGGCTACAGTATTATTGGTCTAATTTATTAATCTAACAATGGGTATCTATTGTGAAAGTGAGTTTAAGACTTTTTGTAGGTCACAACCATATGCCATGCTTGAATAGTTTCTGAAGCTGACAGGCACAAGCTACTTAAATAGTTTCTGAAGCTGACAGGCACAAGCTACTTAAATAAAAACTAAAATTGACCTTTTCATCGTACATGTTTTTAGAAATCAACAGCATCTGTTTTGCTATACTATTTCTCTTCTTTACTTAATGACTGAAGCCGGAAAGCCAAAAAGAACTAAAAACTCGAAGAGATGTGATATTTACCAACTCGCATGGGCCCACGTGGTGAATTATGGCCCCCTTTCTCTCATGTAGGGGAGGCCTGTGTCCCAATAATGGGAACAATACATGCCAATTATGCCAGTTATTTTACACAAACATCAAATTAATCTAAATATTTCCCTTTAATATAAAATCTGTGAATGCCTCCATCCTATGAACATGCAGCTTAACTTCTCAAATCCGCCGGTCAGACGGGTACGTCAATAAGTTTCTCTTCAAAGAGAAGTTATTCGTATTTGTCGAGTAGAAATACAATAATCTTTTCTGAAATAATCGCAGCGGAGCAGTCAATAGATGTCTCCATGAATATATTGCGATTCTTATTGGATTCGGTAATATATCGCAATATCGTGATATTGAACTGTTTGTGCCGTAAGAATTACTCTGTTTTAGGGCGTTTGTTCACCGCAGCCGTCACCGGAAACGAGATTATTCGGACCGGACGTGACGTCCCGATGAAGGCAATCGTTTGTCCACCGCTACCGAACCCGGCGGTGCAACGGCAGTGTGTGGACAAGATCATTTGTATGGCCCGTCAAAAGCTCGGGCCGATTTCTAGCGATCGTGCCGAACTAGTCAAAACTCCGGCCGGGATGACGGCCCTCGGATGACAAACGTGCGGTGGAGACGCAGCCATAGTAACTGTATGTATCGCTACTTCGGCACCATCATCTCTTTCTCGGTGACGTTCCGGTGACGGCTGCGGTGGACAAACGCACTAAGGATAGGAACACATTAGAGTAACGTAAAAAAAATACCCACACAGGTTCTTCACGGTTTTTTTTTTAATGTCAAGTGAGCAAGTAATTGAAAATTGAAACGCAGTAAGGTTATTTAAACTTTAATTTAAAAGCCTAAATAATGTAAAATTTCCTGACCTACAAAAATTCTACACTTATTTGTCATAATAACTCAAGACATATCATTTCCATTAAAGAGTATTAGCATCAAATAATGAGATGAAGATTTAATTTAATAGAAAAATATCACTGCCACCTTCCAATAAATTGTTAATTCAATTCCTCACGATCGGGGCCAGAATATATCTTCAGTAATCGAATTGAGACAGACATTTATTAAATTAGGACCGTGACCCAGAAATGAGATATATTACACGCTTATCGTGAGATGAAGGAGTCAATCGGGGAAATTAAGTAATATCGGTTACCGTGTATTTAAAGAGTATTAAGCATTAAGGCTTGTACAGACCAGCGCGACTTGTCGCGCGACGCGACACCGGTTATTGTTATACTGTGAAGTTTTCTTAGAAATTTTATTGTTCGTGTCGCGTCGCGCGACAAGTCGCGCTGGTCTGCACAAGCCCTTATTCTTATTCTCGTGTGGTTAACAGTTTTAAAGCCGCCCATCAGCCTCTGACTTGGCTTCACATGCCATCGAGAAATGTCTCTCAGGCATGGCCGGTTTTCTCACGATTTTTTCCTTCACCGTTTATGAAGCAAGTGATACTCGTAAATATACGATACGCACATGAATCCGAAAACTCAGAGGTGCGAGCCTTGGGTTCGAACTCCTGACCTATGACTTGGCAGTCTGACAGTCACACCACTAAGCTAGATTACCTGCTGTGCTGTTTGTTGCGCCACTTCTTTGTCCCAGCTGAAGCTCTAAGAAGTGGTGAAAGGGTTTTGGGAGACAGTCTTATGTAATTTTGACGTTCGAAAAGTGCTGCTCTCAGCCTAGTTTGAACATGACTTTTGATTTTGATTGTTTTATTTTACTTTGGTCCAGTACGTGGCCACTGTTATCACGGCTTCAGTAGTGTTATTTAAGTCCTCAAATATACAAGAGTAGGAAACTAACACGCTAAGATTATCTTTGAAATAATCACATTGTCTTAAGAGGATTTATCCTAAAACTTGGCAACGTCGTAAATAACTGTGAAATATTTACCTGTTTTGATTCCTATAGCAATATTACTGAATAGAAATAAGAAATGTGGCTAACTAGAGAACTAGATTATTAATTATGAATTGCAATTATAACATTGAATTTGATATACCCATTTTAGGTGTAAAAACGCATTTGGAAAGTTACCAAATAGTTTTTTTACATCTAAAACTAAACATTCGGTGTTACGATATGAATTATTGCATTACATAATCAATATTCTAGTTCGCTAGTTAGCCACATTTTTTATTTCCACACAGTAATATTGCTAAATTAATCAAAACAGTGAAATATTTGACATCTATTTGCGACGTTGCCCACCTTCAGAATAAACGCTCTTAAGAGATATAACTAGTTAGGTAATTTTGCATTCCCCAGGTGGTGATAGGGAGGTAGTAGGGAGAGTGGGTTCTGAGTTGATCTTTTAAGAGAACACGGTGCTCCCTCCGTGTGCTGATGGTGACCACGGGATGGTTTAAATGAGATACCTCAGATATTTAAATAAGTAGGTACAGCTCGGTCTTGTCCGCCGAAGATCGAGCGCCTCTTCAAAGTTTCACTCCTAAAACAAAATAAAGTACCTACCTAATTTTGCATACAAATCCCGAAATTTACAAAGATGATTGTTAAACAATTGTCACTCAACAAAGGATTGGACATTACAGATTATGAGAAATACACGTCATGCTACTTTAATTTTATTTTTGGAACAGGTTTACTCTTCACCCAATATTTGCACGTCAGTTACACGAAATTATTTACCGAAAGAATAAAAAATACAGCGAGTAAGTACAATGTCAGACAGAATTAAAGAACAAAGAGAACAGGCACGCACAAAATTAAATGTCTCGTACATATACGCACAAGGGTGTTATAATGAGTACATTCACACCCAAACGTTATGCGAATCTAATGGGAGCCTTTTTTATTGGAATGCTTTTAGTAAAATTTATTCTTGGCTGGCACATTTTGATTAGGGTTGTCCGAAATATGGTTTTATGTTTTTGTACTTATTTATTTAATTTCATTAAGGTTGACAAGGGTTTTTATTTGAAAGTATCTGTTTTAACATGAAAATAATTTTAATTATGCTTTACATGTTTCTACTGTATGTACAATTTATTTATTTTTTTGCCCTGTTTCCATTCACATTTGATTGAAGTAGTGTTTGTTCTATAGAAAAAAAATCACTTTACCAAAACTCGTTTCATGTTTTGGGGCTGAACACTGACTGACTACTTTCAGAATTTTAAGCTTGATTTTTTAATTGTATGTAATGAATCTACTAGTTAATAAATATGGGTACTTTTCCATGTTCGAAATTGTCTGTTCTAAGCCTTTTATAGTCGGTTAACATAAAATAATTTATACAGGGTGGCAGGAAAATCGACGCGGAAACTGATACCATGGGTTCAGTACATGATTCTGAACCAAAAACATAGGAAAGTGCAATACCTATGCGGTCAAAATGTATGGAACAGCCTTCAAAGGCCAAGAGCCTTCCTGGGCTCCAAAGCCTTTTAAAGCAATCCTTAGTATTTTGAGCTTCGCCTGCCAAATCTTTAAGATGCAATTTAAATAATATTCTAACAAGAGTGGCAGCTGTCACTCCTATTAAATGTTGAAACTTGCTACTGACGCCCCTTGTTTAAAATCAAATAAGTACACATATGTCTGCTACGATGCCGATGTCTGTAATAAATTAAATGAAAAATGAGATGAAATAATAATTATTATTTTCTTTGTGTCCAAGTGATGTGGGCGGGTCGGTCACCAGCTTAAAATTAAACAGAATATTCATAAAAAATTTAACAGCTTTCAATTTAAATGAAATGGAATTTATTTTGATTTAAAACTACGTTTTATGTTCTTGCAAGTTGTTTTTTAACCACATTATTCAGGTCTGCTAGTTCGAAAATAAAATTTTATATTTTTCTGTTTTTCATTCATGTCTGCGTTTTTACTAATAATGTGTGCTTTCTTTGCAGTGAATTTTTTTGGGGATAATTGAATTTGAGAAAAGTCTGCCAAATTACTCATTATGCTCTCATATTCTAGCGTGTTGTTATACTTGTTTTGTTTGAGAAAAACAAATCCATAAGTAAAAATGAATATAAGATTTTGACAACCGCCGCAGGCTATTCTGTAAGAATTTCACCATGAAAACTTTGGTGCAGTGCGCTTGAGGGGAACTGTCAATAATATCAATCCCAAGCATCAGGTGAAATGACAGCTCACCCCACCTAAGTCTTCACGGTGAGCTTTTCACAGAATAGTCCGGTGGATTCAATTCAATAATCTTCTAGAGACCGGAGCCCCGGTAGGTTAATCTCCAAATCTATCTAGTAAATCTTCTAAATACCGGTATATGTTTCAATTCTCATCTAAGTAGCCTAGGTATCTCGTTTGTCGTCGTATTTTTCTCCAAGCCCGCTAATAGCTGTGTTCTGTCCCAACGGAGGACATTACTCAATTATTTACCGCTCGCTCAGCTCATCGAGACTAATTTAGAAAATGTTCTTTATTTAGAAAAATTCTGATAAAGAAAATGTTGTTTTTTTTTCATTAAACGGCATTCTTTTTTAAATCATTACGTAAAATTGTTACTCAAATCAATGTTGCTAGAATTCATGAAAAACAGAGCCATATGTACCCACCCTTATGACAAATTCCCGTAATTAAAACGTTAAAAATCTAGTGTCACTCTCATCTCATGTCACAAATGTAGGCATAAGTTTTTTTGACATATTGAGACTAAGAGTTGAATTTAGTTTGAGACGTTCTGAAACATTGGGGAATTGCCCCTCAAATTAAACGAAACTATTTAAAGGAAACATTTTTTGTTGATAAAATAATAGACTATGACAGAGACGGTTTTCCTAAATCTGTTTGTATAGAATAGAATAGAATATTTATTTGCGTAAAACATGGTATACAAGGGTGTTTAATACAAATTGAGGCACAAGCATGTTTAGCTAGGATAAAACATAGCATGCAAAATTTTAAAGACAAGTTAAGCAACAACAATCGTTAAAATAAAAAAATAAAAAAACATCAACATTCTTTATCTATAAATTATTTTACACTATAAAAACTACACTCGAGTAACCACTTATGAAATTTAATTTTAAATAATTTAAGCATGAAGTGAGGTGCAAATTTTTTGTGGCATTGTAAAAGCTCAATTATTCAAACACATCGCGACTTACATAACCGGATAACAGTTGTTTAAGTGCCATAACACCGGCATTTCTACCATGTTTTTGCTATATCAGAACAAAAGGGTAGCTGTGGAATATTTATTATCTTCTAAATATATCGGTCTTCCACCCAATATTATGCAAAAAATCAATATTCAACAATCTTCCATTCAAATCTTTCTTCCACCCCACGCACTCTTTCCGCCATCCAGATCGCTCCTCCTAAGGCCGCTCTCACACGCCATGGAGCGGAAAGCATAAATCCGCCGACAAAAAGGAAGCGGCCTACAACGCGCTGTCAATACGAATATATTACTGTCCTACACACAACGACCTATCAAACTGTACACTCCAGTAAAAGCTGACCTCGCATTGGCTTTCCAAATGCTTTTTTTTTTGGAATTTATTGAACTGGCTTCTAAGGCCTTTAAGTCAAGTTTTTTTTAATGATGATTAATGACTAACTCCTGGCCGCGGTTTTGTTGAAAGCGTAAGCTTTTCTCAAATAAAGTAGCTTAAGTTACTCCTTATAACATCAGCTATCTGCCAGTGAAAGTCCCGTCAACATCGGTCCAACCGTTTCGGAGATTAGCTGGTACAAACAGACGGACAGACAAAATAGTTTTTATTTGTTAGTAGCAAAGAAACTAAAATAAATTGTCTGTATCGGTTCCGTATATATTTTCATATGCATTTAGTTGAAAGCTGTTATTTTAACATAACAAACAGACACTTCAATTTTATTAGTAGTACCTATAGGTTTTTTGTACACGGTCACTTCAACAGGATGCCCTATTATTCAGCAGCCCAAACATATCTGTCAATTAAATTTTTTTTGGTGGTGCCATGGTGCCTGCTTCTTGACCACGGTTTGCACAAATTTTGTTTTCAATAACGCCGAGTCTTGCTAGATGTCTTGGCATCAAAGACCAGCTTATACTGGAAATGTATAGCTTTACTTCGTCGTACATACACCGAAAAGGTTTTCAGAGAATTCACAAGAATTGCGAAGGAAATAGCTGACGTGTGCTCTTTATTTGTGTTAGTAATATTGTTAAGTTAAATTACTGTTGTGGTGGTTATTTAGGGGATGCAGAGAAAGGGTTTTCTTTAAATGTTTTAGAAACGGATGTAAATGAAAGGGTGATGAATGGAGAGGGAGAGGAAGACCAAAGGATAGATGGGACGATTGTGTCAGAGACAGATAATAGAGAGAATGATAGAGTGATACGTCCTGACAGTGTAGAATGGAAGAAAAACCAGCCAAGTGCGTGTCGGACCACGCACAATGAAGGGTTCCGTAGTTGGGATGAATTTATACCAAAAACCAACTTAACCGGTCACGTACTGTTAACGCACCGATCGAAATCTTAACATTGTAGTTGAAAAACATTTTCTACCATACATACATACATACGTCACGGTTAATTCTCCAACTACAAATGTTAGTTTGTAATAGCAAAAACAAATATGTTTGTATGATAAAACTACAAATTAACGATTTTCAGAGCGGTGCACGTGAGACCTCGATTCCTGCCAAATTTCATGATCCTAGAATCAACGGGAAGTACCCTGTAGGTTTTGATTTATTTGCAAGTATATATCAAAATATGTCGCATAAATGGCCGTACTTACTTTTTTATTACGTTGAATATAAAGTAATTAGAAGCTTGATTTTTTAAGATTTCCAAGGGACCATAGGCCTACTATCAATAGATATTAAAATCAACTCGATACCTCCACGTATTTCTGAGAAAAAGGGTCTTGACAGACTGACAGACAAACAGACGGACGGACAACGAAGTGATCCTATACGGCTTCCGTTTATTCCTTTTGAGGAACGGAACCCTAAAAACGTGTTGCGCCAACCCCAAGCAACATGCGAGAAGGAAGATGATGATTACGTGGTATGTACTGATGATGATGACTGCAGAGCACAGACTTGATAATATTACCTATTCTGTTTACCGGAGATACTTATACAGTATAAGGAAAACAAAATAATAAAACAGATAACAAAAATGCGATGAAGAATATTTATAGCCCATTTACCGAATAAACAAACCTCTTTACACGTAGTTACAATAATATAAATACATTTTCTACTAATGTGAGACACTATAAAATTGTATGGTTTTGGTCACGCGACGTAAACCATTACTAGACGTATATAGAGAACGGCAGAGAAAGCTTCCATGAAATTGTATGCCGGGAAAGTAAAGATAAGATAATCGTTTATTTGATCAAACATGAGTACAATACATACAACAGAAAGTGTCAGCTAGCATGCAAGTGAGAAGAGATGTTAATATTAAAGACAAAAACAGCATCACCACGTTTGCAAAGGGATCCATGGTCCATTTTGGTCATCATTCAAGGTATACTGATGTGTTGAGCTGAAGAGTTTTGCTTTTTGACCCTGAAAAATGGCCGTAACTTCGATAAAGTTAGTGGTAAACGCTTACACTTTTTCTTTACAAATACTTACTAGGTAACAAAAAAGCAATGTATATGTTCACTGTCGTGACCTGTCGTGCTCATACGCAGTTAGCACCAAATGATATAAACACACAAGTCGTATTACTTATGAAGTACTTTACTTTACTGTACCATTTGTTTCTTTATGTAATGTTGTGGACACGATATACCTACACGAAAGTTATGGGATCTGCCAGAGTAGATATTTTGTTAGTCTCAAGTGTAATGACCGCTGTAACTTTTGTGATAATTAAGAAAAACGTATTCAGTACAATAAACACGTCTGTGAACAAAATAACCTTGTCTGGGTAAAGCTACCGTTTCCTAGAACAGCGGAAAATGATGGCAGCGGGGTTTGACATTACGGTATCAAAACACGCTCTCTAGGAAATCACACCACTGGCATTTTTGCTGAACTGAGCCTATGTGGCGCCGCCGCGAGGCACACTTTCCTATTAATTTCTTATAACGCACTTTACACTTTTATATGTTTTCTTTTTAGTTTTAGTATACTTAATATGTTGTTTTGTGTGCGTTTTAATAGTCTGTGCAAAATAAATTTAGTTTCTTTATTTTTTCATAAATAACGTTTCAGTGACGTCATTAGCCGGTAACTTGCAGACGCTATGTGGCGGCCACCGTGAAAATTGAAACCTTATATAATCACACATAAATAAAATACACAATGAGGCAGGCAGCTATTTCTTCCAAGAATACAAACAAAAATGGACCAACCCCGACATCCCGCTTCCGCACAAAATGACAAGTTGACACTATAGCAGTACAAGAAAACCCTTCCAGCGCCATTTTGCTTCAAAGTGTCACTCGCTATGGAAATGAAGAAAGAAATATGTCACAGTCAGTTATCCTTACTGCGCCCGCGTTAAGGTGTGGCCCGACCCCAATCCTCGCATTATTTAAGACTTGTTATTGGAGCCAACATTGGCAATAGAACAATTTCCATTGATCGAAAGACGAATGAATTCATCTTCGCGTTCGCCCATTGGTCATCGGTTCTATGGCCAAAATAGCTTGCTTGCTTTGTCTGTGGGATATTTCGCCTACGTTGGTTCTCTTTAGGATCATCTGTTGCCAGATTACGCCCCTTAGAGATACTGGGAGCATCGCCTTTTCCATAGCTTGCGGAATGACTTCGACTAGAATAAACATTTCTTTATTTTTAACCGACTTCCAAAAAGTAGGAGGTTATATTTTCGTCGCATGTGTTTTTTTATTTTTTTTTATTTATATCCGCCGATTTCTCCGTCAATTTTGGACCGATTTTGAAAATTCTTTTTTTGTATGAAAGGGCATGCTCCCGAATTGGTCCCATATAAATTTTATTGACTTTGCTTGGATAGTTTTTGAGTAAGCTTCAATAATACGTATTTTTAACCGACTTCCAAATGGAGGAGGTTATTCCCACTTAGTTTATATGGATGATATGATGATAACTTCCTGGTACTGTTATTTACATAGCAGGTACTTGTATTCGAATTTGTGTGGGGTACCACAACTAAAAAGTGAAAAATAAAAACTTTTTGTAAAAGTTTTTTGTTTTGTTGTAGTTTCTATTTGTGGACCAACCTTATCATATTTGTTTCCACGACTCGGTTCTGTAAGTCATAACAGGCAAGGCTTCAAGAACAAAGCCGACACCCGCTAGTTATGACCTGAGAATTTGAAGCTGAGGATTTGTCAAAGTCTCGTCTCGTCATTAGCATTATTAACTTAAGAGCGTGCATTCTGAAAGTGGGCAACGTCGCAAATAACTGTAAATTATAACGATGTTTTGATTTATTTGGCAATATTACTCTGTCTATGGAAATATGAAATATCGCTAACCAGTGAACTAAAATATTGATTATGAAATTCATATCGTAACATCGCATAATTATTTCGTTTTAGCTGTAAAAATGTAAGTATTTGGAAACTTTCCAAATTCAGTGTTATAATTGCAATTCATTATTAATATTTTCGGTCACTAGTTAGCGATATTTTATATTTCCATAAAGCAATATTACCAAATTAATCAAAACAGGTAAATATTTGACAGCTATTTGCGACGGTGCCAACTTTTAGAATGAACGCTCTTATTAAGGCGATTTCTGTAATTAAGCCCGCAATCTTAACACGTTTTTGTAAAGAAATTGCATTTCGCGGGCTTTCACATTAAGTAATGCCAAAGTAAGGTTTGACAAGTTCTCAACTTCAAATTCTCAATTCAGAAACTTAAGTCATTAGGCTCTGTGGATCGCCCAGGCTACACAAGTGAAAGTCCTTCAACAATACATTAAAGACATAAAAAAAAACAAAAAAAAAAACACAAATATGTACAGCATTGGATCAAAAACAGCGACCAACACGCCAACATGGCCGTAACAATTCCCAAGTCCGTATGAGTGATACATTTTATATGACCGCGTCCGCTCTGTTATGTGCCATTTACCCGATTGTGCTCGTAAAAGAGGGACGTTTTTAACAATAAAGACCGTTGTGCCTATCTGCGGCGGTCTGAAAAATGAATGTTTGCCACTGATATGAATAAAGTTAGAGGTGTAAGTCTTTTTTGTGTCATTTAACTGTTGTAACTTGTAAGCCCACGTTCGCACGGAGGTAAAAATATCGCGGCGGGATTTTATCGCGCACTGGATTTTCAACTCTCGGTGGTGTTGGGGCGCACTCTTGTCCCAGCGTCTTCCGCACCCTCGTTTTCAACTCTCGGCGCAAAGCAGAGCGTTGAAAATCCAGTGCACGAAAAATAATCACCGCGATATTTTTACGTACGTGCGAACGTGGGCTTAGTGGATTTGATGATATTCTGACGAATAAACGAATTTCTTCTTCTTAACGACACAAAATATATGAGTAAGAATAAGTATCTCAGACTGCGTTGTTGGTGGTCGCGCAAGTGCTACTGCTAAGCATGAGGTCCTAGGTTCGATTCCCAAAACGTGCAAAATATTATTGAGTTTTTCTATCAAGAATTTTTCAGAAAAGTCTAGCCCGCACTGAATTAAAAAATCACGCGAAATTTTAATAGCAATTCTGTAATACATGTTATCATAAGTAGCTGCACGCACTGGCGATTTATAATTCGCGTTTATTGTAATGCCGTACACTGAATATAACCCGCGCGAATAAGCCCACGTCCGCTTGGATGTAAAAATATCACTGCGGGATTTTATCGCGCACTGGATTTTCAACTCTCGGTGTTAAGCCGAGCGTTGAGAATCCAACGCGCTGGGACGCACTCTCGTACCAGTGGGTTGAAAAAACACACTTTTGTATTTTCAACCCTCGGCGCTAAAGCAGTGCGTTAAAAATCTAGTGCACTAAAAAAATCGCCACGGGAAAAAATCGCCCGTGCGTACATGGGCTAATAATCGTGTGAATTTAATTCGCAGTGCGGACTAGGCATAAAATCCCGAAGCCTGGATTTGTGGCCGGTCGATGACATTATACTCGCCCCCTTTTAAATGGGACCGTGATAAAAAAATAAGCATTAATAAAGTATCTAGACCACTTTATCTCACTCTACCATGCATTCTTGTGTTGCTGGCTGTTAACATAATATTAAAGGCAAATAAAATCCACTTAGCTCATTTAAAACCATTAGATTCTCCGTTCAATTAATATGTCTATTATCCGTTTCCACACAATTTCATACAAAAAACAGTATCATAAATCACAAGACTATCAATAACTCAACAAACAAACAATATTCCCACTCACCACGCTCCATCAAGTAAATCGAAACTACTCGTAAAATAAGTAGCCCGGTACCGAAAGTACCATAAACATCCTTTAACGAGTCACTAAACGTACCGTACAATAAACTAACCACCTTTATTTATACACAATGAATTACCTTTTCAGATATTGATAGTTAAAGCTTCTAATAAATGTTTGTAAAGACACGATATATTGATGACTGAGCCAAATATGATGAATAAACAATTGATGGTCCTAGGGTACACCTATGAGCAATGGGCAGCTCGCCGTCCGATAAGGACAAGGCCCGGGTCGACGGCGCGTTGTGTTCCACGCGCGCCTCAAAGGGATGTCAGCACCAACTGACGGGGTCCGTAAGTACCAACGCCTGCTAGGGTTGCGGGTTTGTCCGAAAGGGATATCACGGCCCCGGCACACAGGCAACGGAAGGAACACGGGTGGGTTTTAGTTAGTAAAAGTCTGACACACCCTCTCGCTCCACCCAGAGCGGGAGAAGTCATTTGATGATTTCCCATCCTCAAAAAAAAAAAAAAAAAAGCGTACACCTTAGGACCAGCGGTCTATTTTGTTCAAATCAAAACGTGAAATTAAATCAAATTGAAATGAAATGAAATTGACAGTATTGACAGCTCTGTTCTACCTCATTTCACCAAAATTAACACGTTTAGATTTTTACACAATAGATTGGCAGTTAATGTTTAGAAACAAAAATTGATTATTCTGCACAAACAAAATGCTCATTACAAAAAAAGACGAAAAATACACACATACAAAGTAGCCAAAAGCCTCGTATTCAACTAATAAACGTTTGACAATTATGTTAATTGCTTCATGTTAAGGCCAGGGACCAAAGACAATATTGCGTAATCAGTGTAGCAATATTGTATTTGGTCCCTGTTTTGACATCAATTCTAAGGATACATTAGCCCGATACATTAACAGGGTGGATATCTACATTGAAGGTTCTGACTACCAACACCGATACCAACTTGCTCGTTTTCTTTTCTTTCTCCGAGGTATTGTAACAGGTGTCGTGTGGTCCCATCCATGGTCTGACCGCAGCAAGAGCTGCTAACTTCGTAGATTGAGCCCCTCGCGTAGGTATAATCTAATGAAAGGGAGGAAATTAATGGCCTAATCCCTATCTACTTCTTTCAAGACGTAGTGTTGCGAAGTTCCATAAGCTAGGTAATTACTCGGCAGTATCCGAACAGAAACTATCTCAACATTATTTAGGAACTACTTAAACTCATCCAAGTGTCGGAGGAAGTCCGTAATTTTTATACCAAGTAGTTAGTACTTCCGACCGGGTCTAAAGTATTTTAAACAAGTTCTTTTAAAGTTATGACCACTTTGGAATGATGGAGGAAACCCATTAGACGGCAACATACCACTCATAAATCTTGATAGTTTCTTTTCTCATCTTCTTCACTTGTTTCGAGGGGTGCATTCTGAAAGTTGGAAACGTCACATAGCCCTCAAATATTACCTTGTTTTTATTTATTTGTTAATATTACTAGTTGAAATTATGAAATATCGCGGCTAGTGGATATATTATGCGGTCAGCTTTGTTTAGTGGAGGTCTCACAAAGAGTTTTGTTTTAAAGCACCCCCGAATCACACAGCAATATGTCACGAGAATAGGCATGATGACAAAATTTTGTTTTTAGTCCGTCCTTGAGATTATAAAAAAATATTGGAGACGTATTTTTTTTTTTTCGTAATCTAAAGATTACAGCGATACATCCAGGTAAAATGTGCCATGACGTCACGAGTATGTAGATTTTATACGTACTAGTGACATATCGACCCCCACTCCCCAACTTAAAATGCGTTTTATCTAAGTAGTTTTTTATTAATATGATAAAGCAAAAAATACGTGTCTAATATTTTTTTTATAATCTGACTGACGGACTAATTAGAATTTCATTTTTTTTACCCAGGCATCATCCCTATTTATAAACCACTGCTAAAATTAGCGGTCTTAAATTCCAAGAAGGAATGAATGGCCATATTTAAAAAAAAATGCAGATGTGTCAGTGATGGCTCCTATTGCAGGCGACATTATCAAGTCTCCTTTAACTTCAGACAAGAATAAACCAATCTTCGGTGTTTTTGAAACAAAATAAATAAACCAATCCCACAAAGACATTTTAGAGGTATGACAAACTTATTTTCCGCAAACTACAACAACAAGAAATAAAAATTTGGTCTTTGAAGACAGTAAATGTCTACAGAAACATCGGTATTTCAAGAAAAATCTTCCAAACTCGAAAACGAGTGAACAATACTTGGAAATAAAATAAATAGCCATCCATTATCATAATGGTGAAAGTTTTTAACCGACCAAAACGTATGGCAGTGCGGCGCAGTAATCGCCAAGTTCCTCCACTAACCTCTTTAATTTGTGCGAGCAATTCTACTGAGCGCCAAAGTTTATAGCACACCCTCTTGTAGGCGGGCCATTACGCCAGCGTGAGCTACAACATTGACAATAGTGTTTTTATTTAAACAAGCGAGCCGCCCCTGCTTCGGATGCAATGGCAACATGTCAAATCATCGAGATTTCTGTACTAAATCTAAGTGAAATATGAATATATTATACATATAGCATTTCGGAATATATACTCTAAATGATGATGAAAACCGCATCAAAATCCATTGTTGTGTTTATAAGAACTAAGCGGTCACACAGACACGAAAAGCGACTTTGTTTTATACTATGTATAGAAGATATAAAACGATTTTTTTATGCACGTCGTTTTGTTAGACACGATGGTTTTGGTTTATTTGGACGTAAATGGGGTGGCAAATAAAACAGTTGTAAAATCCGGTAAAAGTACTGAATTATATTAGGGTGAGAGGTTTTTTAAAGTAGATATTAAATAAAGGGTAAATAATGTCGAGGTCAAACGAAATTATGCTAGGTAATGTTAGATGGAACACGAGGTAATGAGATAGCAGTCCTTAAAAGACCGACAGTGAAACAGGTAACATTTAGAGGTATGAGGAACAGGGTGTAATGTTTACTCATCCTCTATATAAAAATCAGAATCCTCCGAACAGATGGGTGTCGTGTCTGGCGGGAAATTTCCCAACGCTTGAAGTCGGGCTCTTGTTTATAATTATGTCTATCGCGCGATAAACACTAATTGCGCCATGCAGGATTTTATATGACGTCAGGTGTTTGATGCGTAGTTCGTATGTGGCGATGTAAATGCCGCCACAAACTTTCAAAACTGGCCTTTTGTTACGGCTTTGAGACATTTTACTGTCTTTAATTCATTCGTCATTATCACTCCTAGTTCAGACTTTGTCATGTGATTACCTAAATCTCAACGCACAACAAAACTTTTTATCTAAACAGATTGTAGAACTTGTCCAAATCCATTGGGCAATAAGACAGAGGCAATAAATTCGTTTGACACTCGTCACTAGAACCACTCCGGCCTCCGCCATACAATTCGCTCCCGCTTGTCATATGGCCCCAAACGAACTAATGCATTCAAGTGCACCTCACGCTAGCAAAAAGCGTGGAACATAAACTTTGCACTATACCATACTAACGTAGTCACGGTTCCGTACTCGTATTAATACGAGTAAGAGTAGGAGTAGGTACGACATGTTGTCGGAGAAATTCGTCAGTCGCGACTCTAACTTGTTTAGTTAAATAACATGTTACTTTGAGGCTGTTGACTTTTAGTTAGTAGGTTATTGCTTTGGTTCGCAGGGTTCAATATATTTTTTCTAGTGATTACTGTAGCAGTAAATCGTTTGCTGTATTATTATTGCTGTTGTAATAAGAAAAGTTGGTGTTTTTATCTGCGGTTTGGAACACAATCTTCAAGTCAACAAGCACTTTTATAATGATGAGTGCAGAAACCAATTCAATTCACACATTTTAACAATGTGGAAAGGTATTAAAAAAAAGTTTTATTCTTATACCTTACAAGAGTTAAAGAGCAAAGGCATTATTAACCCGACACAAAGAGCTCTTGAACACCAAGCACTCATAATAACAGAATAATTAAAAATCTCAACACGCGTTAAAAATATTAATAACACAGCAAGCACTTAAAACTCCCTTCTCTTACATCCCTGCACGCTTTCATACGTTGTAAGAAAAACCGTACAAAAGGATCATTCATGCGGTTACACGTTCCACTGAATCCTGCCAGGGAGTGCTAAGCAGAACGAATGCACTGCATTCTTAAGCACCTAATGTTGGTAAGTGGTGGAAGGACCAATGCGGGACATTTTTTCTTAAAAAATGCAAGTCTTTGTAACTTCAGGTGTGTGCGAGACTTTCTTGGACGAATCTCAGTTTAGACGTGTTGGGTGTTTTATTTTGTTGACAGATTTTCTTGGGATGCTTTGAGTTAATTTATTTGTCGTCTTTAACAAGGCTTATTGTTATCTCCTGAAAAAAAAAAAGTAACCGGGGTTTCTAGCCATATTATTCTTACCATCAGGGTTTTTTTTGTATGGCTTGTCGAATCCCACTGCTGGGAAAAGAACTGGAAAAAATGAAGAAGAAGAAAGGCGACAAGAAATTGAGACTGGTAAATCACTTAAGTCTAGAAAGTTATAGAAATTGCTTAGCAAATTCGTGTGAAAAAATGTGGTTAACTAACCAAAACGTAAATTAATAACAAAATTTATTTTTGAAATAAACTTAAAACTAATCCAAGGAAACATAAGACAACTATTCGAAACCTACACAGAATAACTGTATTATCATCTTACTGAATCTCTATAGTTTATAAAACATAGATAATGAAACATGCAACAACATAGCAAATAAGTCTTTATTAAGTGTAACATAATATAATAATATTGATCGTATACTAGTCTATGTACAGTATATACAGGGTGCTGTCATCTCTTGCAGCGCCCGAGGCGCTTCACGGCGCGCTTCAGACCCGCGAAGTAATGCATCACTTGCTCCTGAAACAAACGTTATATTTCTTTGTTATTTATGTTACTGTAATGGTAATTTCGCACAGCCAGTCGAAGTGGCGATGCTTGGGGGAGGCCTATGTCCAGCAGTGGACGTCTTTCCGGTGAAACGATGATGATGATGCATGGTAATTTAGTGATTTTCGGGTCTAATATGAACTTCCATATTTTTTTGATGGTTCAAAAACACGCATGATGTGATTATTTCATTGTTTATTTTCTCGTTGAAATTTAGACTTAATGGTGTTTAAACTACGACCTGCAGTGAGTAATTATAGTGCATTAAGTGTCGACTTATCTTTAATTGAAATGACACCATGAAAAATTAAGAAAACATTCAGTGATTCAGTAAAAAGTAAGACTTAATCCTTTTTAACTATATGATATTATATTACCATAAAGGGAAATGTATCTGTTTTAAATTACCACCTCCCAGTCCTTTCACAGTTATTTTTTCTCTGACAGCAACATATTATGAACCTTATCGCAATATCAATAAAGATCACTGTAATGCAAATGCAGATACTGTGATATTATTTTCCTTTCAGATCTAAATGCCAATTCCACAGAATGATAGGCATATACAGAAAAAACAACACACGACCGAATTCCAATTTCAATAAAAAAAGAAATTGAATGATACATGTGTCGTCGGGCTGGAAGTTATTCACGCCACTGGGAAAGCTAAACCTTTTTGACAAGTCCAACATGAATGCGACATACCGCGACTAAATTCCTCTATTTCTAAAATTTCTCTGTATTCCTGTCATTTGTTGCGACAACTGTGAGAGAGTTATCTCTTGAAGAGAATTTGTGACGGAAATTAATATAATATTCTGTGCTTAGGATTGCAGATGAGGCTCGCATGCTGCGCTGCGTTTTGTGGAATACCTAATTAAATTATTATGATGAGAAAAGACAGACTGCATGCGGAGGCCGGAAAACTGAGTACTGAGGCGCCACTTAAGAGGCTTTCTTCCAACTGAGTTGAGTTGGTGGTGAGAAATTAAATTCTTTGCGGATCAGAGGACCAAAAAGAGTTTCTTCAAGTAAATATCATATTTGAAAGATTTATGCTCGTTTTTACTACCACTTCATGCGACACCTAAAAGTAGAGCCTCGAAAATCATTGGCATTGTACTGATTTTTGTTACAATCATGTTCAATATTAAGTGAATGACGAAATTATTAAAAGCATCTGAAACACATCATACCTACATTACACTTTTGTATATACAAAAACAGGCATAAGTTATGTGTTGTTTTTGAAAATGGTTTTAAGTGAATGATGAAATAAATAAAAGACGTCTAAGGAGACACGCAATACGTATTCGTTTAATAGTAACTATTATTAGACAAAAACAAGCGAGATTTCTTTCCCATAGGATGCCATCCACCCTATTACCTCGTCTACACTCAGCTCACTTCCACGGCAGTGAGCAGGACAGTAGGCAGGGAAGTGGGCAGCACGAGAATGTTAACATGATAGGCTTCTCCTGCTGCTGCCACTGCTATTCGCGCTGTCGAGCGATCCCCAAATGAGCGGTTTTTTGTGCGGAAGTCAAAGGACAGGCAGTGCGAGTGCGTGTTTACATTCAGCTCCGTCGCTCACTTCTCGCCAAGCACGATCTGCCAAAAAGCGATTTGACTGGACTAATGAGAACACTATAAAGTTTTTAGAACTGCTGGATTCCGAAAAAGCAATATCCTTACTTATTGTAAAACAAAGTCCCCCGCCGCGTCTGTCTGTCTGTCTGAACGCGATAAACTCAAAAACTATCAAACGGATTTACAAACGGTTTTCACCAATGAACGGAGTGATTCATGCGAAAGTTTATAGTATATAATTTATTAAAATGTTAAATAAATAAATAAGGTTTTGTGTAACTTGGCTGAAATATGACGATTATTGTTGAAGAAGACGGAAAAAAACATGCCGACGAGCTGTACTGGCGTGCGCCGCGTAAAAGATGCATAAAAAATATGTTTTACAGAATGGTTCATTTTAAAAAGTTCAACAAAACAGTCCGGGATGGCATATGTCTATCTTCTAAGAATGACCCATAGTAGTCATTATTATCTTCCAGAATTTGATAAAGAAATTTATTTCCGAAGCTATTTTGACCGGTATTCAATTAATCCATATCCAATAAAATATGTTATTTAAATTGGGCATTTAATTTAGATTAAAATATGCCTTGACATCATATCATTTAAATTAATAAATAGTTTAAGAGATATCACAGATTCAAAATTACGCGTAACAAAATAATTATGATTGACGGCTACGCGGGTGCAGCGGTAGGAGTAGGGTGGAGAGGACATAATTTATGTAATCCCGGTAGTACGGTCCCGTGGAATATTTAGCGACGTTCCCGCGGGCGAAGCCGCGGGCAAAAGGTACTGAGATATAAAAGACAAAAACCACAATTTAAAACATAAAGTTCACGACGCCTGGAAGAGAAAATACGACGACCTATATTTTTTTTAAATATTGAACATTATGTATTGCAAGAAGACACAGCGCGGACGCCATAATAATTTCGACGTCTGCCATTGCCGAAAGTCGAAAGCGATGTGACTGGGGGCTGAATGTAAATACACAGTTCTCTCGATCCTGCTACGGCAGCACGAGGGGCAGTGGCAGGTGCTGAATGTAAATGAGGCCTGTCAGTTCTCCAAATATGTTTCCTTCTCTAGCTCAAAACAGAAACTTCTACAAACCTGCATGAGGTTGAAGCACATGGCCACGAGCGCCATGCCCAGCATGAGGTACATGGAGCACACGATGAAGGACGTCTCTATGCGACGCGTGTACACGCGCTCGCCCGGCACGAAGTCGCCGAAACCAATACTGGAAGTGTGCAGATAATAAAAATAAGTAAGGCTTGAACTAACAATATTGCAACATAATGAACAAATCTTCTAACGTGGCTCAAAGAACCAAAAATAAAACTAAAGTTTACAAGCATAATGAATGATTTGCCAAATACACCTAAACTTTTTTTTTTTTTGCGGATGGGAAATCATCAAATGACTTCTCTCACTCTGGGCGGAGCGGGAGGGCGTGTCAGACTTTTACTGACTAAAACCCACCCGTTTTCCTTCCGTTGCCCGTGTGCCGGGGCCGCGATATCCCTTTCGGACAAACCCGCAACCCCAGCAGGAAATACACCTAAACTTAAGTCTTCCTGGACCCCAATTGCGTAACACACTCACAATCCGGAGGATTCTGAAACAAATTCATAATCTATTGCTTCATAGGTTGTTTTAAAAAAATTGGTCAGCTCGACAACGTGAATTACGCTATGAACATTGTTGTATTGCTATTGTAAATGTGTTCCGCAATTATTGTGCTGGTCAAGTTGTAGGTACAAAGGAAATAAGTCACTTTAACGCATGAAAATCAAAATGTACCAGTTGCCTAATACGTATTTCTGGAGGTGTCAATTCGCCCTCAAATAAATTACCTTCGTGCAAATCGCCTCAAGAAAAAATAAAAGTATTTAAAAGTGTCGATTCGCTTGTTTCGGGCGAGCAAATTCGTGCGAATCAACCAATAAGCCAGATTTCTGGAAACCAATCTGTTTTGCAAACTCATAACAAGTGATTTGTTTAACTTCTGTTATTTCTGTCACCCAATCAAAACATTTAGCAAGATATTTGACAGCTTGTAGTATTTTTGTGTTAATCAGCCTTTCAGAAACCTTTAGAAGTGCTGGGCTCTGATTGCTTTTTGCGAGAAATATCGAACCTTCATGGAAAAGTAAAACTAAGTCAGAGGTCGCACCTGCTTAGTGATATGAAGCAGAAGTAAGCTCCGTCGAGCTGGTCCCACTTCTCCCACATGCCGAAGATCATTGAGCCAAACATTATGTACCTGGAACACCAGAATAGCATAAAAGTATCTGACATACTAATTCAGAAAAAACAACAAATAACAAAAATCCAAGTAAAAAAATAACAATTACTGAAAAAAGTGTATCATTGGTGCCCAATAAGCTGTAGTAGTTACCCTATTCATTAAAGTAGTAATTAAAGGGCTTATTGCAGTCTGTGTCTCGCATAATAGGTATCATTACATTAATACAGATTGGTACTTCATTCGCTTCAAGTCACAAATAAAACTATAACCGAAAGATTTACACTTTACTAAATTTCAAGACGTTTAAATAAGGTTTTATAAGCTGTCACAGCGGAGCCAAAATAGCCAATTTAATTGTATTTATGAAATCTCAAACGTCGCTTAACGAGCAATAACAAAATCTATTTGGAACGTAATCTTACGAATAAAGCTTCTCACCAGACATTTCCAAATAAATTCTTGAAATAGAAATACAATGGTTATTTAATATCTGACAGAAAGCTTATACCTTTCTGTAAATAAATAGGTATACACCTACTCAATATACAAGCTATCAAATAGGTACCCACCTACTCAATATACAAGCTATCAAATAGGTACCCACCTACTCAATATACAAGCTATCAAATAGGTACCCACCTACTCAATATACAAGCTATCAAATAGGTACCCACCTACTCAATATACAAGCTATCAAATCAAAGTTCTAGAAATTACGTTCTGATTTATTTACTGAAAACTTGAACAATAATAATTCTAATCAAAAGTGTTATTGTAACTAAAACCACTGGAGGCTGAACTTTTATTAAAATGTAATAAGTTATATCGAACTAATGTTATAAATGCTAAAGTAATTCTGTCTGATTGTTACGTCATCACGAATAAAATGGAATTTGACAAAGAGATACCCTGGAAAAAAGACATAGGCATCTTTTAATCCTGAATATTTATGTTGAAATACAAAATACATGCAGACGAGATCGCGGGGGCAGCTAGTATTTATTAGGTAATGTTAAAGAAAACCAACTACGTCTCAAACCAAAACTATTACAGGTACTGAAATAGATCAGCACGATTTATTTCACTATCTTGCTATGTTAGTATTGCTGCATCCGGTTTGTCTGGAAGCCTCTAGCACTGTTGGAAAAAAAAAAACAACCGTCTTATATTTTTTGGAAGTCATTTTTTTTTTTGTAAAATGTTTTATTTTTGACTTTTTAGTTGTAGTCTACCCCACACTAATTCGAATACTACTACCTGCTATGTAAAACTTATCGAAACTTATCATCATATCATATCACCACATAGACTAAGTGGGAAAAATACGTATTATTAAAGCTAACACAAAAACTATCCAAGCAAAGTTAATAAAATTTATATAGGACCATCTCTGAAGTATGATCTACCAAACAAAAAAATAATTATCCAAATCAATTCATAATTGGCGGAGTAATCGCGTAACAAAGATTTTTTTTAAATACAGTCGAAAACATGCAGTCGTCGGTTTAAAAGTAAGGCTGATGATGATTTGCTATGCTGGTATCAATCAGCACTCAAATAGTATATTTTTAGGTTATAAACCTTACTCAACGTTACCCCCGACTTCATCGTTTATTTTGTATTCCACCATTTTTAATCCAAATATCCAGGATGGAAAGTAGCCTATGTCCTTTTCCAGGTCCCAGGCTACCTATCTGTCATATTTCATAACGTTCGGTTCAGTGGTTTAGGCGTGGAAAGGTAACAGATAGACAGAATTACTTTCGCATTTATATTATTATATTAGTATGGACTTTGAGATAGATTTAACCGGTCACGTACTGTTAACGCACCCGTGCCGACCGAAACCATAAAGGTAAATAATACTACTTACCCAACCATAATAGTGACACAGACGCTGATCGGCACAGTGATAGATTGTGCGTCGAAGGTGACGTAACTGAAGTCACTGGAAGCGATGCTGTCTGCGTGATGCAGCGGCTCTGACCAGCCGCGGCGCGGGTCGGCGCGGGGCAGGCGCGGGTCGCAGGGCTGCGGCATTGATATGCTTCGGATGTATTCTGGTCTCCTAGCAAATGTAGAAAATATTTTTTCAAAAACCTGATAGTCACACGACAGAGACCTATTTCCATAGAGAGAAGGTTCGATTTCAGATTTCAGACACTAGTCTACATTCCATGGTCCTCATATGGCATGACCAAGATTATGTCTGGACTTTAAAACTGAGACTGCGATCTCTGAGTTTCTGTCGGCCTTTCTTCTCAAAGTAGTCAGATAGGAAACGCCGAACTCATCAAGCCATTTTTTTTAAATATTTGACGTGTAAAAGTGATTCCGATATCTTATTTACAGAATACACAATTTCATTTGATTCCATTCTCGTCGTTTTCTGACCATTAAGTCCAGGCTAATTGCATTACAATGACACTGCCTTTCATTTTGACAATTCAACAACATTCATTGCGTTATTTATGTTGTCGAGCTAAAGAATTTATCAAACATATTAAGCAATAAATTAGAAATTTCCTTCATAATGTTCGAATTGTGATTGAAAGTGTGTTACCCAATTAAGATGCAGGTTGTCTAACATTTACTTCCTTCACCAGAAAGTCATAATTCAGAAAAACCTGGAAAGTACAACCTACACTGCGTATATAGGGTAATTTTCTAGACAAATATAACCTTGAAGAAATTGAATAGAATTAAATAGAGTTTAAACGCAACCTCGCGATATAATCTCTAAACAATAAAGACATTAATTTGAAATGTAAGCAAGTAAATATTCACAAAAACGAATCTCCATTAAACTCCTACATTATTAATAATATTTAATGAAAGCCATCGTAAAGCTTGTAAAATTAAGTGTCTTACACACAGCTGTACAACTTTATGAGTGTTAGGGACGGAATATAATTAATTAAAATTGTCTATCCAATTAAACCGTCGGAGAAATTCTTTAAGAAAAACGCTTCAGGCTTTTTGTAAATGAATTTGTCTCTGACATAAACATTAATACTGTGCTTTCACCCCAACACAACTGTGGCTGTTATAAATTTTGTCTTGATGAGTTATGTCAAGAGTTTATAAGCAGTAGCTTTTTCCTGTCTGTTGAGTCTGTTGACAGGCCTACACTGCCCTCCCGAATACAAAATGCGAAATTGAGAGACTATCAGCGGGCATAATAAAACCACGGAAAAAGAAAATTAATATAATCAACGAAAGGTTGATGGTACATTTGAACAACAAAAACAATTTAGATGTGATCGCATTTTTAAATGGTTTATACTATATTATTAATTTTAAAACGTAAGTAATATTTAATTAAAAAGGAGTTGTTATTAGAATGATTCAGGGTTTTGTGATATTTTTATTGTTACCAAGAGGTTTGTTTAAATAAATTATTTTTGTTTGTTTTTTTTTTCTATGCGTTTTTATAGGTATCTTTATAGTAAAACCATTGCAAGATCTTAATTTTTTATGAATTGTATAATTACAAGAAAAGCATAATCGCATTTCCAAAGTAAGTATCTGATTATCGGAGATAAGTTGCGTCGCTGATGAGCCCTGTCGGCGAAGAGTCCTGTCGGCGAAGTGTCCTGTCGGCGAAGAGTCCCATCGAAGTGAAGTCTTGTCGGTGTTCAGTCTGTCAGCGTAGTGTCTGTCGGCGTTTAGTCATACACTCCATAGATACCTATTTCTATTGGTATTTGAAAACATTGTAAAAGCCCATATTATTTTTAGAAGAGTAACCGCGACTTTCTTTGCGGCTTTTCTCCATAGGATACGAACACCGTTCTGCTTCTGACTTTTCGTAAGTGTCCATGTAGGTTTACGTGAAATAAAATATTTTGAATTGGAGTTATATTGCTATGGTGGTTATGATACCTGCTGTGAAATGCTGTGATTGTGTATAGATCGATACACGATCTATAATTTCGGAGTTTATTTCATCAGTAGACTGACAGACAGCTGACGAATTGTCAAGAAAGCGATACTTCTAAACTTGGTCGTTATACAAGAAGGTTCGTGTATGTATTGCCCTAACCGCAAACAGCATTTAGTTTTTTATTTTTATTTAATCAGCCTATAACGTTCCAACTGGTAGTACTTAGGCCTCCTCTCTGTGAGAGGGAATGGGCTGTAATCTACCACGCCTTTGTATTTTTGGTTATTATATTGGACATGCCTCATCATGTTTTCCTTCACTATTATCAAAACTTCTATGTTGTAACAAACATTACCGTCTTTCTACGTTGCTGTAGTATCGGTTTCTAACAAAGGAGTTAATTCGTGTTTAGTCAAACAAGATTAAGCACAATATGTACAATCAGATGTCAGATCAATAATTACCATTAGGTAGCTGTGTTGCCGTACGCAGGAATTAATTACGTACGGAAGTAATTATGTGCTGGGTGCAGGCGCCGTTCATGTTTTGTTGTAATGAATTTCGTGGTTTTTTTTTTATTATGGATCTTTAACTTTGATCGTTTATTTAGAAGGTTCAATCCCAATGTAAGAGAGTAGAAAAAGCAATGTATGAACCTGCACATAACTAGGTATTAAAACACTCGTGTGATACTATTAACACACACTCGTATTTTAGTACCCCTAATTATGCAACAGTTTCATAAACTACTATTATGTATACATAATAGTAGTTTAAAATACAATAGACGACGTATATTTAGTAACCTATTCCGCGTAACTGTTCTTAAGGAGTCGTAAAGAACCCTGTAAGAAATCGACACGTGTTTCACCTCTCAACGAGGCATCCTCTGGATGGCTATTGACTTGTTGCAAACCCGGACCCGTCGTGTGGACACGTCAAGCGTCGAGAGCAGTGTGAGTCACTTCGCCCGCCAACCCTACTTATATAGGATTACTGCCCGCCGCGTTACTAAATATACGTCGTCTATTGTATTTTAAAATGGATTTCCGCAAAGTCACGCCTGAATCAATTAACTACTTATTAAAAATATTAAATTCACTGATAAAGAACGCACACTAGGTCTAGACGCATAAAATTTTGCACAAGAGTTCCTTTTAAGACGAAGGTAAGCACAAAGGAAAGATTTGTGAAAATTCATCCCCTAAATGTAAATAGGGGATGAAAAATTGTATGGAAGATCGTCATTTTTGCCGATGGGAAATCTCATCGGGCTCGCGGCTTGTATCAAAAGAAACCCTATGACAAACGTCCCTATGCATCAATTTCTCGGGAGCACGGACCGCTGATCGCAGTTTGATTTCAGCAAAGTCTTAAAACAAACACCAAGAACTTCCTTGACTAATCTAACTTTGCATAGTTTTGAGTGCTACCAAACGCCAAGAAATAACATAGTTAGCGAGTCAAGAATTCCGTTCGTAATGAGCATGCAAATTGTTGAATCTCAGCGCAATCCCGTTCTAGATTCCGAATCAAATCGCCCTAGAATTAGGATCTGCAGTCAAGGAGTAGAATAGGTATATTGTTCTCTTACTTTAGTTTTGGGGTACCTTGACTTTCATTTGTTTTACTACGAGTCTATTGTCAACTACATTCGAAGTCCTATATCCACACTATATTTACATTTCACTTCTTAATACTATAATTAGCAACTATGTAGATTTACAAAGTTATATAATATCGGGTTTTAAGTTGTTTTGTTTCTGTTTAATTTTCTTATATATTATATTCTTTCCATATATTTATGCCTTAGGGATAGAAACCCCTTCTCGTGTCTATGCCTTCTATAGAGAAACCTGGAATAAGCTGGAGGACGCCTATACCCGAGAAGGGCCCACTACCCCTAAAGACATATTTATGTTCATTTAATGTTTAACATAGATCATTAGGATTCTTCTTCTTAATAATATCTTAAATTCTTTCACTGACGGTCAACGCACGGCCTAAGCCGCTGGGTCAAAAAGCTTGCAATTTTGCTGGAAGTATTTTTTTTAATCCGGGATGGATTAAAAAAAATACTTCCAGCAGAATTGCAAGCTTTTTGACCCAGCAGCTTAGGCCGTGCGTTGACCTAAGAACGTTTATTCTGAAAGTAGGCCACGGCAAATAGATGTCAATCATTATTAATATCCTAGTTCGCTAGTTAGCCACATTTCATATTTCCAATCAATCTGCCTAACGTTTTCCCAACTATGTTGGGGTCGGCTTCCAGTCTAACCGGATGCAGCTGAATACCAGTATTTCCATTTCACATTCATTTTTTCATTTTACATTTCATATTTTCATACAGTAATATTGCCAAATTAATCAAAACTGGAAAATTTATGACAGCTATTTGCGACGTTGCCAACTTTTATGATAAACGTTCTTAAGAGGTCAAAAAAGTGATGAAAGTTTGTATCGAATTTCGTCATTCGTCTTCCCATTTGCCGATGGGAAATCTAATCGGCACGGCTTGTACAACTATAATAATTCAGTACTTAAAAAAGATAGAAAGTGATATGGCTCACATGGATTTTTTATTGGGTATTACTAGAATTCCATCCACTGGACCGTTTTTACCGAGTCCATTACTCGGTAAAAACGGTCCAGTGGGCAGTAAATGGGTGGACATTCATACATTTACCACTTTAGACCTATTGATGGAATACCTATGGTAAGATGGATATAATACCGTTAATGCTCGTTGACGTTCGTAACTGACGTGAGTCTCTTGTCTACTGTCAGCCTTTTGAGAAATCCTGAGGCCTTTATTCACGATTCCGTCAGTCAGATTTTACCACAACCAATGCAAAACCACAACCAGTAATGAAGATGGGTCTATTTTCTGCCTAGAACCTCACAGATTGATAGACAGTAGCACAACTAATCTTCCAAATAGCATTGGCACATATTGGCTGACTTCGGCCACGAATGGTCAGTGACGGCTCTAAATAAACCGCTATCATAAACATGGCCGCAGTTATTGACGTGTACATGTAGGTACTTCGTTAATATTGCAGATAAAACGCATTTGTTGGATCAGGTTCCATGCCAACGAGAGCTTGTAAAGCCATTGAACGTGCATTTATTTATCTGCAATGATTTTCGATTGGGTAGCAACAGTTGAAATAGGCTTAAACTAATAGATCATCTTATTACAAATACTCCATTTTTTGACTTATAAAATCTAAAGTCGCGTCAGGAAGATTTCATCAAATGATCGAGCTGATCATATGCTTTCTTAAAACTATGGCATCATGTTATGGTGGCAGGTAGAGGATGGAAGAGGAAAGGCTTCAAAACCCCAGTGGATTAATTATTTGGCAGATAGACTAAAGGCCACAAAAAAATCTAGAGTAGCCTGCAAAAAAGTGAAAGCGGAGTTAGCAAAATACCAAATAATCTTATGGATAGTGACCCATAAGATTGGAGCATTAAACTAAGTTAAAATAACAAGCCAAAGTGCTTACCTAGGATACCCTCGAGGAGGGGGATACCTCTCAACAGGAGGTACGACGTACTCTGAAGTGACGTCAGACTCTGGATAGCGACCTCTCCAGGCCTGAGGCCGCTCTATGCTCTCTGCTTCACTTAAATCATACTGGAAATGAAATAAATGACGTAAGAACAATTTAATGGGACTAGCTCTTTTAAAATAATAGAAAGAAGAAAAAAGTTGGAAGGTGCAGCACGAACAAGAGCATAGAAGGCTCCTAAGATAAAGACAAAAGTATGAGTACCCTTAAGATTGACGTTGATGTTATCAAATCTCACGTATATAAACAATTCAGATTGATTGATCAGAACAATCGTAATGAAAGTCGACATGAGATGGCATTGAATACACTCAACCGAGGAATAGACTACTTAGTCATAGACTGTAACTTTGTGTACATTCTGCAATAAATAAAAAGTTAATCAGGGTTAACAGAAGCCACAGTATCAGTCACGATCCACATGACATTTCCAATTATTAGTCCTTTGTTTTATAATCGATGGCTAGCAACGCGGAATAAAAATGTCGTGAGGAATTTGCGTGTAACTGGCTGTCTGCAAACCAATGTTTTACAAACAGCTTTTACAGAGTATATATAACATATGCAGAAATGCATATAAAGTTGTACAGCACTGATAATTAATTACCAACATGTGCGGTTCCTTCAGTAGATCTATTGATAAATATTTACGTTCGTCTACACTCGTCGGTCAACACTTTCCTTCGCGCCCGGTTCGACCCGTGACGGAACATTTCATTTCGTGGGGTAGTCATACATTGAGTCCAAGGCCCGTCGTTCACGACGCTAATCAATCGTAACCAGTTACAGACTCAAATCACAAATGAGTCGCCAGAAAGTCACAGCACTAGTATGACAATGGCGGTTCGTACACAACAGGACTTACTAACGCGTTAACAACTAGTATTGTGATTACTTGCGTGATCTACTCGTTGGTAATGTGTGTCTGTAACTGGTTAGTTTTGAGAAGCGTCGTCGACGACGGGCCTAATTCACAGTAAATATCTCGCCCACGTACGTACGGAGTGATTCTGTCCGTCAGTTTTGGAACTGTTCTGATAATTGATGGTGAGCCATTAGTGTTTGTTTAGGGGTACTGTCGGTTCTAGTCATTCGAGGGTCAGTTCCTTTGCTGTTTAGTTTAATGGCTAGCAAATAAATATTCATTTTGTCTTAAACTTCTTCATCACGTTCTAAAACTGCAAAGTAAAGTCTATAAACTCTGTAGCTGTCTAATGTCGCATTTAGTAACAGAGTAAAGGTCTTCTTAATGGTAAGAAAAATACTCTGCCTACACGCTTGCTCGGTTATAATAAAGACCAGGATATTTGTATTCACCTGTAGCCGTAACCTAGCGGTTCTTCTTCTCGTGAACCCTGGACATCCTCTGCAGAGACAGATTAGTGCGTAAATGCACTTGAACCATCGCGCCAGCAGCTCACCTGGAATTGTAGCACTTTGTTAGATTTCACAGAATAGTGTCCAGTTATGGGTGAGATTATTGCACCATGTTCGTCCTTCGATTTGTCGTGTGTTTATTGGAATTTCTTGATTTTTCTCACTAAGCGAGTGTAGTATACTCAAGCAGATGATTTATAAAACAATGGTTAGACCTGCTGTCTTGTATGGATCAGAATGTTGGGCCACAAAAGAGATGAATGAAAGACAATTGTATGCAGCTGAGATGAGAATGCTAAGAGGGATGTGTGGTGTTACACGAATGGATAGAATAAGAAATAAGTACATACGAGGAAGTCTGAAAGTGGCACCGGTGACTGAAAAGTTGTGTGGGAATCGGTTGTCATGGTATGGACATGTGATGCGGAGGAATGAGGAAAATGTCGTCAGGAAAGTTTTGAGTATGAATGTGGATAGCTATAAGAGTAGGGGAAGACCAAAGAAAAGATGGATGAACTGTATGAAAGATGATATGGATAGGAAGGGGGTGAGTAGCGAGATGACGACTAATAGAGAAGTATGGAAGAAAAAGACACGTTACGCCGAACTCAAATAAATTGGGGGAAGGGCAGGAGAAAAAGATGGCGGGTATAGTATGTTGAGATCCGCTGGAAGCACGTTAATTGAAGATTGTTTTTTTTGATCTATTCACCCAACTTGAACCTATAACGATTTTACTGAGAAATTTAAAACCCTTTTTACTGAAGGATGCCCTGAAAAAATTTGTTTAAAAAGCCTAGTCTACAAAGGTCTCAATGGTATAAAAACTAAAAATCCAATTATCTACTTCTTTGTTTTCTAGATTGAAAATCCTTAAAGTTAATTGGGTTATTTATCCAATCTAATTGTTTTCTCCTTTTGTGAACAAACGCCGAGTTTATTCCCAAGTGGTTTAACAGAAAAAAAAAAACAATTAATCGTTTTAACAAACTAAACAAATCAAGTTATACGATTCTCAGATTTTCAATTAATTTACTACGGTACAATGTTGTTAAAAGGGGAAAATTATGTTTCGGAAAAAAAGATTTCTATTCTATTTACTATTAGTACAATACAAACAACAGTGCGGATTTCAGATCATAATTAAAATTAAAGATCAAAATTTTATTATCAAGACGAAGACTACCTACTACCCATAGCCTACACGCGAGTAGGTAGATATTACGTTTTGCTAAAGTATATAAAATATAAACCTCTCTGAACTCAACTAAACGTTACCGAATTGCGAGTTTATAACTAAGCACAATGATTGACCGTATTCACCTAGGTTTATAATCAATTTCATACTCTTCAACGAGGGTGGTAGTGGTAACGATTGTCGTCTGAGAAGAGAGTAGCAGTGGGTAGGCGACTGTTAAATCCACCAAAGATACCGTACACCGTATATACGGTGGTTGCCTTAAGAACGGGAGGGTAAGTTGTATAGCGACCACAGTATTGTTTTAGTTGATAAAAGAGAATCGTTTATCCTTTCTCTTTCCCCAGACAAAGGGTAAACAAACGGAGTTCAACCTGAAAAGAAAAAGACTTGGCCTCATAAATTCTAATTCAATTTACTAAAACAATACATGATTAAACCATGAAATTCAACGTTACAGCACAGAGTTACGCATGTGGTTAAAGTGATATCATTAAGATTCTTTGAACTGATTTCTAAGATCCGCGAATCTGAGAAAAAAAATCACTTTTAAAGTTAAGTTCAAACAAAATGAATGGGCGGTTGATACAAATAAAACAGAGCAAGATGTCCGAACGTGTGCGAAATAATAATATAAGCTCAGTTGTTTATAAAACGATCCAACTGTTGGATTTGTTTATAATATAAATGACAACTTCCTTCCGAAACAACAGCAAACAGAACATGTTCTGTGTTTAAGGAAAATTATTATTTTCTTAATTATTTGTTTCTGGAATTCCGCCCGCTTAGTTACTGCTATTAAAGTTTGAACCAATTGGTCATCATATTACTTTTGCATAATACATTTTATTTTAATAAATAAAAGGCAACTTTTATTTAATTTTCATAGGATTACAAAGTTATACTCAAACAAATGAAGTGTTCCTGGGGAGTATGTAGCGCTATCTCATCTCCGCGGCTACCCCTACCTAACACTAGCGAGTGGTGACAGGTTATTCTTATTCGAGAGCTGTTTACTGCTTATTTTGGCGTTTGAATATTGCTCGAATTCAATACATTTTTATTAAATGAATGAGCATAGAATTGTGTTTATTAATAATATTTAGTATGAGACTTAAGCGGCAGACATTTAGAACGCTGTCAAAAATGTGCTTATACACCAACAAAGTTACTTAAATTCGATTTGACTTCAATAAACCATTTCAAAATTAATTTTCAACGAAAATGCAAAGATTCATTTTAACCAACAGCCAAACGAGGTTTTCTAATCATTCTTACTTTTTATCTTAATGAGCTGTCTTTACTTCGCAAAAATTCATTTGAGCAATTAAAAATGTTATAATAAGGGCCCTTTATTACCTCGAATTAGTCCACCTCAATGGTTAATTACAATTGCACACTCTAGCAAATTCGATAAGGTATTTTAGGCATGCCAAAAATCATCTCACTTTTTTTAATTTAACTGTAACCAGTCCGTATTTTCGTGTAAGAAAAAAAGTTATAATAAATACTTTAAATGTTTTTTTCGAAGTGACCGACAAAAATCATGTTCCTTAAAACAGATTGCATTCTTGCCTCCTTTGTTTCTCACAATATAGAGGAAAAAGAAATAAAACAAACTGAAGCCAAATCTTACCAACATTAGTAAGATAGAGCAGGAACAGCGGCATCCCCAGCAGCGCGTACAGCACGGTGACCACCTTACCCCAGTGAGTCTTCGGAGACAGGTGCCCGTAACCTGGAGAACAAATCATTTGGTAAGACTCCTGCTTTACGTACACCCAGAACGTTATTTTTGTCAGAACTGCATTCTATCGATTGATTGATTCTAGATTCCATATATGCCAACACCGACACGTTTCCATATGCGGTTAAAATGAGCAAGAGTTCAAAATACTCCTCGAACTGCTTTCTTTTTTATTTTAACGTTGAAAATGTTTTTTCGATCGCTTCAGTAGAAAGTGCGAATCTGTAATCATGCTAAAAGTGATAAAACTACGTCAATGAAATGGGTACTTAAATACGAAGAATTTGATGCTCTACAAGTTATAAAAAATATATATTTAAAAACTCAAAATCTTTTGAAGTTATCAACAAAAATACACGATCGTCTTTTTTTGGGTTGTTTTTTACGAAAAGTTAGATAATTATAAAACTAAACTAGATATAAATGAAGATCAAAAAACCTCTTTAGAGAATTTGAAATTACGCAACTATTGATATAAAAATCGCGAGGATGAGATATCGGGAAGTGCTTTAACATTGTACCCTTTTTCTTCGATTAATTTGTACAAAAAAACTTATCGAACAAGTTTAGTGAACTGCTAAATAAATATTGAGATAGTTTTCTTGATAGTTAGATAATATATGACTATAATCTATTTCATAAATTGATCTGATTTTCTTGCATTAAATAATTGACAGTTTCATTAAATTTCTTGTTTTTTCCGTGACGACTCTAAATTGAGTCTTTCAAAATTGACTTTGACACTGAACATTTTGACCAAAAAGGAGTGTAATGTTTTCAGGGTTCATGAACGTGTTTATTTGTTCCACCATAACTCTTAAATGCCTGAACAGATTTGGATGTATTGGTATTTGGTGGTATTTAAGAAAATCTGCAATTATTACAATATATGGAATATCCAATTGAAGGCGTTGATTTAAACATTCCAAAACTATAAACTTATTGGCATACATTTTACATAGGCGTACATGCAAAACAAATATTTCATCCCCACGCCATCCACGCGTCGCCTCGCCGTGAGAGTATAAAACCACCTTTAGTGCTTGAAAATTAAAGCCACCTAGCATTACATGTTTTTAAATAAAACTTGTCGCCAAAATGTATAAAATAAAAATAAATAATAATAAAAACACGACTGCCCTACCAAAAAACGAAGCTGATTGTGTTTTTACAAAATAATAAAAAATATATAAATGTAATGTGTTTTTTATTTTTTTGAGTTCATTTTCAATGTACCTCGAAGGTACGTGTATGCACGAGTTCTGTTTTTTTTAAATATTGAAATATAAATATTTAGACATCAAAAACATAATAATATTTGCATATAATGTAAGTACACAGTTATGATGGATTTGATTTTTGTATCATTGAATACATTATTATTAAGTTACAAAAATACTTTGTGGAACACGTACGTAACAATGACTCTTCAAGACCATGCAGGTGTCAATTATCTATCCGACTTTCGCATAACTTGCGTTTAACTATTGAAATCACAAAGCTAAACAATACTTAAACATTTTGATCTTAGTTCTTATTATATCTGTTTTTCCTATGGAACACTTACCTATAGTGGTGATGACGGTGAGCGAGTACAGGAAGGCTGAGGAGAAGCTCCACTGTCGCGAAGATCTTCCACCGTCCCAGCCCTTGTGCACCGCCTTCACTATCTTGCTCTGGTAGTTGTGCAGTTCTGTGCCGATCCTGAGTGGAAACCACAAGATAATCAAGATTTTAGTTGGCTTTAGTTACCTTTACTCTTCTCAAGGGTGATAACTAGAAGTAAAACTCACACTAAATAATCTTACACATTATTTTTCTAAGATGATAGTATCGAAGGAAAGGATAGTAAAGTACAGTACGCTATGGTTAATATGGCACATAGAGTTTAGAGACTTTCACGCAGGTATAATGCTTTACAGAGGCGACGATGTGTCATATTTACAGCCAGGTACTATACGTCTGTCTTCTTCTTTCTGTTCTGCTGTAGGCTGATGATGATGATGATTACTGTACTTCTAGGCTCTCTAGTAAATTAAATCGCTTATCCTTCATCTCCATGAATACTCTACCTGTACATGAATGATTTCTTGTAAACATAATGTGTAAGTATATTATAATATTAGGTACTGTTCAGATTAGGTACCAGTAATATGATACGCACCTCTCCTTCACAGCCGTCTCATTGAACAGGTTCAGGTCAAGAGTGACGTTATTCCACAGATACTGCGAGAGGTTTTCGCGTTCGCACTTCATTTGGTTGTCTACCTTCATCTCGCTACCGCCCTCTATCGCTTGGAACATGAATGCACCTATAAGAAGAGGGTTATGTTAATAGACGCTCTTATGTATTTTTGTATCTTGAGCTAAAAATAGAGTATTATTTTATAGTCCATCCAACAATGTTAGTCCTTCGAGCCGGATATTTCTTTCGTACCAATGTAGGTAAGGGTATTTAGTATAATCCTTTACTGCTCCAAAATGGTAGAATACCAGCTATTCCTTATTCTACTACGAATTATAATTCAAAGGTATTCTACCAAAATCATAGATCAGATTAGTTCAACTTTGAGACTGGATAAAAATATACCAATATTCGGGTCTAGTCCTAAAGTTGACCTCATCTCATTTTTCCAACGTTACGAAAGCTGTGTATCATAAGCAAATTCCGTAACACTTTGATGATCATTCCATCACACAGACATGAAAAGACTGTCATACCAAACATAATGATGTTTTTTTAATAGATTACGTCTTCATTTTTTGAGCTTACGCGTTTGGCGTAGCTACTATATCACTTTTATCTCATGCCAAACATTGCCTTATTATTCATTTATCACGCGAACGAGCCACGAAGACAGATTCCTTTTAATTTACCGTGGACGAAGCGGCCGGACATAAATTACGGAGCATCATAATGTCGTCAAGAAAAACACGAGTTTAATTTTGAAGAGTTTCTCTTTGAAGTCGTGGATAAGGTAGCGCGCACACTGTCGGAGAAGAATGTATTTGGTGGGACTGATCGCAGTTCGCAATTTTATTTGTTGGTTCCTGTTGATTGATTGTCTCTCTATCTAGCTCGATGCTAAGAAAATAAGGGTCTATTTTATTATATTATATAACATTTTGAAGGGGAGTTAATTGGTTGGTGGGGCTTTCTCAAGTAAAAAACATTGGATTATTTTGTAGGTAAAATAACAAATGTACCTGTTTTAAATTGTAACAAAAGAAATGTATCCTCTTCACAATGTTATGCTATCATAATAATTAAATTATCCAGGACTTTACATAACAACTACAACAACATCATTATTTCGTAAAGATTTTCAAGAATTTCGTTCATTTTAAAGATTCTAGAAATCTTTGTCTACTATCATTCCAGGCATGATTATTAAGAATCTATTCAAAGGGAGCTGTCCGTAGGCGCATTGAACGTCCTTTCAGATAAAAGCCTTTTGAATAGCAAGGTAAATAGAAGTTATGATTAAATACCAAGCCGTTATTAAGTCCGATCAATAGTATCTTCTGCACAAAAGATCCATTAACCACGGAAGTACGAAATAATTTAGGTAGGGTTAGACATTATTTGCCCTTTTTTTTTGAGGATGTGAAATTATCAAATGACTTCTCCCGCTCTGGGCGGAGCGAGAGGGTGTGTCAGACTTTTACTGACTAAAACACACCCGTGTGCCGGGACCGCGATATCCCTTTCGGTCAGTTGGTGCTGACATCTCTTTGAGGCGCGCGTGGAACACAATGCGCCGTCGACCCGGGCCTGGTCCTTATCGGACGGCGAGCTACCCATTGCTCACCGTCCGCAAGCCCGCGCCTACGGTGGCCGAAAGTCGGCTCGTGACTCCTGACGCCCGGGGCGTCTCCTGCGGCGACTAGGGGCGCGAGGGCGTACAGCTTGCATCTCCCTCGCGCGCTCCGCCTCCTCCTTCGCGAGCATAACTGCTTCGCAGAATGAGGTGACGGCCTCCCATGCACTCTCGCTCCGAACCATGGCTTGAACCAGGGCCGGACGCGAGAGATCGTCGCCGCCGATCGCCTCCGTCAGGACACGGCGGCGCTCCGCCCAAGCCGGGCAGATCTCCACCGTATGCTCCACCGTGTCCTGCGGGCGATCCACACAGTGGTGACACCCGGGCGTTTCCTCCCGCCTTATGCGGAACAGGAACCTCCCGAAACAACCGTGTCCGGTGAGGACCTGCGTCAGGCGGAAGGTGAGGACGCCATGGCACCTCTCAACCCACTCCTCAAAGAGGGGACTTATCGCCGCAATTGTGGCTTACCCAGCGCTGGGTTGCGTTAATCGCACTCTCCATGCCGCCATGAGATCCCGCCGGAGCTCTGTCCGCTGTGCCGTGATTTCTCGCGGTAGCGGAGTTACGCCCCGGCGTTTCGCTTCCTCGCGACACTCCCATATATGCGCGGGGAGACATTATTTGCCCTAAAGCCTTAATTCTTACTTACTCTAAAGGTTGTACATGAAACATAGATATAAACTTATCCTTATCCAAAAATGTATACAAATCAATAACAATCTAAAAATCAAAACCCTTTGATTGCACAATGAAACTCAGAATTTCATTTGCATCCAATATTCCTTGATAGTGTGCAACCGCCTAACGCGATAACGCAGGGCCCCCACAACCCCTCATTCTTCATCAAAATGACAAAGGAAATACCCAGCAGAGATGATGTAAAAGTTAAAAGTGCTCAGTGAAGTGTAAAGTTCAGGCTTTCAAGCCATCTAATGACGTGGAGCGACAAGCATAATTCTATTATTGTGGCACAATCAATACCCTTTGATTTGGAAGGGAAGAAAGATACCTAAAGCTTGTGGAATGACAGTAATTATTGATGTTGTAGCGTGGTCATTCGACCGTGATTTATCACATTAAACGTTTTGAAGTCTATTTTGGATTAGGTTATTCGGTTATTTCAAACTATATAAAGGTTGTACAAACCTAAGTTCCTGGTATAAGTATAAGCACATTGTTTAAAATTTAGCATTTTAAGGGCTTCTGCTTAAATTAGGGCAGTGTTAGCGATGTAAGTCAGGAGATGCACCTTCTAACTTAGGCTTCGTACTTAGACCAAGATGTAGTCTTGATGCAGACCACATAATGTTTTAAAGTCGTGCATGGGGAACAGCAACCTATACAGTCATTATGTAAACTCGTCATAATTAGTTATGTCAACTTGACATGACATAACTAAATATGGGTTTACCTTAATTTGTGTACAACGATAGCCTATCGAGTAATCACAGACATAGTGAAAATAAAATAACTCAATGCTTAAAAAAATATTCCCAAATGTCCTAAAATATTCAACTTTTATAATTGTAATGAAGAAAATACAATAGACAACGTATATTTAGTAACCTAATCCGCTTAACTGTTCTTAAGGAGTCGTAAAGAACCCTGTAACAAATCGACAAGTGTTTCACCTCTCAACGAGGCATCCTCAGGATGACGATTGACTTATTGCGAACCCGGACCCGAGGTGTTGACACGTCAAGCGTCGAGAGCAGAGTGAAGAGCGATTTCTTACAGGGTTCTTTATGACTCATTAAGAACAGTTAAGAGGATTAGGTTACTAAATATACGTCGTCTATTGTATTTAATGATGGAGTCACGCCTGAGTCAATCGACTATTTGTAATTTTTTTATGGTTTACATATTACAATAAATATACTATCTAACTATCTAAATTAAAAAAAACACGATGTAATACCACAAGGCACCATAATCGCCCCTCTAACAAAAAGCATATCATAAAACTGTACCAATTGCCATAAAAACATTAGATGTTATGGTAGGCATAACAAAAACTCCCCTCAATTCATCATGTTTTATAGCATTTGGCAACACCACCGTACAAACGTTTGTGGTGTACCAAAAAGGTCGCTGCTGAATTATCGATTGGCAAACACTTTCTAACAACTGTTGCGGTTTTGATTCCATTTAATGCCTTTGTTGCGGTTCCCATTATTATATTTATGGAGTTTTGAAATCGGAATCAGATGGCTAAAATATCGAAGTAGGTTTGTTCACTACTTTCGTTGGGATTGTTAGCACTGATCTAATTATTTGTTGAGGACCTGGAAGTTTGTTGAGCAGTTTATTTGTGTTATATAGATAATCGAAATGACTATACTAAATCCCCAATTATTATTTTTGCCGTGGATAGACGACTATTGAAATTCGTTTCTTTTTTGTAGCAATCTTAGGTAGATTGCTACAAAAAAGAAACGAATACCCTTCTTGTTCATTTTGATCAAGTTTCTCAAACTTCCGAACTTTGTTAGCTTATTTTTTTCAAGCCCTAAATGTTATAACTCCATGCACATTTTTACAATAGCAAAAAAAAACCGACCTAGAGCCTATCGGATGAAGCGTTTTCTCGTAATTGGTGGTGAAATATACGGACGGATGGACAGGATGAAATTATAAGATAGATGTTTCTCTGTGAAATTGAAAATTGACATATGTATCGATACGTAACCTTCGGAGTGATTGCAGTCCTCTGTCTGTTTACCTGGACCGCCTGAAACTGATTAGTGCCTTTGAAGTCCCTCCGTATAGATCCTTTGACTGCGACATTACGGCTTTGATTGCACGTTGACTAGGATCGGAACCGATGTCGTAAGCAATCGTTTAAGATCTTTACGAGTCTTTCTAAAATGATTATAGGAAAAACTGATCAGAAAAGAATGAGGACTGATACGTTACTAGTTGTCGCCCGCGATTTCGTCTCTTTTTCTTCTTTATCGTAATTGCACGACTCATTGCTCAGTGGTTTGCGATCGAAAAAATTGTTTTATCTCCTTTCTGCAACTGTTTTTATTGTGACGCTCCAGCTAGTACACAGAACCCAGAATTTAAATACTATTGTATAGATCATTTAATGGAGATTAATTCGGTACTTTTCAAAAATTTATTTTTTTGTAGTAGAAATGAAAAAAACAATTAATCGAGTTTTTTTTTTATTGGTTCGTTTCAGTCATAGGAAGAACCCTATTGAAAATGGCTCTTATTGAATGAGCGTTATAAAGCGTGCACTCCAGATCCTAGGCTACCTATTTATCAAATTTTATAATGATCAGTTCAGTAGTTTAGGCGTGAAAAGGTAACAGACAGACAGAATTACTTTCGCATCTATAATATTATAGTTTTTAAGTATTTATGACCTATTCCTAATTTACCGGCAGTACAGTAAGCTTTTGGATAAAACTACTGCATAACGTGGACCATAGATAAATATAGACCTGCTGATAGTGTTCATAGGCAACATAGAGTATGACAGAGTTTCGTGAAACACGTACTCGACGCGTAAAAAATCTGTAAGACAATCTAAGTATTATGCGGATGGCTACATTAATTTCTTACCCCCATTCAAAGGATGCTTGAAAATTATTTGTTGACGTACACAAACCACCCTTCAATAGATCACTTATCTTCAAAGAATCAAAGAGTCTCCCAGCATCACCAATCAGATTAAAGGCATTAATTACCCGTATCCGCGATGATTCATCAAAGGCGGCCTCATTCTGAAGCTCAAGCTTTAATTAACACTGACGCTGGTTCTCTAACTTAAGGATCAGAAATAGCATTGTTAATTGCATGGATTATTAAAATTTCTAATCAAAAGTCAAATAATTGGCTACAGTAACTTGATATGGACGACCAACTTTTGAACAAATGTTTGCCACGGCTGAGTTTGGCGGAAAATTGGAATTTGTTTTTACAAGGATTTTGTTTTCTTTGTGAAAATGGCTGGGATTTTTCATTGGGTTTTACACAGATATAGAAGTTTGGTAAAGGCGTGTTTCTGGGAATAATAAAACGAACGGCCTTTGTACTGCTCTACGGTTTGCTAGTCGTGAGATACCTGCAGCTAGCGTGCGCGCCACGAAAGAAAAACGGTGGAATATTGTAGAACTATTTTTTTTAAATGCAATGTGATGCAATGACATAGACACTACGTCACGACACTACATACGTGTTTGTTGTTTCTTGTTTTGAAATACTAGTTTGCTATTTGACTAGTTTTGAGATAGTTGTTTTCTAGCTAACTGGTTATGAGAAACTGGTATGCTAGTTTTGTGATACTAATCCACTAGTTGACTAGTTATGAGAAACTGGTATGCTAGTTTTGAGATACTAGTTTGCTAGTTGACTAGTTTTTTGATTAACGCATGTCAGTTTTAAGATAATAAAGCATTCTAGTTCATAGATACAAACGTGCTAGTTTTGGTGAAAAATAAAACGTTGTGACACACGACGTAGGCTATAACCTGACCTTGTTAATTATGATAAACGCTGGGATAAGCCAATTAAGCCAATTAAGGAAGCCAATTTATCTGGTGAGTCAATTGCTAAAGTACCAGAGTCAGGCCAATTATGTAAAGTGGGCTGGCACCTTATCGGATCCACATGGACTACAATGTGGAGTAAGACAGGGTGGATCATCATCCCCAGTTTTATTTCATCTGTATATAAATGCGCTAATCGCTGACACATAGACAATATTTGTGTAAATAATCTGAGTTATGCAGACGACATGGTGCTGCTGAACCCAGCGATCGGTGAAATTAGGAATTTGGTTAATGTGTGTGTTCTCACACACATTAACCGCGGCTAGTCATAGCCTCAAATATAATGTACAAAAATTCAGCTCTTGATATTTAATGCAGTTACCAAGTCACCAGATCAGGTTCCTCCCGTGACTTTGAACGGAACATCCATGAAGGTAGTCACATGTTTTAAATATCTTGGGCACATAGTCACTGATCTCCTACGCGATGATGAGGGCATGGACAGGGACCGTAGGACGCTGTCTATTAGAGCGAACATGATAGCCCACAAGTTTAAGTGTTGTAATGCTCAAGTGCAAATAACACTGTTCAGAGCGCATTGTACATCACTATACACGTGCTGCTTGTGGGCTCATTATACGCAAAGGTGATTCAGCGCCCTGCGCGTCCAATAAAACAATGCGTTCAGGGCATTGTTAGGGCTGCCGCGCTGGTGCAGTGCGTCGGGCATGTTCGCGGACGCACACGTTTACGGCTTTCACACCGTGCTCCGCAAGCGATGCGCCGCGCGCCGCGCGCCGTGACGCTCGGCAGGATGCGCGCCAGCACCAACAGCATCCTGGCTGTCATTGCGGATAGGCTGGACACGCGTTACGTCCAGCACTGGGTTAATACCCAGGGAATAGTAAATTAGGAAATAGTAGTAGTAAATAGCATTTATAATGTTTTTTAACTACTACTAACACTAGTTTCATAAGTTTTACTGTACTAACATTCTTTGGATTTCTAAGTCTAAACATATCATAATCGATGAAAGCTTGCATCATTAGGAATACAGTGATTATACATTTTTTTAATTAATTGTACATATTAAATAACACCGTTAAAGTTTGTTATTATTTGATCACACGTTTTCACGAAACTGCGGCGCGGGCTCGAACTGCGCCTAACTCATTTTTATCATTATCTTTCATCATTCTCTAACCCTTATCCCAATTTATTTGGGGTCGAAGGGATGTGCGTAATATATATTTTTATGTGTGGTATTAAAAATTGATTTCTTAAGAATATAATAGAACAGACTATTATTTAACTATCCTGCAGGTGGTTAAAATAAACTTAGCCAATGTTAAAAAACTTATATGTCTCTACAACATATTCGTACTTCTAGGGTGTACAGTAATAATAAAATAAATAATAATAACCCCACCGCCGTATCTCTACGTTGACGTCGTGGTGGGGTTGCGCGCTTCAAACTCTGGGTCTGTACCGGTATAGTTTACTTTGCCGGAACAGGTCTAGGATGAGGAGCCAGACCAAGAGAGATACAGAAACCCGCAGGGCAGCATGTGGCGAGCTGTTGGGCAGTAGCGACCCCACGGACCCTATCTCTCGGGAGAAATCTTGTTCCTCATCTCTGGCTTGCCTTTATTGGCCGGCTGGAGTGAACACTGACGAGGAACAGAGCTCCCATCTAATTCTTGCCTTAATTGGCCGGCTTGAGTGGAGATTCGCAAGAGCAAACGTGCTCGGAGGAAGGAAGTATTCCAGTAAGTGCTCGTAGGGATCTTGACCATCTTCCGGGCTCTGGGATTGTTCTGAAAGCCGTAGAATACGTCTACACTCCTCAAGCACCTCAGGACATGTTACCCCCTTGTCGCTACGTGACTATGTGCTAGCGACAGTTTTCGGGGGCCCATTATTGAGTGTGCAAGTCACCCCCTGCCATTTTATCCGTGTACATATAAAACATCAGGCAGGGGCCATAGTCCTTCCATAGTTCCAGGTCACCAGTCAACTTAAGCCACCCAAACCCATAGTCAATCAATGTCGTAATCTTTGTTTCCATATCCTGCAATAGTCCTACACCAACCGGGGGTTGTCCTTGGGTGTACTTGCATAGTACACACAGGGATAATCATCGGTTCGTGCCTCATATCGTTAAAAACGTCTAACGGGCCTCTTCGAGTTTGCTTTGGCCCCTCGTACGGCTTAAAAAGGTCCGGGACCCCAGGGTCCCGAGAAATGTCAAGAGACGTAAAAATAATAATAATAATCACATTGTACTGGGATCGATCCATCATCACTGACAGGACTATTGTTGCCAATAAACCTGACATAGTGGTGGTGGATCGAGTAGAGCGGCGCACAATGATTATTGACATAACGGTCCCGCATGACGGGAACCTCGTGAAAGCTGAAAAAGATAAACAAATCAAGTATCATGACTTGGCTCACGAGGTTGTCGACATGTGGGATGTGGACTCAGCGATCATTGTGCCGATAGTCGTATCAGCCAATGGCTTAATTGCCAAGAGCCTCGACCAACATCTAAGGAGGCTCTCGTTGGGCAGCTGGATCAAGAGCTTGATTCAGAAAGCGGTACTCCTGGACACGGCTCGCATTGTCAGGAGGTTCCTCTCTCAGGAGCCCTGACCACCGGTAGCTTGGACCCTGTTCCCGATACCGGTGGGCTAGTATTTTTTATATTTTTAAATGTTTTAACTTTTATATTCTAATATTTAAAAATATAATTTATAAGTATTTAAAATTAAATAAAGGAAATAAATAAAACGAATATTCTTTCTTATTAGGTACCATGAAACGCATGCACATAGTAAAAGACTGATGAATATAAAATCTTGATGGATGGAGAGGGAGAGGAAAGTAGAACCGTCAGGTTGGCAGGGGAGAATGGAAGAAGAAAACGTGTTGGGCCGACCACAAGTAACATGGAACAGGGGCTGGAAGATGATTAATTATTCTTGCCTGCAATAGTATAAGCCAAGACCAGCACGATGACACCAACATTACTGAACAGGAACGCAAGTAGACCGCGCACGTAGTCCCTGATGCGGGACGCGAGCCTGCGCTTGCGCCGGGGCATCTTTCACCGCGCATCGCGAAGCCCCGCCTTCTCGCTTCTGTCGCAGCTCATTGGGCCGGCTTTATGGCATCTGAGGGTCTGGAACAAAAAAAACTTTTTTGAGTTACTGCTCGTGGAAGCTGCCACAAATTCAAATTCAAAAGTCATTTATTCAAACTAGGCTGAGAATCAGCACTTTTCGAACGTCAAAATTACATAAGACAGTCCCCAAAAACGCCCACCCTTCACCACTTCCTAGTGCATTAGCTGGGAAGAAGAAGTGGCGCAACAAACTCCCCAGCAGCACAGCTGTCTGTTCAGTTAGAAGAACAAAAAAAAAGATTCTATATAATAGTATTCAAAATAATTTACATTACGCAACACAAAACATAATTCAAACAAACAGGCGCAAAGATTAAGGCCGAGATCTAGAAATGTTACTCAGCACGTACTATAGCTAAGTGTCAGGAATAACACTTCTGTTCTTCTCTCCTTCACTGTCTTACAACTGTCTAACTACAAAGTGGAAGATAGAGACGGGAGCATAATATCTAAGTCAAAATACGTGCTAAGTAACGATTATAAATCTTGGGCAAAGTGGGATGAAACTGTGAGAATCATTTGAACACCTTTTTTTTTCAACGGGTATTTTTTCAAAGATGGTCCTATTTTTGGGAGAATGCTCTGATTTACTAGAACCTTAATGTCCTCAAGATTACTCAGACAAAACACAATTATTGTTTAAACAAGAGTCACAACTCGTTCAAACTATAATGGAAGCTCTGCAAACTTGTGAGCGTGACCGAAATGCATGATACGTAATAGGTCTCAACGCGTAAACTATGGAAACCGTCTATGTTAGAGTGTTTTTTTGTGTCACTGACGACCTAATAGGATGGTTGCATTTATTATGACAACTTCAGCAATTAGTATTAGCAATGATATACACTCAGCGGCACGGAATTTCACCCAAGCGTATTGTGTAGTTTATTGTCAAAATTAAACACGAAGGACATGTTTTATGTTTTATAAAACTAAGAGGATAATCTGATACCTAAATTAAAGTCACTAATTCCGAAAAAAAATGGAACACTTTATTAAAACTTCACTAAATTACAAAAATGGCAATTAACACAAACATTAAAATAAGGTTTTGTTACAAAAAATCACAAAACAAAGACATTTTACTAAAAATTAATAACGTGTGTTTCCACCTCTGGCTCAGATCACCGCTTGGATGTGATCAGGCATGCTCTGGATGTTGTTTTTAATGTTTACTTGAGGAATTTCGTCCTAGGCAGCCGACAGAGCGGGTTTCAAATCATGGAGGGTCTGAGGAGGGTTGAGGCTTAACTGGATTCGCTTTTTAAGCATGTCCCATACATGTTCTTTGAGAGAAAATAAAAATAAATTATTATTATTATTATTATGTTCTATGGGATTCATGTCTCGGCTTCTTGCTGGCCACTCCAATTTGCAAAAAAAGATAATTATCCACGAAATGTGCTGTGTGCGGGCGGGCATTATCTTGCATCAAAAAAAAATCCTCACTACCAATTAACCCCGTGTAAGGTAAAACATATTCTTGAATGATCTCTTCAACGTACTGCACTGCTGTAGGACGACCTTCACATATAGCCAACCCTGTGCGAGCGTACGAATTTATTCCTCACTAAATCATAACAGACCCACCATGAAAGCTGACGGTTTTCCTGGTGGTGATCGGCAGAAATTATTCACCGCGCCTTCTCCACACGGTCTGGAGCTCGTAAGGCTGCTCTGCATTCATCTGTCCATAGAACTTTTAATTTACTCCACTGATTGTGAATTCAGTTTGCATGTTCACGAGCAAACCGCAGTCGAACTACACGGGGGTACCGGAGGTGTTCTGGACTTCGAGCTGGTCTTTGAGCATGCAGGTTCCGTTCCTCTATTCTCCTTCTAATTTTCCGCTCGCTTACATTGACCCCTCCGGCCGCTTGTAGGCGCTGCCGTACCTCGACTGCAGTGAGGAACCGATTTGTTAAAATTGCGAGAGCAATAAATCGGTCATCTTGTGCTGAAGTGCACCCAATTCAGCCACTTCTTGGTCTCCTTGTATACAGACAGTCTGATCTTAATTCTTCTACATTTAAAGTTGCAGCGACTTGAGCTGTAGTTAGAGGCATTATTTTTTTATTCTGGAAGCAAAAATGAGTGCAGATTAATTAAAAAATAAAACAATAGACTTTAAATGCACGGCCAATTTAATATCACCATTTATCTTACCCGTCTTCTACGCGTTTCAGCAAGGAATTCAAGCAAAGTGTTAAAAACGTTAAAGAAAAGTTTTTTTTTTCGTGTTTACCATCTTAAATTAACATTAACAAATATTGTAACAATCTGCCACTGCAAGTTGCCATACGCGTTAGTAAAATTCAGTTGATATCAGGTTGTTTATGTTTGGGTCACATTCTGTGCCGCTGAGTGTAGTTTGCTAGTCCAGTAATTGCTGAAGTTTACAACTATGTCAGTAAAGAATTTTGCAATAGGTAGTCACGATGTTTAATAGGACGTGCCGACGCCGTAATACGGGAGCCTCTAAGTGCACAGTGCAACCGTGGTTAGCTGTAGGTGTCCGAGCTACCTTTGCCTTTCCCAAACAGAGGGTATCCATGAACATTGAACACATTTAAGTACACAAAAACAGCTATAATTATATCTTATGGTTTCGATCACGCAATATTTCATTTGTAATTAATTAAATAAAATAGGCACATTATCGTACTGACAAAATGCTCTCATCAATAAAAACCGGCCAAGAGCGTGTCGGACCACGCATAATGAAGGGTTCCGTAGTTGGGACGAATTATTTATCCCAAGAACAAACTGAACATTGTACTTGAAAAACATGTTCTCACATTTGGAATGTATGGGAGAATGTACGAACGAACTTTTTGAACGACCTTTCCAAGGACAGCCGCAGACAGACAGAGAGACAGACAGACAAACAAACGGATATGGCGAAACTATAAGGGTTCCTTATTGACTATGGAACCCTAAAAAGCGGCTAAGTTCGAGCCGGACTCGTACACGAATGGTTCCGTACCACCGTATAATATTTAACACTACATATTTCTTTAACATGTTTCTTGTATTCCTTTATTTTTTGTTATAGCGGCTATAGTAATACACACACAGTGAAAATTTCAAGTGTCTACCTATTACGGTTCAAAAGATACAGCCCTGTGACAGACGGACGTACAGACGGACGGAGCCTAAGTAATAGGGTCCCATTAGCACCCGTTGAGTACGGAATCCTAAAAATCAGCTCCCTAGTTTATACTAGTGAGCTATCACTTTGTTACCAACACGACTACCGCAACATTTGACAGGAAGCACACAAATCAAAATGGCCGAGCCGTCACAAATCACACAGTTATTATAAAAGGATATATAAATATGTCAGTTTCGCACTCGTATATTTTCATGCCGTTTGCTGACATTTGTTTCCGCGCTAATCTCGGAATGATGAACTGTATCAGCTGTTTGAAATATATCACTGAAGTTAAATAATACACATAAATATTGCCTGTTATGACTTTCATTAATCAATTAGGTACCTAAAAATATACTTTAATGTTCGTAACGGGCTGTGAAAAGTAAAGAAGGCAGCGGCTATCGCCCTGATTTAGATTGTGGTGGTCCTTTTATAACTAATGGACATAAATCGTTAAAATCAGAATCAGATGGACACAAAAACTGGTAAAAGGCAATGTTTTAAAGTACTTATTTGACAAACTGTAGAAGTGGAATTGTATATCACTAGTTTATAAATAAACCGTAATAGAAAAGCATTTCAGTAAAGTACGTAAATCAATGAATTATGATATCAGAAAGCAATATCAAATATAATTAGATAAACATAGGTACATATTATACAAAAACCGCAACTGATACATATTCACTGATGAAACCAAAACATACGCTTAAATAAATATTCCTGTTTCGCTAGTTCATCCTACCTATTCAGGATTACCTATTTAGTCGACACCTTTGCACCGAGTCAATACAATATCCTAATACAAACTACGGGTAAATGAGACACCTCGATTCAGGCTAGGGATGGGAAGATTCCGTCGGTAATTATAGGTTATCGATACTTGTTATTGTAGATAGTAACTTACGTATACTGACTTGTGGTCTTTGTGTAAGAACAGACATACATTTATTTAAATAAAACCATTTACAGACACTTTTGAACTGTCGAGAAGTCGGTCGGTCAGAAGGATGAATCTATTTGCCCATTCCAAAGTGTAGTAGGTTCCTATGAAGAAGAATGGGCAAGAAATTCCATGGACACTCTTTTAAATCAAAAATATTGTTATTGTTACTGGTTATACTATTCATGTTGAAATTATACATTATTAAAATAAGCCATGGTAGCAGCTAGGAGATGAGCAGACCCAATTTACGGTGCCCGTGTACGGCATGACGCATGGATTAGGACCATTCAGCTCAATTAACTAATAAGTGCGCCACCATCAGCGAGACATTTGAGTGAGCCTGGCAAGGACACATTTAATTCAATAAAGGGCTTACCAGCTTTATAATTATAAAACAATATTTGACACGTATTTTTTCTTTTTTTACGTAATCTAAAGATTACGGCGATACATTGAGGTAAAATGTGCCATGACGTCACGAGTATGTAGATTTTATACATACTAGTGACGTAGAAACCCCCACTCCCCGACTTAAAATGCGTTTTATCTAAGTATTTTTTTATTTATTTTTTACCCAGTCGTCATCCCTATTAAGCACAAAAGTTAAGCAATTAAATAATACGTAAAGTTACTCTATCTACCGCCCTGACCACAGCACACGTAAACAATGTTCCCAGTGTCAAAGTGCAACGTTCTTTTTACTACATTTTATTGTAAAATAAATTACCCGTATAAAGAGATGAATAACCGAGATGAACATCAAACCGCCATCCGACATTGACTACGACACAATTCAGTTTGACCACACTTTTACAATTTAAAAGGCTATTGTGAAAAATGGCGACTTTATTTTCCGGCCAGTTAGCTTGTGTAACTATAGGATGACAAATTGCTAGTAAACCACATGTTCGCGTTTCCATACTGTCATAAAACAATTTAGTATTATTTTAATTGCTACTGGGATTTACTATGGAAAAAACGCCTCGTTAGTGTTGTTTTGTGGTCGCAAGCGCTACTGCTGATCATGAGGTCCTGGGTTTAATTCGTAGGTCGGGCAAAGTGTTTTTAGGTTTTTCTATCTGGAATTTTTCAATGGCAGCCCGGCCGGTGCCTGGTTTTGTGGCCGCTTGATGGCAATAGGCTCGCCCCCTATTACATGGGACTTAAACATAACAGGTTGATGTGGGTGTGCTATGTTAAACCTCTGCCTAACACTTCGGGGAAAGAAGACGTGATGTTCTGGTATTATTTGAATTGTCACGTAGGCTTTACTTTGTAAAAGACACAAATATAAAGTGACTGTAATTTATGAAACAGTGAACAGAAGCTTTATCAGCAAATTACCAGTAAGAAGATAAACAGACAAAAATAGGGACACAACAGCTGATACACGAGCGTTCTATTATCTTGATCTAATGAGAAAGTACAAAGGACTTTTTTTTTACATCTGTGCGCTATTTCACTTTATAAGTTGGCAAACAGACCACAAAATGGAAAGTGTTTAATGTTGTCCAACATTGAAAAATTTATCGAATCGAATCACTGATGACTGAAGTTCATAAACATATATAGGATTATCTTATTAGACGAAAAAAATACAACCAGACGATTATGTTATGAATGAACATGAACTCCACATGAAGTGAACTGAAAACTAACTTTACAGAAAGGTCAAAGGTAATCTCAGTGGTCACCGCAAACCACTTAACCAAAATGTCATGAACACAACTATACAAATGAACTCGGCTTTGTGAGGAATAATTTAGGTTATAAGTGTGAGACTTGGCAATTCATTGAACACAAACTGCAATAAAGAAATGTACTCTATCGATACTCAAAACTCCCGACCCTAATAACACGACACAGTTCCGCATCTCCATCCACAATATTAGTTCGATGATTAATATACTATTTCCTTAACATATACATTATTTTAACAACACTATACTTTAACAGATTCGTACGAGTATCTCTGCTCCATAAACGTTTATATTTTCATAACACTGAATTGTTACGACGGCACGGATTAACGATGACAGATAGCTGGAATTGGGACAGAATCAAAAACAACATATAAAACATACGCAGATAATAATATGGGATGTCTATATTATTGACACTTCGGAGTACTAAGCTTGATTGCCTCGTCGGTGTGGTGGTCACAAGCGCTGCTAAACATGAGATCCTGGGTTCGATTCGCAGGTCGGGCACTGTAGACCTCTGCCTAACCCTTCGTGAAACACAGGCGTGATGTTATGTTATGTTATATAAGAGTACTGAAGTCGGGAACTAGAGAGAAGCATCATGATAGCAGTTTTTATTCTGAAAGGTCGTCTGGTTTCAAAACCCAATCAGCGCATGCAACTCCATCAGATGTTCGTATTGGCGTTTTTGAAATTCAGTTACGTATTTTTTGTATTGGTTCGTAAAACTCATACAGATAGTGATAAAATGGACTCGAATTTTAACTTCTGTTAAAATTAAATGAAATGAAAAGATATTCATTGCTTCATTTTGGGACAGCCGAGTGGAGAAAACCGCGCGCTATTTTTTTCGTTTATATAGTAATAAGCCGGGTACTAATCCCAGACGTTTATTTAGCACTTAATTCTAATTCTGATTAAATACATAGCTACAAGCTACAATTAAACACATCTTAATCGCACCTGGTAAATAGTAATGCGACGTAAAACCATGAAACTGTTACCAAGCCAATTACAAATTTTGAGTTATGCCACGATAAAATAGTTGGGCAATATATTCTAATACCTTGTTTGTTTAACTCGTCTGGTGTATGTCTAAGTGTCGATTTGCACTTTTTAAAAACTGTTTTACGTGGCTGTAAATCTTTTTACCAACCGTAAATTTATCAATCTTTACAGTTTCAATAATGTACTGTTGCCGACTTTTACAAAAAGTGGCTAAAGTAGTGATGATTTAAAACAGCATGTTTGAATTTATTATAGGTTAATTAATTTTATTTATTTATTTATTCATAAATATAAAACAATTTAATTATTATGGTGGTACACTTTATGACACTTGTTTCTATGAACAGATTTTGAACATCTGTACTGTGTCTGAACTAGATATAAAATATCTGTATTTGAGACATCAGCGCGACACTTGGCAAATTACTTTGTTTGAAGTCTATACACATCTTATAAACACAACAGTATTACATTTACCTTATAGTGATTATCATACAAAGTGATTTTGCACGTTATAATGGTATCATTATGGGTGTTGACGATGTAGGGTGATACCTGAGAGGATCGGCCGCGGTTGGAAGGACCAAAATAGTAGAGGGATGGCGTGCGTGTAAAAAAGGGTCGAGTTAGTGTACATATTACTACACGTTCATCATTATATTCCCTGAGGTTAGGCAGAGCTGAACAGTACATTCAATTTTTTGTTTTTCAAAATGCGGCAATTTTTTGAGGCTATTACATTTCGACCGTGATTTTTGCGTTAAATTGGCAACTTTGGCGTTCTTATTCTGAGAAACTGAAAGACTTCGACAACTATGACTTATTGAGTGCTGGATAATAGTTATTAGTATAGGTAGTTTATAGTGGCCTCGCTTTTCGCAATTTTTTCTCATCTATTTATATAAAGCCAAAATTCCGAAGCAAGGTTTTCCTAAAATGCGTGACGGCACTTTTTGAGCTCGTGGATTAAACTACTGTAGGTACATAGGCAAATGAAATAAAAAATATATATAAATATCTCTTATAATGTGGTTTAGTTCATAGCAACCTCAGAATTTTGAAATATGCATGGAAAATACGCATGGCGACTAGAATCAATTCTATTTTTTGTAAAATTGATGTTCATAAGTGCCTTTTATGTGCTTAATTGAAATAAATTGTTTGACTTTGACTTTGACTTTGAATATCTACAAAAAAAGTCGCATTCAAAATCATAAAACTACAATAAACACTACTTCCTACATTAATACTATTACGTAACATTTATACCAGAATAAACGTTAGTTCATAAGAAATTAAAATTTCATACTTAAAGAACAGGACAGTCTCCTAAGACCGTTTTTTGTAACTACAACGGTTAAGGTAGCTGCCCTTACTGCCCCATCTCAAAAATCCACCCTGTGTTTAAGTCGCAGTAAGATGGCTATAGCCGTGATATAGTTATATCCCTAGGGATATAGCTATATACCGTAATATAGTTATTTGAAAGAAGTAGATCTGTGACCAGGTCATAGATCTACTTCTTTGTAACTACAAGCGAGCGGTGCCGCGGCAGCTGACAGCGAGCGCTACGTCGAAGTTGGTCACAGACGCAACAAAATTAGGGCACTCCGACAGTTATGAACCGCTTTCATATAACTATGTTACGGTATATAGGTATATGCCTAGGGATATAACTATATCACATCTATAACCCTCTTACTGCGACATACATAACTCAAAATAAACGTAAGTAATTACAAATTGCCAAATTGCTACTTAATGCGATGCGTCGGCTGCTCGAACTGTCTAAACACAGTTTTGTGAAAGACCTCATAAGAGCGTTTATTCTGAAGGTGGGCAACGTCGCAAATAGATCTCAAATATTTCACTGTTTTGATTAATTTGGCGACATAACTGTATGGAAATAAGAAATGTGGTTAACTAGCAAACTAGAATATTAATAATGAATTGCAATTATAACAGTGAATTTGATGTTGTAACCGGTTTAGGTGTAAAAAAGGCTTTTGGAAAGTTTCCAAATACTTTTTTTACATCTAAAACTAAATATTCGGTTTTACGATATTAATTATTGCATTTCATAATCAATATTTTAGTTCACTAGTTAGCCACATTTCATATTTCCATACAGTAATATTGCCAAATTAATCAAAACAGGTACATATTTGACAGCAATTTACGACGTTGCCAACTTTTAGGATAAACGCTCTTAAGCACAGAAACACAGTAGTAACAACGATACTATATACCTATCCTATACCATAGAAAAACCTAGTATAACACACGCGTACAGTAACTGTTTTATAAAACAAGATTAAAACGAACCATTGAAAATACGCCCCAATCTAAAATGCCTTAAGAAAATATGTAAATAAGAGCTAATTTTAAGCCAACATATTCTACTACAGTTAGCATAGACTAGCCTTGAAGTGAGCTGTCATTAAAGTGAGCAATCCACCTGAGTCTAGGGATTGACACTATTGACAGCTCACTTAAGTTTTCAGTGAGATTCTTACATAATAGACTGGCAGCAATGATGTATTACCTTCGTCATTGACTGGCAGTACTTGGTTTATTAATACACTTCTGATATCTCCTCTAAGTATTCATTCAATTATATCTATCATTTGTATATTGAGAAATAAAACTTTTATGATAGGTATATTTCATTAGTTTTATTTTCGGAAAAAAGAATTTGATTCACAATATTTAAAATGATAAATCTCACATTGCTATGATAAATGATCTGCAAATGCTGCAATTTCATCTAATCTGGGATTTAAAGAAGAAATATGTCTAGAATTTATCATAGCTTGTTCAGAAAAGCTATAATTATCAAGGTACAGGTAGAATTACTCTTTCTAATATTCCTGGACGTATAGCATAATTAACCTATAACGTTCTCACTGTTGGGACACCGGCCTCCTCTCTATGGATGGGAGTGGACCTCCACGCGGGCCCAGTGTAAGTACTTGGTAGATATTATATGTCTACGAATTTTTGGTTCTAGGACATGCCGGTTTCCTCACATTGGCTTCCTTCACCGTTTTGAGAGGAGTGGTGATAATTGTTTACACAAAGCAAAACGCTTGTCAAGGAAATTACGACCTACAACTCGGAAGTCGTCTTGACGTACATAATCTATGTAGGTATAGGGTCGTGCCGTGATGTTAAATAGTCTTCTCGACAATTGAACTATCAAATGCAAAAATATTTTTTTACATAAGTATTAGCGCCTTGAAACAAACAAATTCTTCAGCTTTATTATATTCTAGTACCTATAGATATTTTGGTAACAAAGTCGCAGACAGAAGCTAGTGCTTAATAAATTACCTTTGATGCACTATCATTCGTACAGACAGGCTGATTGGTAAACATCTAATAATCTACTTTCTTTCCTATTAATAATAATATCAGCCTATTATTGTCCCAGTGCAGGGCAAAGGCCTCTTCTCATACAGAGAAGGCACGAGCATTGATCACCACGCTTGCTCAAGACGGGTTGGCGATTGCAGACTTATGTTAACTATAAGTCCAGGTTTCCTCACGATGTTTTCCTTCACTGATGTCAGTAATGTCCAAGATAAACTCAGAAAGTACATATGAATTGAAAAAGTCACATTGGTACTTGCCCGGATTTGAACCCTCGTACATGAGAGGCGGTTCTTTCCTATTAGATTTGTTTTATTATTTTAAATTATTATAACCCGACTGCGTTGAACCAAAGACCCGGTTACCAAGCTTTCTCATGTTCATTCATGTTCAAATAATCTATGTATGTCGGATTCTTTACATCCTCGATTCCAGGATGGGGCTTACAAAGTCAGCTAATTTACTACTAAATATTGGTAGTACCCGCGTTTAAATATGAGACATGGCTCCTCAATCCATATGGGCACACTGTAACACGTGTTCACAATTTTCGCCTTTTCGCTGAATAATTTCGTCTTTAAAATCAATGCCTAGACATTCTTCGGCACTAATTATAAGCGCTTAGCAACAATGCATCACCTAGTACGTACTATATCCACAGTGGCGGACCATCTGCACGTCTGTATATCCTGCCACTGTTTACATTGCGAGCACCGGCTAATATCTGTGACGGATGTGGCCGGACATAACTACGGATAATAATAAACCATGCACAAGAATTATTGGCATACACACAATACAGGTGAAATTCAGACGAAAAACCGATTCTGCGAAACGAAGAGGAAAAAACTAAAGAGGATTTTAAAATACATTGCGTGATTAATGAGAATGTTCTTTTGTTTTTGTTGAGGTAAACGAGTAATGGATTGTAAAATGGTTGGTGAAATTTAATCTTTTGTGGTCATGGTACGTCAGCTTTAAAAGATTATTACGACCGTGCACCGACCTCGGTAGGAAGCTTAAAATTAAGACGGTTGCAAACTGAGAATTAATCGTGTTTTGTGAAGAAAGATGTTTAGTAATGTACGGATGTTTTTGCGAAAGAGTTTGCATTAGCAACTGATTCTTTTCCGGGGAATGATTGATGGTTTTATCCGTTGTCTTAGAGTTTAGAGAAACATCGTAATCAAGGTTTAGCACATAGCTTTGTTTGAAGCTCCGGAATGTTAGAATGAAATTCCGTGGGTTCTAAATCTATACATTCTACGCAATTTATTTAGGAGGTACGAAGCGATAAGACAGGCTGTGTCTAAAGAACTGTGTAGGTACAGACTAGGTATTGTAGGTTTATTTAACCACATCCTGCTACTAACCTAAGTTACCTAAGTTATAGGTTCACCCGGATTTTTACATCAAAATCTTAAAAAGAACTAGGTACACTAACTTTACCACTTCGTCCACAAGCCTATAACCTTCCTCAAGAATTGGGCTGTCCAAAAATTTTTTTTTTTTTATTATGACGGGTAGTTCCGGAGATCACCCCCTACATACAAACAAACAAACAAATTTTACTTCTTTAAAATATATATTAAGATAAGTATAGATTTTTTGGAGAGACGACCACAATATCGATCATTTAATTTATAAACAAGAAATCTTAGGCCCCTCGACGGATAAAAAATATTTTTATTAAATCTAGAAAGTTAGACAGGCTTTATTAGACCTTTCAATTATTATTATTCAATTACGTTTTTTAGTCGGTCGAATCTTTAGGGATTCCTAAAGGCTCGACCGATTAGAAAACCTAATTTATTAGATAGGTAATCTTGGCCTAGCCGGGCACTGCAAATTTTATTCGCGGCATTTTTACTCGTGCCGTTTATATTCAGTGTGCGGCACTGCAACGAGCACGAATTTTAAATCGCCAGCGCTTGTATAGACATAAGATACCATGTGTTACAAAATAGCGATACAAATTTCGCGCGATTTGTGATTTTTATCGCAGTGCGGACATGGCCTTAAAGTTATCTGCTACCGCGCTTTATCTACTGGGATTTAAAAAATCAAGCGTGACAGTAGAAGTTTATAAAAATATTTAAACGAAAAAAATACAGTTCGTTTTTGTTTCTAGGACAAAACACTATCATTAGGTACTACGTCGTTATGGCACAGTGGTGGTTAATGACTCGGCTCTCATACGCGAGCTTGTGGGCTCAAATACGGGCATGTACATAACAATGAGACTTTTACAGTTCTTAAGTACTTTCTGAGTATATCTTAGACACTACTAACATCGGTGAAGGAAAACGTCATGAGGAAACGTGGACTTATAGTTAATAAAGGTAAGACTGAAATCGCCAACCCGTCGTGAGCAAGCGTGGTGATCAAAGCTTGTGCCTTCTTTTTATAACTAGAGGCCTTTGCCCTGCAGTGGGACAGTAATAGGCTGGTATTATTACTATAAATTGTAATAATAAACTATTCAGTCTACTTCAAATTCTCTTATTCAAAATTCTAACAGCGTAGCAACCGTTGCAAAATTATCAGCCTATTCCAAGGTAAGATTGCGGTAAAAAATGGCGAGGTTATTGCTTGTTGATCCTTATTTATAAAGGTCTACATCCGAGCTAGCTATTTCCAAATAGGTTGTACTATAAGAACGTTTATTAAAACACACAAATTCTTTATTATCTTGCTCATCCTAAAAAGCTTGTTAAAGGTAATTTGCTCATCCACGTAAACGGCGGCGTAGAGAAGGGTGGGCGTTATTGGGGGTCTGTCTTATGTAATTTTGACGTTCGTAGTGTGCTGAACATTTGAATTTTTTCAACAATACTTCTTTTTTTTTGGCGCTTTAATTAATATTTTGTTTTTTATCTTTACTAGAAGCAGCTTTTGCTCTGCAGACGATTGACTGAGCTAGCTTTAACAAGATTTTTAGGATGAGTAAGATACCTAATAAAAAAAAATGTGTAGGCAGAAATACGTAATTTTATCAGCCTGTAATCAGAGGCTGATAAAATTACGTATTTCTGCCTACACACAATTTATTATGATTTTCTAACTAATTATTTAAGGTAGAATATAGTGATTTTCAATTGCTATCAGCCATTCTGAAATAGCGCCGTGGCAGTCCAGTCGCTTTTCACTATAAAATGTAAAAATGTAACCAGAAGTGCAAGCCCAGCAAAAAATATTTCAGTATAAAAGGAAAATAAAATAGCAGGTAGCCCAAAAACCATTAGGCACCAATTCTGCCGGCGTATTCGCGGCTCAGTGTAAAAAAATCAGTTCGCCCAACGACGCAAAGTATTGGAACGCTGCTCGTTACTATACTGTGGTTCTATTTCCATGTTTTGGTTATTACTGAATATTGAGAACTCACAGTCTAACAACTACTACAACTAACAGTTTTGAATATTGAGCTTTAGTCAGCAACGTATTCGAAGTATTGAGAGTGAAACGTGAATTAATTGAAGGCACGTTCTCTCAATTCGTTCTATTTTCTCGCAGAATTCTGTTTTTAAAGATAATTTTTCAAATTCTGGTGGAAGAAAGACACGTCGCCAAGTCCATAAACTGCTAGTAAAATAACGGTAATAAAGAGAAATACCATAATCAATACAATGGTAGTAAGTAATGATGTTCTTAATGTTAAACGTCTCCGTGAACTCAGTTCATTTCTCTTGCTCCCAAGTATTTTATGAACACTCATAAAAATTTAATGTACCTTAACAATTTGTGTCTGAAAAGATACAATCTTTTTCGCTTTTTGCCCTAAGGGACCAAATAGGCGCCTCAAAAGACCATTTACGTGTCTCGACTAATACGAAACGTTTCGTTAAACGTATCTATCATTAGAGCCACGCAACTGGTGTCACATAAACGTTATGATTTAACTTTATATTGCTCGTAAATTCGTATAATTAAGAGTTTTGACTCAAAATGTTTCTTGGTAATGGAATACTTTAGGATGTTCCTTGGAATTTGGAATAAGAAGCCATTTTGTGTTGTAAATGGTACTGTCATTTGTAACTTTTGTACCTATCATAATGTCACGAAATTCGAGTTGGTGTATCAGTCTAATTAACGATAAGAGGAATATTAAATTAAATACCTACTGTGGTTGACAACACATTCGTTGAAGGTGGTTTTACTGGTTCTATTTAAATTATGTTTCACATTGAATCACAAATTGGTTACTCAGAGGGTAAAATAATGTTTTCATTGCGGAAAATGGACAGACAGCATGAAATTATTTGAGTACCTTCATACAAAGTAATAACCGGGATGATCGAAGAAGGAGCAAATAAGCAAGAACTAAACTAAACTAATACTGCGAGTCATTCCGTATCAGTAATTAAATATTTTTCAGCAATAAACTTAAACACGGACGGATTTTTTTTTTCGCCCGAGATCGAAAATTAAATTTGGCCTGATTCTGATTCTGATTGTAGCCGAAACCGAAAAACTTTTGTTTGGCGACGGATTTTTCTTCGGTAAAAATAAAATAAATACAGTGTCAATCTTTTAGGCGCAAAACATTTACTTAAAACATCATTCTGCCTCTGTCAGCTGCAAACCATAAACAGAAACAGAAATACGTTTAGCATGGCACTAAATGCATTTAGTGGTTTGTGGTGCAATTGGGCTTCATCATTAGGTATATGTTATCGTTTAAACTTAAATCACACGAAATATTTAGCTTTTTTTTCACACACTATTGTACATTTCTTTCTCATTTCTCCTTTCGCAGGTCTGCTGGAAGAAATTTCTTAAGAAATAAGCAGTACCTTTGTACTCAAATTATAATTATTTCGTATCTAATAAAGAAACATAATTATGAATAATTCAGCAATAATATTAAGATGTTATATGCGAGTAAAAGCAATTATATCTCCATTTTCATAGTTATTGTGCTTTTAGTTGTTGTACGTAACTATTGATTTACTCTGAATAAATTGAAAGTATTGATTCCCCGGCACAATCTTTTTTGAAATTTTTCGGCCGAAAAAGAAAATTGCCGCAACCGGATATTTCGGCCGAAATTTGAGAAAACCGAAAACTAAACTTTAAAACTAATCTAAAACTTTAACTTTAAACTTTATTAAAGAGTAACAATACTCGCTAAGTTCAGCTGTGGGCTATGAAAAGTTCGGTTAAGAGGCACGAGTCACCAAATCCTTCTTTGCATCAAATTTTAAGATCACAGAAATTATTATAATTCAAATATAACAATTACAAAGTACGAGTCAAAGTAGAATATTAACAACTTGGCATAACAATATAAAATGAACGATAAAGTAATAATTAACTACAAAGTCTGGTACTAAATAATTAATGACAAAGTTTAGAATTATTCGACACGAGTAATTTAGCCAGAGACGATAGTTCTGAGAATACATTACGACATGAAATACACTAGGCAGCTGTCCCACCGCCGACGAGGAAGCGACTAGCTATCAACGATTTTCTCGCTCGAGAAACGTACAAAATATTGTAGGTCCCGTGTAAGTAAAAGAGATACATGTACATAGTAATAATTGATCGCTGACTGTTCACATCGTCGGCGAGTACTCGTTTGTCGCAGTGACAAGACCTATCAAATAGAGGACTTGCCGAGAGACTCACGCATGGTACATAAATGCATACCAGCGAGTAATTGGTCGTCGCCGTCGCGCACTCGCTGCTCGTTGCTCGCCAAATCGGTTTTAGTTGCTCGCTCTACTTGCTTCTCGTTAATAACCGGCGGCGCGGCGGCGGTGGGACTGGTGCCTTATTGTACTTAAATGCCTAAAATTATTACCAGTAATTGGCTGTATGTTCTTTAGCTAAGAATAGAATATCGAATGACTACAACATTGGTTTTCATAGGCCGAAAAAACGGTGAATGGTATTGCAGCAGTGTTTTTGTGTTACTAGATGAGAAACAAACCGAAGGCCACCTGATTAAAAGTGATTGCAACCTACAATAGTTAATAAATGTGGTACCTAAATACTAGTACCACACTATTATTGTCCCACTGCATGGCCTAAAGCTTCTCTTCTCTTCTCATACAGAGAAGGCACGAACATTGATCACCACGCTTGCTCAAGGCGGGTTGGCGATTTCTGACTTAGGTACGTAAATAAATTATAAGCTCAAGTTTCCTGACGATGGTTTCCTCACGATGTTTTCCTTCACAGTACCTTTCAATAAATACCTACATAATTATTTAAAGTTCTTGCGTAAGTAGTTAAGTATAACAATCCCCATAGGAGGTCAGGAATGGTCTTGTAGTTGTAGGGTAATACTTATTACTTGTACGACTTGCAAGGGTATCTAATGATTACCTTTTATCTTTCTTGAGAAATCCAACTTGGGCTCAAATACACTCTAAAAATTATTACATGTAGATTTACTTTACAAAAGTTTAATTACAATGAATTTCCACAATATAAAACAATAACAAATGCTTCTTCTTTGCGTAAAATTAAAACAATTTACATTTTAAATAGCACTCAAAATAATTTTAGTAATCCAGAAATACGAGTATTTTCGGACAGCTGTTTTTAATTACAAAAGTAGTCCTGAAAGAATAATTAATGAAACTTTTTAACGAGACCTCCTTCGTAACGACTTCGCCTTGTCAATCAAAGTGACAACTGCGGCTCTATTGTCCACAGCTAATAAATCAAAAGTTCGAGCTGTGAATGTCAAAAATTTTAGCATAAACTTGGCGTTTAGCCAGTGATCCTTTTTAACTTTATCCACGTATTAAATTGGATAGCTGGCTTAACATTGAAACGTATTACAAACTGGCTGGGAAGGTGGAACTGTTTAATTGCGTACACACAAGTTTAGCGACTTTGGAGTTATTGAAGTTGGACCAACATTGGTATGGTGTATACCACTAATTCCCCTTTAGGGAGTAAGTGGGGTTATGGCTACGTACTAATACTCTTTGGTCCGTGAAGTTAAAGTTAACAGTCAGTTTAATGAGTGAGATATGTTCGGACGGCTGTTTTAATTGGGTACCCACTTTTGAAGAAGTTATTTGTGTGCGTGTACTTACACAATAAACGCAGATGTTCAAGAAAGTCAAAGTCTAAACTTTATTTGTAAACATAGCATGTAACAAGTTTTTTATTGTGATTGTTCAATGATGGAACCGTTGACAGTTATACTTAAAATTCGAGTGCGCCCGCTGTCATTCGTAGATCTTTGACAGTACTTACGGGTAGTCAGAAGCCCGAAAGTCTGGTAACCGGTCTTACCAAGGGGTATGGTGTTACCCAGTAACTGGATTGTAGAGGTCAGATTGGCAGTCGCTCCATGCCATCTTCATTCAGCATTTCAGCCAAAAGACGTCCACTGCTGGACATAGGCTTCCCCCAAGCACCGCCACTTCGACCGGCTGTGTGCTTCCCGCATACAGCGGATTTCTGCGGCCTTCACAAGGTCATCAGTCCACCTGAAGGAGATGCAAGCTGCACGCCCTCGCGGCCCTAGTCGCCGCAGGGGACGCCCCGAGCGTCGGGAGTCGAGAACCGACTTCCGGCCACCGTAGGCGCGGGCTTGCGGACGGTGAGCAATGGGCAGCTCGCCGTCCGATAAGGACCAGGCCCGTGTCGACGGCGCGTTGTGTTCCACGCGCGCCTCAAAGAGATGTCAGCACCAACCGACGGGGTCGAAAGACCAATGCCTGCTGGGGTTGCGGGTTTGTCCGAAAGGGATATCGCGGCCCCGGCACACAGGCAACGGAAGGAACACGGGTGGGTTTTAGTCAGTAAAAGTCTGAGACACCCTCTCGCTCTGCCCAGAGCGGGAGAAGTCATTTGATGATTTCACATCCTCAAAAAAAAAAAAAATGGTATTTGGGCACCGCACTAACAGATGTAAGTATATTTATTTTCACCTGAGATTGTACGGTTGATATATAGCTTGCAAAGTTTTATTTAAAGATTTAAATCTATTATATTAATAATTATAAAGTGGTAACATTTTTTGTTTGGAAGTTTGTATGTAAGGGGTAAACTCCGGAGCTTGCAGTCGGATTAGAAAAAATCTTTTTGGTTTAGATAGCCCAATTCTTGAAGAAGATTTTAGACGGACGAAGTCGCGGGCAGAAGCTAGTCACTAATATAATGCGTAATGTTGTCCCTAGGTGTGTGCAACTGTAAATACTTCAGCGGCTGTATTCGGCGATGGCGTGTACCTAAGATCGTTGTTCAGCACTGACGATATGAACAACAACTAGCTTCTACGCAACGCAATCAACAATTTCAATGGCAGCAACCCTAATGTTACGACATCACTGTGATTTTGACAGTGATGCAATACCAGAGGTAAAATACCTAACTGTAAAATAACTACTACTGTCTAAAGTGGCCACGTCCCGAAGCATTCGGCTCAGACAATGCTTTGGGACTGTAATAGATACATTGAAACTACAGTTACGTACATATTGTAAAATTAAATCATTGATCTTTGATGTGACGTCACCGGCGCCCACGCACCACGTTAACGTTTGTTACGATTTTGACGTCAGCCTACGAAATCTGCGATCATGGTTTTTTTTAGCTAAGTTCACAAAATATCTGTCTGTAATTTTTCAATATATAGGTATAGATGAAAAAAAAAAAATTAGTTTACCTCCCCTTCACGTAAAGTGGGGATGATTTTTTTCTCGTCTATCCCAAGGTGTGGGGTGTCGTTGGACTGGTTGTTCAAAAATATTGTGGGTGTGTGAAAATTATCTTTCAATTCTTATTTTTCGGAATCTGTTTGCGAAATATTAAAATTTAAAGTGCTAATTTTTGTTAGAGGCAAGTGTCCCCCCCCCCCCTGCCGGCTAAATGGTTGTACTTGCATTTGTGAAAAAAATCACAGCAGCGTAGTATACATAACGAAGTTAAAAGGAAAACTATCACAGCTAAGTAGGCTTTACCGGTTAACGAGTAATAATTGACCAACTTTGTTGACCAGTTTGCATTTTGAAAAACATGAGCTCCCATACATTCCTTATGGGAGAACATGTTTTTCAACTACAATGTTAAGTTTGTTCTTGGGATAAATTCATCTAAACTACGGAACCCTTCATTGTGCGTGGTCCGACATGCACTTGGCCGGTTTTTAATACGTAAACTACATACATACATAAACTAACGCCTGCTTCCCATGTGGGTGGGCAGAGACTACAGAACGTCACCTACGATCCTTATACTCCTTTTCCTTCGTCTACCTTCTTATATCTGGGCCCTGTTTCATAAACGTTACAATCCTACAATTTTGTAAAAAAAAGTCACATATTTGTTAAGTATTACTACATGTGCTGTTTAATAAACCTTACAAATATTTAAGAAAGTTACAAGTAAATAGCTTACGATTATCACAATTGTAAATGCTGTTTAATAAACGAAACGCGTTTTCTACATATGTAAGGGCTACATTTCTCTTCGTATTGTGTCTCTCTTCGTATGTAAAATTGTAGGGACAATTTTACAATTTTGTAAATTTCCACCATGACAAATTTGTAACTTGTAATTTTTATTACACAAAAACTTGTAAAATTGTAACAATTTTCAATTTGTAAGTTTTATTAAACAGGGCCCTGGTCATACACACACGGTTGCGCTTTTTAAAGATATGTATAAATGTGAATAACGTTAATACTCGTAACAAAATGACAGTGTAAGCACAAGCATATTTTTACTAGTAGACCTAAAGATATTTATTTTATGAAGCCGAATAAAACTACCTGAAAACATTTCCTAGACTCGACAAGGTGCCAATTTAGCTTGCAAAGTGAACGTTTTTACCTACATAACCGCTTCCTCGTAGAATCTTTTCTCCGCCGTTTCAGTGACAATTGACCTCTTCAATTTCCAAGCTCTTAGGATCAGAGCTTTGAGGAAATTCTTCAGGTCACAGCACTTTGTTAATTGTATGATTAATTTGATAATGAAAGTAAGAAATATTTAAAAGGAATATTTTTAAGTACTAGTTTAAGTTAAAAAAAAAAATACAAGGAAAATCGCACCCCGCTTTCCCGGCCACCGCACCCGAATGTATCCATAGTAACTATGACGTATGGCTGCGTTGCACGGTATAATAAAACATGTATGTGGCGAAACCAAGGATTTATCCCCGACCCATTATTTACGGGACTTTTGGCAATAAATGGCCGCGCCACTTAGGACCAACACCTAATAATGTGAATAGAATGGAAAGAGGGAATTGTTAGGTAATTTTATGAGAATTCTGATTGGTATTATATAATGGAATAGTGGGTTTTCCTGTTGAAATGGATAGTGTTTTGTTGAAACTTGGTTCCAGGTGTTGAACTAAGTGCTATTATGTTAGAGTTGATGGATTGAGGAAAGTGACTTGCGGTCTTGCGAAGCTTTAGCCGTCAGAACAGGCTAGAACTACTAATCTAATTACTGTTGGATATTTGAAAGCCTGTCAAGTCTCAGTACCCACAGTAAATCTGCTTTAAATGAGCTTTTGCGTTTAGTTTGATGAACAATTGAATGATAAGAGATCGAGCAGTCGCTCTAAGTAAAATAATGATTTTCAGCGGCATCCGGTTAGACTGGAAGCCAACCCCAACATAGTTGTGAAAAGGCTAGGCAGATGTTGAGATCGAGCGAACAGACACAACCTGGAAAATGATAGCTTGTGAGAAGCAAGTAGGTACTAGTAAATGTTGAACATAGAGCCATAACATCCTAAACAGCTGCTATATCGCCTCAAACTCATAGCTACTTTAAAGGCCAATAAAAGCAAGACCAGTTTTAACTTGAGTTTAGTCGTTTTTTAGTGCTTACCAATGTAACTGTAACTAACACGGTTACTGGCTATTAGTAACAATCTAATTTTAATCTTCAGTGCTTCCTTGTCACGACCAATAATTCCCAATATCTACTAGGTACATCTTGTGCACGTGCCTATTTGGGAAACATGACGTTAGCACGTAATATTTTAAACAGAGAACACTTTGAGGCCCAAAAGTTTACATCTTCCAAATGGAATGGTTTTTTCTTGTAGAATTATGTTATGTTTTAAGGTAATTGCACTTACAAACGCATTATTTTGCTGGAAATATTTAGGTAGGTACCTGTCTACTTAGATAGGTACCTACTGAAAAAGTTACGATTAGTCAGACACCCAAAAAATTCCACTCTGACAACCAGTATTGCAATGGGGTGGTCAGTGTTACCCGTAACTGGGTTGTGAAGGTCAGATAGGCAGTCGCTCAATGTAAAATACTGGTATTCAGCTGCATGGCTGCATCCGGTTAAACTGGAAACCGGCCCCAACATAGATAGAAAAAGGCTGACAGATTGAGGTGTCAGTTTGTCTACAACTTTTTTTTATGCTGGCCAATGACTATACGAGCTTTTGATCATTGACTCTTTCGTCTCCAAAAACTGGAATAAAAAGTAGACCACCACATCCTCGTACCTACACACTGCATAAGTATATATATAAAAAACATAATAATTTAGTAAATTATATCCGCTTTACCCCAGTTATTATAAAACACACGAATAAATATTTTAAAAAAACTCCAGTAACGAGCACTCTTGCAAGCGCGCGCGGATTGCCATACATCCGCCATTTTGACATAATCAGTTATGATTTAGGTGACACATTGATACTTTAGCAAAAAATTTACAGTGTAGGAGCAGCATAAATTATAAAAGTCTTGTTAACATTTTTCATATTATTTTCAAAATAAAACGTTGATAGGTAGGTCGGATCAACGAGGCTTTATAGAATTTAGGGAGATTGCGCAAAACAAGAATAAAAGTATTGTTGAATGTAAAACACGTAAGCCACGAATCAAATAAAAACGATTTTTTTAACACTACGATATGTATTGTACATTTTTATCTACACTATTAAAATAGTAAGTAGGTACCTACTCAAAGAAAATGAAAATACCTACCTATGCCTACATAACCGTACAGGGTGGAAAGTTGCATTAGGCCCCGGAGGAGTAGTTCCGAGGTGCTTAAATATTGATACTACCAATTTTGACTCAAAGAAAACATTCGACTTTTTCAAAAGTAAGTAAAACGGCTTTCAAATTTATTTTCAAAAGTCGTTGGCCTGAACCGGGAATTGAACCAACTCAACTGCGAAAAATAACAACGGTATTTAGATGGCATCAATCTCTCGCAAACCTTCCGCTCTGTTTAAACGGGGTCCGTAATTTTACTTCGAGAGTCATATGTTCGATTAATGGAAAGTCGACTGAACGATTGTTCGAATGGAATTTATTGCGAAACAACCTTTTATCGCCAAATGCTACTTCGACTGACATTACTAGATTTAGAAAGATGAAATTTGGTGAAAAGGAAAAATTTAAAGCACAAAAGAAGGGAAAATTGTTTATAATAAAAAAACTAAATCTACGAGAAGAACGTACAAGGGTTTGATTTCCTCGATTATGTATGAAATAATATGTGGCGAAGTGGTGGAGTTCTCAGGGCGTTAAAGAACCCTAATCTACCGAAAAGGTTTTTGATTACCTTAATTTTGTGCGAAAATCGTAACGTAAATGTTTTTTTTTAAATAATAAACAATTTTCCCTTCATTTGTGCTTTATTATCTTCCTTTAAACCAAATTTCATGTTTCTAAATCTACGAGAATAACGTACGATATCTTAAAAGGGTTTAATTTCCTCAATTATGTATGAAATAATATGTGAGGAAAAATCTTTTTTTTAATAATTTTATTTCAATTATTAAACTATATAATAACTAAAACTCACTGGAAAGAGCAGTCCATCGATTTTTGAATATTCGATGAATCGTTCAGTCGAAGTAGCGTTTGGCGATGAAAGATTGTTTCGCAATAAATTCCATTCGAACAATCGTTCAGTCGACTTTCCATTAATCGAACATATGACTCGAAGTAAAGTTACGGACCCGTCTAAACGTCATACGATGAAACAGGGAAAAAAAAATTGCCGCCAAACAAAATTATAGATATCTATTCGTTACCATGGGCGTACCCAGGCCCACTTAGGCACTTAGGCATACAAAATCCAGGGAGGGGGGGCAGCTGCCCCCTCTGGATTTCTTCTAAGTACACCCTGTTTTGTGTAAATGTCATGTTAGAGTCACGTTATGACTTACTTTGCAATTATAATATAATAAGCATTTTTTTTTTAATCGGCCTTTCCAAATTTTACTAGCAATGCCATAATCTACGGCTACAATTGAATGGTAAAAACATGGCTGAGAACAACAATGGTCAAAGACAGGTTAAATGGGCTTTGCTCTGTCAGTCTTTGGTCAGTGTTATGTTGTTTATTGATCAAAATATGATTCTCGATCATAACTAATAATGTATGTACTGAATTGTAATCAGTTGAATCATTATTACTTATAGATTTGTTCTGAAATGTCATGATTTCTTGAAAAAGTCATTCAATGGAACAAATCTAACTTAGAGAGATGTAAGATTCTAAAGATTATAATTTTGTTAATACAAAAAAAAAAATGGCGTCCCATGTATAAAAAAATTAACTAATAAATCTATAATATTCGAAATTATTACTTTTGAAATATTGTAACAACAGCTGTTCAGATTTGATTAATCAGTGATAATTGGCCCATTCGAATCGGGTGTTGGCCCTGCAGCTGAACAGAATTAAGTTTTTTTTTTTTATATTCATTTAATTTTCTCATGATAAAGTGTGACACCAATAACATTTTATTTAACGAATGTGAAACAGGAAGACTTCTAAGGTTCGATAAACTAGTCTATATAACTAGATAACTAGTCCTACTTAGGTACCTACATAGACGAAAAAAAAACCTACACGTCGAATATACATGTACATTATTAATCTCCTCTTTTTAAAGTCAAAAATGAAAGTTTTATTACCTGCCTTCTTGCTTCAGGTGTCTGGGGAGAAGTGAATGAACGTTTGACTATAGGAACACCATATTACCTGCATCATAAAAATATAATAAACTCACCTATTTTCGTAGCTTTATTGTTATTTTATTCACTTTTATTTTCCGATTCACCATGCAAATTTCCATCACAAAATAAATATTATTTTTAAGCGTAATATGTTCCAATTTTAAAACTTTGTTTATATTTTGCACACCACTAAAATTTAGTCGATTCCACAACACACTTTATCATTCCATAACATTATTTTAATCGAATAAAAATCTATTTTATCGAATAAATGCCATTTTATTTACACTGTTGTAAAATTTATAGTCGTACTGTTAATATTTATGGGAATTTTAATTTCTCAAATAATATTTACGGTTTATTTGTACGATTCGTGCCAGTAACAGGTAAAACGGTAGGAATGTTCTATTGATATGTAGCTCACGCGCCAACTAACCAATAAACCGCCTGTATCGGGGTTGGTTTATACTCCGACAAAGATAATGAAAGAGACTGGACTCAATATAATAAATAAAGACCGACACATATTAGGTATAATGAACGTCACGGAATACAGAACTAACATAAAAAGAAATGTACTGGATTTGACATCAGAAGTTCTAGCACGAACACGCAACGTAAACGTAAATACAACTATCCTATCCTTTGTCGACAAGCATAATTATATATCACCCATAGATATGAATAAAGTGTTAGCTCAGTAGGTAAATTATGTGCGTAACGAGTATTTTCAATCCTAAAATCGTTCAAATTTACGTTACGTTTACTCCGCTCGTTCGCTTGTAGCTCGTAGCTAGGACTCCAGCTATCTAATTACGCAACACATTTTGGTAAACGATTACGAATAATTTGTTTCATTTTGACAATTCAACAACATTCATTGCGTTTTTTACGTTGTTGAGCAGATATTTTCTCGAACTTATGGAGCAATGGATAAGCAATCGATTTCAAAACAATTGAGATTCTGATTGATCGTGTATTACGGAATTATGGTACTATGTCAAAAATCGGCAAGTCTAGAATCAATCCATTCGTGCCCACAGCTTCCCTTTACAAGCAGGTTGCATTCAAGACTTTATTTTCTTAGCATATTCATATGCCTGAACCTAACCGTAACTTTACCTGTATTGTTATACATAAAGTTGCTTCCACGACGTAATGCTTAATGAACACACTACCTTGTGGAACAGGCCGTCCGTGCCAGACTTTGATAAGTTATATCCAGTCCTTTCTGGAATATCATAATCATCTAGAAATCAAGAAAATACGTTTTTTTTACACCTAATATGACGCATAAAATTATAAATAAAGTATAAATGAAAACAAACGGGGAAAATATGAGTCTCACTTTTTTTTAAATAATACATTTTGTCCGAACAAATAAATTAAATTAATATACTCATGCGCGAATCAGCCATAACGCTGGTTTTCAGCAAGAAAACCATCAGGGAAGGAAGCATTTTTCATGCATTCTCCAGATGGGTTGCGTTGAGGCTATGAGGCTATATACTATAACTATAAGTATTATAATAAAGGACAGAATTCATTACCTTTGAAATTAATTTTCAATTATTCACAAATCACAAACCCTTTATAAGTCCACGTTTCGATGCGCACCAGTATATCTACTCCAATGACAATAAATATTGACAAGCCTCCACTATTCCATTACCTAGGCACAAAACTCCACCGCATCCTTACCTAATCTTTGACCTGTCTGGTCTAATATTAGGTGCGCGTGCGACGGCGGTCGTTGCGTATCAGTTTTAGTTTTTATTGTACGCCGTGCTGCGCGCCGTCCGGTGTATTTCGGGACTACTCGGCTTTACGGTCGGGAACCGCGCTGGCGATATGGACTGAGCTCATACGAACTGTGATAGATTTGCTGATGTCATAGTGATGATGTACGAGGTATCGTTGCGCTTGCGGTGGTCAGGCTAAAGATTCCTGGCCACTCTTTTAATATGGAAACGCTTTCGTGATAAGAAAAGAAGTATGTTTACCTAGACTTCAATTTTATTATAACAGTGATTATAATGGATAGTCAGAAGCCTGAAGGTCTGACAGTATCAGGTATTCTACAGGAGTAGGTACCTAGTTCAGGAGGTCAAACAAAACATTTTTAAAATTTTCATTTAATATTTTTAGCCTCTACTGTGATGGTATCCAATGATGCGGTTGACGATGGCACACTTGACTAGAAGTAGCTGTAACTTAGGTATTCTCTCGATTCCTAAACACTTAAGTATCGGGAAACACAGACATCGCAAACTGGTGCAAATGAAATGAAATTGTTTATTCGGTGAATAGGATACTGGAATAGTACTTTTTTTTAAATCATCTAGTCGGCGTTGACATTTCCTATCTGACTACCCTGAGAAGAAAAATGGCGATACAAACTCAGGGGTTAAAGTCTCTTTTAAAGCCCAGACTTATTCTTGGTCAGGTCATATATGGACCATATAGATTAATGTCTGAAATGGTCTTTTGAGGAAAGGACCACACAGATTTGAGTGGACCTGGCCAGTCAGTGCAAGGATTTGTCAGTAATCGTGAAGTTCAACTCAGAACTTAAGGAGCTCAACAACTCGACGAACAATACCAAAGAAAGGACCTTTGGGTAGGCTATAGGTAGGGTAGGGTATAAAGTACTCAAACTGACAGACCATTAAAACTAACTGAGAAAGAAAAAATAAAAACCAAAAAAAAGGATGATCCACATACCTAGTCCTCACATTCATAATAATTAAAGTATAATATACTACTTAGCTGTTTGTAAGTAAAGAGCTGAAAGACTACTCCAACATTCGCTGATATGAAATTTTCACTCAGTGATTATGATTGTGGTTTCAGTTTAATATAAGACTTCTCTGCTCTTTTCTAATGAAAGTCGTAAAATAACAAATAAAGGAAGTCCGGTCGGTCAGATGACTGGTGGTTTACCTCTATTATTATTTATTAAAGCCCGAAAAAATTAGGCCACGCATTCTTCTTGTATTTGCCGCCTGAGATGTCCCAAAAAGTTAACTTCGACGTCACACTGGCATAAGTTTCTTCTATTACATCTCTAAATCCTCAATAGTTACTGATAAATCGCATGATTTAGATAGAATGAAAATAATTAGGTATGTGAAATATACAAGTACTTATTTATATCATGACAACTCAAATTCGCTAAATATAATTAAATTTATTGCATCTAAATGAATATTCGCCTATGTCCTGAAACTGAACTGTTTCTATCGGGAATTTATTAAATTATGATTTACGCTACATGTCGTACCGATAAAAGTTGCTCTATTCGCGGTAGAGTACAGTCATTACTCAGTTTCGTTGGAAATATCACATAAAATAATATAGAAAATGGGTGAAATTCTATATGAAATTAGAACTCAGAACGAATAGGATCTGGGGACGTAGGGTGACTCTCGATTTTATTGATCCTGCACCCTAATTTTATTGTGGTACTCACTCGGAATTAGATTTTGTTATTGTGGTGGCAGCTTTATATTATACTGGATATAATTTGCAGTTTTATTAGAATTTGAGGACTGTTGGCGATGGCGCAGCGGAGACTGATTGACTTTTGTTTTACGTATCATGTTAATTCCATTTTAGCATAGGTACCTATTTACGGTAGACTGAAGATAGATGTACCGTGTCTTCCTGTGTGTCTAAAACAAATGAAATATAATGATAAAACAAATTAAATATATGAAATAAAAAAAATGAACGATACATGAATGCACTTCAAAAAGAAAAACTCTCCAGAACAGCTGTTATCTTCGGCATGTTTGTATCTGTTCACTGTTGTATACAATCGGTTTCTCCTGTCTAGTCTACAATACATCACCTAATAATTTCTAATCATACCTATCGCTCCGATAGAAGTGACGCAAGTATTATGAAACTAAAATTAGGAGTCTATCTATTAGTAATTGTTTATTTTAACTAGAAGGGTCATTATTTCAGACAGTTGAGAGCAGTTCAGTGGTTTAGTGATTGAATTCTAAGCTATGAACTATGGGTTTTATTGCCGTACGGGAACAAATATTAAACACAGTGTATAACTGTGTATGATTATTATTTTTCTTGTCGTGTCGATGGCAATCTAAATGTGACTTTAAGTAACAGCTAGTTCCAGGATCCAGTTTTGTATGAGCAATTTGTGTTAACCCTACGATATTTATGCACCTTCTTAGCAGTTAGCACACGTCTTGCACCTCAAACGTTCCGATTCGTCTATATTACGGGTAATGTAATCGGACTCCTATGAAAAAAAGCGACCAAGTGCGAGTCGGACTCGCCGATGAAGGTTCCGTATGAAATTAAATGTTTTATTTTATTTTTATATTTGAATTGATTGAATGAAAGGTAAATTGCGGTTTACGATTTATGATGTATTCAAAAAAACTGCTTACTAGATCTCGTTCGAACCAATTTTCGGTGGAAGTTTACATGGTTAATGTACATCGTATATTTTTTTTGTTTTATCATTCTCTTATTTTACCACTTTAGAAGTGTCTCTCCCGCAAACTATTCAGTTTAGAAAAAAAAAATATTAGAAACCTCATATAATTTTTGAAGACCTATCCATAGAGACCGACGTATGGGTTTGATGAAAAAAAAATGAGTTTCAGTTCTAAGTATGGGGAACCCCCAAAATTTATTGTTGTTTTTTATTTTTGTGTGAAAATCTTAATGCGGTTCACAGATTACATCTTCTTACCAAGTTTCAACACTATAGTTCCTATAGTTTGGGAAAAATGTGGCTCACAGACATGACGAATCTATAAGGGTTTTGTTTTTTGTCATTTGGCTACGGAACCCTAAAAATTACGACACACCCACAACTTTTGAATACTACAAATACAACCTTCGAACTGTTGAAATATTCCACTATTCTGTTATTTGAATTTGAGTGGTGCCGAAACCGGTAAAAATAAATGTAGCTTAAAACCATTTTGAAACATTTGCGATTCTGTACTGTAACGACATAGAGCGCCATCTACCAACATGGGATTAAACTATGGATTCAGTGAAAATCTTGTTTTGCTTCCTATTAACAGAAAATGAAGTAAGTAAATACATACTACCTAATAAAAATACTTTAATTTAAATTCGAAATTACTGTTTTATTTTATTTCCCCTCGTAAATTAAATAAAACAGTAGAGTCCGCGCCACCACTAGACGGCGGAAAATTGTGGAACTAGGTATATTTTTTTATGACATAGATACTAGCGCCACGTGACACGGACTCTAGTTTCGTTTTTAGTAGGTGTAGTTACATCTAATTTATTAGTAACAGCTTCATTTTGACTCCAAAGTCCAACAGATATTTTGAACAACATCATTAATTCAGTTTTTATCAAACGACTGATAGCGTTCAAAAACATAAAATTAATAAAAATTCTGTACAGAGTCAAACGACCGTAGTTCCAATAATCACGATATTGTAGTTTTTATCTATAATCTTACATTATTAATATGTATGTACCTAATTTTATCGTTTTAGTCGATTTGAAATAAATCGATTAGTTCATTTTTCTGAGTCCAACTCTTGTGACGTCTGTGAACGAACTGTCAAATCTAAATCTGTCCCCCGCCCTCTTTCCTCTTGACATTCTGTTCAAGACGAACGTTTATTTTTCGGCATCACACGTTTCGTGTCAAACGACTTAAAAGTAAGTGATAATTACAAAATATTATCGTGTTTTTGTTGTTTAGTGTATAAATAATATGTGGTAAAACGTTTATTCAGGATGGTAGTGTATAATGTGAGATAAAGTTGGATTATGGTAAGGCGCGCTAGACTTGCACAAGGCGGCAATACCTCTGTGTTTGCTAAGTTATATATCATTATTAACGTGACTATTATGTACAAAGAATGTATTTTTCACGACCAGTTCCAGGTATTTCACTAGTACGAGGTTTCTAAACCTCGATTTCACTTTGTTCCCATCCATGTGTTGATAATGTGTTTTTGTGAAAATTCCATGTTAATTTCCAGCTAACCATGATTACGACTGCACCCTGTTCATAATATTGATTGTATTCGCGTGGTAAACGTAAATATTGAGCAATGTTTTATCTCCCAATGTTTGTTTTTAACCTCAAAATTCAAACACACTTCAAAGAGATTTTACTTGATCTCTCGAACTCTCGTGAGCTTTAAAAAAAGTGAGCGTTAGTGTATGCTGCGTTATTCATTTCTAAATATATATCCCTACTTGGCAGTAAAGTCAAAAATGCACCCAGTGCTAAGTAAACAACCCAATACATGTGGACTTTTTGCAGCTTACAAACCTTATGTTCTACAGTCGTCCGCTAAAAATATTATTCCAAACTCGTCCAGCTACTACGCAGACTTACAAGACACTTATTATAAATTACATGTCAGTCAACACCTGCTTACCCCCATATTCTCTTGATTTTCCAGAATGCGTTACGTGGCCGCGTATTTACTGGCTGTGCTCGGCGGCAAGGCGTCCCCGGCAGCAGCGGATGTGGAGAAGATCCTGAGCTCTGTTGGTATTGAGGCTGACGGAGAGAAGCTGAAGAAGGTCATCTCTGAGCTTAATGGCAAGAGCGTTGAGGAGCTGATTGAGCAGGGTAAACATTGATTGACTATTATGCATTCATTATTTATATAGCCCTTCTCCTTTGTGAGAACGACAGACTAATTTGAAGAGCCTGTTAAGTTCATCTATATAATAAATTCGAAATGGTTTTTATTGGTAACCAAGCGCATCACCTAAGAAATACTGATCTGATCTGGAAATTTTGTTTGTGTGTACTCAGAATATCGAAAGAAAAATTGGAAATCGTTTGCCAGAAAATCAATAAAAACCGAATATCCTTTTTTGTATGGCAGGACAATGTCTGTCAGGTCAGCTAGTTTTGATATAATTTAACTTTTCTTTTATATCTCTCATCAGGCCGCGAGAAGCTGTCGTCCATGCCCGCTGGCGGCGCCGCCCCGGCCGCCGCGGGTGGAGCCGCGCCCGCTGCTGCCGCCGCTGAAGAGAAGAAAGGTATGCACCGTTGATACATACTAACATCCTAAGTTAGGCAGTACTTAGAGAAAATTAAAGTGCTGATGGTAACATTAATCAGTGTCCTCGTGTAACCATTTATTTACTTCAACCACATTCTGTTATTCAGAATTACAAAAAACTGTTTTGAGGTTTGTTGTAGGTACCTAAATCTAAAAGTTTCCTTTACTTAATTCATTCTTTGAGTTAATAATGAAGTTTTTTGGCAAATAACTTGCATCAAAAACTAATTAACGCATTCAAGGACACTGAACGAAACACAACAGAAGTTTTATTGTTATGACACCTATGGGCGTTTACTGTTTACCTTTATTATGGAAAAATAAGTTATTGACTTCTACAAATGCTCAATTACCATGATGATTTCAAACAACACCATCTTTCGACTGAAAGCTTTTGATGCTAACAACCTTTTCTGACATCTCCCACACTTCACAACCTCCCCCTATCTTCTGTACACCGCTAATTCTTACCTTCTCTATTGCAGAAGAGAAAGAGACCAAGAAGGAAGAGTCTGAATCAGAAGACGAGGACATGGGCTTCGGTCTGTTTGACTAAATGCACTTCGCAGGTGAGTTTCAAAGATATTTTTTGAATTTTTTGTTTTATTTACTTATCAGAAAGTTAATTTAGTATACTGTGGAAGATTGGCCTTAAACTATTTGAATAGCACTAAACTAAGATAATAATTTAAATAATTAATCATTTTGTTATTAAATTGCACACATAGCTAATTAATTTCAAGTGTCATGTTCACCGTTATTGTTATGTACAACAGACAAAATGCTCTAAATAAATAAGTACTGTTAGCTAAGGTCTATTTAAATTCTTGTTTCCAATTGATGTTCTTTTCACTTAAAAAAAACATCAACTTTATTTGGGTGTAAATAAAGTTGATTTTAGACTGGCTAGTACTGTTGAAAAGGCAAAAAAAAATATGAAGTTGTAGCGCAAACTGAACCTTATGTATAGCCATTAGTTGTTTTTCCTACAACTCGTGTTTGTTTACATGTTTGGCAAATAAATTGCGAATGCAGATTAGCTAGTAAATTTGTTACGGCCTGACATAACATCATTCCTGTATTCCGTGTCAAGGGTTAGGCAGAGGTGTATTACACCCACATGTTAGTTATGTTTTAGTCCCATGTAATAAGGGAAGGCTATTGCCATGTACCAGACAATATAATGTTGACAATAATTGTCTTCTTCAGTGGCAGTTCACGTGTTTCTTAACGTCAACAGAACGAAATTAAAGCCAATTGAATTTCAAATATAATAGGAGTAATGTATTTAATTGGATCTTTTACTAACTTGATTAATTGGTTTGAAATAGGTACTAGTTCTTCCCAGTATTTGGTTTTCATGATGATTTCAAACAACACCATCTTTCGACTGAAAGCCTTTGATGCTACTTACCCTAACTGATGCTTACCACAAACAACCTATCAAACCTTGTTGCAGTGAACATGACAATAATTTTGTTTTTCTTTTATTGTTTCAGTTTGCGCGGCGCTGGTCGTTATTCCATTTTCTATGGTATAAGCGTAAAATGTCAGCATTTATGTTTCTATGAAATATATTGCTAATAAACGTTCATAGCATTTTTTATTTTGTTGTCAAATATGACCCTGATAACCCTATTCAACAATGTTTTTTTTTATATTTGTTACGCGATTACTCCGACAATAGGGATGATGCCTGGGTAAAAAAAATGAAATTCTTTTTAGTCCGTCAGTCAGATAATAAAAAAATATTAGACACATATTTTTTGCCTTATCATATTAATAAAAAAATACTTAGATAAAAGGCAGGTGGCAAAAAACGAAAATTCAAAACCAGACAGACAGACTTCCGAAATTAAAAGTTACTTTTCACTGTTTTTATAATACCTAGATAAGATTTGAGGAAGGAAGTTGGTGGTAGTGTTACTGATAAGATGTAAGTTGGTTGTAAAAGTTCCTTATTTTCGGTATTTGGTCGTAATTTCCAGCAGTTTATAAACTGATGTGGTTTGAAGGTCTTGCCGCCATCAGTTCAGAGGGAATTAAAGGTAGATTAGTTACAACATATTTTTTTTTCTGATTATAATAGCCACTGTACAAAAGCTTTTACATATAAGAGCCATCTAAATTCCCTTTGAACGTGTTAGTACAAAAGTTGCTCATCAGATGGCGCCAATTTCAACATATCAAATTTTTACAAAAAAAATAAAACCTAAATAAATACATGATCTGACTTTTGCTAATCAATATCGAGTTTCTTGAAGGACCCCTCTACACTTCCGAAGATGTCTGATATGGTCTTCGGCTTTCCTGGTCGCTTCGCTTCAATCACGCGCTTCTTGTTTTCTTGAACGAAGAAATCTTTATTAGCTTGCAATCTCGCCAGCATTTCATCTGAAAATAAACAAAAGACGACATTGATTCGATAATTTATGGTAGGTTTGATGTCGAACATTATTGCATTCTCGCTGTTTTCATAATAGAAAATAGGGGTGGGTTCTTACGTGGTTTTCGCGAAACGTATCTAGTGACTTTGAAGGCGTCACCTGTTTTGAAAACTAGTTATTTTAGTAACTAGTTATTTTTTCACATTCTATTCGGTGATTCAACATGGCGATTCTATCAAAGTATTACAGTTATATGCGAAACGAAAGTATAGATGATTACCTACGTAATACGTTACAAGTAAGCTTTAAGTTTTTGTAGCTACATAATTATGCAGTTACATCATTAACGTAATACTAACACAAATAAACTTCCCTTCATACTTTATTCAGGCTTAGAACGGTCATCTTGTAAGTAGTAACATTTTCAATGCAGTATCGAAATTGTAACTACTTACAAAATAACGTGTTTACAGTTTGTCTAGAAACTAGCTATTCGGCTACATGCCCCGTAGCCAATTATTGTAACATGTAGTGACATGAAATAACGCGCATACCTAATAGAAAATTAAAAATATATTCTATGCCGAATTGTCGATGACCCGGGAGCTATGACTCAAAATGGGAAAATCTGTTTGTCGCTTGTAGCAAGCATAGCCAGCAATAAGGATGCGTTTCCACTGAAGCGGAGACGAGCGGAGCTGAGCAGAGACCTGAAGGAATCGATCGCTTCTCTCGTCTCGTCTGTGATTGGAGAATTCCTGCACGTCTCCGTTTCAGTGGAAACGCACCCTTATACTCATTGCTTCTCTTGCATATTGCCTCAAACTGATCAAATTAATCAGAATACGGGTCGAATAGAACCCCGTTATTTTGAAGTCTGTTATAAAATGTATGTTCCAGTCGCTTTCCCTTTGGTTTTTGACAGTCTGCAATGTGATTCTCTGTACGAAAAGAGGTATTTACGATAGGAGAATAACATGAATAATAGGTAATTAAAATCATATGATCTTGAATTCCTGACTAACCTCTGCATTCATCAAAGGTCTTGAACTCCCCGCCTGCTTCCTTCGGCAGACCCACCATCGGCACGAACTTGTCCAAGGTCTTGGCTCCGATCTGATGAATGATCAGCACTTCCAGGAGTTCCTTCTTCATGAACGGCTTGATCATCATCATAAGCCGGTCCATGAAGGACGGCGCGTTGAGATAGTGCAGGCCTTTTACTTTTACTAACATGGCTTCCTGTAAATATTGTAAAAAAAGTAATGAGTAAATTAATATCCCAGTCTTATGGTAGTTAGTGTTTTTTGTCCGATTGCGACGATATGAATGCGTGGTTCACCAAAATAAAGTTAGATCTGTAATCTAAACAATAACTATACCGTAATATCTTTTTCATTTTACTTGTACTCAGTTTCGATTGCCATACTAGTAAAGTGAAAAAGATATTACATCTTTTTCATTATAGGCAAACTAGACGCCAGGCGAAGTTAGGGCAATTGACTGGTAGTTGGTAACTGATCGCTCACCTGCAAATAGTACAAGAACTGCTGTATAGTCTGCACATCCAGCTTGGTGAGATGCCCCAGCTTGAGGCCTTCCAGGTCGAAGATCAGCACGAATCCTGGCCACGAGCCCTCTTCGAACTGCCACAGGTCCAGGATCATCAGCACTGACCTGGGGATAATTAGTTGGTTAGGTTAGTACATCAATAAAGGTCGCTGCGATATTATAATTATTATCATGTCTAGTTCTGCATTTTTAGCAATAATAGGATATTTTTCGGAAGCGACACTCATTTGTTTCTTTGTCATCGTGAAATTCCTCAAGAAAACACCTTGGCTCCTGATTGAAGCTAAACTGGCGGTTCTTAGGTACAACATTCACAACAATTTGTAGCAACAAAAGATATATCGTGTACCTACTTAATTATGGCTACACATTAAAACAATATTATGGAAAACAAATACAAATTGTAGACTATCAAATGAATTTTTATCATTGAAGGTTTTTTTGGTGATCTTTTTGAGACTGACTGTACCTAGCTACCTTCTGCTACAAAGACTTCGTTGTTGTTAATAAGTTAAAAACTCGTTTCTAAATTACCTACCTGAGTGACTTAGCGAATTCGAAGTTCTTGGGGTCGTAGTCCAGCAGACGGCAGTAGAACACAGCATCGCCATTCCTAGACCGAGTTGGTATTGGCTGGAGTAACCTGGAACAGACCAAATATTGATTGCTTGAAGTCAGGTATATACGGAAATAGGTAGATACCTGAAGAAACCTGGGCCATAGACAGCTGCTTTGTATTAATTTGATCTGTCCATAAATGGCAGTTAGTTTTGGCTGACACCAGGATGCGAGGCTAACAATTTAGGCAAGATGAAGGTGGTAGTCGACTTTGGAGCAACACGCTCAAATTAGGTAAGTAGGTGCCATCGGAAAATCGGGTTTATTTTCCAATGTCCTCTGACCCTTCCTCTCCACTGGTGTTAAATGAAGGTGTTACTGATAGGCCTCGTTCACACGGCAATGATCAGTACGATATTTGACGGTATACCGTTGGGATCACACCTTAAGATCCCACTATTCATACGGTATAGCAAATGCAGTATGAAACCATATAATCCTAAAATTATAAAATAGAATATCGTAAGTGTAACTGTGTTGTTGCTACTTACACATTATGCAGATTCAGTTCTGTCTTTTTATCCACGGCCCGGTCTTTGAAAAAGTTTGTGAACAGCGTCCTGAGGGTGTAGTGGAGGTCTAGGACTTGCTTCGACACCTCCGCGCTGTGTTCGCAGCAATGGTAGATGAGGATCAGGTCCAGGTCTGGAAGAAGAAAGAAGTCTGGTGGTTAGTAGAGAAAATAATTAAAAGAATTATGTTGGCACATGTCTTAGGTGTCTATTGTGTCATTGTGTGTCCTAACTACACACAATGACACAATAGAAAAATAAAGAAAGATTATCTTATGTCCTGAGATGTACTCATGGGTCTAGTGGCATCCGCGAGCCTGAATGATGCCTAAGATCCTGGTTTCTAAGGCCCGCTGGTACCCGGCGCTGATATGGATGTTTCATAGATTTTGCCAAATCAGCGCGAACCGGCGCCAATAAGTTCCTATCTGAATAGTCAGCGCGAGTGCGGTCTGATTTGGCAAAATCAGCGCGAACCGGCGCCAATAAGTTCCTATCTGAATAGTCGGCGCGAGTGCGGTCTGATTTGGCAAAATCGGCGCTGAATTGGCATTATATATGAATGCGGCCCTACCCATTGGTTAAGTGTTAGCTACCTGGGTCTTATATTTTTAACCGACTTTAAAAAAGGAGGAGGTTATACCCTTGCTCATCTGTAGGTATGTTTTTTAATATTTTTATGTATGTGCATCGATATTTTCATCAATAGTGAACGGATTTTGAAATTCTTTTTTCAGTTCTACCTAATTTTGTCACCATCCGTCAAGTAACACTCATTCCTTACGGGGGCTAACCAACAAGCCTTCAGTGACTGACGATTACTAAATTCGTGTCCAACAATTTATCAGGGCGATCCCCTCACTTGGCTGTCATTGTAACTGTCTGACTGGCATACTGATACCTGTTGTAAATCTTAGGTCCTATTGTAAACTGCTATACGCATAGCATACTAACCGTTTAATCGCAATAGCAGCAGTCTTTATAATACTTGTCAGTAGCTTTGATTGATTTTAAGGTTCTAGATATAGTGAGTAACTCATACTAAGTATAGTGTAGCATAGATTTACGGTGGCCAAATCTATGCTACACAGTAGGAGTGCGGTGTCGAAAGACGCTAAGGTAGCCCGTGAAATTCAAATCACCCTGATACTGAGGTCAGTATCACGGTAATTAAAATTTTAATTTCGTGGGGGTACCCTGACACGTTCGCCAGGAAAAGTATGGCATTCTAGTTCATTGATCAGGGGATGTACGTAACAGCACTTCAAAAGCTCATCCTCTTTTACGTAGGGGCAGGCAGATGCTATAGAACACCACCAGCTACAACTCTTCCAAGTACAAAAAAGGCAAGTTACTGCTAGTTGCAAGGGGCCTTTTTTTATTGGGTGGGAAATTATCAAATAACTTCTCCCACTCTGCGCGGAGTGGGAGAGTGTGTCAGACTTTTACTGACTAAAACCCACCCGTGTTCCTTCCGTGGCCTGTGTGCCGGGGCCGCGATATCCCTTTCGGACAAACTCGCAACCCTGGCAGGCATTTGCCGTTACGGACCCCGTTAGTTGGTACTAATATCTCTTTGAGGCGCGCGTGGAACACAACGCGGCGTCGACCCGGGCCTGGTCCTTATCGAACGGCGAGCTACCCAATGCTCACCGTCCGCAAGGCCGCACCTACGGTGGCCGGAAGTCGGCTCGTGACTCCCGACGCCCGGGGCGTCTCCTGCGGCGACTAGGGGCGCGAGGGCATGAATCTTGCCTCTCCCTCGCGCGTTCCGCCTCCTCCTTCGCGAGCATTACTGCTGAGCCGAAGGAAGTGACGGCCTCCATGCACTCTCTCCCCGAAACATGGCCTGAACCAGGGTTGGACGCGAGAGATCGCCTCCGTGAGGACACGGCGGTGCTCCGCCCAAGCCGGGCAGACCTCCCCCGTATGCTCCACCGTGTCCTCCGGGCGATCCACACAGTGGTGACACCCGGGTGTTTCCTCCCACCTTATGCGGAACAGGAACCCCCCGAAACAACCGTGTCCGTTGAGGACCTGCGTCAGGCAGAAGATGAGGACGCCGTGGCGCCTCTCTAGGCACTCCTCAAAGAGGGGACTTATCGCCACAATTGTGGCGTGCCCAGCGCTGGGTTGCGACAATCGCACTCTCCATGCCGCCATGAGATCCCACCGGAGCTCTGTCTGCTGTGCCGTGATTTCTCGCGGCAGCGGAGTTACGCCCCGGCGTTTCGCCTCCTCCCAGATGTGCGCGAGGACTTTTGCCTCCAGATTCCATGGCGGTAGTCCGGCAAGAAGGCTCGCCGCCTCACGGGAGACCGTCCGATATCCTCTGACCAGCCTAATGGCCATGACCCTTTGGGACGCGTTCAATCGGCGGGCTGGTCGCAGCCTTATAGAACGCGCCCACACCAGTGCCCCGTAAAGCATTATTATTTTAGTCTTACTTCAGTGGGAGAAAGAGATGGAGCTATACGTCCTGTAGAGCTTCATCTCTTTCCCACACTAAAGTAATATTAAAATAATACTGCTTTAGAGGTGGTGGTAGGCCCCTGGTTCCCCTATGACTGTGTAATAATTACATAAGCTGACTATTTGATTAATAATATATGTAATAGTGTAATTTAAAGGTCGCGAACAGAAAACCTAGTACAAAAACAGCGCGATGAATCCTGATCGAACAAAAAAGATGTTATTAATAAAAAAGTAGTAAGACACGATCTACGACCTGAAAAACTATAATACTTATATAAACTATCCTTAGTGCGTATGTACCTACCTCTTGCAACTTTTGTATTTAATTTCAACGTTTCCAATTTAACTAAGTATAGGTACTTACTGTGCATCAAGTTTTTAATCTGTAATATATTTTATATTGTTCATAATAGTTTTGTGTCTGGTTACTGACGATTATGGTAATATACTATTAAGGCCAGGAGTCCCGGAATCGATCTATTTTAGATTCAACATTAAACAATCAAATATTCTTTGTTTTTATCTAATAAAAATACATTTTATAGTTTAATAAACATTCTTGATTATTCTATGGTTCAAAACACGATATTTATAATTTCACTCGATCATAAAAAATCGCGAAAACAGGGAAGTTTTTGATCGTTTTTTAAGTCGTACTTGAAGTAAACCAAACTTTTACTCCAGAAAAAAATGTCAATAAATAGGCTATGACGTTTAGAAGAATATTCTATGATTATTTTTTCTCCAAACAGTTTTTTATTGTTTTAACAAGATATTATATAACAAGGTGGCCCGCGCGCTTCGCTTCAGTAGCCCGCGAGGCGTCTTCGAGGCAGGACCTGTGTCGATATTGCTGGCTCGCTGCGTTCCCGCTACTATACGATAAATTATTGTTTATTTCCGTGTTTGTATAGTAGATTTAAAAATCAGTATGTAAATATTGTTGTAGGTTCTATTATTAATAATTTAACTGTAGATATTAGTTTAAAGTCTTGTAATATATAGTGGTATTTAAGATTAAATAATGGGGAATAAAAATCGAAGAAAGAAAAAAGTATCCAGGATTGAACTGCGGAAGCTTAAAAAAAAAATAAGGTAAGATTGATTATAATTATTTTTCTACTTATTTATAACTACCTACCCATAAAAAATGACGCGACATAGTAACATTGTAGTTGAATAGGTAATTAGGTACCTACTTGCTTTCGTCACAGTATTAGCAGTAGCAGGTACCATAAATTTACAATTATAGTAATATCAAAGTAAATAATTATGTAGTTGATATTTTCGTTTTTAATATTACAGTTTACAGAAATAACAGTAGCGCAACTACAAAAAAGATCGATTTTGCAAATAAAACTTTTTATCTTTCCAGTTCATCGATACCAAGATATAAAGGCGTATTTACAAAAAAGTGCACAGGCGAACAGTAAGTACCTATCCTACAACTCAATTTTTTTTTATTTATTAGAGAATGGGATTTAGAATGACGACGACGCGACGTCAGTATTTGCTTCTCTTCGTTCTACTTCGTGAGCGACAGACATGTACCTATTGCATCAATTCAACTCGCGCGCCTACTGTATCTTTTGTACAAATTAAAATAACATGCAAGATGTTGGTGTTGTTGCACTTTCACACAAAATTGTGACTAGAGTGAATACGCCTTTATATCTTGGTATCGATACCTGTTATCTCCTAACTTACCGACGGACTTACCGACTGACTTACCGAGTTACTGACTGACTTCCTGCGGGAAATTTAATAACGCGGGTGAAACCGCGGGGCAAAGCTAGACTAACATAGTTTCAATGTTTCACAACTGCCAGACGCCCCGCTATGGCTCAATTTATATATTTCGTTATGTATTATAACAATACTACATAGATAACTATACAACTTAGCAATAGGGATAACCCTGCGAATGCAGCTCAAGTCGTTTTTTTTTTTGCATTGACCTATTTTTCAGACACTCTGAAGCACCGGAAAGTACCAGTGCAGATGGAACTGGAAAACATAATACCGCTTTTACTGCACTGGATCCTGTTGACTTGCAAATAACTGGGCGTAATGAGTAAGTTTAGTGTATTATTAGTATTCATAATCGTATTTTTTTGAAATTATGAAATGTTAATAAGAAAAAAATCTGTTTAAGGATTTCAAGCCAAAGTAGCGAACAAGTGTCACTAAATGTACTTGTTTCACCTGGAGCTCCTGAACCTGTAATAACTGCTCAACTAGCCAGGTCGGTTTTCCAAATTTTAACGAATTGTATTATCTGGAATATGTTTATTTGTAAGAATTTATTTACAGAGAAAACCTTATAAAACAGATATTAATATAATCTAAAAACTAAATATAACTAAAGTAAACGCTGGCTTCTATTTAGCCCAAAGACTAAGAATTGCCATACAACCTGGCAATGCTTCCAGGATTTATTAGACTAGTGTAGGCTTTATTTTTGTTTAGTTTAAGTTTTAATTATAATATCTTGAACCAAATAAAAAGTAACTCTTTTCCTTTTATTGTTTCAGTGACAGTCATGATTCATATGATTTTACTGTTGAAGTGGTAAACAAGGAAGATGACTTTCAACCCGTTTCAGGACGAAGAATTGTCGACATAAATTTTCTTTTGCGAGAATTGCAAGTAAAAGCGCGTCACAGCAGTTTATTTGATTGTAAAATTAGTAGCTTTCGCTTGATTAGCGAAAAAAGACTAGGGCTAACTTCTGTTTTTAAATTTCAATGTGGTATGTGTCAAGAAACCTGTCTGATCCATTCGGAAGATACTGAGAATACGGAGCGAGTAAATTTAAACATAGCCGCAACTACTGGGATCGTGGCTTCCGGCATTGGATTTGCACAGTTTGAAGAACTGTGCTCTTCTATGGATGTTCCAATATTTTCTCCAAAATACTACAACAAGTTACAAACTGAAGTTTATGAAAAATGGGAACAAACTGCATGTGCATCTATGGAGGCTGCTGCTAAAAAAGAAAGAGAGATGGCTATTGCAGAAGGCCGAATCAAAAACGGTTATCCTATAATCGATGTTTTTGTAGATGGCTCGTGGTGTGCTAGGTCGTACGGTACCAACTATAAAGCTTCTTCCGGTACTGCGGCAATAATCGGGAGGAAAACTAAAGAGGTCCTTTATATTGGAGTAAAAAATAAGTATTGTACGGTGTGTGCCAGAGCAGAAACTAAAAATATTGCTCCAAAGGAACATGCTTGTTTCAAAAACTTTGAGGGCTCTTCGAGTTCAATGGAGACAGAAATAATACTAGAAGGGTTCAAAGCTTCAATTTCGATGTACGGTCTCATTTACAATAGAATGATAGGGGATGGTGATGCGTCGACATACGCAAAAATACTCAACTCCAAACCCTATGAAACTCAAAATGTGACAGTTGAGAAAATTGAGTGCCGCAATCATATATTGCGAAATTTCTGTAAAAAATTACGTGGACTGACAACGGAAACCAAGTATTTGCTGCAATATCGAAAAACGCTTAGCAACGTAAGAATAATGACAATGAGGAAAGCTATTGTGAAATGCATAAAATATCACAAGGCTTCTGAGAATCCTAGAAATGTTGCCATATCGATTCTGCACAATGATATTGTCAATTCGATGCCACACGCTTACGGCGATCACAAAATGTGCCAGAGCTACTACTGTGAAAAAAAAGACAATGACAATAACGAACTCAAAAATATACAAAACTCAACATATGCATTTCGAATCAATGCAATTGTTTCAAGTGTAGCAGCTAAATCGCGAAGTTTAATTGAAGATGTGGACACCAATATTGTAGAATGCTTTAATAGCGTTATAGCTAAGTTTATTGGGGGGAAAAGGACCAATTTAGCCCAAAAACGAGGCTACCAAGGTAGATGCTCAGCGGCAGTAGTCTCGTTTAACACGAAATGTGCTATTTCATCCATCCAAAAAGTATTCACAGGCAAAGATCCCGGCGGTAAAATTGAAGAGATGGAACATAAGAGAGCACTTAAACGGAAGTATTTTGTTGAGCACCCAGTGAAGAAAAAAAGAGCATTGAAAGAAACAAACAAAAAACAACACGATTATGGCCCTTCCAGTTCTGCACCAGACATGTCGCAAGAAGAACTAAAAATGGCACAAGAAGAATTCATAAAAAACTTAGAATCGCTTACCGCAGACAAAAAGTCAATAGAACGAGCAACTGTATTGCAAAGGGAAAGTAGTGAGTGGTTGGAGATAAGACGAAAATTAATTACAGCATCAAACTTTGGCCCAATATGCAAACGAAAATCATCATCGAATACAGCTAATTTGGTAAAAAATATATTATATAAGATAAATTTGGCCCATGTGACTTCCATTGCTCATGGAATAGAGAATGAAAAACAGGCTCTGCTGCAATTGCAGCGACAGGAGAATGTCGAGATCTCGCCCTGTGGATTATTTATCGACCCCATACACCCATTTATCGGGGCCACTCCTGACGGGTTGATAGATGATGACATGATAGTTGAAATAAAGTGTCCTATTACAGCTTCCAGAAAAGGAATGGCAAAAGCAATTGAAGAAAATAAAATTCAAATATTAAAATATAACAAAAATACGAATACCTGCTCCATAAATAAAAAGAGCAATTGGTACTACCAAATTCAGGGCCAACTACATGTCACAGGACGGCAGGTATGTCTTCTTGGAATCTGGGCAGGTGAGAATGAGCCTTTGTACACAGAACACATAGAAAGAGATGACAATTTCTGGCTAGCAAGTATGGAGCCGAAGCTTGTACAGTTTTACCTCAAATGCTTACTGCCAGAAATCGTAGACAGTAGGAATGAACGTGGCATGCCAATTAGAAACCATGCATTGCAAGATAAGGAAAATGAGCAGCCTGATAAGTGCGCATCCAGTACACGCTCTCGGCCTCAACCAAATTTGCAGCAACCAGGTCCAAGCACGCGCGTGATTAATATTTGTGATTTTTGATTATTTTTTGTATTGCATTTGCAATTGCCGTGAGTTAGTGTTTCTTATTTCTAATAAAGAATTTACTGGCCTGTGTATTATATTGTAATGAGTTTTATCCGAATATATTTAGTCCAAAGTATACAGGGTGGCAGGGATTCAGTACATGATTCTGAACCCCCCTGCGTTGAAATTTTTCCCCGGTTATTAAAAAAAAAATCTGCTGTTTCATAGAAAAGTGCAATACCTACGCGATCAAAATGTATGGAGCAGCTGTGAGACTTTTATTTTTCGCTTTTTAGTGGGTCAGTTTGTAATTTACCTAAGTTACAATTGCCTAATGTTGACTAATCATCACCTTTTACAAAATATTGCTTTTCCCGAAGCAGGGACGTTAATCGTTGAGGAGTTCTCCTGGTTCTTCACCATCAGCTCCACTTGTCCATATACATTGTGACGAGCATAAATTGCTTGGTATTCATATTAATGTAATCTAATAATATTTGAAGAGTTCCCTCGATTTCTCCAGGATCTCATCATCAGATCCTGACCTAATGACAATGGGACCATCTCGGAGGTATACCCTTTCAAACAAAAAAAGAATTTTGAAAATCCGTCTATAAATGACGGAGTTACGCCCGTAAACAATCGAATTGATAACCTCCTCCTTTTGGAAGTCGGTTAAAAATAAATTATGTTGTTTTTATTTATATTTCCTTAAAAATTAAACACCCGAAATATTAACATGAATTCCGTAAAACAAAGTTAACTGTACTTACTGTTACAATTTTATACTGTGACGCAAAATTTTTGCACATCGGGGTCAGCGAGTTCATTTGAACTGCGCGTTCGCGCGAGCAGCCACGCGGGGAGTGAGGTAACGCTAAATGCCTACTACGCTCGAATATCCTGGCCTTAATATCTACCGGCTACTGATGTTGTCTACTAGATACTCTTTTTGTTTAAAACTTGAAATGAAGGCGGGGCCAGACATTTAAATATTTTTGGGGGCATGAGGAACAGGGTGTAAAGTTCACTCATCCCCCATATAAAAGGGAGGATCCTCCAACCAGACGGGTGTGATGTCTGGCGGGCAACTGCCCAGAGGTTGAAGTCGGGAAGCTTGTATATATGTTTATCGCGCGGTAAACTCTAATTGCGCGATGCAAGATTTGTGTGACGTCAGGATGTAGTGTGACGTCAGGTCTTTGATGCGTAGTTCGCATGTAGCGATGTAGATGCCGCTACATATTTATTCGGTAATTGTAAAGATGATGTAGCCGCGATAAAATGTTTGTTCGTCTAACCTGACAATCGAACCGAGATTCTAACGTGGTCGCGAGCATGGCTCGCATACCGGTTAAAATTTCAAACTGTGTACTTGACGCAAAAACCTTTATATTCGGTTTCGTTCGCATTCGTTCGGTATTTGGAAGAGTATTTACATAAAGGTTTTTTCGAATTAAACGGTTTAGAGCAATAAAAACCGGTTAATACGGGCGCACGATAAACAAACGTCGCACGCTGTTCAGTTTTTATTCAGTAGTAAGAATTAAGATATATCGTAAGTACGTCTACATACTGCGCCGTTATACGCGGCATCCTTACAAGTAGTCTATTAGTAGTTTATTATTAAGTAGCTTATTTTTTATTATATTTATTTGTCTGTATCTATCTATCCGTGACATCACTGCGGGCCCTATCAGAATACCAGCGCTGCGACATTTTTATTTATTTTTAAATGTCGCGGCATCATACTGAGATAGGAGTCTTTTGGCCTCGTACAGGACTTCCTTCTGTTTTAATGTTAATGTTAGTTTGTTTTTTATTAATGTTTAATGTTTTTTTTAGTTTAATGTGTGATTTCCTGTGCGAGTGTCAATAAATACTTTTTCTTTCTTTGTTTCTTTAGTCACAAGTTGTAAAGCGTTTACCGACATGCCGTTCGTCAAAATCGTAATTTAGGTTAAAATAAAGTTCTTAAAACGTTCACGTTCTTAAGAAAAGTTCGAAGGAAAACCGAAATAAACCGGTACTAACCGGTATTTCATAAACCGGTTCCGAGCCTTGGTCGCGAGCACTGGGCTATGGGGAGGAACAAGCAAAGCTAATTGCACATGACGCCACCCTCTAAGAAGGAAAACCTATAAGAAATGTATCTTCTTAACAAAACATGGTAAATCTCTCAATATTGTGCGAACAAACTTACATTTGCAGTTGGAATTTATCGGAGAACATGTTTTTCAACTACGATGTTAAGTTTGTTCTTGGGATAAATTCAACCCAACTACGGACCCTTTATTGTGCGTGGTCCGACACGCACTTGGCCGGTTTTTTTGGCGTAAGGCTTCTTCTTTCCTTACTACCACGAAACTGGTTCACGCCTGTAATATTACAATTCAGTTAGTCAGTGCTCTACATTCAAGCATTATATTAAATTATTATTTATATAAAACGTAAAAAATTCATAGTGTTTGACGGGAAAACAACACCAGACACGATGCGACACCTAGCGGAATAAATTAGTAGTGTCTCTCCCCATTGCGGAAGCATTTAGCAGTAGCAGAGATAATAGTCGCTGACAATAAACGGCTAATGAGAAACCTCACGAATGCATGGTATATAATACTATTGTGTTATGTGGATTTATGCACAGCAGAGGACGTTTTACTTTTTTATAAAGTCAACTTAAATCTGTAATTAATCATAACAATAGATCGCGGGTAAATAATTGTTGTCTCATTAGAAGTCATCTTACAATGATTATGTAGGTACCCGTTTACTGTGTCACCCTTTGTTATTTTTTACATTTAACTGTATAAAATACAATAGACGACGTATATTTAGTAACCTAATCCGGTTACCTGTTCTTAAAGAGTTATGACTGTTTGAATGGATTTCCGCAAAGTCACGCCTGAGTCAATTAACTATTTACCTGTATCCTTAAGGTACCTATATGGTGTACTTAATATAGAGTATTCCATCTTCTACCTATCTATTGCCCCATCCATGCTAATTAAGGAACAGTAAAAGATTTATGAAGACAAGCAAAGAAATGAAGACATACGTAAGAGAACTAATGCTGTAGATGCCCTCGAACATACCCAACGTCTGAAGTGGAAATGGACAGGCCATGTAGCACGCCTACCTGTCACAAGATGGACCCATAGAACGAGGACATGGTCGGGAAAAAGGGATTTTTAAGGCGCACTGGATTTTCAACTCTCTGTATTTAGCGAGCATTGAGAATCCAACAGAGTACGTACCAGGTGCTTCAAACAAACACACTGTTAGATTTTCAACTCTCGGCGCTAAGTAGAGCGTTGAAAATCCAGTGCGCGAAAAATAATCGCCCGTGGGCTAAATGTGTTAAGTCTAGGTATTCTTATAGGTTTCAATTGTCATCTTGAGTGCTTGCATATTATGTTCTAGTAATAATAGAATTTTTTAATGAATTTTTCATTCAAAATAATTCGAGAATGTCACGATTATTTATGTAAAACCCTTACGTGAAATATAAAAAATCATTTAATTCAGACTATATTTGTCCAATAAAAAAAAAAATGGCAACGTCGCATGTTCTGAGCTTTACGTAAATATGAATCATTGGCTTGAATGAAAATGATTTACTCGTTGGTGGATACACACATCGAGTCTAATAATAAGAATAAGAATAAATTTATTTCGCAAAGTATACATTCAAGTGGATTGAAATCCTAGACCTCACACTAGGATTCCCTGTGTTGTGAGATCCAGGCTCCTTCGTTCCGTTAACAATTTTACATAAAAAGGTAGGTACATTTAAAAAACTTAAATAATAAGTACATCTAAAAAAGAGTGTACGCGTATGCTTGGTGCTGTGATTTGTGCTAGTATTGTTTATGTTGTAAAAGTGTTTGTATGTTATAGAATATTAGTGAGTGCACGTGTATTATTTGTGAATTGTCAATGTGTATTACTGTGAGTTTTTACTTAAGCTAAGAAACTTTCGGTCATGTCGTAGTCCAGTGTAAGAAGCCAGTTTGTTATCGTCAGTCTGCATTTTTTTTGTGTTAGTTTTAGTATTTTATGTAGACTATTGAGTTTCGCGTATATGTGTGGTCCCATATAACCATAAGACCTTCTGCCGATTGTTTTACGGCATTGCACTTTATCCCAATTTACCCGTCGACTTGAAATGACAAAAGTGCTTAAGGCAGTTTTATGAAATCGTAGGGTGACAGAGAGTATGTAAAATTGTCTAACCCTAAGAACTCCCACTTCAGTATAGAGTGTATTTGTGGGGTACCGGTAAGGTCGTCTATAGGCAACTTTTAGTAGAGCACGCTGAGCTCGTTCTACTTTAATTAGTGAGGTCTTGCCCGCACCGTCCCACGCTACTATGCAGTAATTAAGAACAGATTGACATAGCGAAAAGTAAATCATTTTTAGGACAGAATCATCAGCAATCTTGCCTAGTTGCTTAAATATACGCAGCATTGTTCTAATTCTGCCCTTTAAAGCACTCAGATGTGCGGACCATGTCAATCTGTTATCTACAATGACCCCTAGATATTTAATAGCGTCGACCTCTTCAATGTATGGGCAAGAACACTGGTTGGAACGAATACAGGAGTGCAGCCGTAAACAAGATACTCTTTTAGGGGAAGAACGTTTAGAAATAGCAAAGTTGATTGCCTTGGTTTTTTCTATATTCAATGTCAATAGATTATGTTGTAGCCAATTCGCTACATTCTTTACTCCGCCTTCAACCGCGCATTGTACTTCATCCCAAGATTTCCCATGAAAAATTATCGCAGTGTCATCAGCATATGTGAAAATCTTAGCTTGTGGGAAGTTCATGCTGCATAATCCATTTTTAACCATTTTTGACCAAGCACGCTTCCCTGGGGAACACCAAAATGTACTGTGGTTGGGTCACTACAATATTTCCCTAGCACAACACTTTGCGTTCTTTCACAGAGATATGAGGTAAACCACTCCAAAGCAACGCCACGAACTCCCAGAAGTGACATTTTCTTGATCAGGATTTTCCTGGAGATCGTATAGAAGGCTTTTGCAAGGTCCAGGAAGATGCCAGTACATGCCTGTCCTTGACCTAGGTTCAGATTTATATAGTCGGCTAAATTAGTTACTGCATCCTCCGTGGACCTGCCAACCCGAAACCCATACTGATTGTCCGACAGTAGATTGTTTTTTTCCAGGTATGCAAGAAGTCTCTTGTTGACAACTTTCTCAAGGATTTTTGAGAGAGCTGTCAGCAGAGAAATTGGGCGATAATTTTCGGGCGTTTTTGGATCTCCACTTTTGAAAATCGGGCAAATATTTGCAATTTTTATGCAGTCGGGTACTACACCTGTACTTAAACTTAAATTGCATATGAAAGCAATCGGCCCCACCAAAACATGTGCGCACTGCTTAAGGAATGCGTTATTAATCCCATCATAACCCGTTGCTGACGTCGTTTTAAGACGGTTAATAATTGAAAATATTTCTTTTTCGTGATAATATCATGTAATGTTAAAAAAAAATCCTGTGTATGCCAGTTGATTCTTTCGGTCTCATTAATACGCTAGAGATAAGGGATATCAAAAGGAACACCTTGTATAAATTCTCTTTTTCAGTCAAGATTTTTTTCTGTAAATGCAAAATCAGAATCGCACTGTACACGTGTGCACGCAGAGAGCAAGCGGACTCGTTTCATCTCGGTATGCAAAAAGATGTACATCTTGCAGTCGGCATTCTGATGCTAAAATTAGATAGATGCTAATTTAGCATGTCTAATGACGTTGTTTTTCGCTTGAATAAAATTAATTATGTTCATGGTCAAAAGATTCAATTGAAAGATGCAAATGACACAAAAAATTATGCATTTTAAATTGACTTTTAAAATAAAATTATACCTAATGCAGCAAAGGTTTAAACAGTAAACTTTAGCTTTGAGCTGTCAAAATGAATTCGCGAGGTTTGACTAAAATTACAAATTAAGCACCCAAAAAAAAAAAATTTTTATAGGTCTTCAAGCAACTCAGTTGGATATACCTACCTATCCAAGACTCATTTATTATATCCTCAAGAAACAGTGAATTAGGTACTTATGTGCATTTAAACATTGTAGGTATATAGTAGAATGCCACATTATAATATTTAATGGCATTTTAATAACTTAACAAGACAGTTCTTGTCGCACTAATCGGTTCCTACTTAACATTGAACTTGACGTACAGTCGACAAAATAAATAACTATGAATGCAGTTAATTAAAACTACATAATAACCCTTATTGTGCCAACAGTCTAATCAAGGGGTAATCTTATAATAACACAGTAAATGTGCTGTGGAGGCCAGATAGGCAGTCGCCAGCAAAATACAGGTATTAGCCTCGATCCGGTTAGATTGAAAGCCGACCCCAACATTTGTAGCTAGAAAAAGGCGAATTGGTAGTCGAGGCTAAAGTTATTCCTCATGTAGGTAGAGGTACTGCCAGGACTGGTGTTTGATTGGCAAGGTGGAAAGTTCCTCATCCTCCTTTGAAAACAGTGTATCCTCCGACCAGACGACTATTGTGTCTGATCACAAAAAAAACTTTCTGATAACAAAAATCACTTGTATACACCCTACAACAACCATCGAGCTGTAGCCCAGCTCGATGGTTGTTGTAGGGTGTATACAAGTGATTTTTCGTAGCCTGAATGGGTAAATTCTCAGTTACAGATCATAGAGTAAAACGCTAAAAGGAACCATGTGCTCAAATAAAACTCTCCTGGCGCGATGTAGGATTTGCGTGACATCAGGCGTAATGCATAGTTCGTGTGTAACGTTATTGATCCTGCCTGCCATAGCCTCATATTGGTCTGGGGGTCGTAAGCGTGACTGCGTTCGTGGTCACTTCTGTGTCCGAGCCCGAGAGATATTCGGTTTCCTTTTAGAAAATTTGCAGTACTATATGCAGGCTGGTGGCAATAGGCTCGTTCCCTAGTCCCTACGTATCGCTGCACATTTGAACATAACTGGCGAAATCTGAGTGCACATCTGTCTACCCCATCGGGGATACCAGCGTTATTTTATCTTATTTACTGCCTGAATAGTGAACTGATGTTTACTTATTACTTCCTACATAGGTTTTCACCTAACTGTTCGGCTGTGTGTACATAACCAATAATTAACTTAGTTAATTCTGAATTGAAAAAAACTGTTTTGTATAGTTCAAGGTTGGGCGTCATACCACCTGTTATTAGATACATACGTTAACTTCTTCCTGGTGTGCAGTAAATGACTGTCTTGTCTTCTGATAATTAGTGTAATCTTTATTGAGACGACGGTAAATATCGGTTGGTTGGCTAATTAACTGTTTGTTTTGCTGCATTTTTTCCTACTGTGCTTAGCATACGGATGTAAGAGAATAGAATACTTACTCTTTATTATGTACACCATATGAATTACAGATATAAATGTAGATATTTTACATAGGTAGGTGGTGGTAGGGATCGTAGTACCTACCTAAGTTACGCAGTTTTCGTCAATGTAGGAAATTCTATGGCAGAATAGTTTTGTTCCAAAAAAAATTTGCGTTACCAATAGGGATGACGACTAATTTTTTTTTGTCCGTCATGGAGATTATTAAAAAATATCGGACACGTATTTTTTCTTTTTTTACGTAATCTAAAGATTTCGGCGATACATTGAGTTAAAATACGCCATGACGTCACAAGTATGTAGATTTTATACTTACTAGTGACGTAGCGACCCCCACTCCCCAACTTAAAATGCGTTGTATCTTAGTAATTTTTTATTAATATGATAAAATTGATAAAGCAAAAAATACGTGTCTAATACTTTTTTTATTATCTGACTGACGGACTAATTTAAATTACTTTTTTTTACACAAGTATCATCCCTATTCTCATACTTTTAAAAAGCCAACGTCATAAAGATATCGATAATTTAGTAGCTGTTTCGTTAGAAGCTTAGGATATTTTGCACGACAGGTACTGGGAGCAGTATGAAAAGTTGTGTGGAAATCAGGTGTCATGGTATGGGCATGTGATGCGGAGGAATGAGGAAAGTTTTGAGTATGAATGTGGATGGCTATAAGAGTAGGGGAAGACCAAAGAAACGATGGATGGACTGTGTGGAAGATGATATGGATAGAAAGGTGACTATCGAGATGACGACTAATAGAGAAGTATGGAAGATTTTTTTTTGTTGCGCGGACAACAAATAAATTGGGGTTAGAGCAAGAGAATTATGACTGGAAGCAGTAGGTATGCATGAGTTTCTAATATAATACATTATTTTTATATGATGGTCCTTAAAATCCTGATTGATTTTCCAGATGACAGTCGCAGAACTGTCCTGTGATCCTGTCTAGAGAAGTTTTGCAACAATCATGTTATATGTATTATGTGTTTTGTCTTTGGCGTTTGCTAACTGATATAACTATTCTTATCGAGTAATAGTGATGTCATTCGCAAATTCGAATGCAACTAAACCCGGCTATAACAAGAAACATTAGAAAAACTGTTGACTAAAATAGATGCTTAGTTGCTTATTGATATAAGTCATTTGATATTACACCATGCGGCCTTGAAATCGAAAACAGTGGACATAAAAAATTTACAGTCTAACAGGATCACTATTTTTTTTGGCTAATATTTTATATCTTTTTTTGTGCGAGGTATGATTTATAAATCCAAGTTTCTTTTTTATCTTTGGTCATGCTTATCGAGCATTTAAATTAATATTGATTAATTTGTGCCTTTAAATTCGATTAAATTATAAAACTTGCACGACAACAACTTATTTTATTTTAATAATTTAGTTTCGTAACAGAAAAAAAAGTTAAGCACTAACTTAACTTCTTTTTAGGGTTCCGAAGTAAAACAAGGAACCCTAAAAAGTCCACGGTTTAACTCAGAGGCCCTTGGTACGAAAGCGGAATTTGGCATGGTTAAAGATATTATAATCAAGCGAAAGTGTCGTGAAATAAAATCTTGAAAAAAAATATTTTGTGAATTATTTAAAATTTATTTAACACGTTGCGGGAAGCTAAACGCCCCCAGACGTAATAACAATATAACGTGTATTGTGTTGGGCTTCGTTCAGTGTCCTTCAACCGAGTAACACACACATTTCGCCAGTTTAGTAGGCACTTTACGCATATTCTTCTTTCGAATTTGGTTAGAAAATTAGCCAGTCAGCTACCGGCGCGACAGTCCAAGGTATGCCGGGCGTACCTACAGAAGTAGGTGTCGCCTCTCGTGATGGAATTTTGTCTTAAGATTTCATGTATAGTCAAGTCACAAAACGCATGATAAACAAACAGACATATAAAGGAAGATATTCATACCTGTCATATACTCTCCGGGCAGATGAGGCTGTGTGCCGAGCCATTCTCGTAACTTCTTAATGTCGTCAGGAGTCGTGCCGGTATTCTTCTTGTACTCATCCTCCAGGGATATTCCTTTAATTGCCATTGTTCTGAAAACATGAGGGTTTATTTTTAAATAAATATTGGTGCCGATTCTTGTACACCGAACTAAAGTATCACTAAAATTCTTTACTTTTGGATTTGAGAATCTTAGAGCTATTCTGTAAATAAATTTCTCTAAATTAAAAAATAATGTTGACACAACTAAAATCGAATTTCACTATCGTGACTCCACGTGGTACTTGTTAACCCTACCCCGTGATTTTGTTTTAAAGCCGGAGGCGCGCGATGTGTTGGTATCTTCGACGCGCGACGTGTTTTAAGAGAAATTTTTCACTTTTTGTATGGAAAATATGAAAAAATATTACCTACATGTTGAATTATATGGGTTTAAGGGTTCTATAAAGAGACTTGCGCTTGCTTGATTTTTGCGATAGGACACACCATTTTCGAGATATAAGCAAAAAAAAACTGGCCAAATGCGTGTTGGACCACGCACAATGAAGGGTTCCGTAGTTGGGATGAATTTATCCCAAGAACAAACTTAACACTGTAGTTGAAAAACATGTTCTCCCATACGGAATGTATGGGAGATCATGTTTTTCAAACCGCAAATCTAAGTTGGTTGATTATTACTCGTTAACCTGTACAGCCAGCCGGGGGGACACTTGACTCTATCAAAAAAAATCAGTTAAAAGCTAAATATTTCGCAAACGAATCCATGAATCTAAAAATGGTTTGCACATACCCGCAATATTTTTAAACGACCTTTCTAACGATACCCCACAACATGGGGTAGACGAGAAAAAAAAGGGAGGTACCCTAAAAAAATATATTTTCTCGATTTTATTTTACCACTTTGTCGACATGATTAATATGTATACATATACCAAATTACAGCTTTCTAGTGCTAACCGTCTCTGAGCTAAGTCGCGGACAGACAGACAGACAGACGGACATGGCGAAACTATAAGGGTTCCTTGTTTACTACGGCACCCTAAAAAAGACACAGTACTGTTTTTGCACTTCAAGTCGAGGTGTGTTGGTGTGAATTTTAGTTCATGACAACTTATTTTATCCCACAACTTTTTAATCGCGATTAAAAATATTCAGGTTTAGTCAGGTTTGGTTTTATACAATCAAAATTTTAAGTGAAAAAACGTTTTTAGTGAAAAATAACTTAAATTTCGGAAGTCGGTGGCAAATAATGAAAATACAAAACCAAAGACACCGACTTCCGAAATTTAAGTTATTTTCCACTATGTAGTGTTTTTTTGGAAGTCGGTTGTTTTTTTTTGTAAAAAAGTTGTATTTTTCACTTTTTCGTGGGTCAGATTGTAATTTATCTAAGTTACAATAGCCTAATGTTGACTACTCATCACCTTTTACAAAATATTACTTTCCCGAAGCAGGGACGTTAATCGTTGAGGAGTTCTCCTGGTACTTCACCATCAGCTCCACTTGTCCATATACATTGTGACGAGCATAAATTGCTTGGTATTCATATTAATGTACTTAATCGAATCGCAACCCGTGAAATACTTATTATTGAGTAGTTCCGGTGGCCATCTGTGGTCTTCATCATCAGTTCCACTTCACCAAATGGTGCTTTCCAAGAGCAACTGCACGTGTTATTACAAAAAATACCCAAATCGCTTTAGGTGTGCCTATAATATTTGAAGATTTCCCTCGATTTCTCCAGGATGTCATCATCAGATCCTGACCTAATGACAATGGGACCATCTCGGAAGTATACCCTTTCAAACAAAAAAAGAATTTTGCAAATCCGTCTATAAATTACGGAGTTATGCCCGAACATACATAAAAAGAAGTCAGTAAAAAAATTTATAAACAATCGAATTGATAACCTCCTCCTTTTGGAAGTTGGTTAAAAACGTCAAATTCAGATTAGCCCAATTGCCATTTTCACATTGATGTAAATCACATTTTCACTAAACTCAGTGCCATCTTAGTGCTGTCAAACTAAAATATAGTTAAGTTGTGTCACTTTAGTCTATTTGAGAATGGAAAATCGTCGTTGGACAGGAATAAACAAAATTTTGCTGATTTTAAGAGCGTTTATTCTGAAGGTGGGCAACGTCGCAAATAGATTTCAAATATTTCACTGCTTTGATTAATTTAGTAATATTACTGTGTGGAAATAAAAATGTGGCTAACTAGCGAACTAGAATATTGATTATGAAATACAATAATTAATATATGTAGTAACACCGAATGTTTAGTTTTTGATGTAAAAAAGCCATCCATCACGGGGACCATCGGCTTAACGAGTTTTCCGAGGCATTAATTACCTCTTGATATAGTATATACGTAATCGTTGTTATGTTTGAATTCACAAGCACTAAATTCCAAAAATCTACCTTATCGGTGGCGGTTGATGTTATGAGGTTAAAGACATCCACATGTTTGTGTGATTGGGTACCCCCCAATCACACAAACATGTGGATGTCTTTGGGTATCCAAATCTGGAATGTGAACTGACTAACAGAGGCCAATGACATGAATTTAAATGCTCGTGATAAAACGTGAACTAAAAGACTTTTACATATGAAATTTGGTGTTAAGTTTGTGAATTTGGTATCCAGTAGAATTTCATAGTTCTTTTTTGAATTATGATATTATCAGGCAGGTAGATAGGATAAGACACAAGACTAGGACTTGAAAATGGGTGCTTCGGTATGACCTAGAGGAAAGAACCGGTCCATCTACTCGTGGTCGGTAGATACACTACGTAATATTTTATTACTTAGTTTAGTACCTTAGTAATCTTCTATCTTTATTATTTTATATCTAGGTGTTGCTCGCGACTTCGTCTGCGTGTATTTTGTAATTAATTATCTATACATACATCTACGTATATAATAAATACATAAAATTGAAGTGTCTGTTTGAAATGTCAAAATATCAGCTTTTTACTAAATGCATATGAAAGTATATAATAAAAAATTGCCTGTCTGTTTGTTTGTTCCGGCTAATCTCCGAAACGGCTGGACCAATTTTGTCGGGACTTTCACTACTATTGGCGACTGCCATAAGCTACACTGTTGACGACTTCCATAGGGTATGTTTCATAGTATAGTTGCAACGCGGCGAAGTCGCGGGCAGAAACCAGTAGTTTATAAAACAGTTATGTATACACATATTTACGATACGATTAAAATAGTACCTGCTTAGATGATAAGACCGATGGAATAATTTATGGCCCATTAGAACACCTTATGTAAATAAATATCACATCATCCTACTTGCCATTGTTTCTTACTCCTGTGTGAACTTGTACCTACAACACCTTTTTTATAGGTTCGAATTGTATGACATTCATTTATATTATTTTTTTCTCTTTATTAGTTCATAGATGGTTTGATCAGTATGACCATGTCACCTCATAGGTGCCGCTATGAAGGTGTTCTAACTACGCCTAATACCTAGCTTTGCAATTTTGTATAATTTTTTGATTGTCCTGGGCATGGGAGCCAAGATACTAATAAACACGCCAACATTATCCATACAAAAAAAAAAATGATGCACAAGGATGCACCAATTTTGTATTTTTTTTTGACTAATACAACAGCCTGTATATTATGCGATTCAATGCTTTTAATATTAATAGGAGCTCGTGGCTAAGTAACAACAGCCGCACTGGTCAATCCATCAGGTTAAGCTACGCTTGCCGGGGTTGGTCAGTGGATGGGTGACCATCTTTACATACCGAGAATCCTCCGTGCCTCGGAAAGCACGTTAAGCCGTTGGTCCCGGCTGTCATTCGTGGATCTTTGACAGTCGTTACGAGTCGTCAGAAGCCCGAAAGTCTGACACCAGTCTTACCAAGGGGTATCGTATTACCCAGTTACTGGGTTGTGGAGGTCAGATAGGCAGTCGCTCCATGTAAAATACTGGTATTCAGCTGCATCCGGTTAGACTGGAAGCCGACCCCAACATAGTTGGGAAAAGGCTAGGCAGAGAGAGAATGCTTTTAATATTAAAAATACCATTGTTTTAAATGTTAGCTATGAAAGGAAGAAAGGAAATATTTTTTTTTGACCGAAGCCGGCAGGCAGCCAAAAAAATCAAAATTCAAAAGTCTTATTCAAACTAGGCTGTCAATCAGCACTTTTCGAACGTCAAAATTACATAAGACAGTCCCCCAAAAACGCAAAGTGCCTTGTGGTTCATTTTCTATTGAAATAATTTAAACTGGAATGGACACTGTTTATTATTTCTAAAAGCGAGTTAAGCTTTTAATCATACTCCAAATCGAGCCAATAACATCGTAGATATGGCAAAAATGTAAAACAAGGTCACAAACGCTACGCAAAAAAAAATTAAATTGAATACCTAACATTAAAAATACGTATTAAAGATCCGTCTTAAGCCGAGACCCCATTTAAAGTTAATTTTCGATAATTTTTCATGAATATTCTGAAAAAAATACGGACGGCCACATGCCCGTGGCCGACATTTTTATAGAACACAGGTACTTAAATGATCTGTTTCGAGGTCCCTTCGTCAATTCAACAAAGTCATTACCAAAATATTTTCCTAAAGGCAAAATGTTGATGAAATTACTATAATGTTTGGGTCATTTCCACACAGCCCACCAATTAAATGTCAAAATACCTCCTTACATTAAACCTAATAACTCCGTAATGTTAAAGCAATCCAACACCACAATCACTAAAAATACTCACATAGAACTATGTATTTATTTATTGTTTATGTCCTAAAAGTTTGTTTCTATTAATAACTAAACGCGTCCTGTCAACGCGATCTCACATACACAACTAAATCCGTGTAGTTGCTCCAAAAGCTATGTACCGCTTAAAAGGCTTTGGTAGGCTTCGCACTGGGTAAATAAACTGTGACGGTTCAATTTTTTGAACGTGACTAGTTCGAAAATCAAAAGCGAGTACATAAATAGTGTTCGGCTCATAGACAGAAAAGCGAAAATATTCCTCCTCACGCTTCTAGGTTGTTTGGATTATATTGGTCTTGCTGAGTAATTCCCAACGCGTTTTAGCTGTTTTTCAGGTGCCACAACACGGTTAAACGTATGTTTCGTTCGATGAATGTTTTTGCTGTTTGGGCTTGAAAAAGATTTCAACGCATAGACTTTTACCTTTCGCCGTGTAGTCTAAGCTGTTGCCTCTGGCATGCAGTACAACAATACCTAATTTTAAGCAACTATAAAAGTTGCACCGTCTATAGTATAGTGTTTCGACAATGCAGGTCAAACCAGCGTCAGGCACTAGTTGTCTGGCATTTTTGCTGAACTAGGCCTATTTGGCGCAGCCGCAAGGCACACTTTCCTGCTAGTATCATAAAACGCAATTTACACTTTATTTGTTTTCATTCTTTTTTAATTTGATTTTTGTTTATAGTATAATATGTTGTGTTGTGTGCCTTTTGTGTGCGTGTCTGTGCTAAATAAATGTATTTTCTTTCTTTCTTTTCTTTATTTGTTGCTTATTTTTTTTATTGTATGCCACACACAGGCAAGTACCATATACGAGTAGGTACTGTTTATCTGCGTGCAATGCATTCGCGCGGCGTTTTACTAACACAGTGCGTCACTTCTAAAGTTTGCACGGGTGAAGCAAATTCTGAACATCCGCGTACCTACTGTTTATTTCTAAAATATTTTTTTTCATGACCATGACATGCCAAATAATACAAAATTAATCGTATGGCGGAATAATGTATTACTTAAGTAAAAAGTCGCGTAGCGGTACCGCTACGCTGGTGACGGAAAACGAATTATAAGACTCCTGTACCGATGATTTATCTGTTAACCAGTTAGATACCTAAATAGATCATAAAATTTCACGGAGTAACTAACTTGGGTCAGTTAGTTACTCGTGAAATTTTATGATCTATATAATATATACAAGATGTACATTGTGTTCAACTGTATCAATCGTCTACAGTTGTTGTTTTTTATTTCATGTTCCTTTTCACTTTAGACATTAACAGAATCGTTGAAATCTTCTTTGATTGCCATTTAAAATAATGGAATAGAACTTACTTACCGCAATCGGAAACTTCAAATGGGCTAGCTAAATCCACTAAAGCAATAGACGAACCTTCAACGACGAACTGTCAACTTTCTGACGCAGATTTTCTAATAAACCTTTAGGGACAAGTGACGAATTAATAGTATTAATTATAAAGCGTTACGTCCCGTTGGCGGACGTGCGGTGGACACGCGGACATAGTAAATTTGTGTATCGCTACTTCGGCACCGTCATCTCGTTCTCGTTGACGTCCCGTTGACGTGACGGTGGCCAGACGGCCTTAGTCCAGCAATGTAATTATGTCGTGATCATCAAGGTCGATTTTAACTACGTACTGGATACTAATTAGTATTTACGCTGTGGAATTAGGAAATAAATTAGTGACTTTTTAGTGCTAGACTTTAAAAATGTGCCCAGAATTCGAAACAAAAAATGTTGCAATTCAGCATGACAAGCTGTTGACCTGATATTGTGTACAATTAACGTAATGTTGTACCAAAATCCTAAGGATAGGCCACGTCGCGTCGGACTTCCGGGCTAATGATTTATTTATTTCTTTAAAATCTTCGAAATAAAATATACACAATCTCAAATTTATGTGTCATGCACATAAATAATAGGCAACATTAGCGATTTAGGTGTGCTGGTACACTGTTAAGAGACCACAGTACAGTTAATAACTAAGCTAGCAAGTTTAAATATTAATAATGGTTTAAAGTGTGTAAAGATAGAAGGTTGAAACAATTTTGGTAAAATTAGGAAAACGTCAGTAAATTGATTCGACAAACCATCGTGCTGTACCTAATCGTTTGACGAACCACCGGTTAAACTTTGACAATAATCAATGTTGTTAAGAATACCAGCGCTTAATGAGTCCACCAAGGATTGGCGACAGCAATCGCTTAATGTCAAATATTCAACAACCCGCCATTATTACACTGATGAGCAATATAAAAAAGCCACTTGCAAATTTAAGTGCCAAAAAAATCTAGATCTGGATAAAGTAAAAAAATACCTTGAAAACAGTTTTATGGTTTTTTACTTCGTCCGTGTCACAACGACAACGACGAGTCCCTCTTTGGCATTGTGTTTTATATTATTAGCAACTTGATCTTTGAACGTATGATTATATTTTTTATTTAATACCGAATGAAAAATAATAATCTGAATATAATTATTTCTACATTTATAAAATCTAGAAATACAATTTCGGCATTTATTGTTCAAAATAATGTAAATAAGGATCTTGATCTCGCCATGTTGTCATTTGTTATTCAAATGACTGTCAACGACAAGTTTAGAAAAGAATGGCTATTTTTTTTAAACAGGGTTCTAAACCAGTGCAATCAATTTTATTTTAGGAGCGGTTATTCTACTATAAAAAATTCTGGGCACCGTCGCAATTAGCTGTCAAATATTTACCTGTTTTGATTAATTTGGCAATATTACTGTATAGAATATGAAATATAGCGAACTAGTGACCTAAAATATTAATAATTAATTGCAATTAAGTACAACACTGAATTTGGTTTTGTAACCATTTTAAGCCTTTTTTATATCTAAAACTAAATATTCGGTGATATTATTGCATTTCGTAGTCAATATTTTAGTCCACTAGTTAGCGATATTTCTTTCATTCATATTTCAATACAGTAATATTGCCAAATTAATCAAAACAGCGAAATATTTGATAGCTCCATATTTGCGACGTTGCCCACTTTCAGAATGCACGCTCTTAAAGTAATTTTTTTTTAAATCTTCTATACATAAACGTCGAAGACCACACCTCATTAGGAACGTTACTATTCGTAGTTGACAACCACAGGCACTTGTCCCACGCGATAGAGCTAGCTGCTTAGCAACCCAAAACGAGTTGGCGAGCAGCGAGTGCGCGGTAATTCCGCGACGGTGACGAGCAATTACTCGGCATGCGTGCAAAGTTATGTACTATGCGTAAATCTCTCAGTGAGTGTGTTGCCTGACTCGCAGGCCCATTACGTAATATTTTTATAAAATAAGTTTCATCACCGTTCTTGAGCTCGTGCTTCTTTCTCCAGGTATGCAAAGAGCGCCTTAAAAAATACTTTTAGCAACGTGACATGATCGCAACTCGTTTAGCTCAATCGAGTATAAAAGACACGTGTATTCATATGGTAGATCTGCGAATTGAACATGCAATTAGTAAGCAAAGACACACGAGTTATACCTACAAAATGTTATTAAGGAGTTGAGCAGTGTTTTTATAGGTTAGTCCTCGAGTCAATCGATCTTTCTTGGCGGCTAGTTCTAGCCATTTATAGAATTAGTCCATTAAAGACTCAGTTGCCATTTTGAGAATTGGGCATTCTGCGCCTAAACTGTTCATTCTATTGGCTGAGCAATACTAGAATCAGATGATGATGATGATAAAAGACGAAATTATTAATAAATATCGCCATTACAGTCAATGTTCTAATTATCATGATTGTATAATTATGATAATATTGTCAGATTTATATAAGGTTTTAAAAATAGCCACTCAGACAGCGACAGCACCCCACGCTCCCCTCTTGCGAAGGGAGTGAACGATCATCGAGGGCTGGTGGTAGATCTACCACCGCCCGCCTCACGCTCAGGGCACCGCGCCACGTCTCATCAACGTGACTTGTGAGGACTCACATAGTGTGAAAGTCTCGAGAAGAGCTTACTATAGAAATGATCCTATGAAGTAAGGTCTTAATTCGTATCGGAAAATTCGAGGAGGGTCATTCAACCGCTGAGAATCTTAACACCGCGATGTAGAAATACGCGTCATTGGCACAGCGCCATCTAGATGTATGTTTTAGAAGTTTGTATGATGTGGTAGTGTCGATGATTACTACGTTTGTTGTATTAATTTTTGTGAAACTGGTGTTTTGGTTATAATTTCTCATGTAATTATTGCATAGTGAAGTCTCAAGCTAATCAGTGCTGGCAACAATGGATTAATTTGTTGGAATTCCCTTTATCAGATTTAATAAGTCAGTTAGGATTAAAATTAACCGTTAATTAAATTGATCTTGGTAAGGTACCTAATAGTAATTTACATTAATTTAAAAAAAAGCGTTTATTCGAGTAAACAAACTAATTATTCTGAGTACAAAATACAATATAGGTACCTACTTATTAATATTTAAGTATTAAAATAACAAGGAGGCTCAAACATTAGTAACAAAAGCAATACAGAACAGATTACACTTGCATCTTGTTTTCTGTTATTAATAACATTTGTGTTACCACCCAAATCAAATAAAAACTTAATTAAGTATACACGGTTAATTTTAGCTCGTTCTGGAACGAAAAGCCATAAACTCGATCATCGAACTCGAAACGATTGGGACTATTATTTTCAATAAATTACAATTAAAAAAAAATTAGTATAGTATTTAATTTTTCTAAACTCATAATTTTTTATTTAGATTAATGATTGCGATGACAGGAATGCGAATTTGACGTTCAAAAGTGCCTTTAACTTATCTTTCAACTCCCCAGCAGTGCAGCTGTCTGTTCAGTTAAAAGAACTTGATTCTATACTACAGTAAGTAATTAACATTACGAAACTCAAAACATTAAATTAAATTATTTACCATATGTTAGCTAACACACGCAAATATACCAACAGAAATAAATAATAAAAACGTGAACGGAACTTAATACCTAAATAAAACTCTCCAGGCATATAGGGCGTGCCCGCTAACATATTATGCAATGCTGGATTATGTTCATATTTGTACTTGAAGTCACAAATGATAAACTAGGACCTTCGAAGTAAAATAAATGCACAATTACTAATAACAATACCAAAACCATGGTCAGCAAGACGACCAGTCACCGCAAGCAGCACCCGTTCACGAGCAACGCAAAAATCTGCCATTACCCCCTCGCCATATGGTTGCACTAGTCGACGCACAGCTGGAACTCGTTGGTAGCTAATATGCATGCTATTTATTTATGTAGTATTTTTTTTATCTAGTTTTTATTTATTTAGTGAATAGACGATGATTTATAACGATAAAGAACGCGTAAAATTTCATGAACAGATCTTTGGGCGTATAGTTATTATGGAAATAGTACTGGCTGTATCTACTCAAAATAATTTGTTTTGAATTTTCAAATCAATTATCTATCCCTGTACGGTTTCTATTTTGCCATTTTCATGCTACATAAATTATTTATTCACGCCCAAAGACTAGTTAAAATTTGTGTTGAAATATGGAACTTTCGACGCTCATAACTTTCAAACCAATATTTTTTCCAATTTTACTTCCCTAAAGGGCTAGATAACAAGACAAATTGATATAATTTTTAGTTTTGAACGTACACTGTCAAACAGACGGGTTGTCACCATACTACGTTTGTATGGAAGAATGACCGACTAGCGTAACCGGAGGCAACCCGACCCCCAACGCTACCGCAAGATTCTAAGGGAGCATGACAAACTTGCTGCCAGTTGCTCAGGAAAGAATAATATATTATATTATATGAATATATATTAAATAACTATGATCAATTATTTGTCGAGGTCGCTACCTAACCACATATTGCAAATTTCAATATGTGGTTAGCTAGATTATACCATAATAAATGAAAATAAAATTAAAATAAATTGACTTATACAGAAAATAATAAGATATATAAAAAACTATTTATAAACTCATTTAACCTCTCACTGCCAGTAGGTAAGCTAATTCTCGGAAAAGAAAATAACGTTATGTTGAGTTAATCACAGCGATCAACTATTCTTATCGTTTAAGTACTCGTTGATAGAATAGTATGCCTTTGAACAAAGCTTGATTTTACTTTCGTTTTAACTTAAAACGCATTAAAAGGCAAATCTACCGAAGAAGAGGGTAGCTTGTTGTAAAAAGTTATACCAAGCCCAACAAATGAGTTATGAACCTTATGAAGCCGTTGAAAGGGAGCTCGTAGTTTGTCCGTATTTCTAGTGTAAATATTGTGAATATCACTGTTTTTAGTATATATGTGTATATTTTGCATAATGTTTATGATGTTGGGGAAGATGAATTGTGATGCCACCGTGAGAATACTAATATCTAAAATCTCTCAGAGAAACTCCAGCATCTAGCTGGTAAATTGCTCGAACAGCTTGTTTTTAAAGAACGAATATATTTTGAATATCATCGGCTTTGCCCCACAGCGGAATGCCGTAGGACATAACGCTATGAAAATACAGAAGGCAACGTCGGAACATTTATAATTTCGACATGTCCGTCTGTCCGTTCGGATGTTACACAGACATTTTACTCGGGAGGCTATTTGCACAATATCGATGAAAATTGGTAAGACCCATACATTATGACCGAGGGATGAAAAAAAAATCAATGCTCATAAGCGTGTAGTGTAGGATATCTTTTAAATTATGGATTTAAAAGTTTGAGATGTTTCTAAGTGACTTTTTTTATTTAAGTCAATAGTTTTTCAAGTGAACAGTGGTGGCCCAGTGGTAACGGCCGCGACTTACGAGTTGTAGGATCACAATAAGACCAGGAAACAAAAAATAAAATCAGAACATTAAAAAAAAAATATTAACCCAACAAACAATATATTTTTATCATACAATTCTTCTACTTTTCATATTATGATCCCTTCGTCAATCGATATCCAGTTTTTTGAAGGATCCCTCCACTCCTCCGAAGATGTCAGAGATGGTCTTCGGCTTGCCAGGTCTCTTGGCTTCCACCACGCGTTTCTTATTCTCCTCCACAAAGAACTCTTTCGAATTCTTTATTTTTGCTGCGACGTCATCTGGAAGAAACAAAAATAAAGATTATTTTGAGCACACAGTTAAAATAAGTGAAATGGAAAAACTTGAAATGACAATAGACAGCTATCGTTCGTCGCAGACACTAAAGGAAATGTAAAAATTATACCGACTTCGACAAAAATCGAACGGAAATTCTTCTCTAGACTTAAGGAGTTCAGTATTGTGAAAACCTTAATAAATTAACGTTGTAATAACCAATTTAGTGCATTGAAATCTTCTGAAAGGTACGGTGATATCCAGGGTATAGTCTTGGTTTCATGCCGCCCTGTTGTGCCAGCTTATTAGTCAGTAATACTGAGGCATCCGACCACTGCTCTCCTTTTAACTATGCCACAAGCGGGTAAAAAATTATGTCATCATCAGTAACAAATCTGAATTGCAGGATACCGCAGGATAAAACTTCATTGCAATATTAAAGCACCATTGTGAGGGATTGTCTGTTACGATGAAGAAACCTGTTCTGTGCGTATGTTCGGTGCAAAACAAAATTCTAATAATATTCACCACTGCATTGCTTCAAACTCTTGTACTGCCCACCAGCTCCCTTCGGCAGTCCCTCTGTCGGCATGAATTTCTCCAGGGTCTTGGCTCCGACCTGGTGGATGCTCAGCATTTCCAGGAGTTCTTTCTTCAGGAACGGTCGCAGAATCATCATCAGTTTGTCCATAAATGATGGTGCGTTCAGAAAGTGGAGGCTTTTGATTTTTAGCAACATGGCTTCCTGAAACGAAGTTTATAAAACTATAAGAGATAGATAGTGGACAATTTGTGGTGTTGTTTGGATTCAAAACTTATGATTTATACGGGGCCCGGGGCCCATTGCTGAAGATGAGTATCATCGACATCGGAACTAAAATAGAAGCCAACGACTAAATATTTACTTATGCACAAAGAAAAAAAAAAAAAACCTTAGTTATAAGTATACAGGGTGTTTGGCAGAACGTTGAACATACGAAAATGGTGGATAGGTGGGGTCATCTGCTACTTACTCAGCCCTAATTTATTTGGCCCTGGCCCACGGGATATTTTTTTAATTTTTTTTTGTCTTTCTTCTTGTTTCACCACTTTCTTAACTTTAAAGTGTAATTTTTATTAAAAATGGGTAAAACAGGCAATATTTAGTATTTTTTTTAAATCTTTTATGTTGACAGATTCTTATAAAATTATTGCTTTATTCAGATGTTAGCTAGAAAAAAAGTTATGAGTCCTCAAACTTACAGAAAGATGTAAAAAATACTTAAATCTTAATTTCAACTTGCATTTAAAAAAAAACAAAAAATGATTGAGGAGTTCCAATTCTAGCAAAACATCCCTAGTGTGTGAGCTTTCTAATGGTATGTAATTTGCTTTTATAAAAAAAAAACTTTAAGAGTTATGTCATAATTTTTTCAAGTAGGACATTTTTGACGAAACTCTACCTTTACGGAAAGTGAAATGTTTTACGAAATTTAATACTGCAAAGTTGGTGAAAATTAAATGATCGATTGAAATTATACTAAATATTGCCTGTTTTACCCATTTTTAATAAAAATTACACTTTAAAGTTAAGAAAGTGGTGTAAGAAAAAGAAAGACAAATTTTTTTTTTTAAAAATATCCCGTGGGCCAGGGCCAAAAAAATTTGGGCTGAGTAAGTAGCAGATGACCCCACCTATCCACCATTTTCGTATGTTCAACGTTCTGCCAAACACCCTGTATACAAGAATTTAAATGCAAACCCTTTTAAACAGACTTTTAACGACACTGGAAGAGAGGCAATCGGGTTTTACACGCTGGTTATTATAATATCGTCTAAACGCAATAACATTACCTGTAGAAAGTATAGGAACTGCTGTACAGACTGGAGGTCTAGCTTGGCCATGTGTGCCAACGTGACCATGTCCAGGTCAATGAGGATCATGAACCCTGGCCACGTGCCGTCTTCGTATTGCCAGAGATCCACAAGCATTAGACAAGCCCTGGAACAATTAGAAAAAAGCGTTATTTTGGATCATAGAGGCAAAAGAAGATGGAGAGCTATTTCTAGGATTTTAGTTTCTAGCAAAATAAAAAGTCATTCTCTCGGTATTTTAGACATTATTATTTTAAAACGATTGGTTCTCATAATTGTCATCGAACATCGTCGTCGTTTTCGTAGACGTACTGTGATCATCAATCTGTTTAACTAATTACGAAATAAAATTCCTGACGGAATATTGAGGGTACTAGGAACCGTACACTGGGCAACACTTATGTAATGCCATTTACATATTGAATGGTCATCATTATTACAAAATAAGGTACCTAGTTTTAAGAAAACAGACTGCGTAGCTCTGGGATGTTGAAGGCAAATAGTAATATTAAAAGTAGAATGTTACCTGAGAGCATCAGCGAAGATGAAGTTCTTAGCATCGCAGTCGAGCAGTCTACAATACAGAATGGCGGAGTCATCGTATGCTCGCACTTCAAGTGGCGTTAGTACACTGTAATTAGAGAGAAAAAAGTATGAAAGAAGAAAGTTACTTAAACATGAGAAAGAACAGAGGAGCTTGCAGGGTTTCGAGTTCTGAGTAAGGAATAGGCCACTCTAACTAAAAGCCAGCCGCATTTTCTAATGAGCTTATAACAACATGGCTTAGATCATCAAAGAGTCCAGAGGTTTAATTCAAAAGGGATATTTTACTACGTAATGTCAGGGAAATTAATTGTTAAACAAATTGACTACCAACTTTAATTGTCCGTATATTCAAATAACAACTGTCATTATATGACACAAGGCTACAACAAGGTTAACTGACAATATTACTGACTGCGTGATGGTATAGCGTAATCACAAAGGCTTACAAGGTATCTGTTGTGTCCAAAAGATCTGCCTATCTGGTAAGATAGGCAGATCCATCATCTTTTGGATCAAGGATATTGAAAGTAGTCAATATCCTTTTGTCTTGTTAAAAAACTCAAGAGATATCAGAACGCTAAAGATAATAATAATATACTCACTAAAAACTCAAAGTCTTCAATATCTTGGCGTCCACGAGCCTGTCTTTGAAGAAGTTGCCGAAGAGCGTCTTGAGCGTGTAGTGGAGGTCGAGCACCTGCTTTGACACTTCGGAGCTTCGGTGGCAGCAGTGGTAGGTCAAGATCAGGTCCAGGTCTGGAATGAAAGGCATGGGACTGAGTGAGCATTCTAAAAGTTGTGGATTGACAGAAAATTTATATTTGGCAGCTTTTCCTGAAGCATGACAGTAGGTAATAGAAAGCATCTATATTGAGATATTAAATGAAATAACAACGATTCTTCGAACTTCACAATTTTTTTCTTCAGTACCTACCCATGTCTGTTATCATTTTATGGAAATGCAGAACTAGGCAAAAAAACTTGGATCGAAAATAGTACCACATAATTTTGAATTCGATTTTTTGTACCGATGTGATGTGTAATATTTTTTTATAAGCCTCAACAGGTAACATTTCAAGGTTGCAATTGCATAGCTTTTAGATTAACGTGTAATTTATTAAATTCTTATTAATCATGCTTGCTAAGCAAATAAAAACATCTACGACTATTAGATTATCTCCATCTAAGGCCTTTTTTTATCATGTACACAACTTTGTTGTTACTAACTTAACTATGTATGTTGTTTTCGCAAAATGTCTACCGGTTTTAAAATGTCTCTTTCTCATAATGTCCCTTTCGCAGAATGTCTCTTTCGCAGAATGCCTCTTTCGCAAAATGCCGCAATAGTAAATTAATATACAATTTTAGTTTAAAAAAATATTAAAGTAAAGTAAACAAATCATAAATGTACTACTCATATTGGTACTTAAATTTACTTTAGCGTTACCTACAAGGTCAAATTAAATTAGCTACCGAAACTCGGCAGACGTGATGGGTATCGATAACTAAACACTTACTTTCTTTTTGCAATTTATAATCGTACATGTATAAGATTTTTGTTTTTTTTTTATGTAGCCTGCATTTATACGCCATCCGTCCACAGCGTTATTTGGTCGATGACTAAGTACTGGTAAGCGCAACTTAGCAAAGATGGTGCTATTTTTGAGTACCATTGGTTGACGTAATACTCTTTAAAAAAATCACGCATCAGGGATTTCATTGATATTAACGGTATTATTGCAGCAATTCTTCACCCTTTTCTTGTGCGGAGTAAGCCTTTTTTCTCTGCATTTTTCCATATCGCTGCGCTGTCTATAACATCCTGATATTTCTGCTTGGAGATATCTGATTTTACAGCAATCATTTGTGTCATTTCGTAATCACTATTAAATGTATTAATGATTAAACCCAACTTTTGTTTTAATATGTTTAAAAGACGTATATATGTCTCTTGGAAGTTATTATTATTTGGGTAATACGATCCGGGCTCCTTCAAAATCTTTTTACGAATCGTGTTAAAAAAAAAAAAAAAAAACCTAAGACTTCTGGTACTGTTGTAGTTTCAGTACTGGTATGTTGTAGCCAGTCTACATTCAAATAAGACTTCCGTGCCCTATATAATGGCGCCGATTCTATTGTACACCGAACTAAACTATCACTAAAATTCCTTACTTTCGGCTATGAGAATTTTCTCTAAATTTAAAAATAATTTTGACACAACTACTCGTAAAATCGAATTTGACAATCGCAACTCCACGTGGTAGCCGTGGTTTGCCTGTGCAGCCTCGACGTGTTTTATACGGAATTTTTCACTTATTGTATGGAAAATATGAAAAATTACCTGCATGTTGAGTTGTAGGGGTTTAGGGGTAAAGGGAGTCGAAATTTTCATTATTTTTACGATAGGACGCACCATTTTCGAGATATAAGCAAAAGAAAAGAAAAATTATATACAGTACTGTTTTTTGCACGTGAAGATGTTGGTGTGAATGTTAGTTATGACAACTTATTTTATCTTACACCTTTATAATCGCGATTAAAAATTGTCAGGTTTAGTCTGGTTTGGTTTTAACAATCAAAATTTTAGGTGAAAAACGTCAAATCCTGAATAGCAAAATTGCCATTTTCAGTAAACTATTATCTCAGTGCCATCAAACTAAAAAAAGTGCTGTCAAACTAAAATATGGTAAAGTTGTGTCACTTTAGTATTTCAGAATGGAAAATCGTCGTTTGACAGAAATAAACAAAATTTTGGTGATTTAAACTTATTATATCTGTACTCACAGAGTATAAGTGTTCTCTACCCTTTTTGATTAGTATTTCTTGACTAATAAATTTCTTGATTCATGTTTTAACTTAAAATCACAAACTTATATTTTAATTTTTTTATGACATTAAACAGTCAGAAAACAGTTCGGTAGTAATGACATACATTTATAAGTTTTTTTGAAGTACCCTCACATACTTTTATTAAATATTGCCATGACAGAACATCATAATTTACAATGTTTTATTTTCAATAGTAGTAAAAGTAATCATGTAAAAGTAATCATGTATAATTAAATAATTTTGTTTAATAATAATAAATTCTTTATTTCGGACACCATTAGATCCACTGTGTTAGTAATTTTCTTATAATTAATGTTAGTAAACATATTATCTATAGAAATTCAAACCTAATATTTGAGCCCGCTTCATGGGGACAACGCACAAGCGAAAGAAAATGAAAAAAAAAACGCCGTTTTTATGATAAATAATGACATGTGGAACGCAAACGACTTGGTCTGTCTTCTTCACGTCTTCTTTTTAAACTCATATTAATAACATCATTCATCATTCTTTTAACATAACAATCATTTCGCAATTTTCTTTCATACATCCTATTATTATTTGACAGAATAAAAAATAATTACAACTTTGTCAGCTAAGAAACTTTGGCATTTACATTCATGATGTTCTATAAAAAGTATTTATTACTGAAAAATATATTAAACTTTAAAATATTCAATATCCACATATAATTGAAATACAAATGATTTGTTTACTTTATAACTTTAATTTTAATTTTATGTAACGCTAAACTAAATTTAAGTAAGTACTGTTCTCTTCTTATATAAAACACTGGTCCGTTCACAGTTGGAATACGCGGTACCCATCTGGTGCCTATATTATGATAAATATATACGTAAGCAAGCATTAGAAATGGTTCAGAAAAAATTTCTTCGTGCTACGCACTATAAGTGCTTCCGTACAAGGATTCCCTATGCAGATTTGCTAAAACATTATAAAATATTGAGCTTGGATTCCAGACGTTCACTGATCATGGTTGTGATGCTGTACGGTATATGCAATAACAAATGTAATTGTACTGAGCTCTCGAATAGATTGTGTTAGAACTGTTATTCGGCGGGAGGTGCGCGCACCTCAACTATTCTACACTGCGCGTTGTAGAACGAAGGCTGGGGTGCGTGCCCCTCTCCGCCGACTTTTAGAAACCTATAACTCACAATTTATTGATTTTGATATTTTCGCGCTGTCGCAATCTAAATTTAAAAGTATGGTTTCTCAATATCTTGCAAGTCGCCTATAGGACGGATGCTCTTGTCATCCACTTCCTTCGATGCGTCGGTATAATATGGTGTTTTTTTTTTCTTCTAAATATGTACTTCTTTTATTTTTTCTGTTTTTGTTTTTGTTTAGCATGCGTTCGTTTTCATGCTCTGATGTCACTTCGTGGACAATAGTGTGGGTTATACGTTTTTTCGACTGTATTTTACCTACTTTTTGTAAATGCTGTAATGTATAACTGTTTTTTGTCCCAAATAAAATAAATAAATAAGTACCATATTGAAGAGATTTATGATTTGTTTACTTTAATTAAGTATGTTTTTTTTATAATACTTGTAATTTATTGTTCATTAATGCGATAAAAATATAGGTACACAACTTAAAATTAACTAACACTTAACTTAACTTAACTAAAAATTAATTATTAAATATAACAAAATTTTATACTACAGGCATTCTGCGAAACAGACATTGTGCGAAAGCGATGTTTTGCGAAAGAGGTATTCTGCGAAAGCGACATTCTGCGAAAGAGACATTATGAGTACTTTACATTATGTACCGTAGGACATGGAGGACTTTTATAATAAAACGTGTATGTACAAATTACCCATGTTTGCAAAATAATAAATGATTTGATTTGATTTACTATTCTAAAAAATGTTGTTAGTTAACTAATTAGGTAACAATTTATCGTAGGATAAATGCTCCCATAAATATAGGTACTGAATAAATTGACCGACTTGATATTACATTAGATCTCACATTTTAATGGGTTTTATTATTCTAACCAAGATCAATGTTGTTTGTTACAGATATGTACGAGGTTGACTCTATTATAAGAAACCATAAACACGACAGTGCACCTGGTATAGATGGAATTAAACCGTCTCTAATCAAAATGATAACGACCATTATTTTAGAACCTTTCACTTACATTTGCAATCTGAGTATGTCGTCAGGAGTTTTCCCAGAACATTGGAAAATAGCTTTAGTTTCTCCGATTTATAAAGCCGGCCCTAAGAAATCCCCGGATAACTACAGGCCTATATCTCTTCTTTGCATTTTCTCAAAAGTCCTGGAGAAATAAATTAATAAACGTATATTTAATAACCTAGAAAGCCACTCACTTCTCTCAGAAAGGCAATTTGGGTTCACAAAAAGAAAATCGACGAGTGGCGAAAGTTGTCTTGGAATATTCTTAGACCTTTCTAAAGCCTTCGTCACCATCCCCATTCCTATCTTTTTTAGAAAACTCGAAAGGTTACGAATAAGAGGAACAGCGCTTGACTGGCTTCGTAGTTACCTGAACAACGGGCGGCAATGTGTCAGAGTTGATAATTTAGTCAGCAGGATAATCTGCTTTGGAGTCCCGCAGGGGAGTATACTTAGCCCAAAACTATTTACTATATATATGGATGATATAGTCAAAATTAGAATCCCAAACGCTGACATAATTTGTTACGCTGACGACACTGTGATACTAATTCACGGAACCGATTGGGAAGATTTAATCAAGAAAGCCGAAGCAGGAATGAATAGGATAGCTAAATGGCTCAACACGAATTTGCTTACTCTAAATGTCAAAAAGACCGAAAACATAATTTTCAGGAAAACCCGAATATATAATAACAATATATAAGAACATAATGAAAATGATACGGGACAGTGCATAAGTGGATGTAAAAAATATAGCCATATGTCAGTCGCTGATACATATCAATGATAATAATATATTCCATTGTATTAAGGGGAGGAGCGTCAAAACCTCATTTAATAATCCTCGAAAGAGCACAACGCGCAGTCCTCAAAACTCTGTTGCACAAACCATACCGTTTTCCTACAGAAACCCTATTCGCAGAAGCTTCTCTGCTGAGTGTAAGAAAATTGTATTTATTGAACGAAACAATGAAGACCCACATCAAAACTTCGAAAAGGAGTGATTTAAATAGTTTGCAGGCCAAACGCGGATTCAGAGTTCCAAGTCCCCTAGTAAAATCCGCATATGCACAAAGACTCCAACATTTTCTGCATGTTCACGTCTGTAACGCGGTGAGCATACAGTGCAATATAAGAAATAGCACTCGCAAACAATTAAAAAATAGACTAACATCCTGGTTGCTAATTTTGTCATACAACGAAGCAGAAAAGATAATTACGGTGGTAAAATAAATTCTGCACACATACGTTCGTACGCACGTTCTGCATGACACATACACATACTATTGCTTAAACACCGTCAAACTTACCGTCACTTGATCACAGACTTACACTCTCACTCATTCTCAACACATGATCGGGATCCTGCCGTTTTACCGAAAAGATTTTGCCATTATTTCACTACCCAAACAAATTTTAGCAACCTTTTTTTATACCAATGCAATGTTTGGAATGATTTTATTGCGCTCATTTTCATTTGATCAAATTTTTCCTTGGCAGAATATTAAAAAGGATGATGTCATTTAGCCATTTGATCTTTAATCAAATGATTTATTACAGCAAACAATCTTTAGACAATAAACGTTTGGTCAGTTAGTTATGGAACCAGTTAGAGTAGGTTAATTATTTAAAAAAATGGTTAGGTTAGGTTAAAACTGTGACCTCCTACGACTTATGCCAGAAACGACTAGATTATATAGAAAAAAAATATGGAAAAAAACAGGCTACCCGAAACTGAACTAGTTAGACGAGATTAATTATTTAAAAAAATGCTACTAACTAAAAAAAATACTAGTTACCAGAATAGTTAATACTTATATTTATTTATTTCATTTTAATGACTTATTATTTACATTTTAAATATTTTTATAAAAACCATACAAAATCATTTAAAAATATAAAAAATAGTGCCCCATCGGCATCAGGAACAGGGTCCAAGATGCCGGTGGTCAGGGCTCTAGAAAGAGGAACCTCCTCACGATGCGTGCCGTGTCTAGGAGTACTGCTTTCTGAATCAAGCCCTTGACCCAGCCGCGCAATGAGAGCCTCCTGAGGTGTTGGTCGAGGCTCTCCGCTATTAGGCCTGTTATTTCTATTGCTTAACTGTTACGATTATCGGTACAATGATTGCAGAGTCCACGTCCCACATGTCGACAACCTCGTGTGCTAAGTCGAGATACTTGATTTTTTTATCTTTCTCAGCTTTCACGAGATTCTCGTCATGAGGGACAGCGATATCAACAATCATTGCACGGCGCTCTCGTCTATCTATCACCACAATATCAGGCTTATTGGCTACAATAGTCCTGTCAGTGATGATAGATCGATCCCAATACAATGTGGCTAGTTTTATTATTATTATTATTTTCTTTTTATTCTAGATTTGTTTGTTATGTTTTCTATAATTTTAATTTTAATTAATAGATTTTTATTTAGATATTTTATTTATTTAATGATAATCGGCCCAGTGATTAAGGCCTCGCCTCTCATGCACGAGGTTGTGGGTTCAAATCCGGGCAAGTATCAATGTGACTTTTTCAATTCATATGTACTTTCTGAGTTTATCTTGGACATTACTGACATCGGTGAAGGAAAACATCGTGAGGAAACCTGGACTTGTAGTTAATATAAGTCTGTAATCACCAACCCGTCTTGAGCAAGCGTGGTGATCAATGCTCGTGCCTTCTCTGTGTGAGAAGAGGCCTTTGCCCTGCAGTGGGACAGTAATAGGCTGGTATTATTATTATGAATATGAAGAAAACCTTTTTTACTTTAATTTACCGAACATGTTTTTAAGATAATTGTTTAAATGGTAAACCCTCCCTATTGGTTCTCAAGATACAGGCTTGTCTAGTTTGGGGCTAATGTAAACCCCTTGTAAAAAAAAATCGCAATAAAGATTTTATATTTATATTTATTTATCGCATTACATATAGGCCGAAGAGCACTTCATTTAAAACAGCTGTCACGCCTGCATTCGTCCACTAACTACACACTGCTTTGTTATGACGTCATGGATCCAATATGAACCAGCTAATGACACGGTCATCATTATATCATCTCGTGTCCACTAATTGTCGTTTATCTACTGATCATACATGCGATTCAATTTGAGCTGTGGCCTGCATTCGATTGTATTCAAGGATTTCTTCTATTTGCATCAATACCTATTACCTACCGTCTGGTTTATTTTTCCGTAATATGGAATAGGTATGTATGTTTGTAAATCGTACAATTATCGTGGTAGACTTTTTATTAGAAGATTAATAAGCCCAAATCTACTCTTAGTTAATGTTCAATCACAGATCTGTAATGTGTGGTATTGAATTGGTAAAATATAATTCAGATCTAGAATCCAAATCAAAACATGATTTGGATTCTAAATCTGAAGACGAGAAAAGATCAATTAATTATCAAGGCAAAGCCCAGCCAACCAGATATAAACATAAACAAGGCACTAATAGATACA